>OX336401.1:157428669-158628669 GCA_946902985.2 Meconema thalassinum | reverse complement strand
AGGCAGTGGATTGCAAATAACAATTATGATTCATTACGGTCAGGATTTGGCACTGGAGTTATACAAGTAGTTATTTCAATCACCAACAGAGGCCACTGTCAACAACGGATTTGCGCTCCCGGGACACACATAGTAGGATAACATGTCACATGTTACACATCATATGCGACTACTGTAAGGCTTGTATAATTTTTTTATTTTTTTTATTTTATTTTTTTACAATTATTTTCCCCCCCAATTATAGTAGAAAATTGAGGGGGGCTGTTATAGGCGAGTAAATACGGTTGGCAAGAAACCAAGAGGTAGACCTCGAGATGGGTGGATGAAGCAGGTCCACAGAGCTTTGACTAAGAGGAGAGTAGAATGGAGAACAGTGGTGGAAGAGGAATGGTGGCAGGACAGACAGCTATTTAAGGGGCTTGTTCATTCCCATTCATTCCCTCCTGGAGTGGGGAATCGATGACGATGATGATGATGATGATGGTGTGAATGCCCACGTTTAAAGACTGCGATGTATCTGACTGTGGAAATTATCGCTGTCCTTTCTATGTGTCTTTCCCTTTTACTGTATTTCCTGGCATAACCGTCACATACACTTTTGTCTAATATTTGTAGAAGAAAAGCAAACTGCGACGGTTATGCCAAGAATACTAAACGTTCAAAGAAAAACAAACCACAATTGATTTTTACATGGTGGCCACTCAAATCGGCCAATGATTTTCCAGGAGTAATTCTCATTTTTCCAGACTTAAAAATAAGCGTGAGTCCCGGGGGGGGGTATATCGCTTGCCTACTTCAAGACCAAAATAAATCAGTTGTGTTTGGTTTACTTATACAGATGTTGAAAAAAATTAGTGCTGATTGCGTTATTGATACGCAAGCCTCACAAATGATTTAATTGTTGTCTTTGTGACTGAAATATCTGCATAAAAAAAGAGAAAAGAATGCCACCTGAAATTTTATTGAGGTGAAGTTGTCTATACCGTACTCAGTATGTTTTACAAAAATACTATCGCGTGTTCTCCCACACAGAATCAGGTAACCTGAGGAAATTTCTTTCGTTAAAGATAGATTGCTCACCCAAAACTGCAGTGGGAATATGATTTAGGATGGAAAGAATTTTATAATTAATTAACAGGGGCTATTTTCCAGGAGTTTCCAAATTTTTCATCATTTTCCAGGAGTTTTCCAGACCTAATAAAAATCCAGGAGTTTTCCAGGATTTCCAGGTTTTCCAGGAGTAGTGACCACCATGTTTTTATTTATTTTTAATGTATCATTATGTTTACTGTTCGAAATCCTTCATGCTCGCTGTAGAATTCATGCAGACACCATGCACTGGTCTCTGTAGCAATGTTTCCATAGAAGTGCCTGATGCTAGACTGGCGTGGCTTATCAAATTATTAAGTTAAACTGAGGTGCCCTATGCATGTTTACATATGGGCAATTAGGGCTAGCAGTGCTCCCTACGGTGGCTTATTGAAGCTCGCGGAAGTGACAGGTCTATACAAGATTCACTACCCTGGACTGGAGAGGAGTACGGCCGCAGACTAGCGTGACGTGTGTTAAGCGCAAGTCATAGCTTGCAGGCACAGAGACAGAGACTCCTTTCTTCTAACCCAGTCACAAGCTTGTGGCAGCTTGTGCAACCAATCAGTGCACACCTGCCTGACATTATGTTTCTATCCTTTCTTCCTGTCCAATGCCATTGCACAGGTGTGGTCATATTATTAGAATATTATGATACTAGTCTTAAAACCCTCAGTGAATTATATTACTTTATTCGATATGTTACATATACAATATTTAAGAAAGGAGTGCAGAAATTACAGGGGAGTCACACTCATACCTCACTGTGCCAAGATATATGAAAAGATATTAGAAAGTAGAATACGAGCCAAAGTGGAGAGAGAATTGAGAGAGGAGCAGTATAGATTCAGACCTGGGAGATCAACAGTGGATCTCATATTTTCAGTGAGACAGCTCCAGGAACACCACTACGAATTTGGAGAGGATCTGTTGATGGCCTATGATAGTGTGTGTAGGGAGAAGGTTTGGGAAGCAATGGAAAACATGGGAGTGGAAAAAGGGACTGTAGGCAGAGTGAAGGAGATGTATTGTGGAAGTGTGAGTTGTGTGAAAGTTGGAGGGGAAAGAACAGACTGGTTCAGACAAATGAGGGGCCTGAAGCAGGGTAGTGCGCTGTCGCCCCTTCTCTTTATTGTGGTTATGGACGAGGTAATGACACGGATAGCAGGAAAGATAGGAGAAGATAAGATGAAAGCAATGGTGTTTGCAGATGATCTCATGGTCTGGGGAAACAGGGAGGAGGAAATTCAGGAGCAACTGAAGGCTTGGGAAGAAACAGTGGGAGAGTACGGATGGAAGTTCAACATCAGTAAATGTGAGATCCTGTTAACGACCAGGAAAAAGGACAGACCAATGAGTGGGATAACACTTGGAGGTGGACAGCTGAAGAAGGTGGAAAGTCTCAAGTACTTGGGAAGTCTAGTGGAGGAAAATGGGAGAAATGACAAAGAGATTACGGAACGTGGCAGACGGGCAGAAGCATTAGGAGCTTAGTGTGGAATAAAGATGTCCCACAAAAAAGCAAGGAAGTGTTATACAGAAGCTACTATATCCCGATACTGACCTATGCTTCAGAAACGTGGACAATGAAGAAAAGAGACATAAGCAGAATACAGGCAGGTGAAATGAAGTTCCTGCGAAGTAGGATTGGAGTAACAAGAAGAGACAGGGTGAGGAATGAAAAGGTCAGGGAAATGGTGAAAGAGGAGCCCTTGCAAGGTAGGATTGAGACATCAAGACTGAGGTGGTATGGACACTTAAAGAGAATGGATGAGAAGAAGATTCCTGAGGATACATGAGATGCAGATGCAGAAGAAACGACCAAGGGGAAGACCAAGAGATAGATGGCTGAAAGGAGTGGAGGAATGTGTCAAGAAGAGAGGCGAGGACTGGACCAGAGTGACGAGGCTTATGTTCCAAACAGACCCAGCCTGGGGCTGGAAACTGTACTAGACGATGATGATGACAGGGTCTTTCATATAAAGTAAGAACGGAGAGCGGCGGATTTCTTATCCGCTGCTACAGTAGCCTTGGCCGAGCTTGTGGCGCACCACGGCCCCCTGCTGTAGTATTGAAAGCGCGCGTATAGTACAGAATACACTTGACCTTGCAATAAGTGTGCAGGTGTTCAGTCGCCAGTCTGAACCCCAGACGCTAACATGGTGAGACAGTTATCATTACATCATATTTTTGTTGTAAGTAAAACTTATTTAAAGTATGAGTCGGCTCGGCGGGTACGTGATGCATTTGTTCAGCAAATTCCTGATGAAGTGCCACCTTCACTAGCACAGATTCACGTAATTGCAAATAAGTTTGACACTATTGGCTCAGTGCTCAATAAAAGACATAAAATAAAAGATCAGAAACATTACAGTGGCAGAACTCACTCGTGTCAGCCAGAATGTAGTTACCAGATACAATGGCTGTATAACCCAGGAAGGACGACACTTCCAGCATATAGGATTGTACACACGCTTAAAGCAGGGGCCGTGTCGCGCCACAAGCTCGGCCAAGGCCACCGCAGCAGCGAATAACAAAACCGCCGCTTGCCGTTCTTACTTTATATGAAAGACCTTGTATATATCAGTCAGAGAGTCAGAGGTACAAGAAAGGTTGAATGTATGGTTTGAGACAGTAAAACGTATGGTATGAGATTTAATGCAAAGAAGTGTAAAACGGTGGTGACAACGAGAAATAGGGGAAGAGTAACAACAGATATAATGATAGGAGAAGTATTAAAGAAGGTGCATAGTTTCAAGTATCTAGGGAGTTTGATAGAAGTAAGTGGTAGAAATGACAAGGAGATTAGTGAGCGAGGAAGGCATGCAAATGGATTCATGCAGAGCGTAAGAGGTCTGGTATGGAGCAGGGACGCACCCCACGTATTATGTCCCAATACTCAGCTACGCATCAGAAACGTGGGTTATGAAGAAGAGACAGGTGAGCAGATCCAGGCTTGCGAAATGAAATTTCAAAGAAGCAGATTAAGAATAACAAGAAGGACAGAGTAAGAAATGAGAGAGTGAGAGAGAATCCCTTACAAGAGAGCATAGAGAAGTCAAGAAAGAGTTGGTACGGACATGTTAGGACAATGCAGGAGGGAAGGATACCAAGGAGGATGCATGAGATGGAAATAGAAGGCGAGGGACGACGAGCAAGGTCAAGAGATAGGTGGATTGTGGGTGTGAAGGAAGGAATGCAGAAAAGAGGAGTGGGACAGAGTGAAAGGTGGTGGGAGGAGAGAAAACGATGGAGAGACTTATTATGTTCCAAGCAGACACAAGATGATAATGATGATTTGATATGTTACATATACGAGGGATATTCCAAAACTAAGGTCCAGTTTAAAAATAAAAAAACATCCAAAATCAAAATTGTTTCCAAAACAATTGTTTTATTGACATTCCTTATGTCTTTCTCTATTTTTCTACACAATTTCCATACTTATTTACACACTTGTCACATCGTTCCACAAGCTTTTGAATGCCTAAGTCGTAGAACTCGGCCGCCTGCGACGCTAACCAGTCTTTAACTGCTTCTTTCACTTCATCATCTGTGTCGAAGCGCTTGCCGCCAAGAAACTCCTTTAGATAGTGGAACAGGTGGATATCACTTGGCGCCAAGTCGGGACTCTACGGTGGGTGGTCCATCTGTTCCCTTCCAACTTTCTTGATTAGAGTTTGTGTGTCATTCGCAGTATGGGGTCTGGCATTGTCATGCAACAACAACAACACTCCAGACGACAAAAGACCACGTCGCTTATTCTGGATTGCACGTCGAAGTTTTGTCGTCAACCGCATGAACCAACTCGTCTGAAATCACTGATGGTCTGCCAGAGCGGGGTTCATGGTGCACATTTTCCCGTCCTTCATTAAAGGCTCGCACCCACTTGCGGACTGAACTGTCACTCATTATGTTAGGACCGTGCATTTCAGTAATCTGCCGCAGAAATGTTTCTTGCAGACAGAAACCGTATCACTGCCCTTACTTCACAATCGGCGGGCTGATTAATTGTCTTAAACATTGTGAACTGACACTAACTTATCAACAGCACACAGCAACAGTAACAACGCTACTGGCTGCTTTTGCCGCGCAAGGCATGCCAGGAGTCGGCGCGCATGCATGTTTTGCCCTTGGCGCCGCTTTCAAATATTTACGGCGAATCGGACCTTACTTTTGGAATTACCCTCGTATGTCGTAGTCAGATAGTGAAATCTGCCACGAAAATCCTAGGCACTGCAGGCCATATGGCTGAACAGATCCAGGCCCTGAATGGGCTGTTGAGCCCAGGATTGTTTGAAGGCCACTCACCTGAGGTCGACGCACACTCTCTGTAGCACCTGGTCCATCTCGACGATGTGGAATTCATAGCCGCTCAGCAGCACCTGGGACTTGTTGTACCACTCGATCATGTAGGGGATCTTTTCCTCCTTGCTGAGCGCCGGGTCGATCTCGATGGGCCTGTAGTGGTTGAAGAGGGCCTGCGACTTCTCCCGGTACTTGGGCGGCAATTGTGTGCACTCACTAAATATACCTGCAGCAGAATGCAAATAATATGCTCTAGCCAACTATGTTCTACAATCTCCCAAATCTAGAAATCTAACACAGCAAAACCTTATTATCTTGGAATATTATTGTTTTACGTTAAGAATACAGTTGGGTCCACCCAGTCAGTAAATAACTTTATGAAGCATGGAATGGAACAGTGGAGCAAATCCTTCATATTAAAATACTTTTAATGCACCTCTTTATCAAGCTAGTGAGGGAACAATAGAAAGGAAGGAAGATTGTAGTTTTACGTGACCGTGAATCTTGTGATTATGAGCCACGGGACCTCCTTTTTACGTGGAATCCGAACCACAGGACTTGGCTTTTCACTTCGAAATCTCACATGCAAGCAATAGAAAGGTACACTGTTTCAAGCACATGAATGAAAAGAACAATTTTTAAATCAATGCGGTGTTTTCTGAAATGGACGATGAAACGTCACCAAATTTGAGGGGCGTAAAATGAGCTTGTCCAATCCTTCCGAGACATCTACAACATTTTGCTTATCTTATCTTGTGCCCCTCCTCCACATGGTGGGAGACGGGCAACGGCATGAAGTAGGGGATTGCCTGTAGGGGTGAAGTACAGTGGGGACTTCGTGGCCCCGGGACCGCTGCGGTAGCTGGGAAGGCTCTATGGGAACCCTGAAAAGTGACGGCTGACGGGGCTCTGGTGAAGCTACGATAGGCCTAGCAAGCCAGTAGTGAATATCATATTTGCTTTCAAAACAGGAACAGGCCTCGGAAAGGACGGATGCAAACGACGACGACCCGGATATGCTAATGGACTACGAGTTGGGACATTAAACATACAGACACTGACAGGAAAGGTGGAGGAGATTGTAGATGTGATGGAGAGAAGAAAACTGGATGTACTGGGCTTGGCAGAAACAAGATGGAAAGGAGAAGGTCGCAGAGAACTGAGGAAAGGGTACCAGTTGTACTGGAGTGGGAACAATGAAGGAAGGAGCAGTGGAGTAGGAGTAGTTGTGAGAGATGGAATGAAGGAAGAGGTAAAGGGAATAAGTGACAGGATCATGAAGATCAGAGTAACTGTAAAGGGAAGAAGCCTGGAGATAGCCCAGGTATATGCCCCTCAAGTTGGATGTACAGCTCAAGAGAAGGAAGACTTTGAGGAGGAGCTACAACAGCAGTTGAATGGGCAGAGCATCATTGTCATGGGAGATTTGAATGCACATGTAGGAAGTGAAAGGCAAGGATATGAAAATGTATTGGGAGCAGAAGGATGGGGTAGCAGGAATGAAGAAGGGAGAAAGTTGCTGGATTTTTGCAAGAGAAACGGTTTAGTGGTAGGCAACTCCTGGTTCCGGAAGAAAGAAAGCCACAAGGTAACGTGGTACAGCAGTGATTTAACAAAGAAATCTTTGGTAGATTACATGCTGTATGACTGGGAAATGAAGAGAAGTGTCAGAGATATAAAGGTAATACCATCAGAGGCCTTAGATAGCGACCACAGAATACTTGTAATGAACCTGGGAGTTGTTAAGGATAGCAAGAGGACAGAGTACCAGGAAAGGAGAATCAAAGTATGGAAACTCAAGGAAAAGGAAGTCAAGGAAGAATTCCAGAAGATAATAAGGGAAAGGATGCCAACAGACAATCCTAAAACAGGGGAAGAGGAATGGAAGCAATTCAAAAACACAATGGGGGAAGCTGCAGTGGCAGTGTGTGGAAGAATAAGCAACAGAAAGTGGTGTAAAGAGACACCATGGTGGAATGAGAGAGTAAAAGAAGCTGTGGGAAGGAAGAACAAGGCTTTCAGAGTGTGGTTCCAGGAAAGAACTGATCTGGCAAGGGAAGATTATAAGATAAAGAAGAAAGAAGCAAACAAGATTGTCGCAGAGGAGAGGAAGAAGTGGATGGTGAAGTGGACAGAGATGATGGAGGAAGACAGTAGAGGAAATAAGAAAGTAATTTATGGGATGGTCAAAAGTAAGAGAAGAGGTCTGCGAGAGGATGTGGTAATGATGGACAAAAACGGAAATGAGGTACACAACAAAGAGACACTCAAGACAGTGTGGAAAGAGTACTTTGAGGATTTGCTGAATCCAAATGGTCATAGGGAGGAAGACAATGTATTGGAAGATGGAGAAGACAACACAGGAATGGAAAAGGACCTGACTTGGAGAGAACTGGAGATGGCTATAGACAAGATGAAAGGAGGAAGGGCACCAGGTGTGGCTGAAGTGAGAGTTGAAATGGTGAAGGCAGCAGGGGAGGTTGGGAAACAGTGGCTGTACCGTGTGATGAGGGTGATATGGAAGGAGAAAAAGACCCCAGAAGATTGGAAGAAAGGATTAATTGTCCCAATATTTAAGAAAGGAAGCAGAAAGGAGTGCAGAAATTACAGGGGAGTCACACTCATATCTCACTGTGCCAAGATATATGAAAAGATATTAGAAAGTAGAATACGAGCCAAAGTGGAGAGAAAATTGAGAGAGGAGCAGTATGGATTCAGACCTGGGAGATCAACAGTGGATCTCATATTTTCAGTGAGACAGCTCCAGGAACACCACTATGAATTTGGAGAGGATCTGTTGATGGCCTTCCTGAACATCGAAAAGGCCTATGATAGTGTGTGTAGGGAGAAGGTTTGGGAAGCAATGGAAAACATGGGAGTGGAAAAAGGGACTGTAGGCAGAGTGAAGGAGATGTATTGTGGAAGTGTGAGTTGTGTGAAAGTTGGAGGGGAAAGAACAGACTGGTTCAGACAAATGAGTGGCCTGAAACAGGGTAGTGCGCTGTCACCCCTTCTCTTTATAGTGGTTATGGACGAGGTAATGACACGGATTGCAGGAAAGATAGGAGAAGATAAGATGAAAGCAATGGTGTTTGCAGATGATCTCATGGTCTGGGGAAACAAGGAGGAGGAAATTCAGGAGCAACTGAAGGCTTGGGAAGAAACAGTGGGAGAGTACGGATGGAAGTTCAACATCAGTAAATGTGAGATCCTGTTAACGACCAGGAAAAAGGACAGACCAATGAGTGGGATAACACTTGGAGGTGGACAGCTGAAGAAGGTGGAAAGTCTCAAGTACTTGGGAAGTCTAGTGGAGGAAAATGGGAGAAATGACAAAGAGATTACGGAACGTGGCAGACAGGCAGAAGCATTTCTGAGAAGCATTAGGAGCTTAGTGTGGAATAAAGATGTCCCACAAAAAAGCAAGGAAGTGTTATACAGAAGCTACTATATCCCGATACTGACCTATGCTTCAGAAACGTGGACAATGAAGAAAAGAGACATAAGCAGAATACAGGCAGGTGAAATGATGTTCCTGCGAAGTAGGTGTACCAATTTTGCAAATCGGTACATGTTCATCTTATCTTCGAGACGCAGCTGGAGCTCCAGGTCTGGGCAGATTCTCATGAGAAAATACACCAGCCCCCTTCTGAGAATTGCATTCACCAAGTTGGCACCTGGCTACTGCTGAAATGGGATCGCCTAGCCCTTCCTGCCAGGATTTGTGCCTTTGTGTGTGCTGTCACTTATTGGCTTATCGTGATAGACACTCGTCAAGAGAGAAAATCGAGCTTTGTGTCTGCAAACTTTGGAAAAGCGAACATTTACTGTCAGCTGCATTCGCCAAGCTCTTATTCTGAGAAAGATCTTACAAAGGACATTGTGTAACACCTCGACTCCTAGAAGGTTTCTACGCAGTAACCTGCATGAGCTGATATTCTATAGTACCCACTCAAGACCTTGAACTCTGGCTTTTGTTTTGGCCGGTTGTGCAACTAGTCGCAGTTGGTACTACTGGAGGGATGTGGTGGGGATACGCTGATATACGAGGGTGGAATCTGTGACTCAAAGACAGTGTGTGAGGAAGTTTGGTGACAGAAAGACTCTTGAGCACTTGCCTCCGGGGAAAACGTGTGTGCAGTTTTCCCCGGAGGGTTCGAAGACTCCAGGTGGTACTATCATGATTTAATTACTAAGGGGCATAACCAAGGACTATCAATACAAACTCTGACTGCTAAATTTTGTAACGTCATTTTAAGGCCGCGTGTCGGCGGTCCGTAAGCTTAACTAGATAAAGTCTATTTTAGCACTTTAGTATGTAATCTTTTGGAGGGTCTAGTAATACTTTGGTGGTACCTTTATATGTAATTACTGCAGGGTGGATTATTATTATCCTATTTCCGGTTAGCTGGATGGGACCCTCGTGGTTTTAACTTTGGTCAGAAAGGCTGCTGAAGACGTTAAATCAAAAGCAGGCTTTCGGACCGCCTTAGTCGTATTAAACGGCTCTTAAATTACTTATGTAACCTTGTTTTGGAAGTGGCACAGAGTCTAACTTCATGTTATTATTCCATTAGTTTTGACGTCAGGGGAATCATTCCTGATAAATTCGTTTCTATCACAAATGTAGATGTGTCAAACCTTGCCAAACGGGCAAGTGTCTGGTTTGTTTAAATTAAGTCATTCATTTGTGTTTAATTAGATCATATTTGTCAGTTAGTTAATTAAGTGGTGGAAGGCCGTCTCTTGTAATTGTTTTATTTTACTGCTCAATACATGTTAGCTTATTTCGATTTGTCATATTATTTATTGCATGAAGTCACTAGGAAGATTATTCCCCTTTTCATTCTTCATCTTTGGCAGGGTCAATTTAATACGGCCTGCTGAGGTACGCATTCAGCGTTCCGCCCAACAAGCTGGTCTTGACATTGGTTTCGTCCCGCCTGTTCTCTCTTTTCTAAATCGATGAGGGTGTTCTTGAAAACCAAGCAAATCGGAACATTCGCTCCTAGGTTTTTTTTGCTGTGAACTCAGCTGGCCTAGCGAGTAATTAAATTAGGCCTTTCATGTGTTTTTTATTATTAATTCTGGGTGTGGTAATGTCATGTGATCATTTATTTTGATATGCTAATATTATTATTATTATCATTTTGGCTAATAAACAGGGTAAGGGGGGATGAGGCTACTGTTACAATGGTAGCAATGAGCATGGTTTTGCTCTGTGATCTTGCCATTAGTAAACAATCCTTCCTATTGACCGATTGCAGTAATTAATTAAAATTAAATTCAGTAATTTAATTAATGTAGATTGGGCCCTCCATACTACTAATCTTTTCTCCAATAGGTAGGCTAGTAATTAGAGCAGAACCTAATACATGTTGTGATTTGATTTCATGTAAAATAACCGCTGTGTACACCGAAGACCAAATGAACAATTCTGTCGTCAGCTGTTAAGACGAGCAGATAGCCGAAAGTGGCGATCACATGCGCTGGACGGAAGTCAGGACTGACGGGAGAGTAATGGCCGTGCTGCGTTGCCAGATTGACGAGTTGACCGGCTGAAGGAATTTCACACGTGGTGAGTTTTGATATGCTGTTTGTATGGTTTTGGGGTGGTTGTAAATTCATTCTGTTCTTGTAGGAAATAGTCCAGCTCAATTTTACTGCACCTGTGTTAAATCTACACCTCGGGAAGTGTTGTTTTGACTAAATTGTGTCACGTGTTTGAAATAATAAAATGTTTTGTCTGATTGGAAGTAGTTTTGCTAAAATTTAAATTAGTGACGTTTTAAATTCTCTTGAAAATAGGCTGAAATTGATAAACTTGTATTTCCAGTAAGAATAACTTAGTGTCTGTTTTGATGTGCGTTTAGTACACGCCTGTTGAATCACGTAGTGATTTTGAACCATCATGGCAGACGTCTGTGACAAGTTATTATTTTATACAACTGATGTCAGTGAAAATGTGAATTGCGTGTGTGGATTTATCATCAGCAGGTTCCTTGGGGTAAATCTGTAATTATTCTTAATAATTGTTAGTGATGTAAGGCTGGAATTCTGCGATTCGCTGTGCATAATACGTGTGAGGTATAATTGGTAGTGATCAGCTGTTCATTAGGCCAAACATTTCAAGTTTTGTTGTCATTTCTTTAGCTGGGGGGGTTAATTATTTCGCTGTTGGTAGTTCTGTCAAATTAAATTGGACCGTGAGAGTATTAAAATTTGGTATTGTCAACTTATTCTGCGTTAAATTAATTCTGGAAAATGGTCGAATTGCTGTCTATATGTACGTTCGGTAATCGTGTTTTGAATGATGTTAAGTGTCGAATTGCGTGTGTGCTAATTCAGTATAAATGAATCAGGTGAGTGTTTATGTATGTATGATTTATGTTTAAGTTTGCTTAGTAATTGGGGGGAGAGTAAATAGTCTTGTTGTGACATGGGGATTTTAAGGTTAGATTGTCATCTAAATTGGTCAAGTATTAAATTGCTTTAATATTCAGTATCTTAGTGTGTTTTTCGTTGAGTGACTTACTGAGTGGGATATTTCTGGGAGGCAGTCACCTTCACGTCGCATCTCATTTAGGGTGTAAATAAATATTTTCCCCCGATTCGTGTCTTTCGTTTTAGGACGTTTTTTTTACGATGTAAGGAGAACTGTGATTTCAGGGCTACAACTTTGGGTTGTTTTATCAGGTCCTTACGTGAGTTGATACTCCGTTGGCGTTATAGTGTCTTGACGATCCAAATACTAACATACTGATGTAAATGGGGAATTTTAGGATTGTCCAGGGAAGGGAGCATGCATGTCTGGTGGAGGTATGAATGTTTTTCTGTGGTTGATTGTGTTCAGGGTGAAAGAGTATGTGTGATGCGATTTTTATTGCTGCCCTGACTAGGAATCGAACTGGTGTTCTTTGGTGGTCAAAATTGTATTTATTTTCTTTTGTGATCCTTCAGTTTTTTTTAATCCTGCTGATTGAATGAAAGTCATGTGTGAATGAATTGATGTAGGTTTGCAATTTGAATTTGGGTGGGAGTAATTGAGGCCTAATTGCCAGTAACGTAAGATGGATTATTATTGATTTTATATTAGTTGTATTAGTTGTATTTTGAAAATGGACCTATTATGCAGATGTGCTTCGTATGGGGATCTACTGTCAGGAGTCCATTTAACTTGGGGTGTGAGTACCATCTTGATTGGGCCGGGGCAGGGTGTATATAGTATTTGCCCGAGTCGAGTGACTATAGGTATGGGACTTCGTTATCTCGGTGAAAGGCGAATTTTTTTTTGGGGTAGTTGAGGCCGCTCAGTCAGTGGGGAGTCGGGGTTAAAAGACCTCTACGGAGGCCCTCTTGGTAAGAGTCCGCAATACCATTGATTTTGTGTTCATGATATTTGTACGATTGCTAATTTGCATAATTGAATGTAATGGGTTATTGTCGTGGGTGGTAAAATCTTATAATGATATGTTTGAGAAGGATGTGTGATGGATGATGGATGAATGTTAGGAACTGGAGTCCTGTGTTCGAGTTCCAGTGATGAAGTTGGTAACTCTGGGAATACTTGTTGATTGTTGGTATATATATAAAAAAATTATTTGGTAGTTCGGTTGGTGAAAGTTTTCCTTTAGGGAGATATCCTGCGGTGGCATGCTGAGTTGTCGTTGTATGTCAGCTGCTGTGTTCACTAGTCTGATTTTGAGATTTTTGGGAGGTTGCAATGCTTCGTTTGCGATGGCATTGAAATGGGCTGGTTCGTTAGTTATTCATAACTTGCAGTTTCTTGCTGTTAGGCGGCTAGGTTATTTCTATTGTGGTCGCATTTCTGAAGGGTTGTAGGTTCGTGAGATTTCATGTAGACTCCCGTTAGCTTGGGTGTGTTCACTTCACAATCAGCTGTTGTAGGCGTTCATGCATATTTTGATATTTTGATTCTGGAGTTTTCACTTGAGGGTGCTTCAGTGCATTAGTTGGTTAGTTATTTATAACTTGCAGCCTTGATCTGTTAGACCGCTAGGGTCTCTGTTGTAGTCTCAACTCTGAAAAGTTCTGGGTTCGTTAAAATTTCGAGTAGCCCCGTCATCTTGGGTGTGTGTGAGTTCGGCTGTTGCCACCGGATGTTCTGATCGATTGTGAGCCTTAGTGACAGTTAGTGTCCTGGGTAGTTACTGGAGTAATCATATTTGGTGGTAAAAATAATTTAAATTCTCTGAGTAATAGAGTGTTGATAGCTTGGCAGTTTTTTTTAGTGCGAGGTTCCAATGTGGTTAGGTGCGAGCTGGATTTATGGATTTATTTTGAAGATTTTAATTGCTTCGTGCCTTTTGAGATGTAACATCTGTCACTTCTGTGATTTGTAATTCTGAATAAATTAGTTTTGATATTCTGGGAGAGATTTTATTGGCGTTAGCATTTGGTGAGATACAGACACGTGTTGTTAGTCAAGGAGGTTGTGAATTTTGAGATTTTAAGTAGCTTCGTGAAGTTAATGCTTTAAGAACGTTTTGATGACAGTGGTGAGTTGAAGCATCATGGGTTCGATTTGAGTGTGGTCATAAAGTGTCACCCGGTATTTGGATGGTGAATATTAATGGTAGGTGACACACGTTGTTAGTTGGAGACGTCTGTAGTCTGTGGTAACGCCACGTAGAGAAATTTTCGGGTTGTGATTGTCTGTGTTGTGTGATTGGAAGGTGAACCACGTGCACTTGGGTGTGTGTGACGCTTAGTGGGTGCCCTACCTTGTGTCGAATGTGTATTTATGTTTTGGTAATGTGTTGTACTGTCATCTTCTGAGGCGGCCATGCCTTTGTAGGGGAAGATGTTAATTACCCTCTGTGGGGTCGTGTGTTGACCGGAGGGGGAGCTCAGGTACCGAGCTGATTTTGTCGTGATGGCCAGGGTTTGGTGGCGCAAGAGTGATGTTCCTCCCGGTGTCATAAGGGAGAGGACCTGTCATGTGAAGGACAGGGCGGTGTTGGTTTGTGTAGTGTGTGAATGACAGTGCATACTGTTTTAATAATTCACGTCAGATTGTGAACTGCAGTCCTCGTGCTGTTTTCCTGGTTCGCAAGTTGTCCTATGGAATTTAGGGTTATTTATGTTTTGTGTTGTCGCCGGGAACAGAGCCCGTAGGCAGTTATGGAGTAGGAGACGTTGTGTGTCACCGGGAACAGTGCCCGTTGGCAGTTATGGAGTGGGAGAAATATCGGGGTGACAGCCCGATGGAATTAAGGGCATTCTTATTATTAAAGTGTGAATGTGTGTGTGTGAATTATGTGGGTGACGTGGTTTTTCCTTGTTTTGTTTGTCTTGCTGCTAGTGTGCTTGTGTGATAGGATGTTGTGGTCTCTGTTCCTCCTGTCCTTGGAGGCCACTGAGGGCAGTGTGGGTCAGGAACATGTAAAATTGAGCAAGACATGTAATTTGTGTTTGTGTGCATATCAAAACGAGCTCTGTGTGATGCCTTCGGTGCGGTAGGTAATTTTGTAATGTATTAACTTGAGCGGTGTCACGGGCGGTATAGTAAATGTAGTTTTATGGAATGCCCCGTGCGGCATGTTAATGTAATTGTCATTGTGAATTTTGGAAATAGTTACGTGCTGTCCTGATTTCGTGAAGTCGCAGAAAAATGGTCCTTCGGTTTTGTTAAAGTAAATTCATTTTGAAAAATTGTTTAAAAATTTTGGTGGGCAAGTTTGTAGGTGCCTTTGATTTGCATATTCTAAAGAAAAATTCTGAGGTCTGTACACCTTAGTTAAATTTTAGTTATTCTTGCTAAGTATTGTAGTGAACCTTCAATTAAGCTTGTTAAGGTCAGTCATATCGTATAGTTGGTTGCCCCTTTCGTGTGATTTTAATACTTCAGTGGACCTTTAATTATGCCCTGAACACTATCTCCTTGCGTAGAACCTTGTTTGAAGCCTCAAGTATCCCTTGTGACATGAAAGACTCTTAAGTGAACTTCGATGGCACACTAATGCTTCGAGTGATGTTTTTTTTTATCCTTCCTGGGATAACTTCAGCTGTTATGGGCTGGTTGGCTGGCCTGGAACGATTGTTCCCTCTAAGGGAACTGTATTTGGACCATACGCTGCTGTTCTGATGTGTGTTTCAGCGGTCACTATGTGGGACGTGTACTACCAATCTGGGCCCAGTTTGGAGGTATCATCTAGGTCCCATGGCATCATTCTACCCGAGGAGATCTACTTCAAGGTCCGCTGGCGGAGATTGGAGTGGCCTCTTCAGCTGCCAAGAGACCAGCTGGACACCATCACCCTGTTCATCATCTCCCCATCGTCTTCCTTTGGAGGAGGAGGATGTACCAATTTTGCAAATCGGTACATGTTCATCTTATCTTCGAGACGCAGCTGGAGCTCCAGGTCTGGGCAGATTCTCATGAGAAAATACACCAGCCCCCTTCTGAGAATTGCATTCACCAAGTTGGCACCTGGCTACTGCTGAAATGGGATCGCCTAGCCCTTCCTGCCAGGATTTGTGCCTTTGTGTGTGCTGTCACTTATTGGCTTATCGTGATAGACACTCGTCAAGAGAGAAAATCGAGCTTTGTGTCTGCAAACTTTGGAAAAGCGAACATTTACTGTCAGCTGCATTCGCCAAGCTCTTATTCTGAGAAAGATCTTACAAAGGACATTGTGTAACACCTCGACTCCTAGAAGGTTTCTACGCAGTAACCTGCATGAGCTGATATTCTATAGTACCCACTCAAGACCTTGAACTCTGGCTTTTGTTTTGGCCGGTTGTGCAACTAGTCGCAGTTGGTACTACTGGAGGGATGTGGTGGGGATACGCTGATATACGAGGGTGGAATCTGTGACTCAAAGACAGTGTGTGAGGAAGTTTGGTGACAGAAAGACTCTTGAGCACTTGCCTCCGGGGAAAACGTGTGTGCAGTTTTCCCCGGAGGGTTCGAAGACTCCAGGTGGTACTATCATGATTTAATTACTAAGGGGCATAACCAAGGACTATCAATACAAACTCTGACTGCTAAATTTTGTAACGTCATTTTAAGGCCGCGTGTCGGCGGTCCGTAAGCTTAACTAGATAAAGTCTATTTTAGCACTTTAGTATGTAATCTTTTGGAGGGTCTAGTAATACTTTGGTGGTACCTTTATATGTAATTACTGCAGGGTGGATTATTATTATCCTATTTCCGGTTAGCTGGATGGGACCCTCGTGGTTTTAACTTTGGTCAGAAAGGCTGCTGAAGACGTTAAATCAAAAGCAGGCTTTCGGACCGCCTTAGTCGTATTAAACGGCTCTTAAATTACTTATGTAACCTTGTTTTGGAAGTGGCACAGAGTCTAACTTCATGTTATTATTCCATTAGTTTTGACGTCAGGGGAATCATTCCTGATAAATTCGTTTCTATCACAAATGTAGATGTGTCAAACCTTGCCAAACGGGCAAGTGTCTGGTTTGTTTAAATTAAGTCATTCATTTGTGTTTAATTAGATCATATTTGTCAGTTAGTTAATTAAGTGGTGGAAGGCCGTCTCTTGTAATTGTTTTATTTTACTGCTCAATACATGTTAGCTTATTTCGATTTGTCATATTATTTATTGCATGAAGTCACTAGGAAGATTATTCCCCTTTTCATTCTTCATCTTTGGCAGGGTCAATTTAATACGGCCTGCTGAGGTACGCATTCAGCGTTCCGCCCAACAAGCTGGTCTTGACATTGGTTTCGTCCCGCCTGTTCTCTCTTTTCTAAATCGATGAGGGTGTTCTTGAAAACCAAGCAAATCGGAACATTCGCTCCTAGGTTTTTTTTGCTGTGAACTCAGCTGGCCTAGCGAGTAATTAAATTAGGCCTTTCATGTGTTTTTTATTATTAATTCTGGGTGTGGTAATGTCATGTGATCATTTATTTTGATATGCTAATATTATTATTATTATCATTTTGGCTAATAAACAGGGTAAGGGGGGATGAGGCTACTGTTACAGTAGGATCGGAGTAACAAGAAGAGACAGGTTGAGGAATGAAAAGGTGAGGGAAATGGTGAAAGAGGAGCCCTTGCAAGGTAGGATTGAGACATCAAGACTGAGGTGGTATGGACACTTAAAGAGAATGGATGAGAAGAGGATTCCCAAGAGGATACATGAGATGCAGATGCAGAGGAAACGACCAAGGGGAAGACCAAGAGATAGATGGCTGAAAGGAGTGGAGGAATGTGTCAAGAAGAGAGGCGAGGACTGGACCAGAGTGACAGCGGAGAAGTGGTGGGAAGAAAGGACTACCGGTAAGTGGCGAGGCTTATGTTCCAAACAGACCCAGCCTGGGGCTGGAAACTGTACTAGACGATGATGATGATGATCTTGTGCCCCTCCCCCAAGCCTCCGTGGCTTAGGCGGCAGCACGCCAGACTCTCACCACTGGTCCGTGGTTCAAATCCCGGTCACTCCATGTGAGATCTGTGCTGGACAAAATGGAGGCAGACAGGTTTTTCTCCGGGTACTCCGGTTTTCCCTGTCAAAATTTCATTCCAGCAGCACTCTCCACTATCACTTCATTTCATTTCATCTGTCATTCATTTAATCATTGCCCCAGGGGAGTGCGCCAGGCCTCGGCAGCCGGCACGGTTCATACCCCCGCCGCTAGATGGGGGCTTCATTCATTCCTTTCCTGACCCGGTCGGAGACTGGAAGCAGGCTGTGGATTTTCATTTTTCATTTTGTGCCCCCCCCCCCCCCCAAACATGGAGTTGAAATTTAAATTTGATAATATAACTTGCTCCACGACGTGTCCAAGTGCTTCATGACTCTTGGTACTGATCAGAGGAGGCATGTACATGTATATTGTATAATTAAAATACAAGCGCGGATCGAAAAGTTTTGCCCCTATTTTTTTTAGCAAAGAAAATATATACAGGTAATTACAAATATACGTACTGTTCTACGTATTTTAAACTATTTTCCCACATAATCTCCACATTTGTTCATACATTTATCCCATCGCAGCACTATATTTGAGATGTCCCTGTGGTAGAATTCAGCTGGCTGACTGTGGAACCATTGTCGGACTTTTGTCTTGGCGTCATCGTTACACGTGAATCGCTGTCCTGCCAGGAACTTCTTCAGTGGACCATGACAATGCGAGACCACGAGTGGCAACCAGAACCGCCAACAAGCTCCGGTCATTTCACTGGGAGAGTCTGGACCACCCACCATACAGCATTCAGTCCAGACCTCGCGTCTAGTGAATTCTACCACTTGGACATCTCAAATTTAGTGCTGCAATGGGACAAATGCCTAAACAAATGTGGAGATTATGTGGGAAAATAGTTTAAAATACGTAGAACAGTACGTATATTTGTAATTACTTGTATGTTCTTTTTATCTTTTTTACTAAAAAAAATAAGGCCAAGACTTTTTGATCCGCCCTCGTATTATACATTTTCTCACTATTTATTACAGTAAACTCTCGATTGTCCGCGGACGGTTTATCCGCTTTGTGGATTATCCGCGGTGCCTGTAGGAGAACATTTTTATTTAAAAAAAGTTTTGAAACCGTATATTATTTTTCAAAAATTGAAATAAAGTTACTAAATACTTAAACGTAATAAAAATCGTAAATTGCAAATACAGTAGAGTACAGTACACTTAATAATGTACAGTACAAAACGTGTACAGTAGTTCAGTATTACTGTACAGTACTGTACTGTATAACGGTTACTCATTAGGACACATTGACAGCATTTTTCAATACCTTGAAGACCAAGACGACGAGATGGGTGTTGCGAAAACTCAAATCACAAATAAAGAAAAAGTGTTTCACTACGAAAAAGCAAAAGCAAATGACTGATTTTTTTGTTAAACAGTAAACAAGACTTTTTAATAACACACATAACATCGACTGAGTTTTGTTATCATGTACGTCCTTTTATTGTATAATAAACTTATTTAAAGCACTTATGCGTTGTTTTAGTGCCTTCGACCTTTGTTTAACCATTACCAGCAGTTTTGTGGCTTATCCGCGAAATTCGATTATCCGTGGTATCAGCGCCAGTCAATTCCGCAGATAATCGGGAGTTTGATCATGATGATGATAATTGTCGTTTTAAGGGGCCTAACATAAACGGGAGTTTAAGGTATTTATTTAGCGTATCGCTTTTAGTGCCGGGAGTGTCGGCTCGCCTGAGGCTGTAGCTGCTTCAAGCAGACACCCATGGGGTGAGCTACAAGTTCCGTTCAATTTCACATAGTTCCAAGTTTCGCCACCGGACGTCACTGTCACCTAGCGGTGAACATTGGAACTACTTGTAGGATGAATAGTAAGATCACTTGCTGAGCAAAGCAGCACTGACATCCATGACCAAATGCCTACAGTGAGTTTTGAGTAATTCACTAAACCACATGATATTTGATCATCCAGTACACAAGTATTACTCATGCATTGAATGGTCACGCGTCCCCCCCCCCCCCCAAAGCAAATTAATTTTATAAGGTATGAATTCTACTTTCTCCTACTTCCTGATATATTCTATACAAAGCAAAGCCAACTCCGTACAGGCCATGGAGGCCCTGGGTGTAGTGGAAGGCACCAGATGGGATGGAGCTGTCTTTGCTCCCAGGAATTACCCTCGTACTCATTTCTGGTATAGGCTGAGTGAACCCCAGGGCTATTGGCGTTTCCGAAAGTGGTAGTTTTGTTTCTAAAATCCACTACCTGGGTGGGGATCGAACCCACTCTCTTTCAGTTAGAAACTCAGCGCCTCTACCGACTGTGCCACGCAGCCCCCTGATATATTCTATACAACAATTAAATCCATCTCTCATCCCCAGTAAGTCATAACTAGGGTTCGGATGTTTAGGACCTTAAAAGGTACAGAATAAAAATGACATATTTCAAGACAGGGTGGCCCGTCCGGAGTTTCTATGTACTTCAGCATTGTTTTAGACAGCTCAGTAAAAAGATGACATGTCATCAATATCCGGGCCCTACAGATAACACACACTAATACAACCATCACAATTAACACCGGTTATCAGACAGATTCTACACACACCCAAAGTACACGGGGCTACATGACCGCGTTGTCGGAACCCCTAAACTAAGGAACCAACCAAACTACCTAAACCCACCATTTAGAAGTCCCGTGTTTGAAACTGCACCCCGATGATATGTACCGTGTCAAAATGTAAACAAAAATACTCAAAACATAACCAAATATGACTTAATATCACTAAAATAAGCAAAATGTGACAAAAAAAGCATAAAAATGGCCAAAATATGCAATTATGGGGGCTGTATTTCCTCAAATAATGTCGCATAATTTTAGCCAAAAATTTGTGAATCAAAAGTAGGATGTGCTGATTATGCAAAGAATATTAAAGTTGAAAGGAGAAAAACCACAATCTTTTTTTAATATACTGTATCATTATTTGCTTAATTTGTTGGTTCATGGGCAAGCTTCAGGATTCTGTCATCATCCATCCTTAGAACGTGTCTTTTCCAATTTCCTATTTTGGGAAATTCTATCATTCAATGAATTGCTGCTTTACATCTTTGTTGCATATTCCTTCTCTTAACGAGTATCCTTTCACTGATCTCAGGAACTTCCTTTCAGATGAGTATATTTTGTTTCTATAACTTGTTTTATTCACCCATGTCTCGCTTCCATATATCAAAGTTGGCACCGCCATAATCTTATAGAATTTAAGTTGACTCTCATCTCGTACTTCAGTATTCGTCGAATTGTTCCACACATATATTAAAACCGATGAAGCTTTATCTTCACTCTGTCATCATTAAAAGTAAATCACAACCAAGATTAGTGAATCTTACTTGCTCGATTTGTTGATTATTAATTACCGGTAATATCTTAGCTCTGATAGGGTATTCCCTCGCCATAACTTTTGATTTCGGTATAGAAATCTCAAAATTGTAACTTTTACAAATGGTAATTACAAAAAACAATGACTACTTCACACTAGAAGAAACTAGGAGATAAGAATTACCTTCTACCCATGAAGAATAAGGCTTGAAGGGCTTCAAAGGACACAAATAGAAAGGGGTCTCTTCCAAAATCACTCAAATAGGGAAAACAAACCCAGCTTAGGAATCTGGAGGGTGTTGACAAGACTGCTTGGCGACTCTAGTATATATGTATTAAAAAGAGGAGATAGGAGAAGAGAAGATGAAAGCAATGGTGTTTGCAGATGATCTCATGGTCTGGGGAAACAAGGAGGAGGAAATTCAGGAGCAACTGAAGGCTTGGGAAGAAACAGTGGGAGAGTACGGATGGAAGTTCAACATCAGTAAATGTGGGATACTGTTAACGACCAGGAAAAAGGACAGACCAATAAGTGGGATAACACTTGGAGGTGGAAAGTCTCAAGTACTTGGGAAGTATAGTGGAGGAAAATGGGAGAAATGACAGAGAGATTATGGAACGTGGCAGACAGGCAGAAGCATTTCTGAGAAGCATTAGGAGCTTAGTGTGGAATAAAGGTGTTCCACAAAAAAGCAAGGAAGTGTTATACAGAAGCTACTATATCCCGATACTGACCTATGCATCAGAAACGCGGATAATGAAGAAAAGAGACATAAGCAGAATACAGGCAGGTGAAATGAAGTTCCTACGAAGTAGGATCGGAGTAACAAGAAGAGACAGAGTGAGGAATGAAAAGGTCAGGGAAATAGTGAAAGAGGAGCCCTTGCAAGGTAGGATTAAGACATCAAGACTGAGGTGGTATGGACACTTAAAGAGAATGGAAGAGAAGAAGATTCCTGAGGATACATGAGATGCAGATGCAGAAGAAACGTCCAAGGGGAAAACCAAGAGATAGATGGCTGAAAGGAGTGGAGGAATGTGTCAAGAAGAGAGGCGAGAACTGGACTAGAGTGACAGCGGAGAGGTGGTGGGAAGAAAGGACTAAGTGGCGAGGCATATGTTCCAAACAGACCCAGCCTGGGGCTGGAAACTGTACAAGATGATGATGATGATGATGATGATAATGACTACAAGCCCACGAGTTGAAGCAGTTCTACCCAAACAGCACCATGTCATGTGAATGCTCAAAAAGAAGAAATGCAGCTGAAATTCTGGTGCAAAGTGGCAGTGATAAATATGTACATACCAAAACTGGACAGCAAACGGCTCCCATTGTGGTGCTGCTTAGTTAGCGTCTGGTCGAAGTCTGAAATGACCTGCAAGAGAAGCAAACTTTATGAAAGCTTCCCTTCACGAGTAGACTGGCGAGGACACTTAGTACTAGCAGTTTATCACCCATTGAAATCAACAAAGCCATGTACCACAAATATAGCACAGTACTATAAAAGAAGGATGATCATTATTCATTGTATTCCTTTCAATCAAAAGTTCTCGAAAGAGAACAAAATGAGTATTGTCCGTTGAGCCATTATAATTAACACTAAAAGTGATAAAAATGTCCAGCATAACTCAACACATTGCTAGCGTTTCGCCCCAGCGTGCCAATTGGCATGCTCGCGACGTGGCCACATATGTGGCGAGGCGTCTTGCATGGCCTTCTCAGTGTGTACCTGCTATGCGTCTTGGTAGGTGTGCCTTTACCAACTGAAGAGCCCAATGGCACACTAGGGCGAAACGCTAGCAATGTGTTGAGTTATGCTGGACATTTTTATCACTTTCAGTGTTAATTGTATTCCTTTTCCATAGTAATGCTTCTGGTATACCCCCAGTTGGGCCAATCACTTGTGCATTTTAGCATTGTAGGAATATCAATTGACCCGACGCCGAGAGGCAAAAGGGATGGATGAAGAAGAGAAGAAGGAAAATCAATTTACTAAGAACTAGAAATTTTTCCAGTGCTTCATCCCAGTTGGTTTCATATCCCCCAGACCCCAAAACCACCATTAGTTCAAAAATGGATGACATGCATAATTTATATATTCTTCGTCTTCTTCTGCTTTTACGGCCTCATTGGACCACTTCAGTCAATCAAATCTTGGTCCTCTTTTTCAGTAAGTTTCCTTTCCGAGTTGCCCAGTAGCTTTTCATCTGCTCTGATCTTCTCAGCCGTTCCTCATCTGTAAATACCCTTTTTAGCCTACTTTTCACATTTTGCAAAACTGAGGAAAAAGTAGACTTATGAGATCGATCCAGGAAAATGTCTGTCTAGCTGTGTGTTCCCCCCTATCAACTCCTAAACGGCTGCAGCAATCGAAACCAAATTTAGTATGAGTAAACATGTATACCGGAATATCTCAAGCCTATATTTGAAAATGTCAGTGCTACCAACTGCTGAAAAAACGCACTAGAAATTTGAGCTCCATGTTGGATATCATGGAAGGTATGCATGGGAGCTATTCCAAAATTGGCACACATGTAGATAATACTATTTCAGTTTAATTTCCAGGAGGCCATACATGACAGTGTTGCCAAAATAATTTTAAGCCTTCTGATAGGTCCAATTTTTAAATGCATATTAACTCCTTCACTATCAATTGGATTTCAACCAAATTTTGTATGTAATATGTGTTCATAAAGAGATATGACTGAGCGTATTCTTAAGAGACACCAGGGCTGCCAACTGTTAGTAATTGATCTCGATATTTTTTTTATTCAAATACCAATATATCAGAATGTATGCAAGCCGACAGCTTTAAACTAAGCACACGTATAGTACCTGACAGTCTAGATTAATTTGGAGTAATTAATATAAGTCAGTTCTACCAACATGATTCTATGCCTGCTGATAGCTCCAATTGTAAAATACACGTAACTTCTATACTAACAAATGGATTTCATACAAAATTGGCACAACAAGATATCATAATATTTCAGATTATTTCTGACCAGCACACGCATGACTTTGTTGCCAACATGCTTTTACGCGTGCTTAAAGATCCAATGTCTAACTGCATGTAACGTCCATTGGAATTCAACCAAATTTTATATTCTGTACCTTAAGAGATGGAACTAAGAATATATTCAGTCACAAGGGCTGCCAACTGTAGTGCTCTATTAGGCTACTTTATACCAGGTATATTTTGAACTAATTAGACATTTCGATATTACCAACTTTATTTTGTTATTATTCTAGATAGGTTCATATACTGTAGATTAATCATTGGCATGAATCTTAATTTTAAGAAAAGTAGGCTCTTTAGTTCGTCATGGAACTTCTTGTTATTGTATTACGTTTGTCTATTTTTGCCTAAAATCTTATTTTTGTATCTGTCAGTTGTTTTTTTTGCTTTGTTTTGCAAGTCATCCACGGTTACTTCTAATTCTTTCATATCTTCTCTAATTTCTTTAATCCATCCTACTTGTTTCATATTCCAAAGTTTCACTACAATTTTTCTAGATAACCTGGTTTCTGGTGTCCTCATGATGTGACCAAAATAAAAAATCCGTTTCTTCCGAATAGTATCAGTGATGGGCTCCAGTTCTCTGTATACCACTTCATTTGGTACTATCTGCCACTGTCCATCTTTCTGATATTTTTTATTCATGCATGTTCCAGCTATTCTTCTTTCTACTTTTAAAATTTTGTGGATTCTGTTTTTCTGAGTAACTTTAAAAAGAGTTTCGCTTCCATATGTCACCTCTGGTTGAACCACCATCTTGTAATGTTTTAATTTTGTTGTGATTGATAGACATTTTCTTTTATATGAAGACCATGTTAATTTTTGGGCTTTTATGATTTTATTAGTTCTTTCTTGCCATGCAGTGAAACTTTATTTTTATTTTTTATGAGATGATCTGACTTTTTAGTATGTCTTAGCCCATTTTTAGTAGTCTTTTATCTATGTTGGCCTTAACAATTATTCCAAGCTGATGAAGGGATCAAATATTATTGATCCCGAAACATGTACTTGTGATAATATGTAATCAACGATTGCATTTTGAATAAAATAATCAGTATTGACTAGGTGGAACCAAGAAGGATATTTTTTTATCTATTATATACTGTACTTCTATTATCATTTAGACTTTCATGGCCCGTGATACTATCCATATGTAGAATTTTGGGCTTATGCCGTGTTTTATTTAATCAAACTCGACGCGTTTAGAAAGAAACCATGTCTTTCTTCACCAGGAATAAACGGAAATACGACTAAATTGTTGCTAAGAGAAAGCAACAAAGAAACTAAAAAAGGTGCCCTAAGATGGACGCCATTATAGCCCCATGTTAGGGACAACGAAAAGCAGCAGTTTATTACTTTCTGAGGGTTCTGCTAATAGGTAGCCAGGACTCACTGAGATTGTAGCCGGTGTCGCGGTTGAAACTATCTGGGTGTTTACATATTTCAACCGCCTCCCTGATGATTCTGGGACGATATTGCTTTATACGGGCAAGAACATCCACTCCTTGGAACATGACATCATGATAAATCAGCTGTTGCTGATCATGTTCCTATGTTCTTGCCCGTATAAAGCAATATACATGTTCAATAATGTGTACTTACAGTGCTCATAGTGCTCTCTTGTGACACACACCTCACATCTTCTGATGAAAGAATGTCTTTCAACTCTTTTATTATTTACGGAGCCTGTTTCCTTGAATCGTTTAGCGAGCCTCCTATATGTACTGGCATTAGGCACAGGTCTTCCTGGAAACTTGATTCAAAATTTTTGTCTCGTTTCAGAACAAGACTTTCTGCTTTTTATATACGAATTATGGATATACACACGTTCGCACAATGTGAATTGGCGTCTAGGCATGACCAACAATCAGAGTAATCACAATACTCACTAAACGTGCAACACTAACGTCTAAGCTTTGCAGATACACGTCCATATGAATGACAAAACACGTGTGAACTAACGATATGAGTCAGCAGAGCGCGCCAACCACCGGCTGAACCATGTACGCGAACTACGCCAGTCGCAGCTGGCTTAGCTTGCCGTGTTTATCGGGGCGCACATAAATAATGATCCTGTACTAGCCAGCATGTTGGTGAGGTGGAGGTTTGAATCCCCCCGCCGGGTACCTTGAAGATGGTCTTCTGTGGTTTCCCATCCTCCTTCCAGGCAAATGTCAGCCGCTACCTTCCAATTCCTCGTCCTTACAATCACACTTTCCTCCCCAGACAACACTCCAAATGCGACAGTACTTGTAGTAGCTCACCCCATGGTTGTCTACATAGAAGCAGCTACAATAATCCCAATGGTACACTGAGGCGAGCGATCAATTCAATCAGAGCATAAAATATCAAGTTTCTTCGGAAACATAGACCATCCACAATTTCATCAAAGGGAAAGCTTGCCTGTTTCCTTATTAGTCTGTTAGAAGGTAAAACTTGAATTCAGGTAATTTTCTTGCATTCAAAGTTTTCATAAGTGCAATCTAGTTGGAATGAGTGTAACTTTTTGCATGTATGCCATTCCTTAAACAATAATTTTACTTGCTGGCGTATGGGGCACTTCCTTACCAAGGAAGCTGCAATTATCATCATCACAGAGTGGGTCAAAATCGAAATCTAGGAGGACAAAATTATTTCTTTTCATAATTAAAAAATCAAAATGTATTACTTCTACAGCATTCTCATACAATTACCGCTCACTATTCTGGGATATAAACGCATCTTAGTGTAAATCTGTCACCACTATTCGAGCAGTCTGAATTGGAGGGTGAATGTAACTGGCTGTGGTTTGGTTGTCTTTGTGGTTAGTGTGATGCTTTAAGATGGAACATGCAGCTGAAGGTATGATCTTTGTAACGTGTTTCTGTTATTAATGGGCGTAATTGTTACGCCATTTTAGCTATATTTGTAATATATAATATTTAACTATTACTTTTAAAATTATATTTTCACTTAGATTTTTAGTATGTCGCGTCACTCTGTGTCACTTTCTACTTCATGTTAAAATGTAGATAAAGTCTTTTAGCTCACGCCTGTTATAAGATTTTTTGCATCTTTTTGCAACTTACTTAGTTATTTTACATTTTAGAAGATGCCGCGCAACCAGTTCTCACACGTCTACAACTGTTTGAAGCACTGGGTTCAACGATTATGTCAAAAGTGGAACTTTGTGACTTTGTTAAAAGTAAATTAGGGGTAGAAAATTGTTCTGAAGAGATAACTGAATGCTCTATCCAACTCCTAGTCATAGACAATGTCTTGCATGTGTAGACATAGCTTAAAAAAGGTCTTAACTGATGTTTATTATTGAGCCGTAATTTGCTTACGACTCAATATTTATTTGAATTTCCCGGACTTTCTGAGCGGTATTACCTCCCGCTCGACCTAGCGGAGCAAGCGTGAACTATCGGTAACGCTCTGCAACTTTCTACTATTTTGACCAGATGTTCACGCAAACATGGCGTACGCTGGTTGATCTTCAGTTTATGTTGAATTGATTGTTACGTCTTTGGAAGGAATTATTATTATGTGTTGGGAAGTCCAGCCGTGAAGATGTAGAAAAATCTCCGGAAAAGTTCTAAGGGAGAGAATAGCCCTCTTGGCTATTCTACCCTCTAATTATAATTTCATCAATGCAATTTGTATAACCTTTGAATTCAACCGTCGCGGGAGATAAGATTTTAAAGATATTACTGTATATTAAATTTGCCAACAGAAAAAAGTTACTTGTTTTTCGGCATGTGAACCGAAGTTTTTGTGAGTTTAAGATGTGACTTCTTCGGTTTTGTAAGTTGGGTTTCTAGGGTTACTTCAGAATTGTAGCATGTTTTTCTGAAGTTATTTGGGTTCTTTTCAAGTTTAGTTTTTGTTGTCCTGAGATTTTCATCTCATGGTTACTTCATTTTGTTTGTGTGGTTCAAGTTTCTTAACGTATACATTTTTTTTCTTTCGTAATTTATTTCCCTTGACCACACTGTAGTTTGCTTCATATAAGCCTGTTTATTGTCCTTGGACTTTATTTTATCCTTTTCGTTGCCATGTAAACGTGGTGGATTGTTTTCCATGAATCTTTTATTCTAACAATCCGAGATTTGTTTCTTCAGTTTTTTCTGCGACAAGATTGTTTTGCGATTTTGATCTGGTTAGACGTATGCTAGTATGCGCTCCGAGAAATTATATGATTTAAAGTATTGATTGGGAATAATCCATGAGATTATGAATACCTTCTATATATGAAAGATATTTTACTAAGAAGATAATTGTTTTGAATTCAACTGACCTTATATTAGGTTGATCTGGAACTTCTATTTTTGGAATCGTATCTAACTAAACCCATAGTAGGTTATCTTGTCTTTTAATTTCCTTCGGCGTTTAGTCAATGTCAGGTTCGATATCTAATTTATTATTTATTTATCAATTTCATCTCTTCTTGTTTTGCTTTCTCCAATTCCTTGATTATTTTTATTTGGGAGTAATTAATTATAGTCGTAGTTAATTTTTGTTCTGTGAATACAACCTTCACCTCCTGTTGATGTAATGTGAAAGATATAATAATATACTGTAATGTGATTGAAATTGATTTGATTTCTTCTATTAATATTTAAAAATAGGTTATGTTATTATTTTTCCCCTTAGATTATAAAACTTGATCCCCTGAGTAGATTGGGTACGCTTCACACATTTCGTTATTATAATAAAACACCTTTTCTTGCGACTAAGGTAGTGGGTGTTACAATTATGAAGTAAACAAATTATATACGTTGCTTTCACTCTAAATTCATGATTAAAACGTAAAAAATATTTTGTCCCCCTAGATTTCGATTTTGACCCACTGTGCATTCCTGGAAATATTATGTGCACTAAATTAAAATCATAAGAATGTGACCATGCAAAAGAAAAGTCGGTCCTGTTTCTAGATAACCGAGGTAGGAGATCATCTGACGTACCTGGAGTCTTTCTTTCCCTCCATCCACCAGCTGGTTGATGAGCCCTTCTACTCTGTCCCTGTCACGTATTCTGACACAATCCCTCGTGAGAGCCGGCACCTTCAAACAAACATGCAATGTTGATGTACATACATATTGCATGGTGTCCACAGAATTTTCAATGTCAATTTTCCTGACCATTTTTCAACAAAATTCCTGACTCGCAAAGTCATCGTCACATCGGAAAAAAGGTTTATTGAGCAAATATGTATATATCTTTTTTCATTTGCAGAATTTGCCCAACGCTCACCTCTTTATTCAGTTAAAATAGAAAATAAAAGAAATTATAATGCAATAATACATAGATTGGCAGGAGGGTACAGCAGAGCAATGCATTCTATGAAAGTGTAAGAAAACTTGTTTGGGATAAGGAATTACCAAGGAAAAGCAAGGAGGTAATGTATAAAGTGTACTATGTTCCCATGCAGCTGAGACTTGGACCCTGACAAGCAGGCAAGAGAGTAGAATCCAAGCCAGTGAAATGAAATTCCTAAGAAGTATGATAGGAAAGACGAGGAAAGACAGAGTGAGGAATGAAGATGTTAGGAAGGAAGTTGGGATGGGAAAACTAAATGAGAGAATTGAGAAGAATAAACTAAGGTGGTTTGGACATGTAAAGAGGCTGGAGGAAAATAGAATACCAAGACAGATGATGGAGGCCAAGTGCAAGGGTAAGAGAGCAAGAGGAAGACCTAGAACAAGGTGGATTGATTCAGTGAAGAACAGCATAAGAAAAAGAAATCTGGACTGGGACAAGATCGTGGAAGAAGAATGGTGGAAGGAAAGAGGAAAGTGGAGAAGTGCCATAAATACCCCGACCCGGCAGGAGCTGGATAACGGGAAATGATGATGATGATGATGATGATGATGAATACATCAATCAAAGTACTTAATGAGGGGCAGATGACCTCGTAGTTCTGCCCCTTAAAACAACAATAACTAACTTAATAACTTATAGTGATGGGGTAGCCACATCCCTACGCCAACGCCAAAAAAGCATACAAAAATAGGTAAAAGAGGTTTTTACTATGATGTACTGTAAAAATGGAAACGTACCATAATGTCCAGTGAGTTATTGCTTTTTATCTTCAGAGATTAGTTGAACTAGTAACATCAAAATATGGTTGTAAAACACAAAATACTGTATGGTTAATAGAAAATTCCTGACTTTCTAATACGTTTCGCCATTTTTTCCTGACTCACGCCATTTTTTCACACTTTTTCCTGACCAAAAACAAAATTCCTGACTTTTCCTGCCTGTGGACACGATGTATTGTTCAGTCCCTTTACGAGGGTTGGCTGAACTGGGGGATGAGGGTGTGTGGAGAGAGTGGTGTTTAATTAAGGGAATTTCTACTGGAGGAGTGGGAACTCCGAACGAGTGTTGGAAAATGTCTTAGAGGATCAAATTGGGAATATTTAATGCCATTTTTGGTCCGTATTGACAAATTATGATTTGATTTATTGAACAACCTCCGTCAATCAATACATTGGTATTGATTGACGGAGGCTGTTCAATAAATCAAAAGAGGATTGAATGCTGACCGTGCACCACTGCGGTCTGCGTGCGACCAAGAAATCAAGGCTACTGGCAATGATACGGTTATTAGCACTGGCACAGCGGTTTTAGGAACAATGCAATGACGGGCTGAAGTGTAGGTAGGGAAATGAGCAGTAAAAACAGTGTGGATAAACAATGATTGCAACTGGATTGTGTAAATGGTGGTCACTTATTTATTGGACCCAAGTATAATGTAGATCTCCCTTGATTCAGGGCTAGTATGACAAAGTGTGAATGGTACAATCAAATTGAGGGTGGCGAGAGGAAGGATGTATACTTGTGTGTGGAATCTGAGAATCACACTACCTGAGGCACGATGTCAGTTGGCAGTTGGACAGAGTCTCTGACGTAACAGATACCTTCCCCTTGGGAGGTGGTCCTTTTAAACATTTCCGAAGTGCTGACTCTGCCGTATTGCTGCATAGCTGTTTTGGTAGCAGCTTCTGTGTACATGTTGATGTGTTGGTCAAGCTTGGGCAAGAGCCATTACGTAACTCTGCCGGCTTGGTGTAATTACAAGTGTGTTGTGTTTGCTGTTGCTTCCAGCTTGGAGGTTTTTAAGGGGTGAAATCATGTATGGTGTGGGACAGATGGTTTTAATTTATGTGGGTGTCATAGGAGTATTTGTAGATGTCGGTGTATGCAAATATGTCTCTTAAGGGCGCCAATACCTTAGGACCCTTAACAATATAAAGTAAGAACGGCAAGCAGCAGTTTTGTTATTCGCTGCTGCGGTGGCCTTGGCCGAGCTTGTGGCGCGACATGGCCCCTGCTGTAATATTGAAAGCACGCGCATAGTACATACGAGGGCTGTTTTTTTTTTTTTTAAGTTCCGATGGACAGTATAAAAATAATAGATTGACATACCAAACCGATTTTACTACTAAATGTTTACTTGTTCCATTCTTATGTCTCAACATAATCGCCAAAGGAATTGAAACATTTGTCGTATCGTTACACCAGTGTTCCAATGCCCTCGGCAAAAAATTCCGCTGCCACTGAGTTTGGTACGTCTGGAGAGTCTCTTGGTGTTTTTTCTTTTTTGGTGAGGCGTTGCCGCCCAACCATACCTTCAATTCTCGAAAAAGGTGAAAATCATTCACGTCCACACTGTGCTAACGTTATGATAGACTTTTACAAAGAATTCAAGTGTGAAGTTTTGGACCATCTACCGTTTAGTCCAAACCAGCACTGAATGATTGAGCAGGCCAGAAGTTCTTTCATGAAAAAGATAAAAGTTTTGACCAGCCGTGATTTAAGTCTGTCATTATGCACCCGACTGCTTCGATGCTACGTTTTTAGTGTCCTGCTCTATGGAGTTGAATCATGGACACTTACCGAGGTTTTAAGTAAGAACTGATAGCATTTGAAATGTGGACGTATCGCAGGATTTTAAGGATATCATGGACAGCTAAAGTCACAAATGTGGAAGTACTGCGGCGTATGAACAAAGACTTGGAAATTCTCAGTACCATCAAAAGGAGAAAACTAGAATACTTTGGTCATTTCATGCGCAACAACAAATACCACCTCTTGCAATTAATTATCCAAGGGAAGATTGATGGCATTAGGGGTCCAGGACGCAGACGTATATCCTGGCTAAAGAACTTAAGCCAGAGGTTTGGACTTAATACAGTGTCACTGTTTAGAACAGCTATGGACAAACAGCAGATCATGCTACTGATCGCCAATGTTCTTGGAGGTCGAGGCACTTGAAGAAGATTAGTAAAATGGGCCAGGTTGTTAGAGATACCGGTACCAAGTTTCTTTTTTTGCCATTGATTTAGTCTCTTCTTCTTTTTTTTTTTTCTTTCTGGACAGACACCTTGTGGGCATGGTTTTACTCAGGCTTTATCAGAACACAAGTCGAGGAATCTCCGTCAACACAGGACAACATAGTCTGAGTCGTTAACCACGTTTCTACTCAACGCACATATGACATTATATAATGGATTTTGAAGTGTTGTTTACGAGCTTTTAACTGTTTTTAGTGATGTATATGTTTTTAACTGCATGTTTAGTAATCCTTGTTTGAGTGTTGATATGAAAGGACTGATGAAAGGTTCCCAGAGCCCAAAACATGTACCCTAGGGAGTGATTTATAATGAATATATTGTATTGATTGACGGAGTTCTTCGACAACATTTGTCATAGTCTCTTCAACTGTCACCAAAGCGCACACATTGTTGCCAACATGTGCAATACAAAATACACCATACTAATTAAAGATCATTGCTGCGTGACTGCCCCACTGTGCATCACGAAAACCAGGGGTGTAAATACAGGTAACGCGGCCTTGGACCACGCTAGCTAACAATTATTGGTCTATAAGGCATCCCACGTTTAGAATGAAGCACTGGTTAGATAGGGATATACTCTTCTCTTTCCGTTGCAAGTGAAACATGTATGACGCTGTCATTTTCTAGCAATCCACTGTTGCCATATCAGTCGAAAATTTTTCTTGGTCCAAAAAAACAGCATATTCGGGTAGAAATACAGGGTGGCGCAGAGAAACGGGAAATTTTGAAATAATCATAATTAACCAATTAATTGAAAACAAAATTTTTTAATGCTGAAAATGTGTAAGGCAAGAGTGGAAATTACAATACTCGTTAAGTTAAAAATCACTTTTTAAAAATCACATCATTTAAGTGCTGTCCATTATTTCTAACACATTTGGCGACGTGTTCTTCAATCTGAGTCTTGAGTTCAATAAGATTTCTTGGCCTAGTCTGGTACACAACGCTCTTTAGATGTCCCCATAGAAAGAAGTCGCATACTGAAAGGTCTGGAGACCGTGGAGGCCAAGCGATGTTAGCGTTCCTTGCAATTATGCGCTCTCCAAACAAACGTCTCAATGCAACCATTGACAGCCTGGCAGTGTGTGGGGTGGCTCCATCTTGTTGAAACCAGGTTTGCTGAATGTCAATATCTGGAAAAGCATGAAGCCGTGGAGCAAAAAATGTCTCCAGCATTTGAATGTAACGTTGAGATGTGACAGTTACAGTGGAACCATTTTCATCTTCAAAAAAGTAAGGTCCAATCACCCCACGACAAGACACTGCACACCATACAGTAACTTTGGGGCTGTGTAACGGACGTTGATGAAGTTCAGCGGGATTTCTGTGAGCCCAGTAACGCATGTTCTGCTTATTGACATGTCCATTTAAATGAAAGTGGGCCTCATCAGACATCCAAACATTTTCAATGAAGTTTGCGTCTTCATTGATTTTAGTCAGTAGCTGTTCACAAAACTGCAAGCGTAACTCACCGTCATTTGGTTTTAGAGATTGAACAATCTGAAGCTTGTAAGGACTTTTTTGAAGATGAAAATGGTTCCACTGTAACTGTCACATCTCAACGTTACATTCAAATGCTGGAGACATTTTTTGCTCCACGGCTTCATGTTTTTCCAGATATTGACATTCAGCAAACCTGGTTTCAACAAGATGGAGCCACCCCACACACTGCCAGGCTGTCAATGGTTGCATTGAGACGTTTGTTTGGAGAGCGCATAATTGCAAGGAACGCTAACATCGCTTGGCCTCCACGGTCTCCAGACCTTTCAGTATGCGACTTCTTTCTATGGGGACATCTAAAGAGCGTTGTGTACCAGACTAGGCCAAGAAATCTTATTGAACTCAAGACTCAGATTGAAGAACACGTCGCCAAATGTGTTAGAAATAATGGACAGCACTTAAATGATGTGATTTTTAAAAAGTGATTTTTAACTTAACGAGTATTGTAATTTCCACTCTTGCCTTACACATTTTCAGCATTAAAAAATTTTGTTTTCAATTAATTGGTTAATTATGATTATTTCAAAATTTCCCGTTTCTCTGCGCCACCCTGTATGTTATGCTGATCTTTTTTGTCCTATATTAGAACTACGTAAATCTGATAGAAATGCTAGAAAAATCAGATATCCATAATTTTTGAAAAAAAGATAAACTGTGTCCCCTTTTTAATAAAATCAATCTTTTATCATGTTGCATTGGCCTTGTGGCGCCCATTTTCCACACAAGTGTAGCTAAATGTGTCGTCTTGATGATGGATTCTTGAAAAATTTTATACTGGCAATATTAAAATTTTCATGTAGGTAAAACTTATGAATGTTCTCTCATAACCGCATAACAGCGTAGAAAAAGTTTGTATGCTGCCAACTTTTCTATTTTTAAAGATAACCATATCATGTCAGTTTGAGAGTTGTAGAGGAAAGTTGGAAGAAGTTTTCTACCTGCATACCCAGAGTGTAGGTTTAATTGTTTACACAGGCCGGACTGTTCATTGACTGCGGATTATAAGAATGAAGTTTCGAAGGACAGCGCGGGGTGCAGCTTGCTACTCAGAGCTTTATTACTGTGCCCTCTGAGCTTTTATTTCAGTAGTTCAGCTGTCTGCATCTTGAGTGTGTGTGCAGCAGTTCTGTTATATTTAACGTGTTGTAGTTTAATTATTTCACGTACAACAATGGATAGTTTTGTTAAAAGAAACCGTGGTCAAGTGCTCAGATGGAGGGGAAAAACAGGTTGTAAATGTGTTCAGTTATTTTATTTTAAGAATGTTAAACCTAACGAAATTATAAATAATTTAGTGAATGAAACTGCTCTGGCTACAGGAATATCAAAGACTACCGTTTTTAAAATACGTAGTAAGAGTGGACAGGGTCCAGTGCTGTCGCCAAGCAAAGAGACGCTAAGTAATACACTTCACAAGAATGTTACATAGCCTACAATGACTTTGTGAGGAGGCGCATCCATTTAATTTCGTTGTATACGTTATGTTAGTATTATTATAGGCTACAGTACTAATTTCAAGTCTTCGTCACTGTACGATTGCTGAATATGCGGAAAGTGTACGCGAAGCGCTCTGTACTGCCTCCTCTCATGGATTGGCAACGGTGTCGTATCGCGCCATAAGACCAATGCTTCATTCTAAACGTTGGATGCCTTATAGACAAGAGCCACTGGTCTGGATTCAACATATTTTACAGTAGTACCGTAAGCGCAGGGTTGGCAATACTGTATTTGACAAAAAATCCCATGCATAATGGTGGACACAGCTGGAATTTTACTATATAAGTAGTGATCTAAATAACAGATGGTGGGTGGGTTATGGACAGTGAAGGAGTAAACATCTCTTAGGCCTACTACATTATTACCGATTTATTCTTCAAACGGTATTTTGGCTAATTTTATCATACGAGTGATGTCTCATTCAGTGTTACTGATATTTTCAGTCAAAAGTCAAAGAGTGTCCTTCAGCTATTCATAAATGATATTAAATAAATTATTTAACACTCACATTCTCAATTTTTATTCTTTCACCTTCTCTGACCTCCTTCATGTTGTCTTCTTGTATCACAGATGAGTGTTATCTGGAAGAACAAATATAAGTTAATTACCGTTTCACTTTATACAAAATCACCTAATGCTGAATGCTCATATTGCACTAGAGCATTCAAATGCTTTCCAATATTGACATAGACTGGTTCAGTGCAGTTGCTTAAAACATAGCAATTCTGCTACAGAAACATGAGGTAGCAGTGAGGTGGCTAATCTAGATGACCGATGTATTGGTGTTGGAGAAATTACGGTATACATTCCCCTTCTCTCCGGATGTCCCCCCACCCCAGTAAGACCACGAAGTGAAAGATTGCATAGGCTCTAAGAAAAGGTATAATCCACCCAACCTGCAGAAAAAGCTTTGTAAGGGCATGACTTAACCACATAGCCAAAGTGAATTCGGAAAAGGTTTCTCTTAAGGGACAGCAGGATTCAGACTAAGTCCGTACCTTTGACAAAGCGCATGCGCTAGGAAGTTAGTCTGTAGCAGATGAGATGAGAAGAGAAGATTTTAAAAAAAAACTGTGGAGAGCCGAGATATTTATGTTGCGAGAGCGGAATATAAGAGAGGGAAAACGCAAAATCCAGAAAATTTTCTATAGTAATAGATGTGACTAAACTTAATATATAGGACTTGGAACATTTTATCGCTAGGCGGTGTTATTGCATTCTTTCATCTTTTTTCTTCTTTTCTTTTTATCATTTTAAATGATCTTGTCGACTTCCCCTTACGCTGGGGTCTGGCGTTACGTTGACGGGACAAAATGTACCCAGACGCACTGAGGTGTGTGACGTCATAGTACTGCTTGGTGCATGTGTTCCCCGACAATCTCTACTTCGTTAGTATAAGACAAAAATCCCCGATTCTTGGATGTCACGGGTAATCTCGAGAACCACTGGATGGATTTTGATGCGGTTTTCACCATTCTGTAAAGGATATCTCGAGGAAAGATTCTGTAGAAATTAATTTATGTATGATCAAAGGAAGCCAAGCAGTAACGATTTCAGTGAAAAAGTCGAAAACAAACTTGGCGTCCGTGCGCTTCTAAAGCTTACGTTGGGCAAACCGTTAAAAATATCAATATACTATGAGTGTAAGAATTGGTCAGCATGAAAAGTTCTACAAAAAAGTCCGCGAGAGAATATCTCTAACTTCAATACATCGCCCACTATAAGTGTTTTTAGACTGGATGGAAGGGGCACGTCCCCGCGAGCTCTGGTGAGCGTGACGGCATCCCGCACGCTTGACATTGCTTTGCCCTTGGTTTGCACTTGCCGTTCGCGAGTAATTTGAAACAAGGTAAAGTATTATAAAGCAAGATAAGTATTATGCAGATAATTTTCAAACATGTCAAGAGTCTTTGGCTTCGAGCGAAGCGAGAAGCCTCCAGCCCTTCTAGCATTTTTCAGCATTGTAGCATTTAAAATGATACAAAGTCTAGTCTTTCAGACTGACTGTCACTTTTTTAATGCTGGCTTTGCCGTTAGTTTGAAAGTGATGAATGAGGAATAAGGCTTTACATACAAACACAAACCTAACCTGGAACGTATGCCCGAGGCCCCCTTGCTTGTAGTACAAAAAAAGGAAGATTGTAGTTTTACGTGACCGTTAATCGCGAGATCATAAGCCACGGGACCTCCTTTTTACGTAGAATCCGAACCACTTCGAAAATCTCACATGCATTGACCGGGAATCGAACCCGGTCTGCCATGGTGAGAGACCAACAGCTTGGCCGCAACGCCACCACGGCGCCCGCTTGTAGTACAAGCAGTAATTATCGGCCAGAAAGTCTTCTAACCTAATAGCGATCAATGGTTTCATCCAGACCATCAATGTAAAGTTTTGAAGCCATTTTCAGTGTTGCCCATACAAAGTGTTAGTTGTAATTCTTCTGTCGGTCAACACGAATTAACCCAAAGACTGGGCGGGGTACAATGTAAGTACAGGCCGGACGTTAGTTTTAGACGTCGTTTATCCGGACGTCAAACAACCGGAACGTCAATTATCCGGACGAGAAGAAGAAAAATAAAAGATAGAGCAGTGCACTATCACTACAGTAGTGAGTCGGTTCTCGTTTTCAATTGTTGTCTCCTTCCGTTTGTTTACTCTATAATGTTTCCATGTGTTACAGTATGTGAGTGTGTGTACTGTACTGTACAGTAGAGATCGGGCCATTTAGGAAGACGGCTGGTGAGGGGAAATGTGCGAGTGAGAACGCTGACTTCCCCTTCTCGCTCGGTGTTGTGGCGACGTACAGTCGACACGAAATTTTTGTCATAGCGGACGTGTAACTCCGCAGATTTTCAGTTAGCGGAATTCCCTTCCAGCTGTAAATTACAGACATACCTAGCCGAAATGTATTTATTTAGAAGCGTTACAGATGGTAGATAGATTAAGAAGTTAAAACATAATTTAACCACTTATTCTAGTAACTGTCAAAATATTTTTCGTGTATCAATTTGCATAGCCAATGGTTTAAATTATAATTAGATGTAGCATTAACTTTACGACGCTGTAGATGTATAGTGTATAATATGGTTTGGCATAACAGCAGGCTTCGGGAGTCAATAATAATAATAATAATAATTACTTTTGTTACTAGGCGAGAAAGCATCGTTAGACTATATGAACGTATGTTTCTAGCTCCTGAAATCCAAGATGTTTTCCCTCTTGTAAAATAAGTTACACCACGGGAAATTAGAAAGGCAGGGTGCACGTCTAAACAGCTGAGTATAAACTTATGCACTGAAGTGTTCTTGCAACACGAGCTCTGGAAGGCGGGACTACGCTGCGCTGGATTGTCGTAAGTGCGCATGCGCGGCCAAACTCCTTCCTAGCTGGTCGGATCTCTACTGTATTACGTTGTGAAAATGGCTTCTACGAGTGACAAAACGAAATCGCAATGTTTTATCCATTGAGAAGAAGGTGGAGATCATTAATAAACTGGATAAAGGTGAGAGTGTGCAGTGACTAATGAAAACAGTGTTGGAAAATCCACAATTTATTATTTGGAGAGAGGAAATGTGAAATTCTGAATTATGCATCGAAGTTAGATAGTGAAGAAGAGTCTAAAAAGGGTAGAACCACGAGATCAGCTAGGGATAAACATTGGTGTACTTATGGTTTATTCAGACAAGAAGTAAGGGAGATCCCATTTCTGGACCTTTGTTATATGAGAAAGCGTTGCAGCTAAATGAGAAGCTTAGTGGTCATTACCATAATGTACTGGGCATGTTTTTTCCTATGAAATAAACGCATGTTTGATTATCCGGAAAAATCAACATCTGGAGCACTTTCGGTCCCAATTAGTCCGGATAAACGACTCTCTACCGTATATGAATAATAAGTAAATAACACTCATGGAAAAAAATTACATGTTATGATCACTATTGCCCCATCTTCCCTCCAAAGAAGTGGTTTGAATAATGACAACTCTTGGTTTAATAATTTGTTTGAACCACAGATCATCATAAACAATTAATACAAGGAGAAAATTGTATCATAAAATTGCACAATTATCTTGGACATTTGGTAAACGGAAAAAATCCCCCCGGATTGGAAGTTGGCGATAATCCATCCCACACACGAAAAAGGAAGTAAAACTGACCCAAACAATTATCGAGGTGTATCCCTTCTTCAGGTCAAAAGCTTTACTAAACCGTGCAGAGCTTCAAGTAGATAATCAAATCGGTGAATATCAAGGTGGATTCAGGAAGGGACGGTCATATGCAGAGCAAATTTTGAATTTTAAGAACATCATACAATATTTTCGCAACACAACTAACAAAAAATGTCATAATGTTTGTGGATTTCCGGAAAGCATATGACAGTACAGATCGCGTATCACTTTTTAATATTTTAACAGAATTTGGACTTGACCAAAAAACAAGAAATATTATCAAAGACACGCAAAGGCTAAAGTAAAATTTATGGGTGGATTAAGTGAAGAGTTGGAAATAAATAACACGAGTCCGTCAAGGTGATGGAATTTCCCCATTACTTTTCAATTGTGCCCTGGAAAAAGTTGTTAGAGAATGGAGAAAAGCAGGGGCACCATCTCACCGACTAGGGCCAAAGATTAAGGGTATTCAAATAGAATGTATAGCATTTACTGATGATATGGCACTAATTGCTGAAGACATCTCTGATGCACAGAAGCAGATCTTGGAAGAACAAGCAGCAAAAATAGGGCTTCATATATCTTATGAAAAAACTAAATTTATGACTAACATAAAAAATGCTCCACATGAAATTGATATTAATGCTAACAAAATTGCTCGAGTAAAGGAATTTAAATACTTAGGTGAATGGGTTACAGGAAATGGCAATGAAAATAAATCTGTAACATCAAGAATCCAGAAAATGGAGGTTGCTTTTCAATACACAATTTTTTTTTATAAGTTAACAAGCAATGCTTGTCATGGAATAGTAAAATTCACCATTACTTAACAGTGATTAAACCAGAAGCTCTTTATGCTTCAGAAACACTCAATTTACAACTTAAAACTTTAAAGGAACAATTAGAGATTAAGGAAAGGAAAATTGTGCAAAAGATCTCAGGGCCCAGAATTAAAAATGGCATACACTATCCCAAACCCAACTCTGAAATATATATGAACATTTCTAAACCTACCGATACCATGAGACTAATTCAATTTTTGGGCCATTTGGAAAAAATGAATCATACGAGGCTTACCGAATCCACAAATTTCTGCAGAACAAACGTACAAGACCAAAGTGGTACAAACAGGTGGAGAGGGACCTAGTGGAGATGGGATCGCCAGATCTGATGAATAGAAATGCTATCAGGAATATTGTTCACCCAAGGGGATTTGAGGAAGATCAGAAGAAACCAACATGACGTGCATGGTCGGAGGAACAGAAACTACAACAATCCAGGCATATGAAGAGCTATTGGGCAAGGCTCAACATACGTTGATTCTGTGTGATCCTAAGCGACCCATCCGCGATAAGAAGAAGACAAGGAGCTGGATAATTGTCCCCCTTTACATAGGCTTTAGGGGCAGATGACCTCTATGTTCCTCCCCTCAAAGCCACAACAATCAATCATACATTATAGGCCCATTTCTTCTTTTGTTTAACCCTGGAACAGTACAGTGGGGCACCCAGTGCCCCCAGAGAATTTTCATTATCTTTCCCCGATTACTTTATGTTGGTATGCCTGAAAAGCGGCCACCTCCTGTTACTTTTACTTGAGTTTGACTGTCTTTCAGTCAATGTGTATACTTCTTAGCAGTCAGTTATTTATACCCAAAACAGGGTCTCCAGGGCATTGAGTGCTCCATCTGGCCACGATCCAAGGACACCAAGACCACTGTGGTGTGCTCAGAATGCAAGAGTTTTGTGCGTAAACATCATAGGTTGGTGTTTTGTAGTGAATGTGAGAAGTGAAAATGGTGATTATGATTACCAAAGAAAGAATATCTATAATAACAATGAAATATTGCTAACATTTTTGTTTTTTATAATATTCACACAGTTATTTTCATTTTACAGCCTTCAAAATTAAAGTAGTCTGTGCTACAGGATTGATTTTACTCATTTGTAATTGCAGTTATTAGTAATACTTAATTTTAATGTATCAAAGTTGTTTCTGTCCTGGGGTACTCAGTGCCCCAGGATACCATTACTGTTTCTGGAGAATAAGGGTACTGTTCCAGGGTTAAACAATGACAGCACAACATAACCCTTAAGCAATCAAAGTACATTCGTAATAAAATAATGTATCTCATGTTACATGAACCACTAGAAACGAACTACAGTAGTATTTGTATATACTGTACATAAGCATAGTAGCTTCTACAGCATTATTACACAATAATATTGCAAGACTAAAAGTGACTAGGTCTAGTCATCTGGAATAATACAATACAAAGTGTTGAACAATATGATTGTAGGAGTGCATCATGAAATAACGTAAGTACGTACCACAAATCTATAGGAAGTATATGCTTTCGAACGTGACTAACCTAGTTCAACAGTGCAAGTTGCTAATCATCATCATAATCATAACCTAAAATCAGTGACAACGGAAGGGCTGCAAAAAAGTTGAAATGTGCTAACAAAATACGCCCTAAATTATGTATTTCATTGCCTAATCCCTAAACTATAAGGATAATTATCTTATCTACTATTTGCAAACGACCTCCACGATTCAACATTCAACAAATGTTTATCTCTCTGTCGACAATGCAGCCAACTTTGTGGATGTGATAGTATCTCTAATGAACTCAATTTTCCTTTGGAGGCCTGAAAGGAATGAAAATTACCACTTATTTCTTTAGAGATTTTGAATTCCCTCCAAGCACGGGGGGGATTTTTAAGAATATTTTAGAACATAAATTCCCTTTACGAAATTGTGTTTTGTCCAGTTTTCAGGAATGTATAGCTTCTTGCTGATTCCTTGTCAATTTAGTTTAGCTAAAAGTCTGTTCGATTACGCCCACACGCCGTTGCGCACGCTGCACAGCAGCGCTTCTTAAGGCCGTGACACGAACTAAAATTTACGCGCGGGTAATTTGAACTGTAACCTGCGGACAGACGTAGGCCCCCCTTTCCCCCCTCCCTCATCCTCACTCTTCCCGAAATATGTTTTGTTTTTACGTTGGTTTACATTATTCTCATTTATTTATTTATTTATTTATTTTGGTTTCATAGAGTAAACTTGCATAATCAACCTGAAGGTTGGCCCTTGCCTCTGAAGAATACAAGTTAATGATAAATAGGCCTAACATCTAAGTTATAGGCCCACAAGTTATATACACTGTTATAAACAGATTGAGAAAAATCACAGCAAATAAATGAATATGAAATAAACCATCACCAATATAAAATACACCCAAACTTTGCCCTTAGCCTACTAAATGAAATACTGAAAGGAAATCAGGATGCAAATAAGGAACTTAGAAGTAATAAAATAAACACAAAAATAAGTCCATTTACTGTAGTATATATTATACTTTTCTCAATTTTACAAATATAGCCTAAATTCCAGAATACTCTATGTAATTTTATCAAATTATTGCTTCAATTTCATTTGTCATTCCAACGCACTGCCCCCGCACATAACAAATCTGCAAGAAAAAAGTGTAGTATAACCAAACATGTCAGTCTCAACAACAAAGTACAGCATTCCCAAAGGAAAAATAAATGAGACACAATTATTGCAGTAACATGAATATTGTTCACTCGTATTCAGAGCATCTATTTTGCACCACAAACTGAATTCTATTTGGTCTTTGGTCATTACATCCCAATAGGTCACCCACCTATGCAGGGGCGTAGCTACAATGGGGCAAGCGGGGCACCGCCCCGGGGCCCCCGACGTCAGGGGGCCCCCAAACCCTAAAAGAAAAAATATAAATAAATAATAAATAAAAGTAGTACTAGAAAACATATTTGAGAATTCAATTTAGATCGGGGGCCCCAATTGTACGGAACTACACGTCTAAACTTGTGTTTAGAAACTAGTCACGCTCAGTGCAATCTGTATGTAAGATATATACATTCATTTGTATGGTATTCTATGAGTATTTTTTGATAGCCGGGCGCCCGACCCTGCCACCGGACAGACAATGCATTGTTCCCCATTCAGCGCATGACCATGACTCATCGTTCCACCCCTTCCCCCTCCACTGCGACAACACACCGCAGCAATGCACAGTAGCAGTAGTCGCAGTAGTGTAGTTGGTACGTCGCCACAGCGCAGCGGTTCCCGGTATAAGTGGCTGAACTTAAGTTGTGGATTGCATTGTGCTATTTTTAACGACGCTATGAAACGTACTTATGAAAGTGGAGCTAAAGTAGGAAGGATGAAAGAAAAATACCAGGAGACGGTTCGTGCTTGTACTAAATCGTTAACTGCATGGTTGCACCCTCAAACTCAATCAGGTTTAGAGTACGTTTCGTTGCAGAAACAAGATCAAAACAAAGAAAATGAAAATAATGAAGGTAAGAAGAAACCAAAGTTAACTTTATTGTGATTACGAGTTCCATTAACAATATGGTCAGGACGTAATATTTTATAACTAATATCATATTACGTTAATATTATAAAAAGCATAGAGTGTGTGATAAAAAAAACAATCAATAAACTGGTTTGCGAAATGCGGCGGTTGATTCACTTCACTTGGACTGAACACATTTGTTTGTCTTTCATTTCACATTAAAAATCACACTGTATCGGGTATACAGTATGCATCGTTTCAACGGACGACTATCTTTGGTGACAAAGTCTTTTTGTCCCGTTAAACAACCAATAACCAGTTAGTTGAATCTGTTTCTACAAATAAAACACTGCAATGAACTGTAAACCACTACACTAAATTTTAATGCTCATTATTATTCACTATGTATTTTTTTTTCAGATGTTGACGCTCATCAACAGTCTGAAGTAGCCTACATAAAATCGATGTGCCGACCACTCATAGTGGCCTTTCATGTCTTGATCAGCCAGTCAATAATAACAAGGATGCAGTAAGCTTGACTGAAACTGGACACGCTGAAAGTTATATTTTGCTAGACAAAATTGAATTTCCCAGTCCCGTCAATAATCCAGAAATGAAAAGGTTAATCATAGCATCAGGACCTTATCAACCTCGTGGTTCCTTTTCAAAACAGCCTGATGGACGAGGAAGTAAAATATCATTTTCAACTAATTAACTTACTACAGTTGTATATCAGGTTCTGGGATGAAATGTAACAGACATAGGCTTTGCTATTCGCAAAAGTTAGACCGTGTCTATTGTCAACCATGTTGGCTATTCCCACAACATTCAGAGAACACTTTCGGTAGTACGGGACTAAACGACTGGGAACATCTTTATGATAGAATTAAAACTCATGAAAAATCGAATGACCACATATATCCTGATGTTATATTTTAGAAATGGAGGAGTGATGAAACAATGAGTAATGCTTTAGAAAAACAGTTAAAAGAAGGGAAAAATTACTGGCCACCTGTAACCTTGCTTTCCGCGGAAGAAGTAGTAAAATGGAAGATTCAAATAAAGGAAATTTCTTGTCTATAATAGAACTTCTGTCTGACTATGTTCCTGTACTAAAAACCCTTTTGCAAAAGCCAGCAGGAAGGGTAAACTAATTAAGCTCTAGCATCCAAAATGAAGTTATTTCTTTGATGACAAATGAAGTTCTGAAATAAATCAAATATGAAATACTGAGCTCTCCTTTTTCTCTGTTATTATGAATACAACTCAGGATATAAGTAAAGTTGATCAGTTAAGTAAAGTTTTTAGGTACGTCAAAGTGGTAAATGATGAAAAAAATAAGCCCAAAGAAATAAAGATTTGCAAGATGTTCACTTCTTTTACAAAAGTTGAAGATCAAAGTGCATTTGGTTTGATAAGTAGAATAGTGGAATCTATTAAAAATCTTGAATTGAAAAAATGTCGTGGCCAAGGTTGTGATGGCATAAGCGTAATGAGTGAAGTATACAATGTAGTGCAGAAAAAGATTCAAGAAATTGTGCCACATGCATATTTTGTACATTGTGCAAGTCACAATTTAAATCTGGAGTTGAAAGACGCGGTAGAAACCAATCGTGAAATATCACCGTTTTTTGAGGATGTACAAAATGTCAACAACGTTTTTGGGCACCGTATAAAACACTGGCTGGGGCTGCAAGATGCATCTGAGAATGCAAACATAACGATAAAAACGCTCAACCCATCAAGATGGTCAGGAAGGTATGAAACAGTTTTTTCTTTAAAGTAGAGGATTGGCGATGTATTTAGAGAGCTATCCAAACTTATTTTGACAAGCAATAAGGCAAAAGAAAGGATTGAAAAAGAAAATTGAAAGTTTTGGATTTGTGCTTCTGTTAGTTGTATGAACAAAGATTTTGCAGCAACTGAACATCGTATCTAAATGTCTCCAAACTGAAAATATGGATATTGTTCCAGCTTTTGATCTATTAGTTGTTACAGAACTAAGAAATTCATTTTAGGACCTTGTAAAAGAAGCTTCAACTATGGGCTCCAAGTACGGAATACCCTGTGAGTTTTCTGAGGAAAGACTAAAGCAAGTTAAAAAGCATTTTGATGAACTGAGTGTAGTCCACCGATTTCTCAATCCTGAAGCTAGATTTCGGGTAACTGTGTTTTACCCCATGATTGATACAAATATGGCTCAGTTAAACAGGAGATTTGAAGGCATGGAGTCAGTTTATTAATGCATACAAAGTTGTTCAGCTTTATTTCTTGAACAGTGCTTCAGATGACGAACTGGTTAAAGAGGCACTTTTTCTGATGGTGTGTTGCCAACATTTCCTGCACAAATTTCCAGCGTACGTGCATCTTTTTCCTCTAAAATTAAGAAATTGCTGAGTGTTAAGCAACTAATAGACCTCTACATTGAAAATTGCATTCAGGTTGCAAGTTATCCTGACGTGTGTACTGCTTGTTTTATGTTCTTGACTGTAGCCTACCTATCACAGCAGCTAAAGCAGCAAGATCTTTTTCGAAGCTGAAAATTTTCAAGTCCTACCTAAGAAGCACAATGAGCCAAGAGCGTTTAAGTGGGTTGGCGCTTGTATCGATTGAAAATGTAAGAGCTCGAAAACTTAACTTCTCACATGTAATTAATATGTTTGCAGATGCAAAGAGTAGGAAAAAAGTTTTTGTGTAAATTTGGTTAGTTGATAATTTTAATTGTTTTAAATAGTTTGTTTAATAAAAATAACTCAACAAAAAGTGTTTTTAACAATGAGTATAAATCATCATCTTCATTTCCCGTTTCCAGCTTCCTGGGTCGGGTTGTGAATTAAGGACCTCCAACGTTTCCTGTCTCTCCACCACTCCTCTCCTGTTTTTAGTACTTCTTCAGGTTTTCCTCCTCTCTTCTCTACACACTCCCACACTGTATTTGCCCATCTCTTTCGGGGCCTTCCTCGTGGTCTCTTCCCTGTCATCTTTTCACAGAAAGTTTTCTTTGGTACTCTCTCCTCTCCCATTCTCATCATATGTCCATACCACTTTGACTTTGTGGTTTCTATCCTGTCCTGCAGCTTCAAGATTCCTGTCCTTTTTCTAATCTCTTCATTTCTAACTCTATCTCTTCTGGTCTTGCCCTCTATACCTCTTAGGAATTTCATCTCTGCGACTTGTATTCTACTCTCCTCTCTTTTTGTAGTAGTCCACGCTCCAGCTGCATATGTTAGTATGGGTCTGTAGTAGGTTGAATATAATACATTTTTACATTTCTTTGGGACATCTCGGTTCCACAGAATACCCCTTATGCTCTGGTAAAAACTGTTCGCTTGTTGTATTCTCTTTCCAATTTCCTCAGTTATCCTTCCATCTTTTGTGATCACACTTCCCAAGTACTTGAAACTTTTAACCACTTCTAGAATTTTCCCATTCAATTCTATCTTTCCTCTTCCTTCCTTCCTCTTGACATTACCATTGTCTTGCTCTTCTCTGTGCTTACTTTCATCCCATATTTCTCTATTTCTTGATTCCATACATCTAGTTGTTTTTGTACTTCCTTTTCATCCTCGCCCCATATCACTATATCATCTGCAAACAGCATGGCCTTTGTTGCCTCTTGTCCCAATCTCTGTTTAACATTCTTGTGAATTTCATCCATGACTATGATGAATAGTAAGGGGGACAATACACTTCCCTGTCGGAGACCTGTTTCCACTTTAAACCATTCTGTTTCTCCTATACTGGTCTTCACGCTACTCACACAATATTTGTACATAGCTTTTAACATTTGGACATCAGCTCCGTTAACTCTCCTCTTGACATTACCATTGTCTTGCTCTTCTCTGTGCTTACTTTCATCCCATATTTCTCTATTTCTTGATTCCATACATCTAGTTGTTTTTGTACTTCCTTTTCATCCTCGCCCCATATCACTATATCATCTGCAAACAGCATGGCCTTTGTTGCCTCTTGTCCCAATCTCTGTTTAACATTCTTGTGAATTTCATCCATGACTATGATGAATAGTAAGGGGGACAATACACTTCCCTGTCGGAGACCTGTTTCCACTTTAAACCATTCTGTTTCTCCTATACTGGTCTTCACGCTACTCACACAATATTTGTACATAGCTTTTAACATTTGGACATCAGCTCCGTTAACTCTCCTTTTCCTTAATACATTCCAAACCACCTGTCGAGGCACACTGTCGTACGCTTTCTCAATATCAATAAATGTCATCACCATGTCTTTTCCAAATTCCCATCTTTTCTCCATCATTTGCCTTAATGCAAAGATTAGGTCAAATGTTGATCTGTCTTTCCTAAAACCATACTGTTCTTCTTCCATCTCTCCTTCTATCTTCCTCCTCAGTCTGCCTTCCAGAACTCTCTCAAAGATCTTAGCTACATGAGCGATAAGAGTGATCCCTCTGTAGTTATTGCATTCCTTTTTGTCACCTTTCTTAAAAATCGGGATAATTAATCCCTTTCCCCATTCTTCTGGAATCTCTTTCTTCTTCCAAATTATTCTAAATAATCTATACAACCACTGTACACCTATTGGTCCCGCTGCTTTTATCATTTCCGCGGACACCTCATTCTCTCCTGCTGCTTTACCGCTCTTCATCTTCTGTATGGCTTCCTCTATTTCTAGCATAGTGATCTCCTTTTCTTGTTCTTCTTCTACTTCCATTGTTTCTTCTTGTTCTTTTTCATCTTCCAGTTCGATGTATTTAACATTTAGTAGCTTTGAAAAGTATTCTTCCCATCTTTTTAATATATCATCTCTTTGATACAATATCTGTCCTGCTTCAGTTTTTACAAATTTTGTGTTTTCCCTACCTTTTACACTGTTTTTCACCAATCCATATAGAACCTTTTTACTTCCTTGGATATCCTCCTTCAAAGTTTCCGTGAAACCTTCCCAACTTTTCCTTTTTTCTTCTTGTACAATTTTTTGGCATGCCTTCTTTGCTTCTCTATATTTTTGCCATTTCTCTGCATTTTTACTGCCTATCCACTTCCTCCATGCCATTTGTTTTTCTTTAACAGCTTCCTTTACCCTGTTGTTCCACCAAGGAGTCTCCCTTTCCTTTTTCTTCCCTGATAGTCTTCCACAGGTGTTTACTGCACACTTCGCAAAACAATTTCTAAAACATGCCCATTCCTGTTCGACACTTTTTGCTTCGTCTTTGGGAATTTCCTTTTTCAAGTCTTCTTGGAACTTTTCCATTGCCTCTCTGTCTTTTAGCTTCCACACCTTTATTTTTCTTTCCCTTTTCTCCGCAAGCTTTGTGATTTTCCCAAGCCTTAATTTGGCTATCACCACTTTATGGTCTCCTTCAAAATCTCCTCTTGGCATAGCTGTCACATCTACCAGTTGTCTACGTTTATCCTTTTCCACTAGGATAAGATCGATCATTGTTTTTGTCTTTCTGTCTCCCCATCCATACCTAGTTATTTTTTGGGAGTTCTTTTTCCTAAACCATGTATTTCCAACAATTAATCCATTCCTTCTACAGAAATCTATTAACATTTCTCCTTCTTCATCCTGATTTCCATAGCTAAATGGGCCAATTATCTCTTCTTTTCCCTGCCTATCTGTTCCCACATGTGCATTCATATCCCCCATTATTATAACCTCTTTGTCTTCTATACACTTTTCCAGTTCTTCTAAGAAATCCTCTAAACATTCATCTACCTTCCCTGTCTGGGGTGTGTAAATCTGTATAAAATCCTTTGTTCCACTCTCAAGTCCTAGTCTAATTTTCATCATTCTGTCATTAATTTGGTCTACTTTCTCAACATACTGCACTAAGTCTTCTCTCAATATTATTGCAACACCATTCATTGCCTTCTCTCCTCCACTCCAATATATTCTATATCCCTTCCCTTTCTTGACTTCTTTCTCACCTTTTCCCTTCCATTTCGCTTCACTGACTCCCATCATTGCTATTTCCTTCTTTTCCATATAGTCCACCAATTCTTCTGTCTTGCCATTTAGGCTCATCACGTTTATGAAGGCGATGTTTGTGGTGTCTGGTAGCCTACTTCTCACAGTTCCCCCAGACCCCTGGGAACTGCGCGTCGCCTGCAGGGGACGCCCTAGCACTTTCCGAGGCCTCAATTCACACTCACTCATTTTATAGGCTATTAGTACGATGAGTTCGCCACACTCAAAGGCATTTTATGACCTACTGCCAGGTATTGTTCTAGGCCGATCCACTGGATAACAGACGCCTTTTGTAGCCGCTCCTCTGGAGTACAGACGCTACAGAATTCCCTCTTCCGCCATCGACGCCGTACCGAAGTCCATCCTCTCCGAGTATAAATGTATAGATTTATTTTATTTCAAGTTATTTATATAATACATTCATAATTTTGAGCTTTCAACCTGGCGTGTATTTTATTTTTAAAGCCTAGTACTTCATAGACGATCCTATCTGTTCCCTTTTGTTTTCTACTCTAGCTCCATTATGTATACTTATATATTTACATGCAGTTTTGTTCTCTTTCTAATTGATATTTGTGTAGACGTAGTTTTCTTAATACGATATCACAATTTCACAAATTGAAAAGCTATGGCTATTATTTATCATAATTATTTAGCACATTTTATGGAGCCAACAGCCAAAGTATAAATTAAATATTTCTAGAAAATGGGAAGTGGCAAGGGGGGAGGAATTCGAAAAGAGCATCAAGTCACTTTGATAAGTTCTTATCATCAAACATTATTACGGTAATATTAAAGGCCTGCAGTTAGGTCAGGTTTTCAAAAGATAGTGAGGGGGCCCCATTTCAACGTCTTGCCCCGGGGCCCCTTCAGGTCTAGCTACGGCACTGCACCTATGCATCTAACACAAGATTTACAGTGACAGCCATAGGCAGTATTGAATCCCCCTTTTCGCTCTGATATTAGTCGATCCAGGCTAAATTTAATTCATGCACTCAGTCAAAACACAATTTTCACATAGTTCCCAGTATTTAAGTTACAATAGTTAAGACACGAGGGGAATGTTGATTAGAACATTATAATTAAATGATTCAAGTAGCCTAACAAATTGTGTAACTTAGTTATTTGTAATTATCATGGAGGCATTCTACATTGAAGTAAATAAAATAAATTCATTGCTTGTAGGCTATTATACCTTAGTATGCTGTTTAGTAAGCAAGACTTTATAAATAAACACACAAATAAACCTTCATGTGATTAAATGACAGTTGGGTATTCACCCATGTGGCTCTGGGGTAGTCCTTCTCTTCCCAATTTAGTTGTAAAATAGTTTTAGCCTCCCATTTGCACAAGGTTGATGAAGCTACATTATTAATAATTTAATACCAGTATCACATAACACTAGAAAATGGTAGTTGACATTTAAGTTACAGACAAGATTTTTGTTCTCCTCCTACTGCTAGGGCCAGATGACAGAAATTCTCTGCCACTTAAAACAACTCCCCCCCCTCTCGGCTTAATGGCCATGGGCCACCCCATCCCTTTTGGCTCGCAAAAGTCATTTAATAACTTATTTATTTCTATGTCTATTTACAAAGTCTTGCATACTAAACAGGATACTAAAAGGCATAACAGTCTACAATGAGAAAGGTAGGCTACTGCTTCTCACTTTTTTTAACCTGTGTTATGAATATGAATAAACACAACCCTAGGGGCAGATGACTCACTGTTCCACCCCTTAAAATAATAAGTAACTAGGGAACTAAACAAAACTCTGAGTGAGCACGGGGCCTCAACCAGCCATTGCTCCCAGAGAAAATCCTTTAGGTACTAATATTTTATAGCTGGCCGAGTTGACCAGGTATTACACCTCATTGTCTAGAAGCTAACATTTTTGGTTGTCGCCCCGGAGGTCAGGGTTAGATTCCCGACTCAGCCAAGAAAGCTGGAACGGGGTCCACTCAGCTTCGTGTTGCAAAGCTGAGAAGAGGTGGGTTTGACCCTTGCCCCAGCTTTGCCATCCTGTTAGTGGTTTTCTGTGGTTTCCCACTTCTACTCCAGGTGAAAACTGGGAACTAAAGACCATGTCAGCCTCCTTCCCAATCCTCACCTGAATTACAAATAGCCTACACACACTAATACATCCATCTTCCATTTGTGAATCTAACGCCTTGCATGCTAAGTCCCCAGGGCTCTTACATAGCTTTAAAAAATTATGTATAATAACTTACCTTCAATCAGTGTGGGTTCGATATACAGCAGGATGTGCTGCAGTTGAGCTTTGTTTATGTTCCTCATTACCTGTGAAACAAAAAGAAACAGGCCACTGTTATTGTTTTTTCCTACCCTTATAATATACTGGTAAAACTACAGTATGTCAGGACAGAGCCCTGGTGAATAAATACAGCCATATTACTTGCATATTTAACCCTGCGTAAGTATGGCAGGGTCTCCTGTTCCGGGCCTGACAACAATGCTATTTAAATTTCCGACTATTGATGCTAACAAGCTGTACTTTGTTGTACCTTCCTCTGTTGCAACCCCGCACGTGCAACTCATATTGCCAGTTGTGGGAAATTGACCATTGTGACAACTCACTACGACATGGTTCCTGAGACCAGCAACACTTTAGCTATGAGGTGATTGGTATATTTTTATTATGACTTATTTTTTGTGATGCTTTTTACTTTCATATTGAAGAATTATCGAACCATTTGTTCAAACCTATATGTTACTATATTTTAGGTAAAATGGACTATGAAAGAGAACAAAAACGATTGCAAAGGCTACTTGAAACTGTTTCCGTTGATTCTGAACCAGAACCAGATGATGCTTCAGAAGTTGACGAAGAGGACGTGCTGCTAGTTCGTGAAGAGAATTCTGATAGTGAACAAGAATTGGATCCTGTTGAGGATGCAGAATCCTTGCAACGGCACTATTATTACGGAGGTGAAGACTCTTACTTTTATTATGGTAGGGATGACACGAAGTGGAAAATTCATCCCCCTCCCAAAAATATTTAGAACACAGATGGAAACTCACCAGAAATCTTTCGGCTATTTATGTCTCAGCCAGATAAGTTTTGACGATATTGAGACCAGACTGGCACCAGTTCGTGATCAGTTCGAATTTTTTGTTCACAGGTGTGTACAATATTTCAGCTTGAGTCAGTTTGTTACAATTGATGAAATGCTATTAGGTTTTAGGGGAAAGGCTGCATTCCGGCTGTACATACCTTCGAAACCTAACAAATACGGCAAAGCTATTTTATACTTCAAAAATGGTAGTCTACGTTGGAAAACAGCCAGAAGTAACAGCCCTAGGATTGTAGTGGAGAGACTAATACAGCCTATTTCCGGGACGAGAAGGACAATTGGTTCACCAGTGTTGAGCTCTGTGAAATCTTGACCAGTCAGTACAAACTCACGCTGCTAGGCACAATTAGGAAAAACAAGCGCCAGCTTCCACCTCAATTCACTCAAGGACAGTCCAGGCCCACCCCATCCAACATCTTTGGATTTCGTGAAGATTGTACTGTTCTGTCATACCATCTTATGTACGAAAGAATGTGTTACTAGTTTCATCAATGCACGATGATGACTTCGTCGATGAAGAAACAGGGAAATCTGATATGATTCTGGTCTACAATAAAACTAAAGGGGGTGTCGATGTCGTAGACCAGCTCTCTGCAAATTATGATGTGGCAAGAAATACAAGACGTTGGCCTATGGTGGTATTTTATTCTCTGATCAACATTGCTGGCATAAACAGTCAAGTTATTATAAGCCAGAATGCACCAATCCAGAATATAGTACGGCGAAAATTTCTCACAGGGTTGGGAATGAGCCTTTTACATAGCCACCTTCGCTCTCGCGTGGTGATGACTAACATCCCAAAAGATCTGCGTGAGATGGCTGTCGTCTGCAGGGGTTAAAGGGTACAAGATGATCGACCTGTACGTCTCTTTGGACGATGTCAAACGTGTACTTGGAAGCAGAACAGGAATACAAAATACTATTGTAGAAAGTGCAATAAGTTCATGTGCCTAGAGCACATAGAAGTGTTATGCAAAGACTGTGAGTGAATTTTCGAAATAAATGTGCAATGTTTACGGAAGACCTTACTTCATAATCCACGGGCTTATGCAAGATTTATCATGTGCCACATTTCCAAAACTGACACAACTTAAAGTATGATATTGTTGCGTGCCACCCCCAAGTGGCAATTCCGTTAACTGGATTACGGTGGATAGAAAGCACAACACCAATTACTGTTTTAAAGAGAAGTTAACTTTATTGCTTGCAGGTCAGAAATATACACCGTACAATAAGCAGATAGAAACAATTAGCTGTCTTACAGAAGCTCCCTCCTGTATGGAGCTCGACTCACCCTTCACTCGGCCTTGCAGTTAATCCTCTCGCTAATGAGTCCGGTCCCGTACGCTGGCTGGAAATAGCTGCACTAAGTCTGTCACTCACTGTTTTGCAACTCACCACAATGACCTCTGTCGCACTAGGTAAGCACACACTCTTCAATACCCAGCCTCTCCGTATTATTCACACTCCTTCACTGTCAAGAGAATCAGCTTCATTAGGGGTTTCGCAAGTCACCACACTTCTGTCGCTCAGGATAAACGCTCGCACTAGCTCGTAAAGCACACAACACTGCTTGACAGGTCGCTCCTATATAGCAGGCCGGTGACTCAATAAATGCTTCTAGACCCATCCAGGGTTCACGGCTTCTCGAGGTTTCCATCGCTGGCTGGGTCACGAATATTCTGGACCATCCCTTTGTCCTAGTAGTCCTGTTGCATAAGGCGCACGCAATACACTGAGGCAGAGCAGCCCAGCCCTGGGGCAGTTGTGACTCATGCGGGGAGCGATGAAACGAACTCACAGTCGTAACAATATATTTGTATCAAATTATTATTTTCTCATTCTTGCTATTTAAATGATTTGATTTTACTTGGGATTCCCTTTTCTGATTTTTTCCTTTGTTTATGTTATCACTATGGGTCTGATTTTACTTGCAAGTCTGTTTTCTTTCTGTGAGTTTGAATAAATACATTTTGTGTGACATCTGATCTATTCTTACTATTCACAATTTGATAAATAAACAAAATAAAATACCCGGTCTTATAAAGACTGGCCACACAAATCATGTTCGATATTTCGCCACATTTACGCAGGGTTAAGTCACATTGAGGTACAGGTAGGTTTTACTACTCAAATATTTGAAGGAATTCTTATTAATTGTGTATTTCAGTCAATCCTCCCTTGAAGTGCACCGCACCGAATTCTTACACAGAACTAAGTTCAAATCAAACAGAGTGACGCCATGTTGGGGACTCATAGCCAATAGCAAGCCAGGCCTGACTTAACGTGGGCAAACACGGCTAACAGCGCCTCGTGAGGCCACGATACGAAGCTCGTCATTCCACAGAATAATTCCAAGTCCGCTCTCGGACAAGGATCATGTAACTATAAGAGATTCGTCACTCTTGGTTATAGAATTTCCGAGAGAGTGCAACACCTGAGGCTATGTAGTGCTCCGACAAGTCTGGCAACATAAAAAGTAAAAAGCCATATGAAAGTAGCCTTTATTACACGTAATTGAACAGTATGTTCTGCGATGAGTTATTGATTATTCATGAAAATAACACAAACATAACTGCACTTTCGCTAGGCGCTGAAATATACGTCCAGATAGGAAAATAATAAATGTTGATATATATATATCAATGTTGGCAATAGATTTGTCATGAAGGACACAGTTATGCCTTTCTAGAGCTTAATTCGAGAGTAGTCCATATTGCCCACTAGTTTTACACATGGTCAACACCAGGAAGATGAAAATTGCCGTATTGTTCTCACTATCATTATAATTCTTACATCCCGGTGCTTGGCAATTTTTCCTCCCTTGCAGTGGCATGATTGACTCTCAATTCAATTCAAATAAATAATCAAAATACTGAACAAATCAAAACAACCAACAACACCACGAGGAAAATCATTCAAAACAGCCTATTCCCGCTTCCGCCAGTCGGTTCAGCGTTTATGAGTGCCAACTACGGAACCTTAGTGCTAAAATGAATTCTTCATTGGTTGACAGAACATCCAGAGCAGAGCTTTGCCGCGACCCACACGCTCCCTATGAACTGGCAACCTCCTGCTCTCGGAAGCGACGGTGTGTAGACCAATGGACTCCTACGGACGGAGCCTTTTGAGATGCGAATTTTATAAGTTACTTGCCGAGAGCCGCTCGATTATACCTTCATTTCAGTATTGAAAAAATTTGGTAATTCATCTGTAAACTGTGTTTAAACTCCCATGAAAAGAGCTTTCCCGCCACAATCCATATAGAACCAAAGGGGATATATTAGAAGATGAAACACGAATGATCACTTTCACCCCACTCTATATCTCGGGAAAACCGAGTTGTTATTTAGATTGGAACAGTATGTCCTCGGAACGAGATTTGGCCATCGCAGTAGGTAATCTGTAGGGGTGTCAACCTGATAGGGATTATTTGGCACCATCGGTGTAGTAGCGCGGCCAGTCGTATGGAGCGCTGTATATCGTCGTGCCAACTTATGCATGATACACGTTGTAATTGAATTGCAAACATATCCCTATATTTAGTCAATAAATATACACATAATTCCTAATTGACATTTCCTTGCAATTATCTTGCTCACAGACGATAATTACGGCACTTATCATTAAATAAACATTATTATTGTCGGTTGGCGGCATTGCCTTCCTGCGCACTACTTCTGTTCTGTTCAATCATGGCGGTGTATTTACATTTTCTGTACATTACAGCAATATTTCTTCCCCAGAGTTTTCGATTGATTTCGCCTTAAATAGGGGCCGATAACCTAGATGTTAGGCCCCTTACAGCAACAATTATTAATATCAATCGCCTTAAATACATGTGTTTCTTGATGTTCTGTGAAAAAGAAGTGCCGTAATCTTGGCGTTTTCAATTGGATGTAACCTGTAAACCAGTACCGGTATTTCCATTTCTGAGGTAAGTACCGATAATGCATTATGTATTATTCAATTGATTTCTTAAGAGAGTGCTGATATTATCGATAGGATTCTTATGAGAGCCATGCATTATTATTTGTGGACTTCCGTAGTCGTAGAAAGCTAGATTTAATGACTTTAATTTAATTATTTTTTTGTTAGATTTTGTATTTCATGGTTTCTGTACCTCATTCTGTATATTTTGTTTGTAGGTTATGGGAAAACATCACTCAGAATCTTGTGTTCTTGGCTGCAAAAGTAGAGGTTGGAGATACGCTCCTTTCATCGCTTCTCAGTTGATGACTCAAGGTATGTATCAATAATTAGGCTATTCTGTAATTATTTAGTCAGGTTCCTTTGATGGCACTATTTAAATTAAATTTAAAGTGATGATCCTCACGTCCTACATGGAGTAATCGCCACTGGGAGGGAGTATGGAAAAACAACGCTCAGGAAAGCTTCTGTCAGTGTGGGGAATCAAATCTCAAATCTCCAACCTCCAGAGTTACTGCAGCCCCCCATTGGGGGTGCTATGCTCCCAGTTTATATCTTGGTTTAGAGTTCCCACATTTCTATACTCACGGCAGTGTCCACATGAAAACTCCACAAACAATTCGATCTTGAAAAGGAAGCGTGCTAAAGCTTGATAATGTGACACATCTTGTTCTGCCCATCGCTCTGAGCACTATACCGCTATTGTGTGTTCAGAAACAGTCAGCAATGCTGTGATCATCCTACAGTCAGCTCTCAGCTGTAACTGTTTAAAAAGAAAATTAATTGTTTTGTAAAATAGTCTTTGGGACTACCTTGCGCGCCCTCTCGATAACCTCTGTCTCGCTGTCACTGGCAGTACTGTAGTTCTACATCTCAGCCCTAGATGGGTGAAGTGTGACCTTCACCGCCCGGAGTAGAATGCACTGTTTTATTAATTCATTCATTAATTTTGTACACTTGAATTAATCGTACAGCATGTGGGCTGTAACATGTAGGCCTACAATGACCACGATGCGACTATAATAACCTAATCAATTTGTAAGCGACTTGAAGTGTTTGAAACTTGTAATTACTGTCTAATTAGGCCTACTCACTCGGCCAATCTGACACCTGCCATGTTTTAAGTATTCTTTTAGTAAGATCTCTTGATCCAAAACCTTGACTTAATGAAACTAGTTATTTTTATTGGATGATGTGTGTAGGCCTAATATGTGGTTCAATTTTCTTTTTTGTGTGGGGTGAGGTATACCTCCCACCTACATCCACTCACCCAAATATCAAGCTGGAGGAATTTTGGGTATTAGTGACCCATGTGGACTCACATGTGGATTAGTTACATTAATCACAGGATGAAAATTTTAGTTATTTATTGAAAGGTGAGGGAGGCAGTCCTATGGGTTGGATCAATCATAGATGTCCATTACATTAATAAATAGCTTCTGTGTTTTACTAAAATAAAGGTAGCGCTAAATGAACATAGAACGAGCGATAACATTCTCTATAATAGATGAATTAGCCAAAATACCTTATGAAACGATGAGAAATAAATCAGGGAGCGATGTTTTAATAGATGTTTCCTCCTCTGCCGTCTCTGACCCACCCAGCCATCGCAAATAGGATCAGAGCATATAGGCTAGCGAAAATTACAGCTGTGGCTGCCATTGTTCAAATCAATCTATCTTCAAAACAATACCATAACAGTACTGCCAAACAAAGAAGTGGCCAGTTTAGTCTCTAGTGCACAGCACTCAGTTCACTGCTCTTAATTAGGCTAGTGTGTGCAATATTTTCACTTCTCTGCAATGATTTTTTTTTTTTTCCCACGGCTGAAATGAGTTATTTTTGATATATGCTCTGTGATTATTATGCAGTATATCGCTCCGCTGTAATAAATATGTATAATTTTTTTGTACAACTTTGGTTTTGATAATGGTTACAGCTTAACGCATCCCGATGAACTTCTTTTTTTTGATCAACAGTGATTTTGTATCCCAGTTCTTTTTATCAACAGTGATTTTGTACCTCACATGTTGGCAGCAATGTGTGCGCCTCGGTGTGTGCCGCTAGAGTGAGCCTTCATGACAGTTGAACGAGATGCAAGCGCTGTCGAAACATGGCAGCCGTTTTTAAAATATCAATAAATAGAAAAACATATTTACGTACTTTAGCACATAATGAGGTCGGTAGTGACCAGGGTTCTTAATTTCAATATGTAATATCGCCCAGAAGATGAAACAAGGACACAAGGTATGTAAAAATTACATTCATGTCTGCTGCAAGTGTATAATCCGCGTTCCACTTACATTCAGAATTAAGGTAGCACTGAATGAAAGTAGAACGAGCGAAAACATTCTCTATAAGGGGCCGATTATATTCTTGGTAATTAGTGTCGATGATTTTCTGTAACAGTGAGATAGATACAAGACAAATATAATTGGTTCATTGTATGCCAATGTAATGGTTGACATAGGCTAGCTAGTATATTTATTCCCACATGTTACTTTACCTAGGTATTAATTCTGAATGAAAGTAGAACGCAGCTTATACACTTGCATCAGACATGAATGTGACTTTTACATACCTTGTCTCCTAGTTTCATCTTCTGGGCGATATTACGTAGGCCTATTGAAATTAGGAACCCTGGTCACTACTGCACATCATATAAGTGCTAAAGTACAGGGCGCCAGGAAAAGTTCTCCGCAGTGGCTACGTGCAGAAGCGAGAGGTTGCGTCAGCAGTTTAGTTCGCAACACGGTGTCCCTGATAGGGTGAAGGCCACATGCATGGGCTGTGGGCTGTCGAAATCGTCAGTGCGTATAGTTAGATTATTGGAAGAGTGCAACAGTATGTTATGAATGGCTGAGTGAGTATAAAGTTTACTGTTTGTTATGAAGCGACAGCCGTGCTGCCAACGTAACTGGTGACGTAATCTCTCACAGCAGCTTGTAGGCACTGCGGACAACATTCCCTGGCGACCAGTATATAAATATGTGTTTCAATATTTTGCTCTTTCAAAAACGGCTGCCATGTTCCGACAGCGCTTGCATCTCATTCAACTGTCCACAAGGCCCACTCTAGCGGCACACACTGAGGCGCACAAATTGTTGCCAACATGTGGGATACAAAATCACTGTTGATAAAAAAAAGTGGCCTACAAAATCACTGTTGATAAAATAATCATTGATCTGGACGCGTTAGGCTGTAACCATTGTCAAAAACCATTGGATTGGACGAAACAAAGGTTAGGATGGTCAGGTGTTGGCGAGGTTGGTAGTACTGTTTTGATGATAGTTGATGTGAACAATGGCAGCCACAGCTGTAATTTTGCCTATATAAGTCGTGATTCTTTTTGGGATGGCTGGGTGGGTCACAGAGAGCGGAGGAGGATACATCTATTTAAACTTCATTCCCTGATTTATTTCTCGTCGTTTCATAAGGTATTTTGGCTAATTTATGTACTATAGTGAATGTTATAGGTGTATTATCCAGAGTTGGAATCTGACAGTTCGGCGGAGAACTGTTGAACTAAAGGCAGCCTTGCCACGAATGCTGCTGGCCAGCACGTGCGTACTTCCATCCTCCCGCTCTTTTCCTCATCATTAGCACCGTTATTACATTTTTACTCAGATGGTTTTCAAAAATCTTAAACAAACCAATGCTTAAATCTGTTCGGTGCAAACTGTAAAATAAAATATTAGCCCGTCAAATTGAGGAGAGGCCTAAATTATTGTAATGAATAGCAATAACAAATATTACGAATACTATCATAAAGCAAAAATGATCTAAGCGAAACGACAACACGTGATTGTTTCCGTGATATTTGGTTATTTATATTTCCTGTAGAATAAGTTTCAAGTCACAAGTAACACACAATTGTATTACAAAATATAGGCTCATTGTGTAGACTATTAAGTCACCCTTTAGAAGACAGAAGCTAATCACAGTAGTCTTACTAATTACAACAGCAGAGGCGGTAGCCTACGCTCCTGCGCGCGACTGAATAGAATTAATGTTTCGCCTGATGCTCAGAACTGACACTAACACTGATACATACATAAATAACGGTCTCTAATGAATTATAAGTATAAGTATAAAGTATAAATAAGTATAAATCCTACACGAAAAAGTAATTAAAGAATTAAATCAAACAATTATAACTCATTAAAACAACAGATTATGAAATGCAGCAAGGTGAATGTGTGCACTGGAGGCAACCAAACAAGCGACTGATCGGCGACAAGCATGTGGTGAAATAGCATCATTCAAATTGGCAGCGCTGTATAGTTTCCATGCAACAAGCCATGCGAGCGATCTAGTCGTCAGCTGTTTTTGCCCAGTGGCGCAGAACTGTCAGATTCCAACTCTGGAAAATACACCTATAGGTAGTGAGTTATTGTTCTTTCATGGGGTGGAACTACGAGGTCATCTGCCCCTTATGGAGAATGTTATCACTCGTTCTACTTTCATTCAGTGCTACCATAATACCACCTTGTGGTGTGGTAGCTGTCACTCCTGAGGTCCTGGGCTAGTTTCCAAGTAATTTAATTCTGGTCTGAGGGTTGGAACGATTCACAATCAGCTTCGTGAGCCAGAACTGGGAAGAGGTAGGTTCAATTCTCACCTCGACCATCCAAGAAGTGGTTTTCCGTGGTTTCCCCACTTCCACTCCAGGCTAACGCTGGGATTGATCCTAACTTAAGGCAATGGCTGCCTCCTTTTCACTCGTCATCTGAATTACAAAAAGTAGGCTATACTGCTCGGGTCCATTTTCCATGTTCTATGAATTTGCAGGGTGAGGAGAAAGAGCAGTGGAGGGTCAGGCGAGAAGAGAAGGATCTGTCAACAGCCCACCGTGATATCTGGTATTCCTTTCTATTCCAATAATGCTAACTTAGGGCTGTTGCTCAAACCACTGTGGTGTTAGGAATGAGTGAGTGAGTCACCGACCAATGTATTTGGTTCTGTACTATGCACGGACCAAGGAGCCTCATCACTCGTCAACACCACTGCGATGAACATTTCTCTCAGGTTCACGCAGCTTAGACCCGATCAGTACACACTACTACAGATACAATAACACAGATTATCATACAAATCCAAATACATGGGGCTAAATGAATTAATATCAACAACACAATGATTCTACAATAAGAGATTCTTTTAAAATGTAGTTAAAGTAGGTGCAACCATACACATATCAGCAAATTCAAGTTCTTCATTTGAAGCATTACATATTTTATTAAGTTTACTGTTTCAACATACAAACTTGCATGTGTTGTAGGAATTTGCTGTTCATCAGTGTTAGCCATGGCATAAAGGAGGGAAGAGGTTCATTATCCTGTGCTATAGCCTACTGTTATGCATTGGCAAGAAAGAAGAAAGGAACATGCCTCAACATGTACTTTTAGGAGGACCAGATTTGATTTCTGTATTTTTGCTAAGTGTGATCTTGGCTCTCACTGTTATTTTTCTTCGTTGACAACTTTTTAAATAAAACATGATGATTTCTAGCAGTATTGAGTGTTTTTCTTGTTTTTCATTGAAAGTCCTATTTCTCCTTTCCCCTTCACAGGATGTCATAGAATTACTGTATTAGTGTGCGATGATTTTTTTGATGTACTTACTGTATTTCACCCTGTAAAAATTGGTGAACTGGATATATTTTAAAGGGAATATGAAATGAACTACTGTATAGAGATTTTGTATTATCCAATTATTTTTCTGAAATTTCAGTCTCCCAATGAATTTGGCACTAAGTGCACTAACAATTTTAGTGTGATCTGGTTACCCCACCTGTTTCCTTAGCATTCTCTCTTTAACATTTTACTGTTATTCCTAACAGCATCAAGCATTTTAAGATATGAATATTCTCCCTTCCCAGTACTTTTCCTTTGCAGTTTATTCTAATAACTAATTGGTTATAGGCCTAAATGGGCCTAATGTGGTTAATTGGAAGGGACCTTTTTTTAAGGTGAGTAATATGCTGCAGGCCTTTTAGTAGCCTAATTCTTGTCACCAATGCAATATGCTCCAATTGCAACTGAAAGAAATGTAAACATGTAAATTATTGATGAGGTCATGTCCTAAAATAGGAGCAGATGACCTCGTAGTTCCACCCCTTAAAACAACAATAACTAACTAACATGTCCTAAATGCTGTGATTGTTCATTTCAGAGTTCTGGAATTCACAATTTCCCACTTAGGTATTATTAAAAAAAATATGTTATTGGTATTTTGAATGTGATTTATTTATTGTATATCATATGATTATCCCAACACTTAAAAACGTGCTATAAGTATTGGGAAGATTGTGCTTTTCGGAACATTTTAGTGGGTAGAGCATTTAGGACGAGAATATTTAGCGGGACGAGGGGAAGGGGAAGGGGTGGGGTAGGCTACCCTCACGGCCGTGCTACACGTCAACTAGTACCGCGGTCAAACACCAGACAGCGCCGAAGTTTAGGTGCCAAATATAGGCATGGCTGCCGGCTATCCGTAGTATAGGTAATCTGTGGCCATCGGCATTGGAGCTATACAAGTAGTTATTTCAATGACCAACAGAGGTCTCTGATGGTAGGGGCTTGCGCTTCTATCAGCTGCAAGTCTGCTGGCCGAAGAATACCAATTCGACCGCTAACCAGTCTTTAGGGGTCCCAAAGACTGGTTATGGTTTAACCATTTCTTACAGAATCGGGCTGAAAATTACTTGCCAAATAGTAATACATGTTGAATTAGATGGGAAAACTACAGTTTCCTTTACACCGAAGATTATCTCGCCGTCAATCGGTTGTAAGCAGAAGTAATTGGTGGCCTGCGATAACAGCTAGCGCTAACAACGCTGTTTTGTTGAACTACTACAAAGAGTTGGCTCTTTATAAGAGCAAGGATCATATAAGTATAAGAGATTTGTCACTTTTAGTTATAAAATTTCCGAGAGAGAACACCGCCTGAGGCTATGGATTGTACTGCCAAGTCTGGCAACATAAAAAGTAAAAAGCCATATGAATGTAGCCTTTATTACACGTAAATGAACAGTATGTTCTGCGAAGAGTTATTAATTATTGATGAATATAACTCAAACATAACTGCGCCTTTCGCTAGGTGCTGAAATATACCTCCAGATAGGAAAAGAATACATTTTGATATATATCAATGTTGGCAATGGATTTGTCACGAAAGACACAGTTATGCCGTTCTAGAGCTTAATTCACCTCTAGGCTAATTAAAAATGCTCTCATACTCTACAGAATAGTTGGGATATTCGATGAATATAAAGAAAATCGTCCAAATGCACACACTACATTGCCATAACCTCACTTTTTGCCTAGCATGCCGGCTGCCACCCACCCCTCCCCGTAGCCCTAAAACAAATTTTATTGCAATGCAAAGGAGAATGGGTAAGGAAACAAACAAGAGATGAAATGCACACATTTATTCTCTATATATTTTTATTCGCGAGTAGTCCATATTGCCCACTAGTTTTAGGCTATACATGGTCAACACCAGGAAGATGAAAATTGCCGTATTGTTCTTACTATCATTATAATTCTTACATCCCGGTGCTTGGCAATTTTTCCTCCCTTGCAGTGGCATGATTGACTCTCAATTCAATTCAAATAAACAATGAAAATACTGAACAAATCAAAACAACCAACAACACCACGAGGAAAATCAATCAAAACAGACTATTCCCGCTTCCGCCAGTCGGTTTGATGTGAACGTTCGTGAGTGCCAACTACGGAACCTTAGTGCTAAAATTAATTCTTCATTGGTTGGCAGAACAAACAGTACAGGGCCTTACCCCGACCCACGCGCTCCCTATGAACTGTCGTCCCCCTGTATAAGAGTTTAACATGGTTTAACCAACGCGAACTATGAACTATCGAAATGTCTCCACACTTTTCTAGTTTGGCTGAAGATTACTATATTGTTCGGCGTAAAATAATTATATCGTTCTTAGGGTTGCATAAAAGTAGAATTTATAAGTCAACGCTAAACGCATTTTGGCATTCAATTATAAACACCCGTATGTTTCAGTTCAGTGTCGAGGTATAAGTAAGCATACATAAGGAATTGAGACCAAGAATGCCTCTACAGAATATGGGTCCTTTAATGGACGTCAATTTTTGAAAACCAGGCATTACATTTCTGTATGTAATTTGTCCTGGTTAAACAATAAATAAGGTAAGTACAAGTTTTTGGGGCTTGTCCCCGAAAAAAGCCCTAAAAACGTGTACTCATTTTGAAAGCTGGCTGTTATATTAAATACCACTAAGGTGGAAAGGTCAACTTTGACAATACCCATTATAATGTTCTGCATCTAGTTCCCCATCGCCCATCCTTAGAAAACCTTGAATTTCTGGACAACGCTTTTCAACACTACAGAAGTCCGAGGTAATTGGGACCAAGAGTAGCTCTAATTTGAGAAATCTCGGAATACACAAAGTTACGAAATTTTAAGGCCTTTAATTTAAAATTAGGTGCACAAGAACCTTGTGTTTAAATATTCTTACAGTAAACGGCATTATTTCATCAGTTATCGTATAATGTGTTGCAATTAGGCTTTGTTTCAGAAATAAAAACAATATTCTACAAAAGAAATGCAAATAAGTACATATTTACTTTAAAGTACCGGTAGGTACAGTCTGAGCAGACACTGTCTAGTTGGCGGAAGGGTGATAGCGGGCAGAATTGTAAACAACGCACGCGCGCACCTCCACCAAAGACCTTGGGTAAGCTATGCGTCACACTGTCATCCACCTCGGATTAAACGGAGGCTCGGACTGCCGGGACTCGGATTATCGGGGTTCTACTGTATATGTTTGCTGGCGATATTAACATCCGTTGCGTTCACGGTAGCAAACAGTTGATCAACAGTTCCAAAGCTGATGCATCGGGAGCGGGATCAGGTTTTACTTGTTCGTATGAACGGTTTGCTCCACCTGATCTGTAGCAGCGCGCGATTTTCGAAGCTTTAATTTTATTAATGTAGCGTTATATCCCATGAGAAGGGTCAAGAGGCTGTAAGTCTATCAGTAAACCTCTTACCAGTCATCCACATACGAAGACTTCATGATTGGTTAGCACTGCTTCATCTATCTAATTTGTTCCTAGGTATCCTTCATGCTGGTACTTTCCTGCTTCATATATCTTTTCTTTTTCACTCTAGTTTTCTTCTCAAGGATTTGAAGCTTTTGGATTTATTCATCAGCTTAAGTGTGTGGTACAGTTTTTAGTTACTGTACTGTAAAAATTAATTGTATTTACCAAAAAAATCAGGTTAGATTGCAAAATTAATTTGAAACACTACAAGAATATAAATCACATTGTCCCTACCTGTCAACTAGACTAGAGGTATTTCCCCTATCTAATAAGGTCAGATGACCTCAAGGTTCCACCTTTTAAAATTATAACCAGCATCTAGAAATAAAATGTCTGGGTCCCCCATCTAAAGTAAAGGAAATCATGGTATGAGCCTGTTTTTTTTTTTTTTTTTGTGTTGCCTATACAAATTGTCCTTGCTGCTTCTCAGTTGGTCAACATAGGGTACAAAATTATAAATATGTCAACACACTCCTGGAAACATGTACCGGTATTAGTTGCCCGTTGCCCATTTAAGTGTAATAACTAACTAATAACTTACATGTATTTTTTTCCAGGAGTGTGTTTATATATTTATAATTTTGTACCCAAAAAGCAGCAATATTTTATCTTGAATTTCAGTACATAATCATTACCAGCTGCTTGATGTACGATACTGGTACTCAGTGATTTAGTTGGAAAAAATATTTACAGCAACTCACCTTATTAATTCAGCAATTTCCAAATGGACTCGTATTGGGTGTCAAAATCAGCGGCCTCGTGTTTCCGACAAGTTGTTTCATCAGCTGAACGTCTCCCCTTTCTTAGCCATGACTTGACATATGGTTGTGGGTTAAATAAATGCACAGGAGGTCCTACGCTGCTTATGAAAATAAGTCCGCTTGATCTTTCAACCAGCAGCCTATTTCTCTTTTCGGTGTGGATCTCATTCATGGTACTGAAAGCGCTTTCAGATTCTGCTGAAGAGATGGGAATGGTCTGTACAGTCTTGATTAAAGGCATCAGCTCCACTGGAATTTCCTTGGTCTCGACATACTTTCTAAAAGCATTAATGTACCTCCTCTTGTCTGACATGTGGAAAAAGTCACAAAGGTTGCCGACACTCCCATCACCATAGCAGATATCCAAAGTGGAAGTGGAGGGCCAATTATTTTTGTATAGTACCTTTGAATCATTGATAACTTTTGTCATTCTCTCATGTCTCTGCTGACTAGAGCTGGAACCAAGATGAGATGATGTGGACACATTTTCCATAAGCCTGTTATTTAAATTGTTCCCAAGACTTCTGAAAAACTGCTTTCTGTCAATTTTTTACAACTTTTTTAGAATCATGTAATCCTATGTTTCTAAACTTTTTGTTTTCTGCTGCTTTAAGAACTGTTCTGTAGTATTCTCCGGAAGCTGAGTTACACATAGATTCAAACACTTCCCGCTCTCCGTATCCAATAGCAGTGTAGCCAACCTTAGAGAACCAGAAAAACGCCCAGGAGTGTAAAAGCGACCGTATTTTATTAACATAAAACCGTAAGGTTCGATATTAGTCCGCTAGAGTACACCCGTGACGTTTCAGCGCTATGTATAGATTATAAACGATTTTCTTACTGAATGTAAAATTGTTACGTCATTCTAAAGCGGGAAGATATTTTCCGGAACGGCGTTCCGGTCCAACTAAACCACTGCTGGTACTTCAAATTGAGGTTGGCTAGTGGGCTCGCACAATTACATACCATTACCGAAGGTAACATTCATGACTCATCACTAGAGCTGGGCTTTCTATGTAATTACATATTTTACATATTTTTTCATATTTGTGGGTCTACATATTCTTAGTGATATTACATAAAATTACATATTTCAGAGTTTTCCTGTTTTTATATGAAATAAATTGCTGAATTGAAGTTTCACATTTAATGTGGGGCTGTTGTCTGCCCTCTCAACAGGGGGATTAAGGTAATTATGAGTGACAGGTATTTGAGAGGATGATAGGATGATAAGTGCTGTGCATGGGGAAACTGGTGCAAGTGTGTTGAGTACATTGCAAAAAGTGTTGAAGAGAAATCCTGGTTATTCAACATTTCACAGTGTGTGCCGAATTCTAAATGGTGATGACGTTGATCCTCCCGAGGACATTTCTCCAGCGAAAATTCCTCTCGTAGAACAAACTCCTTTCTATGACCCCAGAGAACATCGAAAAATACTTAATAGTTCACTGTGCTACAAAATTTAATGAATAAACGTGCTTTGAGTTATGAAAATATAAGTTTCTATTGAATATGCGTGTGATATATTCATATAATACTAGCAGGTACCCGCGGCTTCGCTCGCGTCATAGTCGTGTCATATTGTTATTCAATGAAATGCAGGTTTTACCCCGTTAACATCCCTTTATAACCTGAATATCCAAAAATCCCTCCTTATTGGCCTTTTTCGACACACAACAAACATATCCCCAAAATATCATTCTTCTAACTTTAATAGTTTTGGTTGGTCGATGAGAGTGAATATCCAAAAATCCTTCCTTATGGGAAGTTTTTTTTTTCCTTCAGAATTTCACCCCTATCCAAAAATCCTTCCTTAATGGACGCTTTCAACATACAATGAACATATCCCCAAAATTTCATGTTTCTAACTTTAGTAGTTTTGGCTGGGGGATGATGAGTCAGTCAGTCAGGACACTTTGTTTTATATAATAGATAAGCATGGGTCCTAGTGGAAAATAATTCTATCACCTGAAACCAAAAATGCATGGGACGAAAAGAAACCATCATAATATCATGTTGGTTTCGGACCCTAAAAGACGTGAAAAATATAATAAAAGTATTAAAAAAGCTACTTTTTGAAATTTCATTCGAATCAATTTTTTGTCATTCCTGGGACTTAGATAATTCCGGCCAAAAAGTACAAAATGATTAATAACTCCCTAAGTATTCGTCGTATGATGAAATAGCAAGAGACAAAAAAGACGTAATGTGTTATTGCCTACAACATAGGCCATGTATAATTTTACATATTACCTGCTTTTTCCCCCAGAATTTCACCCTCCCCATGGGCCCCTTAAATTGGATTTATGAAAAAACGGTCAAACACCTATTTACTTATTTTTAAGCTGATTTTTTTCCGCTGAGTTTCAAACTCCTCGCCTATGTCGTTTAAGAGATACACGCTCCGTTAGGAATCCCTCAACCCCCACTTTTCACCCCTTTCACCTCATAATATACACCACATCGAGAAACTCTCAGACTCGTGTCTTCTTATTTTTAATGATGAGTTTATATGCCTAGTATCACATGCCCCAATGAAACCAATCGGGAGATATTGTTATTCAATAAAATGCAGGTCTACCCCCTTAACACCCCTTTAGAACCTGAATATCCAAAAAACCTTCCTTGGTCGACGCTTTCAACATACAACGAACATATCCACAAAATTTCATGTTTCTAATTTTAGTAGTTTTGGGTGGGGGATGATGAGTCAGTCAGGACACTTTGTTTTATATAATAGATGACTCCAAAGAACATTGAAAAATACTTAATTGTTCACTGTGCTACAAAATGTAATATAAAGCATATTTAGTGTGTCGTAACTAACAAAATATTTTGCTACATATTTTGGTGCTTTTTGTTACATATTTATGCACATAGGCTATTATGCCACTTGACATTACATAAAAATCACAGCTCTACTCATCACTCTCTTTAACGGCATTGATACTTGCTAACTAACAATTCCCTTTGTTGCTCAATATGTGTCTGGTAGAGAGATGGTTGGTACGGATCAGCAAACTAAATGTTAAAAGAAGTAATATCTTCCACCTAGGCTCATTACCAGATTGAATACAAATGAAACTACAATACAGCAGGCCTATAGGTGTAGTTTTGTAACAAACATAGTTCATTCAGTTACCGTACAAGAACATCAGGTCTTCTGAGGTCAGTAGCAAATACTGCTGTGTGATAGAATATGCAGATTATAAAGTGAAGCATCACTGTAATGAGGTGTTAAAACTCAGGCAAGCTGCGGTAAGGTAAGAAAATATTGGACAAACTGGGTAAGTGCTGTGTTGAACAGTGCTCAATCTTCTCTGCTTGTGTAAGAAGAGAAATATATTATATTACTTGAGTTTCAGTACATAGGCCTAACCATTACCAGCTTCTTGATGAACTGGCCGCCTACTGCAGTGAACCTAGGCTAGTGAGCTTGCCTAATTGTAGCCTATACTGTACAGTACCAGTAGGTAATATTCATGACTCCTCACTCCCTTAAAGTAATCATTTTACTAACAATTTCCTTTACAAGTTACTAAGCTTGTAACTTAAAGCCTCATTCCCAACCCTAGTCTCAGTTAAAAATACATGCACTAGGCTACTACTGACACCACAGCATTTTGAAAGGTATCCTGTACTTTTAAATTAGAGATGAATATGTACCGTAGCATTCTGACAAGGGAGTGAGTAAAATAATTTAGCCTTATGTCACAATTTCTAAATCCATTCTCATAATGCATTTTACTTATTAGTCAGCTCATATTTGAGTACAGAGACCTAACCTGTACTCTGAGAGAAAATCATCGCTCGTTTGACAAAAGGAAGTCATGGATGGAAATTTTGGTGTTGGATTAGTTGAAGCATGGACAAAATACAGTATGTGCATACAATAATTGTCACAAAATGTTAATACTCAGGCATGTTGAGATACCGTAAGTGAAGGAAATAAAGGACAAACTGGGTAAGTGCTATGTTGAAGAGTGCTCAATTTTCTCTCCTTGTGTAAGAAAAGAAATGTATATACAGTATAGGCCTATATATTATATATCTTGAGTTTCAGTGCATAATCATTCCCAGCTTCTTGATGTACAGTACTTGTAGCCTACTGCAGTGAACATTGGCTATTGAGGTTGCCCAATTATAGCCAATACTGTAGGTAATAATCATTACATTGAAAGGAATGTGGATGTTTAATCTAGACTTGAACAGCAACCAAGAAGCAAGATACCGGTAACTGTTAAGATAAGACTGCTAATGCCATGAAAAGAAAAGTAATGGTTACTTGAAATGCTTACCAAGGGAAGCTGGTTTCTTTCAAACATAGAAACATATTTATAGGCTAGAGCCTATACAAGACCAAATTAACTTCATTTAGTCCAAGCTGAAAACCCGAGGGAGAGGGAGGTATTGCGGTCTGATAAAGAGCTGTGTGAATTTAAAATACCGTACAATTTAGTGAAACATTTACGATTGTTTCAAGAAAAAATATTGGCCTAGTGAATAGGTTTTTCAGCATTCTTGAAAGGAATGTGGATGTGCAATCTAGACCTAAACAGCATCCAAGAAGCAAGAGAACTGTTAAGATAAGTCTGATAATACCATGAAAAGAAAAATACTGATAGGCTACTGGTATTTCCCAGTCATTACATTCTGATCAGCCAAACACTCAGTTTTCTATTGTAAGAATCACCTAATAATGCAGGCACAGGCAGACCTGCGATAATTCTTATGTCCTACTGGTATTGCATAGGCCTACAAATCCTTAACCCACCAAGTAGCCTACGGTATTGAAATGATTTATGTTTTAGTGAACACTCTTAACAATAGGTCTCAGCCTATCAGAATTTGGGGTAAGCCCAGTACAATGATTGCTTGGAAAGAAAGGTATTTTTTATACAGTACCGGTAGCCTATGCTTGCTCCAAATGAAAGGTATTTTTTATACAGTAGCCTATAAGTTTGATTCTCTCTATACTACCTACACAACAATATATTCGTCGAGAAACAGTATATAACCCAAAGTATAGGCTAAAATAGACCTGCTCCATTAAATTTTAGACAAGTGAGGAATTTCGTCGTTCCTTTGAACGCTATGAAAGCTCTAAGCTCCTTGACACTACAGCGCTTTCTAGTAGAGAATGGAGGAACTTTGTCTTGGCGGAAAATCCCGAGATTAATTTTGCCATTGAACACGGCCTACTGAATTCAAATGGGTTCTTTAACATGCCATCAACGTATGACATCCATGTCGAGATTTTTGTCGCCTTTCAAAAATCACTTACCACGGCCAGGGACGAACCTGCAAGCTTGGGGTTGGTAGTCCAACACGTTAACCACTCACCCACCATGGCAAGCTTATAGGCTATAGAGGGACCGTCATGTTGTTTTCTTCATTATTATTTCAGTATTCAACAGTTTAGGAAATATTTTGAGCGATTTCCACAATGTTTGCATTTGTTTTTAAATCTACTTCATGCTACGCCATGTTGGATTTAAACATGTTCCGTGAATGGAGCGAAGTTTTTCTACGCTCTATAAAATGGCAGCCGCTCCATGCAACTGTTGAGGGAGCACTCCCATCAGATCGCGTTCACAGCGTACCTTTTCAAACAGTTCATCAACTGTTTGCTACCGTGAACGCTTCAATACTGCTGAGGATGATTTACTTGAAACCTTAACCACTTCCATGCACGGAAAACGAATAGCTATTCCACCCCCCCCCCCCCCCCCCCCATACCATGGTAAGATTTCAGAGCACCTCGGAGATAGTCTTCGCTTCCTCCACCATAGCCCAGAACAGTTCTATTGATTTTGCTGGCCCTGCCGGTAAAGACCATGATCCTTTCTATATTAAGCTTCCCGCCCTCACTCTCTCCCGTTCCCTCTCCGCCCCACCTTCATCATTTATGACACCAAATTTTCCAAAGACAAATTAGGAAGCTTATCGTACATACATTGAAGAATCACTTTCTCAGGCTGCAGACCCACAGAATACCAAAAAGCTCTTCGATTTAATCAGACTCCTGGAAACCACCATATCCTCCGCCGACCGACTGCATGTCCCCAAGACCAAAATTACCCCGAGCAAACCACCTATTCCGGCCAAAGCAATCCAACTTCTGAAACTCTCCCGTAGCTACTATTATAGGATCTACCTCAAGACTTTTGACCCAGACCTACTGACAAGATACCGACAATACCAAAGACATGCCCGGTCCTATATCAAAGCCATAAAGAAAAAGAAGTGGATTGACCCTTGCTCCCGCCTAGCACAGGAAACTCAAGCTCGCCCCTTCTGGAAAAAGTTCAAACAACTTACTGGACAAAAAAACAAACAAGGAATGCCAGTACCCCATCCGAGGGTACAAAGGTCATTTATTCTCCGACAAAGATGTAACAGAACTTTATAGTAGGTTACAGAGACTGCTTCTAGTTTGTTGGTAGTATTTTTTTGTTTTTGTTTCATCAAGTTGCCAGCCATGGCCGCCTGTTGGTGAAGATCCATAGAGATTCTTGGTGGTGGTCGGCCAGTAGGTGGACCAGGTGGCTTTGGCTAATGGTAAAGGTTTGCTTGGACATGACTATGTCACTATGGAGATTATTGATAGTTGATGATGCCATGCAGAATGGATGCTGGTTTTAATGAACAAAAATGATAGTTGTTGAATGATACGTGATGTTCTGTGGTATGTTTGTGAGGATTGGGAAAATATATGTTACATCTAGTAAGAAGATGCACAGAAAGAAAATTTTATGATTGCCAGAGAATGACCAGAAATGAAGTAATTGACCAGGTAGAGAAGAATAAAAGATAGTTGTGAATACTGGGCGAGTGATCCACGTTATGGAAGCTTGTTTTATGAATAAATCGTGTATTTTTTAAGAAGTTGGTGTACTTCTGTTCTTTGTGGATTCACTTTAGCAAGTATATTGCCCCACTACCTGAGATGGCAAGCTTGGTGGATTATATTTAGTTTACAATGGCGCCCAACATGAAAGCTCGAAGAATTTCAATGAATCACACAAAGACAGGAGTAGGGATGGGGGAAAATAGAAGAAATGAGGAAGTTTTAATGATGGCCATGTTGGAGACGCATCTGTTCCGATATGAGAGGAGGAATAAGATGGAGGAGAGGATGACAAGCTTGATGAATGGCATGGGGGTGAGAATGTCTGAGAAGCTTGTCAAGGTCAAAGAGCAGGTGGCTGGTATATGCATCGCAGAAGAGAAAGTTGATATAGTAGAATCTGAGAGCGTGTCTGTAAAGGAGGGGGAAGAGGAGGAGATCTGTGAAGTACGTGATTCTAGGGGGCGTAAGAAAAATAATCGAGAAGTTGAAAAGATAAGGCGAGGTTGTAGAAGTATATATCGGAGAGACAATAGCAGGCGAAGAAGAGAGAGCAGTTGCGGAGGTAAACGCAGAGGTCGCCGCTGACGTAACAGAAGAGGACGTCAAATGGAGGAGGAAAATAAAACTGAAGACAAGGAGGAAGATGAGATGGAAGATAACGTGAAGAAGCGTTGGAGGAGAAGGATAGGTAGGAGAACAAGGTGGAGGAACAAATGGACCAGATGGAAGGCAAAGAGAAGGAGTAGGAAGAAGATGAGATGTCAGGCAGATGGAGATAAGAGAGTTAAGGATCAGAAGAAGAAAAAGGAGAAGATAAAAGGGATAGAGGGAAAGGTAAAAGAAAAGATGAGAAGAAAGGAATTGCTGAGAAAGACAGTAAGGCAGATGAGGAAGAGAAGCAGGAAGGGAAGGTGAAGAAAAAGAAGGGGAAGAAGAGGCTGAAGGCAAGTGGCTGACGCCCAAGTAGAAGGCAGACCAGGCGCGAGCTCAGGCCCTGTTGGAGGTTCGCATGGCCCAAGGCATGGAGCTGCCTGCGGTGGGCGACAGCAAGCCTGCTCGACCCGGCACCAGGATATGGCCCAACAAGACTAAGCAGCAGCAAGCCACTGCCGACCAAGAAAACAGAAGGTGGATGTGAAGGTTGTGGACCAGGTCCCCCTGCCGTCAGAGGGCATCACGGAACACAAGAAGGAAGAGGAGGATGTGAAGGACACCTGAGATACCGTAAAAATGGTAGAGGAATTGCAGGAGGCAGACGATAGTGACGGTGAGGAAGTGGAAGGAAGTACTATGAAAACTGCGGCACAGAAGAAGAGAGAGAAGAAGGAAAGTGAGAAGCAGAAGAAACTGGAACAGAAGACGGAGGAGGTAGCCAAGAAGACTGAAGGAGCAGGCGAGACACAGCCGGCTCCAGCTGAAGTACCTGAAGAAGCACCGCTACCAGCCAAGACTGAAGCAGGAGAAGCACCTGCAGAAGGAGACGATGGGGAGGGAGATGACAAGAAGAAAAGAAGAAGACCAAAAGCATAAGATAAAGAAAATGGGAGGAAAATCTGATGGTAGTGAAATGCAGGACAAAGACCAAAAGATGAAGAAAAAGAAAGGAAAGTATGATGATACTGAATTAGAGGACACAGACCAAGAGAAGAAAAAGAAAAGAAAGAGGATTTTGGATTCTCTTAATGATGGTAATGATGAAGACGAAGATGATTATGATGACGGCACAGACAGGTCCGATGACGATTCTGCCGTTCCTTCTGACTATGATATTGTTGTCGGATTTTTCCGATGGAGCAAGAGTGTCTGATGGACTCGATGAGATAGTTTCGGCTACTCTATCAGAAGAAAATATTTATGCTGGTGATTCTGGTGAACTTAGAATAATTGTTTGTGGCGATGATAGTGCAATGATCTTTCTGAAGATGATATCGCCATTGAAATGGAAGATGACGATGCCACTATTGGCGAAGATGATCCTGTTTTTTTTTTTTTTTTCTTTTCTTTTAGAAGATGATCAATATTTGTTTCACTTTGTATTTTGTTTTAGTCTGTGTAGGGTAGGCCCTATGTTCCATGTATTATTTTTAATTTATGTATTTGTTTCGGGAGTTGAGAGTGAATTTCTAACCTTCAGTTAGAAAGTCACTCTGAAGGGGGCATTTCTGTAACCGAACTTAATAGTAGGTTACAGAGACTGCTTCTAGTTTGTTGGTAGTATTTTTTGTTTTTGTTTTATCAGGTTGCCAGCCATGGCCGCCTGTTGGTGAAGTGCCATAGAGATTCTTGGTGGTGGTCGGCCAGTAGGCGGACCAGGTGACTTTGGCTAATGGTAAAGGTTTGCTTGGACATGACTATGTCACCATGGAGATTATTGATAGTTAATGATGCCATGCAGAAAGGATGCTGGTTTTGATGAACAAAAATGATGATAGTTGTTGAATGATATGTGATGTTCTGTGGTATGTTTGTGAGGATTAGAAAAATAGATGTTACATCTAGTAAGAAGATGCACAGAAAGAATTTTCACTATCTATCTCTTTAAAGAACTAGAAGAACCTTGCTGCTCCGCAGCATTCAGTGCGCAAACACGCTAAGCTTATGTGCTAACTTTCGTTGATAAATACAGTTTATTATAATAAGACAACATTTAAAATCAGTTCTTATGTACTCTTGCAATACTCGTGAAATGCCTCGTGATACATCAGACCTGCTAAAAGTTGTAGACGTGAGTATTTCCTGTATTAAATCCTTCCGTCGCCGTCTATAATTCTCAAACCGTGACATTACGCTTGGCAATGTCGCTTATCTGTCATCTGGTAGGCCTAGAGCAAGCACATGGTAGTTGCTAACACTGCGTAAACACATACACTGGTGTCCAAAATTAAAGCAACAGACTGCTATTTCTCCGTCCTGTGGTTATTTCACGATATAATTAGACAAACTATCAACAACAACCGTGTTCTGCAGGGACGATGGCATTCCTGTCATTGTACAACCATGCCAACGATGACGTTAGCGCGGTGGTGGTGTTTACTGGGTAGTTCCACATCAACACTCGCTGTGTACACTTGCAGTATGGCACAGAGAATACACCTAGAAGACCCTCTGCGGTGGTGGGCCATAGGAAGAATTCAATCAGGACAGTGATGTGGCCCGACGGCTTAATGTAAATCGTTCTGTTGTTTCTCGGATGTGGCGACAGTTTGTAGAGAACGATAATGTATCCTGAAGACCAGAGCAGGGCCGACCACGTGTGACATCAGAACGAGAGGACCGTTATTTGGCTATAAAGCTGGGTTTTCCTAGGCGCGAAAGCGAGTGAGTCATCAGCTAGCTGAATTGTGTTTTCCTAGACGCGGAGTTGTCCTCTGGCGGAGAGCGGAACGGTTGCTCATTTGTATACTAGGAGTGATAAGATGAGGTCGATATGGACGTGGAATCTAGACTTTCTATTTTATTACACTTGGAAGAGGAGGAGGAGGAAGAGTTACTACTGCATTTAGTGATGGATCGAAAATGTGCAATTGATATATTTAAAATGCGTGAAAATGAGGGAGTGTTTAAAATTCTTATAAATAACCATTTAATTGATGACGAAATTAGATTCAGACAGTACTTTCTGTTGACCAAAAACGAGTTCTATGATCTATACCAAGAAATAAAAGATGTAGAAGAACTGAAATCGCAGGTTGATAACAGAAAGCAGTAAACCGACACACACTCATGGTGCACATACTTTATACTAAACACACAAGGGACACAATTGAATAAAACTACACACAATTTTTAAAGACGTCCAGCCACTCCGCCAGCCGACACGTCTGCTCTCGGGGCAGAGGAACGTGGAGGAGCGAGTTCCGCTCGTCAAGCGGTGGTCCGCTCCGCTTCTGGGAAAACAGTACCATTAAAATTACATATGACCAGAGGAGACCCGACTCCGCTCTCCGCTTCCGCGCCTAGGAAAACCCAGCTTAAGGGCTCGAAGGTACCGCCGTAGTACTGCATGGCCACGTGCATGACAACTGGCATCTGACCTCGCAGCGTCCACTGGAACTGTTTTATTGAGGCAAACAGTGTACAGAAGGCTTCGGCAGAGTGGACTTTATTGTCGGAGACCTGCTGTATGTGCACCCCTGACGCGTCTGCACAGAAGGGAACGTCTAGAGTGGAGTGGACGGTCGAACAGTGGGCCAATGTTCTTTTCACAGATGAGTCCCGATTTAGCCTGGGTAGTGATTCTCGACGGATTCACATCTGGAGAGAACCTGGAACACCATTTCGGGACACAAACATTGTGGAAAGAGACCGATATCGAGGAGGATCCCTAATAGTGTGGGCAGGGATTATGTTGACTACAACCCTTTATAGGTCCTTGGGATACTATCTTCCCACCTCTTTCATTTCAAGCAGTTCCACATGCATCCACATGCTAGATGCAGAGAAATATTTAAAACCCATTAATTTGATGTATAGCCTACTGTAACCACAGGTGGGAAGCATATATCCCAGTGGTCTCCATAGTGCACGTGCTCGCCAGTTCGGTTGTGTTGAGTGAAAGAAATGCATTGTTTTACAGAAGAAGGTGTTTTTATTGAAGATAAGAGATTTGTAAACGTTGGTATATAACTGAAATACAAAGTTAATAATGGTTTTGGTCACTTGAGTAAATATATTTCAGCTAGAATGGAAATAATTATCCTGCTCAGGATGTTTGCCATAGAATAGAAGATTTTTAAAATTAATTTTCTTGGTTTTTAGTAAATACTATTATGAAATTATTGAATTATATTCGAATATACTAACTTTCAACATTCCAAAATCACTTTCATATTTTTTGTTCAGTTTTCGGCAAAGATGATATAGATCACTGACCTTGTTTTGCGCGGGAGTTACATTTTTTTAAAATTATAGAGCGTAATGGGTGTTTTTATATATTATATCCTGTTAAATAAACCTCATTATTGAGGGATAAACACAGTATCATCATAATTTGGAAGTAGGAGATTATTACCCCATTGCTCATTTAAGAAAACATACTGTCGGGTGTGGGCAGTGGGATAATAATTTCCCATTTCTATTCCTAAAATAGAATCCACCCCCATAAAATTGTTGCATATTCCTACTCATTTATCACCCCCAATTACAAATGTGCAAAAAAAATATATTTTTTATACCACCAGTCTTTTGCCCTATAAAGGGTTAAACGCCTCTTCATGAAGGCAAGGTTTAACTACTGTCAGGTATCGTGACGAGATCTTGGGACCTCATGTTCGGTTGTTGCGAGGTGCTGTGGGCCCAGACTTCGTACTGATAGATGATAATGCCCGACTTTATAGAGCTCAGGTGGTTGATGTTTTCTTGGAAGATATTGCACGCATGGTGTGGCCTGCTCGCTCTCCAGATTTGAATCCCATAGAGCATGTCTGGGACGCACTATGAAGACGAGTTGCATCACGTCAGCATTGTGACTATGATGAGTGCATCCGTGGATAAAAAGTGAAGAATTTAATATCAAAGGCAGTCTCTAAGTTCGTTAGAATATCAAGACATTGTCATTTCCTTGTCTCGACGTTTTCGTTAGAAAAGTTTTAATTTTTTTTTTTCTGGGCGCGTCAGTGACGGCAGTGAGCATAGCAGCAAGAAAAGAAAACTTCATTGGGACATTGAGGTACAGTACAGCATTTTGTTATTACCTTATCGGGAATTGTTAGTACATAGCATGATAATATTGTATTTTATCGATTCTCGGTCAATGCATTTGAAATTTTCGAAATGCAATGCCATGTCCTGTGCAGGCGCGGATTCAAGGGGGGGGGGGGGGGGTCACGTGGTCATGAACCCCCCCAAATGGAGACCAAATTTTTTTGCAAACTCCAAAAACGAAAACACAATAACCAGACAAATACAACTTAACGAATTTTAACTGAAAATATCTTATGTTCTGTTACATTGTAACGTGTTTTTCGAGGTTTTTTTTATGCCACTGGCATAAGTCAGTAGGAAGCCATTCTATAATTATTTACGCGGCAAAGTGTTCAGCCAAGATAATTTTTCATGTTAATTTATTATTATTATTAATTTATTATAATTATTATTAAGATATTTTCGGAGCATTTTATAAAAATTATAAGCATACAGATAGGTTTTCTATGTCTTAGAAAACGCTATCAAGCAAATTATTACGAACGACAATATCATAGAAAATTATGTGATTGCGGAATTTTACGGAGTTTTCGTCAGTTAGGATATATTGAGAGACATGACTCACTGGGAATTCAAATACAAGCTGATTCCTGTCGGGAAGCATGACGCAATCCGGGGTCGCATCGTCAAGAAAAGGCGAATAGTTGGAACGGAATACGACTTCCCCTTACCGCCGAGTGTAATGAGGCAGAGGAGGGGAGTATAGCACGTGGGGTGCAGCCAATCAGTGGAGACCACGTAAGCTAGGAGTCGGCTGAAGAGTGGGGGAGCCGACAGGTGAATATATCGTTCGACGCGCCGTGGGACGAGGACAATCTGTGTAGTTCTTGCCGAGTGTGGTTATACGCGGGAGTCGCTCCGATGTTCCGTCGAACGTGGACTATCTGTGTAGAACTTAACAAGTACGCTTTCACGCGGGAGTCGCTCCGATGTTCCGTGGAACGTGGACAATCTGTGTAGTTCTTGCCGAGTGTGGTTATACGCGGGAGTCGCTCCGATGTTCCGTGGAACGTGGACAATCTGTATAGTTCTTGCCGAGTACGCTTGCACGCGGGAGTCGCTCCGATGTTCCGTGGATTGGAGGATTAACTTTTGTAAAACTTAACCAGTGCGGTTGGACGAGTGTTTGGGTCCGATGTACGGACCATAGAATTATCTAATCTACCAGAATATCATCAAATAACGAAGAAGATGGCGACGTCCAGGAGACTGTGGGAAGCACACAGCATCATCCAGTACGAGGGAAATGCTTTAGCAATTTCCAGTGGTAAGCGCAAATGACGCAGAAATACGCAATCTCTCATTTCTCTTTGTTTTACACTTCATATTTCAGTAACTTCATAGCTTGGAAATAAGAGTAAAATCAATTTATCAGAATCCGTTTTCACGTAATTTTCTATCGGTAATATTAAAATCGCAACGCTCCAATTTAAATTTTAAACTTATTATTATTAATAATTTTGCTATACTTGTTTTATATAATAAATTCATTTCTTTTACAATGCAATCTTTGCTTTCAGTAGGTAGCATTAGATATAGACCAATTCCTTCTCCTGATACAATTGTTTGTTGGGTTAATGATCAAATCATACCACGATCTGAGTGAATAGAGTCTTGAAGGTGTTCTGCCAGAGCTAGACGTTGTTAAATACAAATTTAGATTTCAACATTGGGTTGAGGTCTTGGCGCCCATTAAAACAACATAGCTTAGGCAAAGGTAAACAGTTACATTTATCTCCCAACAGTGTGGGCTAGCAAGACCGCTACATTTGTCGCTCAAAGTGAGGGCAATAGAAACCGTTTCATTTGTCGCTACCAACATGGGGCACTAAATAAAGTTACACTTGTCGCTCAACGTGAGGGCAATAGAAACCATTACAACATCTGTAGGCTAAATTTACAACTTCATACCTGTTATAGCCTATAGAAACGATTATTTATATAACAAAATCAACCCCCCTATTTTGTTTAGCAAACCTTGTGATTACCGAATCGATGTTTATAGTGATGCATGGCCGGCTCTACGGAAGGCCGCGGCGTTCGACCTTGCAACGCTGCACTGCTCTGAACTGGGATGGCCATAGCAGCCGGTCAGCTGTTGATGCGTGTGCTTCGGCACGAAAACAAATTGAAATAACGAAATAATATTTGTTCTTTTCAACATTAAAGTAAAAGGATTGTCAAGAGTGAGTAGGGCTTACTTGGAGTAACAAAACCAATTTGTTTTCAATATTTATTTGACATTTACAAAATATACAACAGGTTGGCCTCTAACAAAGAATAGCAAGTTTTCTGTGATTACTATGGCAAGTTACCCGTTCATTCCTCAACTTCCTGTAATTATTTAACAAAATGTTACTCATTGTTAAGACAATGCTTGTGGCTATTGTCATAACATTACATCCACAGGTACAAGTTTTCTCGGCAGTTTCTGACAATTCAATATCTGATAAAATACCGAGTAGACTAAGATTTTGAATTACTTGGCGTTGATTGTTACATTTACATTTTAAAAACTGTTCCTCAAACTTATCAGAAATTAGTGCCTGCGTAATTCGAACAACATGTTTACACACTGATAAAATAAAATCTGCAGGAACTGAAAGTCCGCCCCTATTTATTTCATTGAAGTAGCTGTCATTTATATTTTCTTTATTTCTAATCAAAGCCAAACATTCTTCACATTTTATTCTTGAACATTGCTTGAACGATATGTAACCACAGGCATATATAAAACCCGACTCATCGAATTGTATGTTTTCAGTGTACTTGTCTTCTAAAATACTGTAAAAGGTATCGTCAACAGTAGCTGACGAAAGGCTGCTTGTTGTACTTTCTCCTGAATTTGTATCGGAAGAGGACATTATCATTTCTTTCGAAAAAGTAACTGCTCCATACCTGGCTGAATGAAGGCCAATTACGCTTTTCAACCTTATTTTCAATTCAGCCTCCATTACCTGAGTAACTGTTATATTATAGTTGCCGCCTGTTAGTTGGCGGTACTGCCCAAACCTGGATTCTAATTGGTCACTCTGAAATTTGCCAGTTAACACATAAGAGGGGTTCACAATCTGTAGAGCATAAATAATAATCTCACGTAATACATAGGTTGTTTGTTACATACAAAGCGTTGTAAGTTTCATTGGTTAAACAACTCTTTTTTGAGGAATCATTTTCATCGTTCTTTTTCCACATGGACAACCATTGGAGGAATGCCTTTAGGAAAGCCAACCTTTTGTCTTCGGGATTTTTGAAAGGCATTTGAAGACTATTACGTTTAACAACATGGGTGAGAGGCCGCTTAATATTAACAATGGACCACCACATTAGGATTACTCTGACAAAAAAAGCAGTACCTTTATAACAATACTTGTTTAGAGCAGAAACTGTAGATTCGTAAAACATGTTTGTAACCAAAGAAACCCTTTGGCGTTCAAATGAATTTGGATAAACACTTTTAAATGTTTACTTTGGTGCAGACCTAATCAGTAAATCGGATTCCTTTTTGTAGATCACTCTTATGTCACTAAATGATGCTTGAGTTAATTCTTTAAAATCAGGGTTACAGTCATCTGAACTTAAAACATTTGAAAATGAGTCTAAATCTTCCCATACAGGAATAATAAATGACTTATCAATGCCACTTAAATTCAGCCAATTATTTCGTATATTTTTTATTTTAATACATGGACACTGTCATATAAAACAAAGGTTTTTAGGGGTTTTCCATCAATATGGAACCAGTAATTACTATCAGAATGTTTGGTTAGTTCTTTGAACATAGCACGATTCACACCATTATTATCAGCTATGATAGACAGAATATTTAGGCCACAATCCTGTATTTGCCTGATAACACCTTTTGCAATATCAGCTAGTTGCAAACCCGTTAATTGTTTCACTGGAACTAATTTAACAACCTCTTTCAAATTTCCAAAAGTAGAACTAACGAGAAAGGCCAGAACTGTCTTAACTAAATCGACAGATTCATTTGTAGCAACACCAAATAATTGCCCATTTTTAAAATCTAAAGTTTGTTTGACATGTATTTCATCAATCTGTAAATTTACAACCCTTTCTAAATTTGATAAATCTTTCACCATGTGACTTAGAAAGTTACTGTTCTCTTCATCAGCTTTCGGGGATATGGCGCAGGAAGTTGTTAATTTTTGTAAAACTCGGGGATGAGGTAGGGATAAAATATGGTTAAATCTAATTGCGTTATAACACTTTGTAGACTGCGTATAAATGAGGAATGCATTTAGAGTTGTAGTGACGTTATATCTAGGTTTCTTTAAAAAAGTAAGTGTTAACTGATCTTGCAGAAACATTAACTTTTTTAACAGAATCTCTGAAGTTTCGTCTCCCCGGTTTTCAAGGTCAGTTTTTAGGTTATCTATTAAACTATTAATCTGGACGACTAGTGAACTTACAGAACTTCCAGGTAAGAAAAAGTCGTGGCAAAATTCTATTGCTTGGAACAACTGACTCCACTTACTTAATAATGAATTTCGAAATATTACAGAGCCAGAATGAAGAACTACAGCGTTAGGAATTACGCCTCCATTGATATGAATTTCGACCGTAAAATCATTGTTTATCCTTATACTTGACCTTATTTTAGGTATGTTTGACACATCTAATTTATACAAAATACAATAATTTTCACTAGTACTTACAGACCAGTCTGTTTTATGCTCCACCAATTTATTTTGTATATCACAAACAAAGGACTCGAAAGTCGTAATTTTGTTGGCTTCCTCAGCAAGGGTCTTCTTACATTCCTCTGCAGACCTTTTCCGTTCTTTTTCTTCTTCTCTTCTTTCTTCTGGAGATTTCCTTTTCTTGGAGGAGCAGTTACTCAAATACGATGGTAAGTTTGGGAATACCTTTGGAACCGCACTGTGCCCAACTCTAGGAATGGGTATTCCAAGATTCAGACACCTAGATATCAAGGGAAAGGCTACAGCCGCTTTTGAAAGTTGAGATATTTGAATATCGCGCTACATTGCTTCTCGAAGCAATTGGAAAGAATATACCACTAAGAGCATGTCAAGTGACGTAGCGAGTAATAGCAGAGGTCGAGGCTATTTATTGATTAAATAGTTAACCATGGAGTAGAGACTTGAGACTTGGATCAGATTACTGGCACGGCCAAATGAAAGAGAATGCACTTAGTATCAAGTAAATCGGACCAGGGATACCAGAGATATGAGGATTTCTAGATTTCAGCGTGATGACGCGTGACCCTGACAGTTTTGAATAAAAGCCGGCCGGCACAGGCATCAGTAGCTCACTTCGACACAAGCACTTGCCTAGCAAGGTGCTACTACGCTGAGCCAAGGCACATGGTTGCCGGATCTACGCAGAAGTTATTTTCAAAGTTGTGATAGTCACAAAAGTGCTGCGCTACGAGTGGAACTTAGTAAGTTTCCGGCAGGGAGGATCACTAAGGTGATTGATATTTTCTACAGACACTGGTGAAATATTTTTATTTTCACATGGACATATGCTAGACTTTGTCTAGAATTAGTACTTTGTCACAGACCAGTAATAACCTAATACTTGGATATTTTAGTCCATTTCAGTCAGTTTTCATATTTGTAACTTAATAACCACTTCGATCTATCAGTACATTGAAGACCAGTCTATCACGGTGGTGTTCATTAGCCAACGCAGGGAAACTACATGTTGCTTCGCGCTTGGTAGATGGGGTGAAGCCATGCCCAGGGAACGATCTTCAGAACAGCCGTTGATTGGTTAGACTGTCAGTGTTTTCTTGTACTGAAAAGATTACCGTGAGTTATGTTACAACTGACATATCTGAGAATAGATCACTTAGATCTGACCCCATTTAAGCAAACTGTTATGGAGTTAACAGAAGCCAATATTAAAATGGATCAACAGTTACTTCAAACGTCAAGAGATATTACCACTATGTCTTGTTAGACGGATTGTGGGTATATAATGGCGGCCGATACAAGGATTATACGTGCTTGTCCGATAGGGCATGTCTATGGATAAATCTGGTACAAACCAGGTTCGCTACGCTTCAAGACCATCAAGAAATGTAAGCCACATTTGAATTATATTATGCCTAGCTAATTGGAACAAACTATTTTTCGGCAGATGACCAACACATTGATTTTTCTTCGTATTTAAATCTTGCGATGATTTACGCAAGACATATTAGAGTTATTCTGAGTATTTTCAGCACTCAGAACAGTTTAGGATCGATGACCGAGCATATCGAGCATTTATTTGAATATTTCATATTTTTGGGAAATCACGGTAATCAGCCGATGTAACTGTAAAAGTTAATAATTATTTTTGTTGAGGAATGGATATTTTTTCCATATTCGAAGGTTCGAACATGTGGATTTTCACATAATGAGATGATAATTAAATATATTTAAAATAATATAACAAATAATAATAATAATCCACTGATAATAATAATAATAATTTTTATAACTTTTCTAAATAATTCTTGGATATTATATTTTCTAATAATCACATGTATTGAGAGAGAGCCTATGAAGTAGTTTAATCATTTCTAGTTTGGAACAGGAGATTTTCCGAAGGAGAGTGGTTAGCGCAAGCCCGCATTCAACCAACATTTCAGTTCTGGTTGAACAGTTGACATTTGCAATGAGCAAAGTATATTTTTCAGATAACACGGAGAGGCATGAAACGGGAAGCAAATGATATTTGTATCAATTAGGATATTTTTGTATTTATATAAAATCATGACGTAAATACACTCGAAAGTGAAATAAAGATTTTCATAAGTATGGTAAATTCACTGGTTGAACTGAATGGTAAAATAAAATAAACTTGTAAGTTTATTAATCTTCCAGTGTTGATAACAAGCAGAGGCTTGATTTATTGTATAAATTTTGGGAAGAAAATTTATGTGTGTGGAGTAGTTGAAATGCCATTCCCAGGTGCGCATGTTTAAGTCGCAGGAATGAGGAGGTTGTTTCGAGCATCAATCAAATAGCAGGTTCGATGGCTCAGGTTTATAGAAGGAGTATTGGAACTACACATTTCGTCGTATGAATGACCCGAAGGTTATTTCTTAGAAACCATCAGTTCTTATTTCAACCTTGTTTACGGATTCCATTAAGACTTTGATTTTGCTAGAACCCGGTTTTGTCATGATAGTAGTTTATTCTTCTTCAGAGGAAGACCTTTGCCGTTGTTGTTGTAATATTGTGTTCTTACACAAATAATAGAATGGGCCACTGCCAATTTAAAATAATTCTATAACCACGAATAATTTGAAGAATGTTTTCAATCCTAGTGCCATGAACTAAATGAATTTATTATGAAGCTACAATTCTTATTTCCGCATTCTGTCGAAGAATTGAAAGTTGTGAAAGTTACTAAAATGGCCACAAATATAAATATTTTTCTTAATAATGATTCCAAGTGGAGAATCGAATAATTGAATGGTCCAACAATTTATTGATCAAGTTGATGATTCAGAAATCATATTTTGTTAGGAACTTGAAGTTCATAATCGAGTCACTTCTCGAAACATTTAATGTCAGAAGAACAATTTAATTTTTGTTGTGCTTCGCACAGTTCTTCGATGCTATGCTCAAGGTCAAATACTTTTCAGATGTTATTAATATGTGTAAATAATTTGTGTTGATTCAGAGATAATAATATTTTTTGACAATATTTTTTTGAAACTGGAAAAAATAAGTGAAAGTTAAAAATTCTATGAACATTTATTCTACGAGTGTTAATATTATGTAAAAATTCAAACAGTGAACTACGATATTTCCAGTAGAGACAATTAAATTTGAACTGGATTTAATCACAAATAATGAATATAATTTTGGAACACAGTCTACAGGACTAATAATCAGACTTGTGTTTCCAAAGATAATTGTCAAATGTGTTTGGAAAATTTCTGTATATTGTGTAAATAGGATGTGGGTCGCCACACGTGGATGATGCTGCTTTGAGCATTTTTGCAGTCAATTTTAAATTCAAAATAAAATGAGATAATTTTACATGATGTGTTATGCCCAGTTGAATCTCCTTCTATCCTTATTGTTGCATTGAGCCAAAAATCAGTAAAGCATTTTTAGCCTACTTTCGATTTTTGCAAAAAATGAAAGTAGACTTATGAGATCAACACAGGGCGAAAAAAGTGTGTCTGTCTGTGTGTGTGTATGTGTGTGTGTGAGTCTGTGTGTGTGTGTGTGTGTGTCTGTGTGTATGTGTGTGTGTGAGTGTGTGTACTCTGAATATCTGTCCCCCCCCCTATCAATTCGAACACGGTGAATGCGAATTGAACGAAATTTGGTACAAAGGTAGCACTAGCAAAGGACACCTCAGTGTCATGTTTTATATCGCCGCCATCTTGACGGAAACGTAATGGCGGCCACACAAATGTTCAAAGCTTAAATCAAATTACGACTAATCTAATCATCCGATCTCTACCAAATTTTGCAACAACATACCTTTATGGGGGGAGCATCATTTGACCAAACTAATAAGTCATCAGCGTAATAGTTTGCGGATGGCGGCCATCTTTGAGTGAAAATCGATTCCCCCTATTAATTCGAACACGGTGCAACCGAATGGAACGAAATTTGGTACAGAGGTAGTACTAACAAAAGGCACCTCAGTGTCATGTTTTATATCGCCGCCATCTTGACGGAAACGTAATGGCGGCCACACAAATGTTCAAAGCTTAAATCAAATTACGATTAACCTAATCATCCGATCTCTACCAAATTTTGCAATAACATACCTTTATACAGGAAGCATCCTTTGACCAAATAACTAGGTCATTAGCCTAATAGTTTGCGGATGGCGGCCATCTTTGTGTGAAAATCAATTCCCCCTATTAATTCAAACACGGTGAAACCAAATGGAACGAAATTTGGTACAGAGGTAGCACTAGCAAAGGGAACCTCAGTGTCATGTTTTATATCGCCGCCATCTTGACAGAAACGTAATGGCGGCCACACGAATGTTCAAAGCTTAAATCAAATTACGATTAACCTAATCATCCGATCTCTACCAAATTTTGCAACTACATACCTTTATGGAGGGAGCATCCTTTGACCAATCTAATAGGTTATTAGCCTAATAGTTTGCGGGTGGTGGCCATCTTTATGTCAAAATTGATTCCCCCTATTAATTCGAACACGGTGGAACCGAATGGAACGAAATTTGGTACAGAGGTAGCACTAGCAAAGGGCACCTCAGTGTCATGTTTTATATCGCCACCATCTTGACTGAAACGTAATGGCGGCCACACGAATGTTCAAAGCTTAAATCAAATTACGATTAACCTAATCATCCGATCTCTACCAAATTTTGCAACTACATACCTGTATGGAGGGAGCATCCTTTGACCAATCTAGTAGGTCATTCGCCTAATAGTTTGCGGATGGCGGCCATCTTTGTGTCAAAATCGATTCTCCCTATTAATTCAAACACGGTGAAACCGAATGGAACGAAATTTGGTACAGAGATAGCACTAGCAAAGGGCATCTCAGTGTCATGATTTATATCGCCGCCATATTGACAGAAACGTAATGGCGGCCACACAAATGTTCAAAGCTTAAATCAAATTACGATTAGCCTAATCATCCGATCTCTAGAAAATTTAGCAACAACATACCTTTATGGAGGGAGCATCCTTTGACCAAACTAATAGGTCATCAGCCTAATATTTTGCGGATGGCGGCCATCTTTGTGTGAAAATCAATCCCCCTTATCAATTCGAACACGGTGAAACCGAATGGAACGAAATTTGGTACAGAGGTGCACTAGCAAAGGGCACCTCAGTGTCATGTTTTATATCACCGCTATCTTGACGGAAACGTAATCGCGGCCACCCAAATGTTAGAAGCTAAAATGTAATTACGACCAACCTAATAATCTAGTCTCTACCAAATTTTGCAACACCATGTCTTTATGTGGGAAACATATTCAGACCAAACAGCAAGAACATCAGCCCAATAGTTTGCAGATGGTGGCCAAGTATGTGTGCAAATCAATTCCCCTTATCAATTCAAACACGGTGAAACCGAATTGAACGAAATTTGGTACAGAGGTAGCACTAGCAAAGGGCACCTCATATTCATGTTTAATATCCCTATAGCACGTTGTATTTCAACAAGCTACTACAACCAACATTCAATCATACTCCTTGAAAAGGACAAAGAGTTATAACAATACCCATGCATTTAGGAGAAAGTAGGCTATATGTTCTTTACTGAACATCTTGTTTTCATTTGATGTCGTTTTTGCGATTAGCTTTAACCCATCTGGCGCTCCGGGATATTTTGACTCTCGTGCTGACTGATTCTTGGTAAAATGCATATGTGGTCGTGCGGACTCCGGACAGCACGAGATAACAATACAGGCTTCTTCCGTGTAAATTCCTTATTATTCCCATCACCATCCTTGTATTTTTCAACATAACTTACGTCTTCAGGAAGAAAGTGATTAATACATACGAAGGAATATTTCGTAGGTACCCAATTGGCTCGAGGAATAGCACGTTCCCATATGGCGTTCAATTGTGGATTTTTAGGAAACCCAAACACTGTCACAAATCCTTCAGTTTTTATCGATGAACGATAATTAGACTTGCAATTCGGCACAACACAAGTCTTTGGCATTGTAGCTAGCCACTATACAGTAATAATCAATGGTATAATTTCATTTACATAGAGTATTTCGAAGAAAACACGAGCGCGTGACACATTTTCCATGTAACTCAGTGGGCTAGGCAGAGCAGACTGGCCATTCACGGCGAGGTTGCCAATTTTCGCTCGCCGCGGCCTTCCGTAGAGCCGGCCATGAGTGATGTCACGATGAATGTGCAGCAATGCACGGATAGGAATTTGGGGCTTTTTTCGCACCAAAAAATTTTGCCGACGTCCAAACTGCAAGCTTGGTTGGCAATTTAAGCTGTGACTTTCTCCCTTTGTCGATACCAACTCGACTTGCCGAAACTGTAACGTACCTTGATACTTTTCTCGAAGCTCGATGTAAAAGTCGCTAAACACGCCGTTGCAATTTGTACGAATATTTTTGGTGCGCTAAACGCATCAAATTTCTATCCATGAAGCTTGCAAAAAGATTGGTCTGGTTTTGTACGTTTAGTTATTTAGTGATAGCGTTTTTAGTGATACCATTTTACTTAACAATTTCGATTCTCTGACGCCCCCTCCCCTTCCCCCAAAGCAAAACTCTAGATCCGCGCCTGGAAAAGAAAACTTCATTGGGACATTGAGGTAGACAGGGGCGCACCCAGGGGGGGGGGGGGGCTTGGGGGGCTTAAGCCCCCCCCCAAAAAAAAAACCTGGGAACACTTTAAAAACATTTATGATATGTTTCAAGAAAATTGATTGCATAACGGGTTCCAGAATGTTTAGTGTTGGAACGTTGGAACATTTTGCGATTTTCTACTGTTTAAAATAGAATTATGTTAGGCCTATATTTAAGCAACACTTGAGTGATAATCATATATAGGCCTATATTATTTCAGTAGGCCTAGTATATATCCCTCCTGCAGCGCTCACAAGCGACCGATTGTGAAAATGAGCATTCAAATGAAAGAGAATAGACATTAGCAATGACGAATTGCACTCTAGTTCCATAAATATCAATAATTACTTTAAAAAATTACTTTAAAAATGTACGAAGTGTGCGATTTGCAGATACTGTTGATGTATGAAAATACGCTCCATAATTGCTGTTTACTTCACATTTTGGTCGCTGTGACGCCCGTTTCATGTCATTTTAACATTGAGGTCTTTGCTTTATAATTTTGCATGGATTTCAGAAACAGTTGCCTAAATCAAAGGAATGAGTACACAAATAGTATGAATTCATAAATATCGAATAACCAATGAGTGTCACAGCACACTCAGTCAGTGACAAATTGCATTCTAAATTTCTTAAATATCAATTTTTGTAAGAAGTGTTCGATTTGCAAAACCTATTGGGAAAAGTGTGGTTTATGAACATGCGAGATTTCTCGCACGGGTCCGCTAGTAATATATATTGTAAACACAACACGATCGGATATTTCCGTCCGTTGTCGTAACTATGCTCGGAGCAAGATGCGCGTGGGAGAGAGCGGTGAAAATTTATCTCCCCAAGGTATTGTGCTGTGCTCTGTGTCAGGCGTCAAGTCAGTAGTGGTGTTTGTAAAAGTTGATTCGATGATTGTTATTGTGTTTGTATTTTCTATTGGCTATTGGTGTTCGTAGTGTGTCCAATTGGACTAGTCGTAATGGGAGACAAAAGAAAGTCAAACATCCAAAACTATTTTAAACCGTTAAAAATCAATAAATATGATGCGGTTAGTGTTAGTGAATGTGGCGATCCTTCAAAGAGTAAGGAACTGTTCACAAGGACTGCAAGCATAGAAAAACAGCCAAGTTGTTCGTCAGAGGAGGGCTCAGAGGCAAATGTGAGCAGGCCTAAGGCCGTTGTAAGTAAACATAACATGGATTTGGACATTGGTTTGTTTAAAAACAAAGTGTTGACGGACAATGAAAAGTTCAAAGTTTTGAATGACAAATGGGTTCCTCAGAGCAACTTTAACTTTCCTTTTAGATCGCATGGGAACCAACAACGAAAATTTTCGTTTCCATGGCTAAAGAAATATACCTGCCTTTCGTATTCTGGAATTGAAGACTCTGCATACTGTGTCCATTGTATGCTTTTTTCAAAAAAAGAAGTAGGTAAGAGTAATGCTCAACATACTGGACAACTTGTTGAAGAAGGTTTTTGTAACTGGAAAAAAGCACTAGAAAAGTTTGAAAAACATGCAAACTCGCAGTATCATAAAGACTCATGTGTACGCGCAGCTGACTTTAAAAGAGTTATGGACTGCCGAATGAAACCGATTGACAAATCTCTTGATAAAGGAAAAGACGTCCAAGCCCAAAATAATGTGAAAAGAATAATTCCAATAATAGAAACTGTTATTTTGTGTGGCAGGCAAAATATCGCCCTTAGGGGCCATAGAGATTATGGTCAGTTTCAAATCGACAGCAAACCATTTGAAAATGAGGGGAACTTAAGAGCTTTGCTCAGAGCTAGAATTGAAGCAGGTGACAACAATTTGAAAGATCACTTTGGGTCATGTGGCAAAAATGCGACCTATATAAGTTGGAATTTTCAAAATCAAGTCATCGATGCTTGTAACCAAATAATAACTGAAAAAATAGCAAGTAAAGTAAAAGAAGCTAAGTTTTTTAGTGTTCTCGCAGATGAAACATCTGATATTTCAACTGTTGAACAGTTTTCTTTGTGTTTACGTTATGTAACCCCAAATACTTTAAATGGTTATGAAATATGTGAGCAATTTTTGAAGTTCATGCCTCTAACCTCTACTACGGGTAGCGTATTGGCAAAAACATTGATTAAAGGTCTTGAAGACAGTAATATAGACATAAATAACCTACGTGGCCAGGGGTACGATGGGGCGGCTGCCATGAGTGCAAAGTTTAAAGGGGCTCAAGCGTGCATCCAAGAAGCTCACCCCACAGCAATATACGTGCATTGCGCTTCTCATAGCCTTAACCTGGCATTGTCGACCGCGTCTGAGGTTGTATCAATCAGGAACTGCTTCGGAATAGTGGAGAAGTTGTGGGATTTTTTTAACACTCCTAAAAGACAAGCAGTTTTAAAACAGTGCATTGAATCTGAGGTAAATCTTGAAACCAACAAGAAAAAACTCCTGCAGCTTTGTCCAACGAGATGGGTACAAAGGCACGATGCTATTTTTGTTATGAAAGAACTGCTGCAACCTCTTGAAGTAGCGTTAGAGGAGATTAAAAACTGGAATGATAGGGAATCTTCTTCAGGAGCTCTAATACTACTAAACTCCTTAAGTCAGGGTGAATTTATAATTTCTCTCATGGCATCAGAAAAACTGCTTGGTTACACAGTAAACCTAAGCAAAAAGCTTCAGGGAACTGATTTAGATTTATCATCTGCAATTACACACGCTGAAACTGTGATTGAAAGCTTAAAATCTCTAAGAAAAAATGCAGATCAACAATTTCACTCGTTGTTTGAAGAAGCTACCAAAATTGCTAATAACTGCTGTTCAATAATTTCGATGCCTCGAACAGTTGGAAGACAACTGAACAGAAGCAACATACCGGCAGAAACTCCAGAATTATACTATAAAAGATCTGTTTTCATCCCTTGGATTGACTCTTTCATTATTTCATTGGAATCTCGATTCATCAAGCATAAAGACTTATTAAAGAGTTTTGAGTGCTTACTGCCATCAGCCAATGCATCACATACACATAAAGAAACCTTCCAAGAAAAAATGCAACCTGATTTCTTACAGCTGTGTAATTTTTATAAGAATGACATAATTGAAAGTGGAGGAAACAACAAAGGCCTGCTTATGGCTGAGTTTGAACTGTGGCACAAGAGCTTCAAAACCTACGCTAATATCCCTAAAAACGCAATCGATGTGTTGAATCTATGTGACAAGGACTTGTTTCCTAATATCCACACATTGTTGAGAATTTTGTGTACCATCCCTGTGACTACAAGCACTGCTGAGAGGTCATTTTCTACACTACGTCGGCTGAAAACATATCTTAGAAATACCATGGGTGCAGACAGGCTGACTGGACTAGCAGCACTGAATATTCACCGAGAAATTGAAGTCACCAGTACAGAGGTAGTTTCCGTTTTGATAAAATCTGCTAGGCGGCTGGATTTTGTTCTGTGAAATTTGAGTTTCCACTTGATTCAAACAATGTTAATGTTAATTCATTAATACATGATTTGTATTCAACTATCTGTTTAAACTTGCATTCAGTCTGTGTAATTAAGTTCAACTTGAAATTCTAGAAATGTTCAAGATTTTTATTATAATGTTAGTTATTAAGGAAAATTTAAATAACTTATATATTTTCACGTTCAGTACATAAAATATTTGTTACAATCCATAACACTATGGTATACCCATCTCGTAATTTTTAAAATGTAATTTTTAGTTCCAATTAAATTTACGTATTCAAAATCAAAATGTTATTAATAATTTCCTAAAACCTATACCGTACTAGTTCTTGGTATAAACAACTCAAAACTTAGTAAATGATTGCAGATAATTGATGTTACACATCAATCTGACGATCCTGGTAGCTGGATATATAGTTATAATAGTGAGCAGAGCAATCCAGTCGTTATCACTCTGATCGTGATCAAAAGTTAATTCTTGATAAAAATCATGCTGTTACTTTTTATTACTTGCATAACCGTAGCTCAATGGTACTGTAACTAAAATTTGTATAAAACCAATGCACATTTTGTTTAAATAATCTCCAGTCTAATAGCATCTTTTGTATTGGTTTTAACAGAGCATTCTACAGTATGTTTGATCTTATAAAATATCTTTTTATGCATATGGTCTCATATATACATATTTACATACAAGACTAATAATGGACACATTCTCTTCCCATAGCTGAAATCATGTTATTGAGGAAAGCCCCCTCCAAACGAAAAGTCTGGGTGCGCCCCTGGAGGTAGGTACCGGTACAGTACAGGATTTTATTATTACCTTATCGGGAATTGACAGTACATCTACATAGCATGATAATATTATTGTATCCTTTATCTAAGATATTTATGTGTATAGGTAGATACAGCGGACGTTATTTTCTGCTGTATTTTCGGAAACATTTCGCGTCAAATTCATACTAGATCTAATTAGATGCAAAAATACCAAAACCCACGGACCCATGGGGAACATTCAATTTGTATCGAATGTCGACCAGCCCCTTTTCACTAGTTTTTTATTTATTTTAAGCGCGACTCTCAAGTCATTTGTCGTTGTTGCCTGGGGCAGTATGTAGCGGCACAGCTCCACATGGAAATCAGGTTTCATCAAACGCACTCTCACGGCCTTCCCACTCCAATCTCCAGAAGCAGACTAGTTCACGTGGCCTTCGAGCGCGGCGCTGCCTATTAAATCAGTTGTCGCTTGGTGCTCGGCGAGTGCGGGTCTTGATTACGAGTGTTGGTGGACTGTAATATTATGTGCTAGGCCGTTGGATACTCTACCAGACACCTGCTTTACATGTAAGTCGCTCACTTTCATTTCATACAGCCCACATGTTTTGGCTTCGAACCTGAATACAGTCAGGAGTATGTGTGAATATTTGCAAGCTGTGGAAACGCGAATTCCTTTTTGAAAATAAATGTTCAAACATGACTATTATAACGATCGTTTTGGTGATTGACGATAATCATTGAAGTCATATACCGTAACTTACTGGTACATCAATACAAGAATTATTATTTTTTGGCTAGCATTCTTCGGTGTCTCCCCTGAGGTCCGGCTCTGAGGGCTGAAACTGGGTACACTCATCTTCGTGAGGCAAAACTGTGAGATGAGATGGGTTCGATTCCCACCTCTGCCATTTCAGAAGAGGTTTATCGTGGTTTCCACTTTTACCACTTCTACCGGGATGGTGACATGGCTGTCTACTTTCCCAATCTTAGTCTTAAATACACACGGCCGATAACCTCGATGTTAGGCCCCTTAAAACAAGAATTATCATCATCATTAAATACACACACTGATAGAGCTATCACAGTAACACATGTTATCAAGTAAATTCCACATACTACCAAGTACATGGGGCTACACGATCATTATGTCGCAAGGCTCCCAAACTAATCAACAACAACGAGAATTAAAATTCAGCACATTTTCTAGGTTTATGCCGTGCCTTGTGTGGAGTTTCGCCTATGAACAACAAGATAGGCTCATCAGCGGGCACACGACATGGCATAAACCTAGAAAATTTGCTGACTTTTAATTCCTTGGCCGTGAATATACCAACAACAAGATTTTTTTGACTAATCTCAGATAGCGAGTACGACATTATTCAGACGTCGTGATCTAGCATCTGTGCAGGTTCGATCCTCGGCTCTGCCATGATCAGTTTTACTTCTGGTATTAGGGTTGAAAAGAGATTCAATTAGCCTCGTGGGTCGAGTGCAGTCTAGGCCATGTTAGAAGTCGTTTCCCATTGTCGTCCGTTCCAGGAGAATGCCGGAATGATGTCTAGCGACTAGCTCATTACCACAATCGTCTTCCTTCCGAGTACAGAAACCATGATAACACAAGTTGTGGGACTGATGTCCAGTATGTCGCATAACCCCTTTAGAGTATATTTGCCACTTGTGGAACTTCGTTTGAACGGTGTATTGTTTAACGATAAGATTGCAATATTTTGAACCGCTTTTGAAGGCAAATACGTTACGACATGCTCCACGGTGTACCGTTGCGATACACCACGTTCGATTCTCGCTACTGATAGCGAGTACCTTAAGTGCACTGCATGGTACATGTGGATTCTTTTCTTCATACCCCCCCATGGACTCGCATATAGTGAGATGTGGGTTGGCGACCACGGGGTCCCAGTTGAGTCTGGCATTGCTTGTGCCGGGCTCCTCTCAGTCTTCTTTCCTGTCGACCTCACTTGGTCAACTCGTGTTCTCTTCCGACCCCGACGTTATTAGGGTATCCGAGGCCTAGGGAGTCTCTTCCTTTCCCGCCTTAATTGGCCCTTGTCTCATCTTTTCTGATATCCTGCCTTCTGCTCAAGGCCCTCAAGGAGGCCGGGTGTATGTAGCCCCACCACTTCTGGTGCACCCTGGATATTGCTACACCCTCAGGGGCTCACGGCTGGTGAGTTCGGGAGTTGGCGACCCCGAGGGATTCCTGAGCTGGGTCCGGTCCCCCCCTTTTATCCATTACCTGTGGGGGCGGACCCTCCCCTCTTTCACTTTCCTATCTGCCTTTCATGGCTCTCCTTCCTTCCAAGTCCCTCAATCTGCATTCTTCGAGGGTTGAGGGTATTTCTCTTCCTCCTGTCCTTTATTTGCCTTATTCTCCTTTCGTTTTCCATTATCTTCTAGTATATAAGTTAGTAGTTAGTTTTAGTTATAGTTTACATTCCACTCGCTTCACGATCACCCAAACCTTTAGGGGCCGATAACCTAGATGTTAGGCCCCTTAAAACAACAATTATCATCATCATTTTCTTCATACGTGTCACCGCGGAGGTCCGGGTTCCATTACCGGGACGGTAATTTAGGGCTGAGGGCTGGAATGGGGTCCACTCAGCCTCGAGAAGCAAAAATGAGAAGATGTGGGTTCGATTCTCATCCCAACCATCCTGGAAGTGGTTTTCCGTGGGTTCCCCCCACTTCTACTTCAGGCCACGGCCTTCTCCTTCCCAATCATCACCTGCATTACTCACAGTACTACAAACACCACACCAACACAGGTTATCAGACAAATTCTACACTCATTCAAGTACGCAGGGCTAAATGACCACGATGTCGCAAAGCCCCTAAATCAGTCATGGGCAAAGTGCGGTTCTTGAGCTAGTCAGGCGCGGATTCAGGGGGGGGGGGGGGGGTGTCACGGGTGTCATGACCCCCCCCCCAAACGGAGGCCAAATTTTTTTGCAAACTCAAAAAACGAAAACACAATAACCAGGCAAATAAAACAGGTTTTTTTTTTCATTTTATTCAATACTGAAAATATTTTTATAGCAATTATTATGTTCTGTTACAACTGTACATATTTACAACTTCATACCTGTTATATAAAAACGATTATTTATATAACAAAATCAACTCGTCTATTTTGTTTAGCAAACCTTGTGATTACCGAATCGATGTTTATAGTGATGTCACGATGAATGTGCAGCAATGCACGGATAGGATTTTGGGGCTTTTTTCGTCCAAAAAAAATTGCCGACGTCCAAACTGCAAGCTTGGTTGGCAATTTAAGTTGTGACTTTCTCCCTTTGTCGGTACCAACTACCATTTGTAGCCTATAAGTTTTGTTTGATTTAAAACTCAGTTCGGTCCGCCTAGATTATTTTGGATTGCATCTGGCCTTTCCCCTAAAAAGTTTGCCCATGCGTGCCCTAAATGATTGACATATTTTTTTCATACTTACTCCAGGCAAATTGTAGCCTGGTACATTATTTCATATTTCGTGGTACGCTTATAACTAGCATTATTTGCTGTTCTTGTTTGAGTCGTCAGTCTTTTGACTGGTTTGATGCAGCCTCCCTGTCGTTAGCTAATCGTTTCATCTCTACATAGCTACCACACACTACATGCGAGGCAATCTGTTTAACATATTCTAACCTTGGTCTACCTCTACAGTTCTTGTCCTCAACCCTTCCTTCCATAACTAAGGTTGCTATTCCTGGGTGTCTTAGTAAGTGTCCTACCAACCTATCTCTTCATTAGCAGCAACCACAAACACCTCTCCCACTCGTCTTAATACCTCTTCGTTTGTAACCCTATCTACCCATCTGATCTTCAGCATTCTCCTGTAACACCACATTTCAAATGCTTCAATTCTCCTCTTTTCTGCTCCACCAATAGTTCGTTTCACTTCCATAGAGCACCACGCTCCAGACAAAGGCTTTCAAAAATGACTTCCTAATACCTAAAATTATATTCGATGTCAACAGATTCCTTTTTTCTAGAAATGCTTTCCTTGCCTGAACCAACCTCCTTTTTCTATCCTCTTTGCTTCGTCCATCACTGGTTATTTTGCTTCCTAAGTAACAGAAGTCTCCTACTTCCCGTAGAGTTTCACCTGCCAATTTGATGTCCATAGACGATTCTGATTTATTTCGGCTGTATTCCAATAGTTGTTTTAAATTTATTAATTTTCATCGTGTATTCTTTCCATTTTAAGAGCATTTTTTAAAGTTTTTTTGGTCATATTTTAGAGAAATCGGCCTTTTACGTTTTTTTTTCTTCTTCAATGTAGTCATGTCACAGCTTTATATGCGGAAGTTACGTGTCTCAGAGTTAAGAAGAAGCTAGTAGCTGATACAAGATAATTTAAAATATTGAAATGAAATATTTCGGTATTGCTATTAGTAGAAAAATATATATCTTGGATGGAGAAGAACGGAACCGTAGGTAGTTTTCGTCGCAAACCAGTTATGAGCGGAATAGAATGTTACGTGCTCTGTTGACCAAGGTCAGCTGTGGCGGGGTAGAAAGGGGAAGGGGTGTATCCTATTCTTGTCTCGGTTCATTTGTGGGTTGGCGACCATGGGACCCCGCTGAGTCCGGCTTTGCTTCCACTTACTTGTGCCGGGCTCCTCTCTGTCTTCTTTCCTGTCGACCTCCCTTGGTCAACTCTTGTTCTTTTCCGACCCCGACGGTATTAGGGTATCCGAGGCCTAGGGAGTCTCTTCCTTTCCCGCCTTAATTGGCCCTTGTCTCATCTTTCCTGATCCCCTCCTTCTCGGAGGGGTCAGCCTTCTTTTTGTTTTCCTGTTATCTCCTGCCTTCTGCTCAAGGAGGCCGGGTGTGTGTAGCCCCAACACTTGTGGTGTACCCTAGAAAGTGCTACACCCTCAGGGGCTCACGGCTGGTGAGTTCGGGAGTTGGCGACCCCGAGGGATTCCTGAGCTGGGTCCGGTTTTCCCCATTTGTCCCGTACCTGTGGGGTGGACCCTCTTCTCTTTCACTTTCCTGTTGTATTTCTTTTCATTATATTTCCTTTTCCCTTTAAGATTCCTGCACTGTTATATTTGCATCTCCACTCCATTTTGTGGGCGTTTTCTATCTCCGTTACATTTTGCGCGTGTTTTTCACTCTTATTCCTTTTGTGAGTCATTTTCTTTCAAAATTCCCTTTTGTAACTATGTTCCTGCTCACTTAATTTTCGTTCTGGTTTCCACTTCATTGACATTTTCGCTTTCACACAGACCATTAGAGGCCGATAACCTTAATGTTAAGCCCCTTAAAACAACAATTATCATCATCATCATCAGTTCATTTGTCCATTTTATAGTGCATTTTTCGAATTTTTGAAATATTGTTGAGTTTATTATTATAAGATTATTTTCTCCTTTTAATAGTGCATTTTTCGAATTTTTAGGTGATTTATTACAGTCATTTTCGAAAATTTTAAGTACATTTTTTAATTTTACGGCTTCAACATCCGGGCCCTATTTAGAACAAATACAGTTACGCAAGCCACCTTCGTTAACACACAGACAGACACAGGGCTGATGATCAGGGTGTGCCTGAGCATTGTGAGCTAGGCAGCAATAGTGTGCATTGGGCCCCCCTCGGGTGGGGGATTTCATTTGGTGCCAACTCACTCTGATTAATGCTAACTAGCGGACCCGTGCGAGCACCATGGGTACACACTACCCGCCCGGCGCTAGTGCTATGCGGGCTGTACGTGACACAGTTCTGCCAGGGGCTGTCGTCTTGTTTATTTGTTTAATAGTACATTATGCAACGAGCCTATAATGTGCAGTGAACTCTATCTTCTGCGAGATAATTGAGGAATTCTCTCTGCATCAATTGAATCCACATCTCACCCGTGGACAAAACTACCTCGATCTGCTGTTTACTAATAGTCCTAAAATCTCTCAGTCTGTAGAGTTAGAAAAACCGGGGTGGATTCCATCCGACCATAGTGCTCTAATATGGAACATAGATTTTCATGACACTAGTTTATTTCATAAACCACCTCGCAGGGAAATTTTTAACTGGAAGAAGGCAGACATGAACCACCTGAATTTTTTGCTGGATTATTGCCCCTGGTCCCTCCTTGATATCAGGAACGACATTAATGAGAATTGTGAGATATTTTATGATCTCTTGATGTCCGCAGTTCGAGAAGCAGTTCCTCGTGTGAAGGTTAATCCCTACCGTTATCCACCTTGGTTTGATGCAGATGTAATCAGCGCACTACACTCGAAAAATAGGGCTCATCGTCAATGGAAACGCTCTTCTTTGGAATGCCATAGAATTGAATTTGTGGTCCGGAGGACCGAATTCAAAGAAATTCAGCACCGAAAGTATGACGCCTACCTGGAAGACATAGACTCCAGTGTGAAATCTAATCCGAACAGACTTTGGTCCTTCATTAAGCAGAGATCTAGGAACACCAGATTACCGGTCTCGCTCGAGTACGACGGACGTACCAGTACTGATGCAAACTCTGCCTGTGAGCTGTTTTCTGAATATTTCGAAACCTTATTCCTTCCTGTAAATTCTATACCGCCACCTCTACCTGATCTGCCACCCTCCAGTAACGACAGCATTTCTTACTTCCATATTTCCGAAGACTGCATCAAGAATAAATTACATAATCTAACCTCTGGCAAGTCTCCCGGTCCTGATGCCATTCCTATAGAAATAATTAAATCTTTATGCCACCAGCTATCTCGTCCACTTTATATTCTTTTCAACCAAGCCATCAGTGAAGGAGTGTTTCCGGATTACTGGAAATCAGTCCATATCACCCCAGTGTTAAAGAAAGGCTCCAGGCAGAAAGTAGTTAATTACAAACCAGTATCACTAATGTCTATTTTCGCACGAGTCTTTGAATCAATTGTTCGGGACGAAGTGTACGCCCACGTGTCACCATTCATCACTGAATTTCAGCACGGCTTCCTTCCTAGGCGATCCACTGTTACCAACCTAGCAGTCTTCACTCATGATGTATCCACCTTTATGAATAACCGTGGTAGTGCTGATGTTATCTATACTGATTTCTCTAGGGCTTTCGACAGCGTACATCACAACCTACTGCTTCATAAAATTTCAAATTTTGGTATAACTGGTAATCTTTTACGTTTCTTCAAAAGTTACCTCTCAAATAGAACCCAATCAGTTATAATTAATAATAATAAGTCTAAATCCGTAAACGTTACTTCCGGTGTCCCTCAGGGTTCTGTATTGGGCCCTCTGCTCTTTATACTTTTTGTGAATGATATCCCTCGTATAATTCATAATTCTAGGAGCCTGATGTACGCTGACGACCTTAAACTGTATATGCCCATCAGTACTATAAATGACTGTGAGTTGTTGCAAGAAGACCTACACCACCTCAGTGAATGGTGTGAAACATGGAAACTGAAACTGAATACTGAAAAGTGTAAAGTTTTGTCAGTTTCATTGAAACGTAACCTCCTACCCAGGTTTAATTATTGTATTAATAATGAAACGCTAGGTATAGTGTCAACCATTAAGGATTTGGGGGTGACAATCACAAATAATTTCTCGTTCGATGAACATATTTCAAAAATATGTCGTGAAAGTTTCCGGATCCTGGGATTTTTTAAAAGAAATTGTTTAAATTATATAACTCTATCCAAATTATTTAAGTCACTCATTCGGCCTAAATTGGAGTACTGTAGTGTGATATGGAATCCTTTTCACAGTAATAAAATTGACGCCATCGAACGTGTGCAAAAGAGATTTGTCAAATGGCTCTGTTACAGGGGTGGACGATCGTACCATAGAGCTGAGTATGAGAGTTATTGCAACGTGTACGGTCTTCCTCCACTGAGCAGTCGGCGCACAGTGGGAGACGTGAGATTCCTGTGGAAACTGGTAAATGGTGGAATTGACTCGAATCAGTTGCTAGCTGACTTGGGTTTTCACGTCCCTCAGAGAACCACCAGACGGAAGCACACGTTCGATGGGGGCAGATCGAGAATTAATGTACATAAAAATTCATGTCTGATCCGGTTGCAGTCAACATACAGCTTGATGGAGAGTAAAAGTGCTACTGATATTCACTTCGACTCTCTATCAACTGTTATGAGAAACATCTCGAGTGGGCTGTAAAATAGTGTGTGCATTTTGTGTTTTTTCTATTTGCGTTTATTGATTGAACATGTGGTTGAATGAATGGTTGATTGAATGTACGAGCGACTGAAGTAATGTGTTTGTTTGTTTTGTTTTTTTTTTGATCCTCGAATGTCACTCTTATATTACTTTTTTCCCAGTTTTCGATTTTTTCTTCTATCTTTCATTTTATGTTTTTGCCTTTTTCCGTTTACTGTAGATAGTTTTGTTTTTTCTGTAATTATTTCAATGTTTCTTGTACATAGGGATTGTATGAATGAATGCTTGAGATCGGATGTTTGAGTGCGTGTCTGTATGGTTGTGGTTGTTGATTTATAATAGACTAGTGTATTTCTATTTTTTGTTCTTGTTTGCTGTTATTGTTTTGTTTATACTTGTACATTTTATTGTTAATTATTATATTGTCACTAGTGGATTCTATCTGTCTGACAATAAAGAATACATTCATAATGACAATAATTAAGACACGACTATGTTTATAAAACGAGCATAAGCGAGTTTTATAATTTCTATACGAGTGTCTTAATTACCATTATAGGCGAGTTGCATACGACTGTTTATGTTCGACGATAATTCTATTTTATATTCGAACATAAATATTCATAAATATCTATCGATATTTCACCAGTTTTATGTACTGAACAGAGCGCATGGGACGCAGAGAATACAATGTATTTGACCATGGCCTCTTCGATTACCCCACTATGACACTAGGCAATGCAGTGAAATTTAAATTAGAAGGCCTTGGAACTCATTTGCAGATGCGATGTTTTCCTTATCTAATTGGTTAAACAACTGTTTCTTGAGCTGTGATTGGTGGGAGAAACTGTTTCATAATGAAAAATAGTGTCATAATGGCATTCATTATGATACAGTTTTCTGACATATAATAGGCAGGGTCGAACATAAAAGCACTTTATAAACAAATAAATATACTTCCGTTGTATTTCAAGAAATGCAAGATTTTTCCTGTACTATTGAGACGATTTGGAAGATTTTGTTACAAACCGCACCTTCTAACTCCCTCTAATTTAATTTACTAGACGCGTTTCGACCGTCAAGTGGTCATCATCAAGTGATCACTAGGGCTGATGTTTAAATGTATATACAAATATTTGAATTGTTGTCTTATTATACTTTTGTATAGCTTGTCTTGTTCAAGTTAGTATTTCGATTGGCAGTGATTCTCGTTATTGAAAAGTAGTCTGCTCTACACAATCTGTAATTGACCCCAATGCTATATTATAGGTTGCGAAGTACGTACGAATATTATGCACGTGTAAAAAGTTAAGCAACAAAACACAAAACAATAAATCAGAGTATGTACACAGATTTCTACTACAGTATATAGCCACTGGGTCTCTCAGAATGTCACTACTTGTCTGCGTAACTGGTAGCTAGAGACATGATTTTTTCTCACTAATTTTCAAACGATTTCTCGGGAAGGATCCTAATGTTCGCGTTATTTCGCGAAATAGATATTGCTGTATCGCTTTAATAAAATTCTAAAATTAACCATTGATTATTGTGGTTCTGAATTATTTATATGAATGTTCATCATCATCATCTTCATTTCCCCTTTCCCAGTTGACACTGGGTGGGGGGAAAATATGGTTCCTCTCCACTTTGTTCTGTCGTTCCACCATTCCTCTTCCGACACAGTGTTCCAATCCAGGTTCCGTTTTCTAATGCCATTCTCCACCGAGTCCATCCAACGCATTCTTGGTCTTCCTCGTCCTCTCTTCCTTGTCATCCGTCGTTCCAGTGCTCGTCTTGGCAGCCTTACTTCATTCATCCGTTTGACATATCCAAACCATCTCAATCTGTTTTGCTCCAGTTTGTCATTTAGTTTCTGTACTCCCAGTTCTTTCCGTATATCTTCGTTTCTCAGTTTGTCGCTCCTCGTTTTCTGGACCATACTTCTCAGGAATCTCATCTCAGCTGCCTGTACTCTGCTCTCATCCCTCTTAGTCATTGTCTAAGTTTCCAAGTGTCATTATAGGAACATAATATGCTTTGTACATAACTTCTTTAGCCTTGTTCCATACTAGTCCCCGTACCTGTTGGTAGAAAGCACTCCCGAGTTGTATTCTTCTGCTAATTTCCAAATCTAGTCTTCCATCTTCTGTCAGTTCGCTTCCCAAGTATTTGAAATGTTTCACCACCTCCAATTCCTTATCTCCTACTTTGATTACTCCTTTTCCTTCTTTCTTATCTCTACTCACCTCCACTGTTTTACTCTTCTCCACATTTATCTTTGCTCAATCTTTTCATTTACTACGTCTAACTGTTCTTGTTCCTCGCCCCAGATCACAATGTATAAATTACTGTACTAGTAAGCATCCAATATTATTTTATTATAGGCCTATTCCTGATTTTACATTAATGTTAATGCTAGCAGTGACTGAATTATTTCAACTTGTTGAATCTTTGTGCGCTCTTCTTCCTTTCATACATCTTCAAATAACATTTCAAGCTCGTTATTCACTACAGATTTCGCTGTAATATCGCGCTTATCGCGAAATAATAAAATTTCACTTTAAAATGGCCTTATCGCTTTAATTCGCGAACATAATATCCTTACTTATAATTCGTAAAGGTATCGCAAAATCGCTTCTAAATATTTTTGTCGAGTTTATCGTTAAAGCGAAAATATCATGCCTCTACTGATAGCGAGTATATCTAGCTGATAGAGTAGTGACGGTGAACCCAGTCGCAAAGTTCCCGAGAAGGTAAACCATTCCACTATTGTAATGCTGTTCGATGATGCTATGAAGGTTCTCAGGCCAGGTGGTGTTAATAGGAAAAATATCTTGCTGCAGTATACCCTCGATTAACCGTGGGTGGATTATCCGGTTTGAGGATTAACCTTGCTCGTTTTCACCTATAAAAACAAGAAGTTCCGTGACGAACTAAAGAGCCTACTTTTCTTAAAATGTAAGATTCATGCCAATGATGAATTTATATGGATTTATCTTGAATAATGACGAAATTAAGTTGGTAAAATCGAAATTTCTAATTAGTTCGAAATACTGTATACCTGGCATAACTTAGCCTAATAGAGAACTACAGTTGGCAGCCCTGGTGACAGAATATATTCTTAGTTCGATCTCTTAAGGTACAGAATACAAAATTTGGTTGAAGTCCAATGGATAGCATGGACGGTAGATGCTGTTAAACATTGGATTTAACAGCGCGCGTAAAATAATGTTGGCAACAATGACATACATGTATTGGTCAGAAGTGATCTGAAATAATATGATCTATTGTTGTGTCAATTTTGAATGAAATCCATTAGTTAGTATAGAAGTTACATGCACTTTAAAATTGGACCTATCAGCAGGCTTAGAGTCATGCTGGCAGCACTGGCGTATATGAGTTACTGCAAATTAATCTAGAATGTCAGGTACTATACGTGTGCATAGTTTAAAGCTGTCAGCTTGCATACTTCCTGATATATGGGTATTTGGATTAAAGAAAATTGAGAGCATTTATTAACAGTTGGCAGCCCTGGAGGCTCTTAAGAAAACGCTCAGTCATATCAGTTTATGTACACATAGCACATACAAAATTTGGTTGAATTCCAATTGATACTGTAGATGTTATATGCATTTAAAAATTGGACTTATCAGCAGGCTTATAATCATTTTGGCAACACTGCGATGTATGGCCTCCTGGAAATTAAACTGCAATATTATTATAGCTCCCATTCATACCTTCCAAAATATCCAACATGGAGCTCAAATTTCAATTGCGATTTTTCAGCAGTTGGTAGCACTGGCATCATTTTCAAATATGGCCGTGAGATATTCAGGTACAGATCTTTACTCCTACTAAATTTTGTTTCGATTGCTCCAGCCGTTTAGGAGTTGATAGGGGACGGGACGGGACACACACACACACAGCCAGGCAGACAGACAGAAGGACAGACAGACACACACATCTGCCCGATCTCATAAGTCTACTTTTTCCTCATTTTTGCAAAATGTGAAAAGTAGGCTAAAAACTGCGAATACGAACATTTCTCTGTGATTGATACTGCACTGTAAATTAACTTAAATACGTTTGAATGTATTTTACCATTTCAAATCATCTTGTCGAAAACCTCCGTGGCTCAGGCGGCAGCACGCCGGCCTCTCACCGCTGGGTCCGTGGTTCAAATCCCGGTCACTCCATGTGAGATCTGTGCTGGACAAAACGGAGGCAGACAGGTTTTTCTCCGGGTACTCCGGGTTTCCCTGTCAACATTTCATTCCAGCAACACTCTCCACTATCATTTCATTTCATCTGTTATTCATTTAATCATTGCCCCAGAGGAGTGCGTCAGGCCTCGGCAGCCGGCACAGTTCATATCCTCGCCGCTAGATGGGGGCTTTATTCATTCCATTCCTGACCCGGTCGGAGACTGGAAGCAGGCTGTGGATTTTCATTCAAATGATCTAGTCGACTTTATCGTTATGCTTTGGTCTACCGTTATGCGTTATGGTTACGGCGTGTATGACATCATCATGTTGTTCAGTGTATATGCACCGAGTCTGAGTTTACTCCTGGGGTCTGGCGTTATGCGATACGGAGAGTGCGTGACGTCATGCAGCAGAGTACACCTCCCGCTCTGCGGTCCCCGCGCGGGAAGCCCAAGTTAATGGGTAATGGAGTCTGTTGAAAGAGTCACGAGCCTTTCTAACATGTGTAGTATTTGTAGCATGCGTCATTTGAAATGATATAAAGTCTAGTCTTTCAAACTGACAGTAATTATTTCGTACAAGCTTTTGCAGTGTAGTCGGGGGGGGGGAGTTATTTATGGTAGTTTGTGGCAGGTCGACGACTTCTTGATTTGTCCAGTCTTGTTTTGTAATAGCGAAGTGTAAGTTCCGTAAGGAGTTGGGGGTAGGCTTATTTTAAGGTAGCTGCATGACGAATAGAATACATAGTGTTTGTTATCACTGACCGAGTTCAAGCGCGCCCCGCTGTTGGCTAGCGCTAGCGACGCAGACCACCAACGCTACACAGTCAGCCGCAGTCAGCTGTTCAAATATGGGATACGCGCTGGGCTACGTAAACCTCCTTACGAAGGATGCGGTTACGCCAATCACAACAAATTGTTTGTTTAGACTTATGAATAATAAGTTACCGTGAACAAGTTTTTATTAATATTCTCAATCCCCATGTAGAACTATCTTTTAAAACCTTCCGTTAGTCGCGCATTGGTCTGACAGTTCCGTGGTTCGTTTTAGTTGTAATATCAAGCCAACAGTTCAAGTTATTATCTTATCGTCTCGGGACATCATACACCATATACCTTAGTAAGCATTTTCCTGGAGTTGTCCAATGACGAGCCTAAAAGTAACTCTACACGAATAAGTGTGTCGCCTTCTGCTGAAAGTTAACGAATCGCTAGTTCATGAATCAGTAATTTCAAAGGAATTTGTGACTAATACTGAAGACAAAGTTGAAACAAGATCCGAAGACTCGGATACTACAATGATTTTGATCAGGAGGACTGTAACGGAAGCGAAGAATTGGATGGCCGTTTATTGTATTGGCAGGTTGGCCATTATTATTATTATTAGTCCGTCTCATTCTTGGCTATCACCGCGGAGGCCCGGGTCGATTCCCAACTCTGCAAAGAAATGTAATTCTGGTCTGAGGGCTGGAACGGTGTTCACTCAGCCTCGTGAGGCAAAACTGATAAGAGGCGCGTTTGATTCCTACCTCAGCTATTCTGGAAGTGGTTTTCCGTGGTTTCCCACTTCTACTCCAGGCAAATACCGGGATGGTACCTAACTGATGGCCACGGTCGCTTCCTACCCATATCCTACCTCAATTCCGAATACACACACTACTACAGACATCACAAAGACACAGGTTATCAGACAAATCTACACACACCCAAGCACACGGGGCTACGTGACCACAATGTCGCAAATTCCCTAAAGAATCAACAACTATTTTTATTTTAGGCCTATTATTATTAAGACGGATTGTATTTTTTTCGTTTTAGGTAAGGATGGCACGAAGTAGAACAAGTTACCCTGGAAGGCTGCCTTCATTCCGTATCCTACTGGGCGTATTCGTGATTTTAACACAGTGGATAGATATTTCGGTAAATTTTGAAAAAATGTGAGGTTCTAGCCTATTTACGGTTTTAATTTCCACTTCACGCGAGTAAGTTCCACGTTCTCACAGTTCACTACGAAACAGTCCGCCTTTATAATAATTAAATCTTCCGAAAAACGCACGTCACAGATTCTACTTTTGATTGACAATTGCTTACCTTTCCGCGGAATAACTCTCGCCCATTTCGCAAACCGATTTGTTTCTTTTGGTGGTGTGAAAAAATGTCGACCACCAGATTTTCTTCCGTAACCCGATTTACATCCAGGAACGAAACAATACGATATTTTCCCGAAACAGCAGAAAATTTAGTTGTTTGCACTCACAAAGCACTGCACAGACATTCGTAAACTATTACAAAGAAACAAATTCCCTCACATAATATGACTTCTCGCGCACCTCGTGGGCTACTAGTCACACGTGCTTATGGTTCGGCGCGACTTCCGCGCCTCACACTGGCTGGACCATGAACTACAATGCTTAAGGAGTGGAGTGATGACACTGTTTATTTCTATTCGTCATGGTAGCTGTTTACATTCAATTGAGGGATTCGCTTAAATGGTCAACAGCTATTAACAAATTGCCTTAGAGTAACATGGAGGTGTCACGTTGTGGTGTGAACAATGTCTGGTATAAAACGTAAACTGGCCGATAACCTAGATGTTAGGCCCCTTAAAACAACAACAACAACAACAAAACGTAAACGAGGAGTGCTAACAATCCAACAAAAATTATATAGGCTATCATTCAGAAATTAGATTGTAATGGAGTGTTATGGGGTTTGAAGCCATATTTTCAGTGTTGCCTTAGTAAACAAAAGTTTGGTGCTTTTCAGTCGGTCTACACGAATTTACCTAAATCCTGAAAAAAATTACATGAGATTATATTAATCTCTGGAGGTGAGGAAGCAGATGAACAACCAAAAACAGAGAACCATTACACACTTCTTCATGCGGGTGAGTTATCTTTATAAAGGTAATGTAGCCTACTTTACAGTATATGGTACTGTATTTAAAAAAAAATTATGAGCCTTACAGTAGTCGCATATGATGTGTAACATCTCACATGTTATTCGAATAATTCCATATTACAGTGGAACGTCGTTTATCCGGACTAATTGGGACCGAAAGTATCCCGGATAACGATTTTTCCGGATAATCGAACATCCGTTCATTTCACAGGGAGAACCACCAAGCTTCTCATTTAGTTGCAACGCTTTCCCGCATAGCAAAGGTCCAGAAATGGGATATCCCTTACCTATTGTCTGAATGAACCAAAAGTACACCACTTCATCCAAATTTTCATCCGTAGCTGATCTCATGATTTTTCTCTTTTTAGACCCTTCTTCACTACCTAACTTCGATGCATAATTCAGAATTTCATCTTTTCGGTTCTTCAAATCATAAATTGTGGATTTTCCAACACTGTAAATTTTCATTCGACACTGCACACTGTCACCTTTATTCAGTTCATTAATGATCCCCATCTTATTCTCAATCAATAAAACATTGCGATTTTGTTTCTCCTTTTAGCCACTCGTAGAAGCCATTTTCACAATGTAATTCAATACAGTTTTACGCACACTCACATACTGTTACTCGTTGAAACATTATAGAGTAAACAAACGGTAGGAGACAACAGAGACGACAATTGAAAACGAGATCCGACTCACTACTGTAGGCAGCGCGCACTTCCGTCTTTTTTTTTTTTTTTTTTTTGCTCGTCCGGATAATTGACGTTCCGGTTGTTTGACGGCCGGATAAACGACGTTCTACTGCTTACTCGCATTTTTTTAAAAGAATGAACTCATAGTGCTACCTTGTGCCAACAAACATGAAAGGATTCTCCAATGTATCTGCAGAAGTGACATTACCTGCAACTGTATGCGGAAGAAATCCACTGCCTACTTGATTGCGAGCTGCGCTTTATACCGGCCAGTTAGTGAACCCATGCCAGCGGTGTTATTGAAAATGGCCTCTTATTGCCGATATAGCGCACTACCAAGTATAGGCGCGAATAAAAATTAGGTGTGCAGTACATATATTAAATGCGTTAGACCAACGAAGTTTCAATTATTGTTAGTAGTCGGTGTTAATATACTGAATTCCTACGTTGTTTGGAGTGTTGGTTGATGCGATATAGCACTCGACGTATCGAGTGCTTACATTAAATAAGAATACTTCAAAAGTATGAAGATTTAATAAATCGTGATTGTTTTCTGCAAATATGATATAATGAATATTTTCACACCGAAAACGACAACTTGAAGATGATTTATTGTAGGAATTTCTTTAATGGGGCCTCCAAACCTTGAGGTAAACCGTATGCGATATACATTCCACTTAGTCACATGGCTTACAGTACGTCGTTGTACCGATCTCCGCCACTGCGCGCGCTCATTGTTTCCGTCCCATCCACTTCCGTCTCTTTTCCAAAATCACTCCCACAAAGATGTCCAGCTACCGAGTGGAAATATGTTATACATTTAAAAAAAAGACATTCTTCTTGCAATAAACACATGCTTTTGGATTCTCCGTGTTTACCGGTTATCCGTACAATTCACCCCCGGCCATTAGCCCGGATAATCGAGAGTATACTTCTTGTAACTGATGCTGCTCCGTACATCTCTTGATAATAATAATATAATATATTATCGTATGGACTCGGGTGCAAACTTTGTAATTGGACACCCAGAGGGTAGCTTGCATGTCGAATTTCGTTGTTTCTTGAACCACTATGAAAGTCAAGGAGGTTAGATATCTAAGCTCCTTGAACACTATAGCACTTTCTAGTAGAGAAATGAGGAACTTTGTGTTGGTGGAAACTCCCGAGATTAATTTTGCCATTATGAACACGGCCTACTGAATTCAAATGGGTGCTTTGACATGCCAACATTTTATGACATGCGTGTTGTATTTTTGCCGCCTTTCAAAAAAAAAAATCACTTACCACGGCCAGGAGCGAACCTGCAAGCTTGGGGTTAGTAGACCGACACGCTATCCACTCACCCACCGTGGGAGGCTAAATCTCTTGATGAATGCAATACATTGTATTTGTCTGTTGACACAGGCTAGAGTACAATGTGGCTTTTCACCGATGACTCAGCATCGTTCATGGCTGTGATTATGGTAGCTTTGAGGTATGAGTGGTGCTGAGTGCCGGTGTGTATTGTGAAAGGTTATCGTCATAGGGCCAGTGTTGTTGTGCTGACTCACTACCTCACTCCTGATCTTGCCTAGTACGCCTCATTATAATGCTGCTTTGAGTTTTTGTGGGTATCTACCGTCCTAACGTATAGCGGTACTTTTTGAGGTCAACCAGTCTCTGCGCTGACTACCTAACAGACGGACATGTTGCTTTATTGATCGTGGATATTGTAACTTTCAGTCAGTCGACTATTACTGGAATTAGGGTAAAGCGGGGTAATTTGAATAATTTCAAGTGTTTCGATCGATTTTTTGGAAAGTACTAATTTGATCATTTTTCTGAATATGAAACAGGATATTCGCACGTTTTACCATCATTCACCCAATCTATGAAACAGAAATCTGTAAATATTGTAACGTAATGTCACTGTCCGATTTACCCCACCGATTTTAACAAGCATTGTTTTAATGGGGCGATTTGGATATATCTTGGGGTAATTTGAATAACATTGAAAATTACGATTAATTACAGTTTGAATACAATTTTGCATTTGACTATTGTTATTCATATAGTTATATATTTGAGGTAATGCCGGACAGAAATCAGGATAATTGCAAAGAAATCAGACTACATATTATAGTCCCATAAAAACTTCTCAAGCACATAGGCCACAAATGAACGGTTTATTTCCTTCGGCTCCAACGCATCACTCGTGATACCAGGATCTGCAGCACTGACAACGAATCCATCCCCCCCCTTTTTTTTTACTGTTAGCTGTGAATAATAGCTCAGGTTACAAAATGCGCAAATGTTGTCTTTTTCTGCATATTTATTTGGAACTTGTTCTTGATTATTTGGATGTGGCAGTTCCGTAGATATCTGTTTCATGACTCGCACTTTCTTGATGGACTCCCTTTCGTCATGTTTTAGCCTACTTTTCACATTTTGCAAAAATGAGGAAAAAGTCGACTTATGAGATCGGGCAAATGTCTGTCTCTCTGTCTGTCTGGCTGTGTGTGTCCCCCCCCCCCTATCAACTCCTAAACGTCTGCAGCAATCGAAACAAAATTTGGTAGAAGTAAAGATCTATACCTGAATATCTCACGGCCATATTTGAAAATGATGTCAGTGCTTCCAACTGCTGAAAAATCACAATTGAAATTTGAGCTCCATATTGGATATCTTGGAAGGTATGAATGGGAGCTATTTCAAAATTGGCGCACGTATAGATAATAATATTGCAGTTTAAGTTCTGTAACAGCTTCGCTAGCCCACACGTTGAGCGACAAGTGTAGCGTTAATTAATGCCCCATGTTGGTAGCAACAAGTGTAACAGTTTGGCTGCCCCTAACTGTTGGGTGATAAATGTAACTGTTTACCTTTGCCTAAGCTATGTTGTTTTAATGGGCGCCAAGACCTCAATGCAATGCTGAAATCTAAATTTGTATTTAACAACGTCTAGCTCTGGTAGAACCCCTTCAAGAATCTATTCACTCAGATCGTGGTATGATTTGATCATTAACCCAACAAACAATTGTATCAGGAGAAGGAATTGGTCTATATCTAATGCTACCTACTGAAAGCAAAGATTGCATTGTAAAAGAATTGAATTTATTATATAAAACAAGTATAGCAAAATTAATAATAATAATAATAAGTATAAAATTTAAATTGGAGCGTTGCGATTTTAATATAACCGATAGAAAATTACGTGAAAACGGAGTCTGATAAATTATTGATTTCACTCTTATTCCCAAGCTATGAAGTTACTGAAATATTGAATATAAAACAAAGAGAAACGAGAGATTGCGTATTTCGGCGCCGTTCGCGCTTACCACTGGAAATGGCCGAAGCCTTTCCCTCGTACTGGATGATGCTGTGAGCTTCCCACAGTCTCCTAGACGTCGTCATCTTCGTCGATGTTTGATGATATACTGGTAGATTTGAAGATTTATGGTCCGAACCTCGGAACCAACACATACAACCACACTGGTTAAGTTTTAAACAGATAGTTCTCCACTCCACGGAACATCGGAGCGACACACACTTGCAACCGAACTAGTCAAGTCTCTCACAGATTGTTCTCGTTCCACGGAACATCGGAGCGACTCCCGCGTGCAACCATACTCGGCAAGTTCTACACAGATTGTCCTCCTTCCACGGCGCGTCGAACGATATAACCACACGTCGGCTCCCCACCACGGTACCGACTTCCAGCTTACGTGGTCTCCACTGATTGGCTGCACCCCATGTGCTACATCCCCTTCTCTGGCTCATTACACTCGGCGGGAGGGAGAAGTCGTTTTCCGTTCCATACATCCGCCTTTTCTTGACGCTGCGACCCAAGCTTGCGTAATGCTTCCCGACAAGATTAAGCCTGTATTTGAATTCCCAGTGAGTCATGTCTCTCATAATATCCTAACTGACGAAACTCCGTAAAATTCCGTAATCATATAATTTTCTATGATATTGTCGTTCGTAATAATTTGCTTGATAGTGTTTTCTAAGACATAGAAAACCTATCTGTATGCTTATAATTTTTATAAAATGCTCCGAAAATATCTTAATAATAATTATAATAAATTAATAATAATAATAATAAATTAACATGAAAAATTCTCTTGGCCGAACAATTTGCCGCGTAAATAAATATAGAATGGCTTCCTACTGACTTATGCCAGTGGCATAAAAACCCCTCGAAAAACACGTTACATATTCGCCTCGGATCATCGGATGATTTACCGTGACGACGGTCCATTATCCGATTATCCCAGACACGTTAATAAACCCCATCCAAAATACATATCACATAAATGAAATCACCCTAAATTACAGATATATACACTCATAATTTTTCTTCACGCACTTTGCGTCAAAGTTTGTTGTCACTATGGATTGCACTTTGCAACCAGTCCAATGTTTTACATATAGAATAGTGTTCCACGGATATTTCCGCCTCTCAAATTTCTCTTTGTTGGAAAAATAGACATAATTAATGTGTGAGCACTATGTATTTATGATGTCATATCACACGCATTGAAGGTGTTCTGATATATTTATATCACCATAGAACTTCCTAATTTCACTGGAGGTTCCTTCCTAATTGTGAAATTAATCCCATTTATCACTGAGCACACGATCACACTATTGTGGCAGCGCCTCGTGACCATAATACTTGATCTCTCTTTATAAAAGATGAAATTAATATTGACTTATGAAAAAAAAACCAGTAAATGTGCATTACATATAACACCAAATATTTCTGTGCCGTAATCGCCCTGTCTTGTTAAGTTCCCGTAGACCATATTCTACTTAATACTAGTTCTCAACACAGGCCAGTTCTCCTCCCACAAATAATACCTTTGTACAAATTACCTTAAATTACACACTTACAAATCTTACATGGCGAGGCCGTAAACAGAAATCACGTGTGCCGTTATGTAGGAGTTTCATGAAGGACTGTCTCGCATTCTGATGGCCCATCTTTTGTCCCGTGGACGCCTTAAGCAAAAATACCCTGTACAAGCGCTCACCCATCTCTTGGGGACAAATGGAAATTCATCAGCGCTACCAAATTCTGGCCTTGGTGTATCGAGACATTTTAGTGCTCAAGAGCATCCGACAATCCCGTCATATTTCCCTGTACCTTAAAAACTCTCATTTACTTACATACTACCCCCCTGTGTGACTTCTGATACGCCTGCCTGGAAGACCATCTCCTCCCACGCACCAAATACCACACTTACTCATTTGATAGGCTGGCTCGCCAGCTAAACACACTCACTTTATGACACATATTTTCGTAGACTATGTATATTATACGTCCCGTATAATCTGTTTCCCTCACTATTCTCCAGCACATATGCTGTTTTCCCAATACGTTTGGAAACTATAAATGGGCCCTCGTAGAGATAAAAGAACTTGGACATGACTTTCTCTTGCTTATTCGACTGTTTCGGCACTCTAAGTAAGACTCTGTCTCCCGGCTCGAATAGGTCAAATTTAGTTTCTTTTTGTTGGCGAATTCTCTTTTGTGCTGACTTAGATACATTCTGTTTCGCCAACTGGACAATGTAATCCATCCCCGGTTGCTTACCCTCATTTAATCCCAACACCCTCGCTAGTTCATTTTGTGGTCTTTTTCCGAAGTGAACTTCGTATGGCGTCAATTTCGTGCTCTCATGCTGGACAGAATTCAGCCAAGTCTCGACCTTGGGAAGATGTCCAACCCAGGCCGTATGCTTGTCATGCACTAGAGTCCGAATAAGACGAGCCACTTCCCTTAATGGACGCTCTGCAGAATTACCCTGAGGGTACCTTACAGAGGAATGAACGTGTGTTATACCAGCTTCCTGCATACTGGTTCTCCATTTCTTTGCAGTAAATTGTGGTCCACGGTCAGATAGTATCCTGAGAGGAATGCCAAACTCAGGTACATACTTATTAATGATCAGACGGCTACACGCTAGTCCCGTGGCTTTCCTTAGCGGATATAGCTTGACATACTTACTAAAAGCGTCAATAACTATAAAAATGTACTCGTAGCCGTACTGTCCTTTAACGATCGGGCCAAATAAATCCACACACAGTAGTTCGCCGGGACTACTTGTGAGAACTGCAGATCTCTCCCCCACTAAATATTTAACTGGATATTTACTCCTTTGACAGGTGTCACACTTAGCTAAAATCCTCCTAACATCCCTTCCCATTTTACTCCAAATTAAGTCACGACCAATTTCATAGAAGACCTTGGCAGCACCAGAGTGTCCTAATTCCCTATGAATGAACCAAATTAGCTCCTCCCGCAAAGTGGCAGGAACACATATTGCCCACTGATTATTCCTACATTTCCGTGCAAGAAGCCCATCCTGCATCTTGTACGTGAACCGTCCTACTTTCACATATTCTTCTTCACTTACTTCCAACCTAGCCAGTGGCTCCCCTAACTTAACGTCATCACGTTGCTCCACTAGCATATTTCTCAGTGTCTGTAACGATGCCCTGTTGCTACTGTCCACACATGCACATATTAAAATACCGTCCTCTGCTTTAACCACAGGATAATCCCTACATAAATTAGTGTCCCTCGATAGCATGTCTGCAAGAATGTTATCTTTACCTTTAATATATTTTACTGTGAATTCGTATTCCTGCAGAGCAAGAATCCACCTACTAACTCTGTTAGAACTGAGTTTACAAGTCCTCATATACAGTAATGCATGGTGATCTGTGTGGATCTCAAATTTCCCCCCTACTAAATACATTCTAAATTTCCCTAAACTGAAAACAATACCTAAAAGCTCTAACTCAGTAATCGTGTATCTTTTCTCTGTTGCTGTCAGTCCTCGCGAGGCTAAAGATACAATGCACAGATTACTTTCATCATCTTTCTGACATAATACTCCAGCAATGCCTATATGTGAAGCATCTGTCATAACCACATATTCCTTATCTTTTAACGGATATTTCAGCACTACAGCTGTCTCAAAACCTTCCTTCAGCGCTCTAAAAGCCTGATCATGCTTGGACTCCCATCTCCACCGAGTCCCACTTTTAAGCAATTCCCTGAATGGTTCTACCTACCCTGAGTATTTAAGAACGAACCTCCTGAAAAAGTTGCAAATTCCCAGGTAAGTTTTTAACTGTTTAACATTCTGTGGCACCTCTGCGTTAAGTATCTTATTAACCCTACTTTCTTCTGGTGTTACACCTCTACTCGACACTCTATGACCTAAAAATGTCACTTCTGACTGACAGAATGACGACTTAGACAGCTTCAAAGTGAACCCTGCCTGATCTAACTTCTGAAAAACTATATTTAAATGACGTAGATGCTCCTCAAAACTGCGTGAACTAATTACCATATCATCTATGTAAATGGTTACAAACTCTCCTGTGTCATCCCCTAATGCGATGTTTAAAGCCCTAATTAAAGCTGCTGAACTACTCTTTAACCCATAAGGTGTTCTACAAAATTGATAAAGGTTATATTTATGACTAAAAGCTGTAAATGGTCTATCTTCGTACATAAGTGGCACTTGCCAAAAACTGGAACTCAAATCTACACAAGTGAAATACTTCTTCCCCTCAAATGTTTGCATTAATTCCTCTATTGACATAGATTTCAGCTGATCTGAACTAATTCTACTGTTAACCAAACGAGCGTCTAAACAAATACGAACCGTGCCGTCGGTCTTGGGTACCGTGATCAAAGAATTAACATACGGACTGTTAGAGTGCTCAATAATCCCATCTTCAAGCATCTGGTTAATTTGTGCCTCAACTGCACTCTGATATGCGAAAGGTACAGGATATCTATGTCCTGTGAATACTGACCTATCAATAACGTTCAATGAATGTGTATAGCAATTGGCCATACCAATACGATCCTCAAAAACTCTCCTATTACACAATAACACATCATAGAGCCGAACACACTGTTCATCCTCTATATTTCCCTGAAATGCAGCATCACGTAACGAGTCCTCTAGACTTCCGTTCGTAATCACACTGCCCACAAAACATGGAGAACCCCGCTCTACGGCTGGCGATATCTCATTTAAAGTACAAATCACACCTACAATACTACTCCTCTGAATATGGTCATTGAACGCTACTTCTACTTCAGAATCTCCCCATTTAAATTTCAAACTTCCTACATCATAACATAAGTTACCAGACACTCTACTTAGCCACACTGAACCCAAGATAACACTGAATACTAAATTTGGAATTACAAGACAAATCTGCTTCTCTACATGATTATTAATTTTTATGTCTACTAAAACTTGCTTAGAAATTACTTTAGACTTCTTCCCAACAGCTGTGATAACAAAAGTGCTTTTAATTGGCATCTCCTCAAAATTTACTCCAGTTCCTTTCATTTTATCATAAAATGCACTACTTATGCAACTCTTCATACAACCACTATCAATTAAAACATCTGTGTACGCCTCGGACACGTTAAATTTAACTATGGGGCTCTTACTAACCACTTCCTGAATAATACCTTCATCATTTAGTTCTTGTAATAATTCATTTCTTACATTAAGGTCATAGGGTTCCTGTATAATTGGATGGACAGGGCATGCTACAGACTGAGATTCTGACCTTACTTCGCAGCCTGGTTCGCGTTTAAAGAACCGCTACAGCTGGCCGTAGTACTACTAACTACTGAACTGGTCTGGTTGTTCTGGGCTGTGTTGTCATTGTTTGGCTGTATATTACTACCACTAGGCTGTCCTCTTCCTTGACCCCTATTCTGGTTGTAATTATTGTCATTATAATTTCTCCCTTGATTTCCCCTGAAATCATTGTTTCTCCCTTGATTTCCCCTGTAATCATTGTTCCTCCCTTGATTTCCCCTGAAATCATTGTTCCTCCCTTGATACTGATTACCATAGCCATTTCCTCTGTTCTGATTTAGCTGATTATTATTATTTCTATTTTGAGCGTTGGCCCCTTCGCCACCGTTCCCTTGAACTTCCTGATGCCTAGCTTCATTAGGTCTATTATTATTATTACCCTGGTTCCGATTGAAATTGTCCTCATAACCCCCTCTCCCTAGTGCATCAAATGTGCTTAACAAATTTTCTACTTGTGATATAGTCTTTACATTCTGGATACAAGCAGCCTCCTTGATCCTATAGGGAAAGTGCCTAAGTAGCAACCTCACCACATCACTTTCCTCCTTCAAGCCATCAAGATATTTACACACTAATACTGCCCTAAAAAGTATTCGGTCATGGTGGAGCTTCCTTTAGGGTTATATTTACCACACACTACTCCCTCACGATGCTGCGACTGAATAACCTCATTCCAGAACTTTTCACAGAATTTCATTTTAAAATCATTGATATCAGTAAACTTGTCTCTGTAGACAGCAAACCAATTCCTCGTTTCCCCCACAAACACTTGTTCTAAAATTTCAACTACCTGGCACCACTCAATACTACCATTTTCCAACCTCTCCCCGAATTTATTTTCTCTAGTGTTCATGAACTCCATTGGGCACCCCTGTCGATTGCTGAACTTACCCAGTTCTACCTCCCTGTGTGTGCTATTCACAAAAACTGGCCTATTCTGACTATTTTCTTGCCTGATCCTAGCTTTTAATTTTAACTCTAATTCTGCGATTTTCTCCTCAGCCTTCCTCTCAATACTGTTTACTGTTAATTTAATGTTTCCTTCTGATTCTTCTACTTTATCATATAGCTTTGCTTGTTTCTCCTCAATCTTGCTAATGCTCTCTCTATTACTCTCTCTTAAATCATTTACTTCTGCAACTATTTGTGAGTGGACTTTCTCAATTCTACCCCCCAGCTGTTCCTTAACCTCTTTAGTAGCTACCTGAATTTTGTCAATTTCTCCCCCCAATTGCTTTTTGACCTGCTGTGTTTCCAGTTGCACTAGTTCTTTTAAATTTTCAGCCTGTGTACTGATTCTAATTTCCAACTCCTCCTGTACTTTTCCTATTTTTCTGTCTACATCTGCAATAATCTCTTTAGCCTTTTCTTCCATCACCCCCCTGATCTCACCTCTAATCAGTTCGAATTTGTCACTCATTTCCCTACTGTTTTGTTCTAATTTAGCATTTAAAGTTTCAGTACTCTCTCTATTTTCCTTACTGTTTTGTTCTAATCTAGCGTTTAAAGTTTCATTACTCTCTCTATTTTCCCTACGGTTTTGTTCTAGTTTAGCGTTGTTTTGTTCCAGTTTTGCATTTAAAGCGTCTGTACTTTCTTTATTTTCCATACTGTTTTGTTCTAATCTTGCATTATTCTGTTCTAACTTTGCATTTAAGGCATCACTACTAACTTTGTTCTGATACATAAACTCGAGAAGTAAAGTTTTTAATTCTGGTTGGCCGCCTACACTCCCTGTTTCAGTATCGGGATTTACCTCCGCTACCCCGGTACTACCATCACTCGACATACTGCTCGTATCATCACTCTCCAGTTGATGACCACTACGTAACCTCATCTGTCTTTCTTTCTCATCCCCCATAATGATATACACTGATACAGACAAATAACCCCCAAAATACAGGCACACAAATATATACCCTTCTCCTTCCACAAATGTTATTAAGTTTTCATCCCCAAGTTGTCGGCGACAATTGTAGCAGTTTTGCTAGCCCACACGTTGAGCGACAAGTGTAGCGTTAATTAATGCCCCATGTTGGTAGCAACAAGTGTAACAGTTTGGCTGCCCCTAACTGTTGGGTGATAAATATAACTGTTTACCTTTGCCTAAGCTATGTTGTTTTAATGGGCGCCAAGACCTCAATGCAATGCTGAAATCTAAATTTGTATTTAACAACGTCTAGCTCTGGTAGAACACCTTCAAGAATCTATTCACTCAGATCGTGGTATGATTTGATCATTAACCCAACAAACAATTGTATCAGGAGAAGGAATTGGTCTATATCTAATGCTACCTACTGAAAGCAAAGATTGCATTGTAAAAGAATTGAATTTATTATATAAAACAAGTATAGCAAAATTAATAATAATAAGTATAAAATTTAAATTGGAGCGTTGCGATTTTAATATTACCGATAGAAAATTACGTGAAAACGGAGTCTGATAAATGATTGATTTTACTCTTAATCCCAAGCTATGAAGTTACTGAAATATTGAATATAAAACAAAGAGAAACGAGAGATTGCGTATTTCTGCGTCATTCGCGCTTACCACTGGAAATGGCCGAAGCCTTTCCCTCGTACTGGATGATGCTGTGAGCTTCCCACAGTCTCCTGGACGTCGTCATCTTCGTCGATGTTTGATGATATACTGGTAGATTTGAAGATTTATGGTCCGAACCTCGGAACCAACACGTAAACAGATAGTTCTCCACTCCACGGAACATCGGAGCGACACACACTTGCAACCGAACTAGTCAAGTCTCTCACAGATTGTTCTCGTTCCACGGAACATCGGAGCGACTCCCGCGTGCAACCATACTCGGCAAGTTCTACACAGATTGTCCTCCTTCCACGGCGCGTCGAACGATATAACCACACGTCGGCTCCCCACCACGGTACTGACTTCCAACTTACGTGGTCTCCACTGATTGGCTGCACCCCATGTGCTACATCCCCTTCTCTGGCTCATTACACTCGGCGGGAGGGAGAAGTCGTTTTCCGTTCCATACATCCGCCTTTTCTTGACGCTGCGACCCAAGCTTGCGTAATGCTTCCCGACAAGATTAAGCCTGTATTTGAATTCCCAGTGAGTCATGTCTCTCATAATATCCTAACTGACGAAACTCCGTAAAATTCCGTAATCATATAATTTTCTATGATATTATCGTTCGTAATAATTTGCTTGATAGTGTTTTCTAAGACATAGAAAACCTATCTGTATGCTTATAATTTTTATAAAATGCTCCGAAAATATCTTAATAATAATTATAATAAATTAATAATAATAATAAATTAACATGAAAAATTCTCTTGGCCGAACAATTTGCCGCGTAAATAAATATAGAATGGCTTCCTACTGACTTATGCCAGTGGCATAAAAAACCCTCGAAAAACACGTTACAGTTCCAGGAGGCCATACATCGCAGTGTTGCCAAAATGATTATAAGCCTGCTGATAGGTCCAAATTTTAAATGCATATAACATCTACACTATCAATTGGATTTCAACCAAATTTCGTATGTGCTATGTGTACATAAACAGATATGACTGGACGTATTCTTAAGATCCACCAGGGCTGCCACCTGTTAATAAATGCTCTCAATTGATTTTATCCAAATACCAATATATCAGAAAGTATGCAAGCCGACAGCTTTAAACTATGCACACGTATAGTACCTGATATTCTATATTAATTTGGAGTAACTTATATACGTCAGTGCTACCAACATGATTCTAAGCCTGCTGAGAGGTCCAATTTTAAATACATGTAACTTCTATACTATCATTTGGATTTCAACCAAATTTCGTGTGTGCTTTGTGTACCATAATAGATATGTCTATGCCGATTCTTAAGAGTAACCAGGGCTGCCAACTGTTAATAAATACTGCCACTATTTTTGTTACCCTAATATCAAAATATCAGAAAGTGTGCAAGCCAATAGCTCTAAACTTTGCACACGTATAGTACCTGGCATTCTAGATTAATTTGCAGTAACTAATATACGTCAGTGCTGCCAACATTATTCTAAGCCTGCTGATAGGTCCAATTTTAAAATGCATTTAACTTCTATACTAACTAATGGATTTCATTCAAAATTGACACAACAATAGATCATATTATTTCAGATTATTTCTGACCAATACATGTATGTCATTGATGCCAACATGATTTTACGCGCGCTGTTAGATGCAATGTTTAACTGCATGGAACGTCCATGCTATCCATTGGACTTCAACCAAATTTTGTATTCTGTACCTTCAGAGATGGAACTAAGAATCTATTCAGTCACCAGGGCTGCCAACTGTAGTTCTCTATTGGGCTACATTATGCCAGGTATACAGTATTTCGAACTAATTAGAAATTTCGATATTACCAACTTAACTTCGTCATTATTCTAGATAGATCCATGTAGATTAATCATTGGCATGAATCTTAAATTTTAAGGAAAGTAGGCTCTTTAGTTCGTCACGGAACTTGTTGTTGTTAGAGTTTTCTTGGAGGAATATTTGCTCATGTTGGGTACAAACTAGTGTAGGGGACATTAAACAGCTGCGCAGCTCCTAAAATGGAAACCACGCCATCAGTAGCTGCTTTAACGGCTTGTTCCATACTATCCTTATTCCATTTCAACCGAGCGTCCTTTCATTTATAATGTCTCAACATCTGAAATAATGTAAAAGTATCTTAAAATGTGCAATAAAGCGGCATAGAAATAAATATTTGCCCATGATTTCATGATCCCAATTGCCCCATAAAGCCCTGTTCAAATTGCCCCTCGCGCCGACAACAAAACATCGGACAGTAGTACAAAGACAATCCAACAGAATGCGCCATTACTCGGCGTAAGGGCAGCTAACGCATGTGGGAGTCACATGTAGGTTACGATAGCTTCATTGTTTTAACGCAGAGTTCATAAAAGGTTAAGGCAGCAAAACGTAATGTTATAAACAACAGAAACAAGAAGCGTTCGCTACATAGCCTACCCTGGCTAATGTAAATACGTGCACACCCTTTCAGAATCGGTTACATTTCAAAACTCCCAAGACTATATCAAGAACATGCCATTCGCTCCTTCCAACCTGAAACTGGCAAAATGACGTCTCCAGTTTTCGTAAAATACACACAAGTGCTTACCATTATCCAATTTGCCCCTCTGTTCAAAATACCCCGCTGTACCCTATTTTGTGTTGACTGACTGAAAATTACAATATCAATTATTGAAGAAAGCAGTCAGAGGACTTAAACTGCTTTACCACAAAATACTATCCTGAGGTAGACAGGTTCATTTCTAACGGGGTGAAAATGTTCATGAAAGCTTCACTTCACATTCAAATATTGAAAGAAATTGCTCCTACGGTAGCTCGTCCTCCTCAATCTGTCCTGTATGGGACCCTAGCTGATTGTGAGTTTGGCATTACTTCCATTTACTTGTGCCGGGCTCCTCTGTGTCACCTTTCCTATCGACCTCCCATGGTCAACTCTTGTTCTTTTCCGACCCCCCCCCCAGGGGCTCACATTTAGCGGGACGTGGGTTGGCGACCACGGGACCCCAGCTGAGTCCGGCATTGCTTCCACTTACTTGTGCCGGGCTCCTCTCCGTCTTCTTTCCTGTCGACCTCCCTTGGTCAACTCTTGTTCTTTTCCGACCCAGACGGTATTAGGGTATCCGAGGGAGTCTTTCACTTTCCCTCCTTAATTGGCCCTTTTCTCATATTTCCTGATGCGCTCATTCTTCAAGGGGTAAGCAGTCATTTTCTTTTCATGATATGGTGCCTTCTGCACAAGACCCTCAAGGAAGCAGGCTGTGTGTGTAGCCCCACCACTTCTGGTGCATCCTGGATTGTGCTACACCCTCAAGGGCTCACGGCTGGTGAGTTCGGGATTCCTGAGCTGGGTCAAGTCTTTCCCCCATTTTCCATTGCCTTTAGGGTGGATCCTCTCCTCTTTCCCTTTCCTCGCTGCCTTTCTCGCCTCTCCTTCCTTCCAAGTCCCTCAATTCTCATTATTCGAGGGTTGAGGGCATTTCCCTTCCTCCTGTCTTTTATTTACATTTATGTTCGACGATGCCGAAATGTAAACATTATGCGTCGGAAAACTGTATCATAATGAGGCTCATTATAACACTATTTTTCATTATGAAACAGTTTCTCCCACCAATCAGAACTCAAGAAACAGTTGTGTGGCCAATTAGATAAGGATACCTTCGCGCATGCGCTCAAAATCCAACATATTTCTGTGTTATCAAGCAAAGTGAATGGTCTCTGCTTCCGGAGTGCCTTGACCACGCATGCGCTCTGTTCAGTCACCAAAGCCGCCTTGGTCACTAATAACTGAATTAACTGAATCCCACAGATATTTATGAATATTTATGTTAAAACATATAGTAAAATTATAATTATCGTCGAACATAAACAGTCGTATGCAACTCGCCTATAATGGTAATTAAGACACTCGTATGGAAATTGTAAAACTCGCATACGCTCGTTTTATAAAGATACTCGTGTCTTAATTATAGCCATTATAGGCTCGTTGCATAATGTTCTATTATAACATTTTTATATTTATTTCCTCTTCTAGTTTGTAAGAGAGTAGTTAGTTTTAGTGTAAGTTTCATTTGATCACCTTCAATTTCCAATATCACCCAAACCATTAGGGGCCGATAATCTAGATGTTAGGCCCCTTCAAACCTGTCCTTACTTGCTGGGGGACTTGGTTCAATGCTGATAGCTGTTGTGTATTATTGTGGCAATTATTCCTTAGAGACGTAGTCCAAGAGTTTGATCCCTCTGATCCATGATCTGTTAAGATTATGCAAGATTTATTGTTTTGTCACCTTGGTTGGGAACGTTGGTAGAATATCAGGAGCAATCATTCATTTCGAAACTTCCGGGCTACAACATATTGATGCACTAGAAATTGCAAGGCAAACTGAGGATGATTTAAAGCATCATTGCGCTCGGGGAGCACTGGGCAGTCAAACTAGCGCTCCTTCCCCTACCACCACTACACTGTGATAGCGAGGAGACCTGAGACAGACGGACGATATTGCGACCGCGCTGACTAGTACAGTCGTGTGGGTGGCCGACGGCTTTTGTGGGACTGTTGACATCATATTGATAGGCTTGTTTTGCCTTAAAAATATACCGCATATACAAATCAAATGGCACTCCGATGTATGGAATGTGCAGGAAACGAATGCAAGTGGTAAGTACTGAATATTGTGATTTATTCCAAACTGAAATGTGAACATATTAGAGAGGAAAATTCAGCAACATTTTACCAATATGAACAGATAGTACAGGCCTTGAGTGACTTTCGCTCTGTTGTTTTTACGAGTCTTTAGTTTTGGAGGAAACAATCTTCTCCAAATTGGGTACAGTATTTCTGGGCACAGCTATTCGTAAACAATTGCACAAGTTTCTATCGCTCATCGTTGCACGACGTTTACTTTTGTTAAGCTTAAGAACCGAAAAGAAACGCTTACAAATGTACGTTGAGCCAAACATTGCTCTCTTCGGCGCGGCGGGCAGACCACCAGCCAAGCTCCTTCCACCAAAGCGCTCGGAGCACTGTGTGGATAGCCCTGATTTAAAGTGAGCAAAAGATGAAGTGGCCTACGAAATTTCAGCCGTTCGTAAGCCATGGGACCTTTCATCACCCCCCCCCCCTCCCCCCCCCCCCCCAAAGAAATAACAATTTACTAAACGCAGACAAATCACGAATTAAATATAACAGATTATGAAGAAGTTTCTATTAATATTCACATCCGCTCCATTCAGAAAATCTGAGACTGGGGTCTCCTTATCTAGAATGCCTCTTTAAGAGGCAGTAAATTGATTGATTTACTGTCTGCCTTCATACAGATAACGCTGTAACTGTGCATTCTTCAAGGTTGCGTCATGTTCGAAGTCCATAGGAACGAAATGTCATTAACAGAGACACAATAGACTTTGCTCCATTCTATCTAGTCCATAACACACTGCTCATCCGTTATGTTTACACGCATCAAGTCAATACCAAACGTCTATGTTTTAACGTATATCATCGTCGTTTATCTTGTATTTGTTACAGAGCGCATGCGCGTAGTCTTGACCCCAATAATAGTTAGCCTATCATAATTATTGTCGACACAAGATAAACAGCAAATGCTCCTCTTTCAACAAAGTAGGAAAACAAGTTATATTATTATGAACCCTTCAGTGCTCACGCGGGATAGTAACTTACCCCATTCTTTAGTAAACATTATCGTAACTTAAAAATAAAATTATGGTTTTTTCATGATATTTCTGAATAAGGACCTTATCTATAAGGAAAACATTATAGAAATATCTAATTTTATTGCCATTAATACTAGGCCTACATACAGAAAATTAATTATATAACATAACTTCAAAGCAGAGAAAGCGCATCCACAATACGGTTTTGAGTTTATGCAGTCGTAAAGGGTTGAACTATTAAAGTCAATCGCACTTCATTACCGTCTGTACTCGAAGGCTTAGTCTGTTTTACTCACTTTCGGTTTTCTGGTTGAGACATTCCTCGCACATGGTACTGAAATGGTCGTGGCAGACGTACTTTTCACACAGCACACAAGAGTTTCTGTTTGTTCTGTCCCGATTTCTAGGACATACAGCACCAGATGATCCTGGTGTTTTTCTCTTCAAGTGTGGAGTCTGAGAGCCCTGGGGAATTTCTTCTCGGTCCTTTGAACTCATTCGCAAGGCTTTCTCTGTGATATTGCGGGGTAAACTTGTCGCTCTGCTATCCGAGGCTTCAACAATTGCATGGCGAATTCGTTTCTGGTCCTCCCTAATGTTCCCGGCTATATCACGACTCATATTAATCAGTTACACTCGAGTAACTATACGTTCTAACAATAGAAACAGACGCAAGAATTAAAATTAACTAAACACGAGTTTGCCAATGTAGCCTCGCCAATGCTCGCGTGGGGTAAGATTTTACCCCAGTCAGCTTTGTCCCTTTGTCCGAAACGAACTGACGCGCGAAGGTTTATGACAGACAGCTCGAGTGGCGTCCCACAGTTTCCTTGGAAGACAAGAGCCCAGGGTACAGTCCGTGATAGAAAAAATCAGCAGTCGTTTTTCGAGAGTTGGAGTGATTAATTATCCCACGCGAGTACTGGGGGTTAAGAAACGCAAACAAGTGTGCATACAAACACAGCCTAACGTCTGTAAGTCGAACTCTATATCTCTACGAAGTGCTACACAATTATTTATGTCATGTTTTTTCTATAGTTCCAAGTTCTATTATTCGAATATTGTAATAACTTGAATGATATTTTGTTCCCCAGACATACAATACGTGTCTTTATTCTGAAGTTGAGGTGAAAATGCAGTTAAATTACTGCTCGGGTCCAAGCTGCGTGAACCTATCGCGGACTATGAGGTCGGTTGGTAGGTTCCTCAGTTTGGGGGCTGCGACAACGCGGTCATGTCGCCCCGTGTACTTTGGGTGTGTGTAGAATCTGTCTGATAACCGGTGTTAATAGTGATGACTGTATTAGTGTGTGTTATCTGTTTTTTAATTCAAACAAGGACTGCTTACTTTGAATTTTTCAAATAGTTCCTACTTTTGCCGCCAAACGCCACCGTCAACGACTACTAGTTCAGAACTTAGCTGCTAGACGCCACCGCGGTCGGCTCCTGGGAACGAAAGTATGAACCTAACAGCGTTGTTTAGGCCTACATTCTTAACCTATATAATTTAGCCTCCCATAGGTGTAATTAGTGGAAGGTTCTTTAACGTGCCATAAATCTATGACATGGGACCGCCGGCTTTACTTCCCCTCCGAAGGAAGCCATACTGAGGGATTGTTAACGCTCTTAAAAAATCCGACGACTTCGGACTATGAGAAGTGATGGTGACGAGTGATGAGGATTCCCGGTCCGCGCGTAGTAACAGAACAAATACATTGGTTGGTGACTCACTCACTCATTCAACACCACAGTGGTTTGAGCAACGGCCCTATGTTAGCAGTATTGGAATAGAAAGGAATACCAGATATCACAGCGGGCTGTTGGCAGACCCTTCTCTTCTCGCCTGCCCCTTCCCCTCACCCCGCAAGTTCAGAGCTTGGACCTGAGCAGTACGTTCTTTAGGTGTGATTTGGGAATTACAATATGGATTCAGTTGTGTAGGGAGAAGCCTCCGTGGCTTAGGCGGCTGCACGCCGGCCTCTCACGGCTGGGTCCGTGGTTCAAATCCCGGTCACTCCATGTGAGAACTATGCTGTACAAAACGGAGGCAGACAGGTTTTTCTCCGGGTACTCCAGTTTTCCCTGTCAAAATTTCATTCCAGCAACACTCTCCACTATCATTTCATTTTATCTATCCTTGTTTTCATCATTGCCCCAGAGGAGTGCGTCAGGCCTCGGCAGCCGGCACAGTTCATATCCTCGCCGCTAGATGGGGGCTTCATTCATTCCATTCCTGACGCGGTCTGAGACTGGAAGCAGGCTGTGGATTTTCTTTCAGTTGTGTAGGGCACCTGGACTGGGTAATTCTGTCAGTAGATTATTAGGCCTATGATATTTAAGGCTGGAAGACGCGTTGAGGTCAATGTGCACCTCAGACTAGTGATGTGGGCCGGGCAAATGCCCAGTGGGCAGGACATCTATAAATGGACATTTGCCCAAAGCAGTTTTAAGCGCCCAAAATCTGGGCATTTAAGAAAACTTTTTTTTAAAACTATTTACTACTTGTAATTGTTACTAGAACATCTAAAACATAATAAAAACCATTAATCAAAGGTACATTTCACGGATAAACTAGTAATGCCTCAATATTGCTAATAATAATTTAATTATCCAGTGTCAATGTTGTCAATAACATCTAAATGCGGATTATGTATATCTGGTTTGAATAAAACATTGTATTATTGAGTTAGGCCTGCACTCCTAGTCATTTATATTTAGGAATATTAGGTAGGAGTTTGATTAAGCCTCCGTGGCTTAGGCGGCAGCACGCCGGCCTCTCACCGCTGGGTCCGTGGTTCAAATCCCGGTCACTCCATGTGAGATCTGTGCTGGACAAAACGGAGGCAGACAGGTTTTTCTCCGGGTACTCCGGTTTTCCCTGTCAAAATTTCATTCCAGCAACACTCTCCACTCTCATTTCATTTCATCTGTCATTCATTTAATCATTGCCCCAGAGGAGTGCGTCAGGCTTCTGCAGCCGGCACAATTCCTATCCTCGCCGCTAGTTGGGGGCTTCATTCATTCCATTCCTGACCCGGTCGGAGACCGGAAGCAGGCTGTGGATTTTCATTTTCAGGTAGGAGTTTGATTATGGTGTGAATAATGGCTTTGGGAGGAGGGTGGATGGGCTAGGCCCTGGGCAGCCATTGTGCTATGATCTTGGAGTGGAGGTAGGGTGGTTGTGGTCTTGAGATTGGCGAGGCATTCTACCACCAGCAGCCCAGCCCAGTTAGTTGTGAAGTAGAGCTGTCTGAGATAACCTCACTTCCTTCTTAGGCTATTTATAGTTTTAAGTGTTAGATTAAATCATTACAAAATGCTTAGGAAAAAAGCACCTATTTGGGACTTTCTTAATTTGAAAGGGAAAGGAGGGTCTTGTAAATATTGTAGTAAGGACTATTAAGTCACATTGTAACAAAACGGAGAAGCTCATAAAGAAGGGTTTTAAGTGCCCTCAGGATCTAAAAAAAAAGTGCTTCAGTTAGGTACAATTACAGTGGTTGAAAAACCTTTTCGAAAGAAAACCATCTTATGAACCTTTACTAATTGAAGTGGATGATTTCAACAACAAATCTGCAGTAGCAAGCACAAGTTCAGCCTCAGGACCAAAATCAAGTTCTTTCAGTGAATTCCTACAACAACTTCCGCAGCCTATTTTGGCCTCAACTTCTGTTTTTTATGGATAAATATATAGAATACATATATGTAGATAGGCCTACATATATGGCTAAAATAATATTTATATAATAATATATTATTATTATTATAATATTTATATAAGCCTCGCATTATGAATATGTTTTTAAAAGAGGTAAATGCCCAAAATGCCTGGGTATTTATGGGTTTTGGGCATTTGCCCAGGCATTTATTCTGGACATTTGTCCCGACTTATAAATGCCTAAACATTTTACATCACTGCCTCAGACACTATCAACAGTTGAATATTTATGTTGTTATGATAATAGAACCCATGTTTTCATGTATTTCTGTGTGTGGGATTTTGTGGGGATTTATATATTTGTAAGTTACGTATTAAGTTTTTGTCTCATAATTTTGTTTTTATTAAAATTAGTTTGAGCCTTCAGTCTTTTGACTGGTTGGATGCAGCTCTCCATGCTTCCCTGTCCTGAGCTAATCGTTTCATCTCTGCATATCTACCATACCCTACATCCAAGGCAATCTGTTTAACAAATTCTACCCCTACAGTTCTTACCTTCGATCCTTCCATAACTAAGTTTGCTATTCTTGGGTGTCTTAGTATATGCCCTACCAACCTATCTCTTCCCTCCATTAACAGTCGCCAGAGACATCTCTCCTCTCCCACTCGTCTTAATACCTCTTCATTTGTAACGCTATCTACCCATCTGATATTAAATTCTCCTGTAACACCACCTATCAAATGCTTCAATTCTCCTCTTTTCTGCTGCACCAATAGTCCAAGTTTCACTTCCATAGAGCGCCAAGCTCCATAATACCTAAATCTATATTTGATGTCAAGATTCCTTTTCTGTATAAATGCTTTCCTTGCCTTCGCCAACCTTACAGGCTTATTAGAGTTGGCACGTTGTAGCGTGCGCTCACCCTCATGAAGTGGTGGGTTGATTATCACCCTAGACAGGGCCGTGGGTTTCTTCATAACATTGGGAAGGAGGGAGAATTTAGGTGAGTTTTATCATTTCAAGTGATCTTGTCGACTTCGTCGTTATGCTTGGGTCCAACGTTATGCGTTACGGAGACGGAAGTGACGTCATGCAGCCACGCGGGAAGCAGAAGCTAATGGTTATTGGAGTCTGTTGAAAGAGTTCTGCGGCGTCGAGCGACCTGGGGCTTTGAGCGAAGCGAACACAAGAATACAGGGTGACTCTTAAACAGGTGTAGGCCTACAAGATTGCAGAGAAGATTACAAGGTGACTCTTAAACAGGTGTACAAGATGGCAGAGAAGAATACAGGGTGACTCTTAAAGAGATATACAAGATGGCAGAGAAGAATACAGGGTGATTCATAAAGAGATATACAAGATGGCAGATAAGAATACAGGGTGATTCATAAAGAGATATACAAGATGGCAGAGAAGAATACAAGGTGACTCTTAAAGAGATATACAAGATGGCAGAGAAGAATACAGGGTGATTCATAAAGAGATATACAAGATGGCAGAGAAGATTACAAGGTGACTCTTAAACAGGTGTACAAGATGGCAGAGAAGAATACAAGGTGACTCTTAAAGAGATATACAAGATGGCAGAGAAGAATACAGGGTGATTCATAAAGAGATATACAAGATGGCAGATAAGAATACAGGGTGACTCTTAAAGAGATATACAAGATGGCAGAGAAGAATACAGGGTGATTCATAAAGAGATATACAAGATGGCAGATAAGAATACAGGGTGACTCTTAAAGAGATATACAAGATGGCAGAGAAGAATACAGGGTGACTCTTAAAAGAGATATACAAGATGGCAGAGAAGAATACAGGGTGATTCATAAAGAGTTATACAAGATGGCAGATAAGAATACAGGGTGACTCTTAAAGAGATATAAAAGATGGCAGAGAAGAATACAGGGTGACTCTTAAAGGGATATACAAGATGGCAGAGAAGAATACAGGGTGATTCATAAAGAGATATACAAGATGGCAGATAAGAATACAGGGTGACTCTTAAAGAGATATACAAGATGGCAGAGAAGAATACAGGGTGATTCATAAAGAGATATACAAGATGGCAGATAAGAATACAGGGTGACTCTTAAAGAGATATACAAGATGGCAGAGAAGAATACAGGGTGATTCATAAAGAGATATACAAGATGTCAGATAAGAATACAGGGTGAATCCCAAAGAGATATACAAGATGCCAGATAAGAATACAGGGTGACTCTTAAAGAGGTGTACAAAATGGCAGAGAAGAATACAGGGTGATTCATAAAGAGATATACAAGATGTCAGATAAGAATACAGGGTGACTCTTAAAGAGGTGTACAAGATGGCAGAGAAGAATACAGGGTGACCCCTAAAGAGGTGCACAAGATGTCAGACAAGATTACAGGGCGACTCCTAAAGTGGTATACACGGTGCCAGATAAGAATACAAGGTGACTCTTAAACAGGTGTACAAGATTGCAGAGAAGAATACAGGGTGACTCCTAAAGAGGTGCACAAGATGTCAGACAAGAATACAGGGTGACTCCTAAAGCGGTGTACAAGATGTCACACAAGAATACAGGGTGACTCTTACCGTAATGCCCGCGCGGGAAGCCTAAGTTAATGGGCAATGGAGTCTGTGGAAAGAGCCCTCCTGAGCCTTTCTAACATGTGTAGCATTTGTAGCAAGAGTCATTTGAAATGATATAACGTCTAGTCTTTCAGACTGACTGTAATTTTTATTTTATTCTAATGTATCGGGAAGTAAAACAAATAAAATAAATTAAAATGATGAGAGAATCAACTGTATATAAACTATAAATAAATAGGCCACAATTCATCACTAATATCAAGCTAGCGCCAAAAGAGCTGGATGTAGGACAGGGGAAAATCAAGCAAACGAAAACTTTCAAATATTTGGGGGAGTGGATAGACCCCAATCTCTCCGAGAAAGCAGCTTTCGAGTCACGAATCAGGAAAATGGAAATGGCATATAATCTAACTAAGGCCATTTACAACAAGAAATCCATATCAACAAATGCCAAGTTAAGACACTACCAAACAGTCAACCGTCCAGAGGCTTTGTATGCATCGCAAGGGACTAACAGAGAAGCTGGAAGTGAAGGTAATAAAAAATTCTAAGAAAAATCTTGGGTCCGGTAAAAGAAAATGGGGAATATAGGAGACGGCACAACCACGAACTTTACACCCATGTGTAAAAAAAAATAACTGATACCATGAGGAAACGGAGAATTGCCTTTTACTGTCATATAACAAGAATGAGCCCAGCACGATTGACGAATAGAATTTTCACATACATCCTCAAAAACAAGGAAGTTCACTGTCTCCATTACTATTCATCACAGTGATGGACATAATCCTGAAGAGGATAAAAGAAGAACAGGGTAATGAAACAAATGCCCTTGTCTTTGCAGATGACGTCATGATTTGGGGAGAAAGTGCCAGAGAGGTGCAAGAAAAACTGGATTCATGGGACAAGCTGTTCAAGGAGTATGGGTTGAAAATAAGCCAAAGTAAGACGGTAGTGATGACAACAGGACTGTCTAATGCAACCATTTACCTGAATAATCAGCCTCTACAAATTGTTGATCAATTTAAATATCTTGGTAGCACAGTGTGTAAGGATAACAACAACAACAACAGTGAAGTAACAAATAGAACTAGTAATGCAGCCTCCTTCTATGCACAAGTTAGAACACTACTGTTGGTTAATAAAGTGCCTAGGAAGTGTAAACATACGACATACTACATCCCAATTCTAACTTACGGAGTAGAAACTTGCACCCTGTCCAGAAGAGAAGAAAGTAGGATTCAGGCATCCGAAATGATGTTTATAAGAACAATGCTTCAAAGGACAAGGAGAGACAAAGTAAGGAACGAAACAAACAGGACAGAGGCTGGCATAGATATCAGTGCTACAAAATATTTGCAGAAGCAACGATTAGGATGGTATGGGCATCTTCAAAGAATGGGAGATGAGAGGACATCAAAAGCTTATTTCAACAAGATTATCCCAGGAAAAAGACCAGTAGGAAGACCAAAGAAGAAATGGTTGGACCAAATCAAGGATGATCTTGAAGACAAAGGGCTAGACTGGAGAAGGACCCACGAAGACCAACTATTCATGGACAGGAAAAGGTGGCGAGGGCTCGTTAACAGCACCCGGGCGACTGGAGCTGGAATATGATGATGATGATGATGATCCTCAAAAAGAAGAAAAAAACAAGGGAGCTTGGTTCACTGAGGATTTGCAAGAAGTGGGAATTACAGGCAACGATATTTGGGAACGTGCCACCCTTAAACAAAAACTGACAACACCGATGTTTCCAGGAAAAGCCAAAGCTTCCAACTGGCAAGAAGTGGACTGCAGAAAGGAAACAACAGCATCGAGAACTAATGCGAAAGTACTGGGAGGACGTTAAAGCTCGATGTTGGAAGCAGTTGAAATGACGTGGTCCTTAGATGGCCGAATCGAAAGAAGAAATAGAGAAGAAATGGCCAACGTAATATTAATAGTACATTATGCAACAAACCTATAATGGCAATAATTAAGACACGAGTATGTTTATAAAACGAGCGAATCGAGTTTAATAATTTCCATACGAGTGTCTTAATTACCATTATAGGCGAGTTGCATACGACTGTTTATGTTCGACGATAATTATAACTATTTTATTTTCGAACATAAATATTCATAAATATCTGTCGAGATTTCGCCAGTTTTTTGTACTGAAGAGAGCGCATGGGACGCAGAGAATACCTTGGCCTCCTCGAATACCCCACTATGACACTAGGCACGCAGTGAAATTTAAAATAGGGGGCCGTGGAAGTCAGAGCAGATGGGATGCTATCCTCACCTAATTGGTCACACAACTATTTCTTGAGCTCTGATTGGTGGGAGAAACTGTTTCATAATCTAAAAGCTTGCCACGGTGGGTGAGTGGATATCGTGTCGGACTACTAACCCCAAGATTGCAGGTTCGCTCCTGGCCGTGGTAAGTGATTTTTGAAAGGTGGCAAAAATACGATACGCATGTCAAAGAACCCATTTGAATTCAGTAGGCCGAGTTCATAATGGCAAAATTAATCTCGGGAGTTTCCGCCAACACAAAGTTCCTCATTTCTCTACTAGAAAGCGCTATAGTGTTCAAGGACCTTAGATATCTAACATCTAACCTCCTTGACTTTCATAGTCAAGGAAACAACGAAATTCGACATGCAAGCTGCCCTCTAGGCACCCGAGGCCATACGATATTATTATTATTATCTAAAATAGTGTTTTTTAAGCGTATGGCTTTTAGTGCCGGGAGTGTACGAGGACATGTTCGGCTCGCCAGTTTTGTAGCTGCTTCGAGACGGACACCCGATGGGTGAGCTACAAGTACCGTTGGGGAGGAAAGTTGGAATGGAAGGACGAGGAATTGGAAGGTAGCGGCTGTGGCCTATACTTAGGGACCAACCCCGGCATTTGCCTGGAAGGAAGATGGGAAACCACAGAAGACCATCTTCAAGGTTGCCGGCGGGGGGATTCGAACCTCCTCGCCTCCCGGATGTGAGCGACTGCCAGCAGTCTTGCCGTAACGACCACGGCTAACTCACCCGGTAAATAGTGTTATAATGGCCCGCGTTATGATACAGTTTTCTGACATATAATAAGTTTAAACCATTTAATACACATCATACAACCTACTACTATAGATAATGAATTATTCAAATTTATCTGATATTAATATTCAAGATTTAAATTTTCCTCTAATTAATCATAAAACATTACTGTTCTAAAGCTGAAGTCGAAAAATCTGCTGTTGCAAAACATTTATTGGTCGTAGACGTGTATTGTAGTCTATCAAATGTTATGGACATTTTCTGACAAAATCATTGCGGATTAATTATGCGCCCCTAAGCCGGGCTTAGATATCCTAGAAGTGGGTTTTATTCGTAGTTGGTTTCCCACTTGCACTTCAGGCAAGTCCCCGGCTGGTTCTTAACTTAAGATCACGGTCACGCCCTTCCCAATCCTAGCCTCAATTAGAAATACACATGCAAGTAATCGGATAAATCATTTCAAAACAACGGGTTTCTTTTTGTCGAGTATACATGGGTTGGTTTCTTAGTTTTGGCTAATAACTCACTTAGATGGTTCCAAGTTTCACAGGCCCTCGATGTAGTCCCCACCGTTGCGTTCAAAGTGTTCCCAGCGATACGGTCGTTGGATCCCGCTGGCACTGCCCAATCTATTGATGGTGTGAAGAGAGCGCTCGGCAGCCTGCTTAACGTCATTGTCATCTTCATCTTCGGGATGAGATCATAGTCGCAGGGACTGATGTCGGGAGAATATGGGGGATGATAGAGGACCTCCCAGCCCCAGCGATCCAACAATGCCGACACAATGCCTGCTGTGTGTGCCCTAGCATTGTCATGCAGAACGATGGGCAGTGTAACCATGTGGTGGCGCCGTTTCCTTCTCAGAGCTCCTCGGAGATGGTCTTGCAGAAACTGACAATAGTACGCCGCATTAACGGTTTGTCCTCGGGGAACAGTATGGCAGCGCTTCCGTTCCATTGAAGACGTTAATCCCCAATTAGAGAAAAGCCGCAGAAAGTTTAATAATAATGACTAGCGACCCGTGCGAGATATGAGATGCGCGAAGGATATTTTCGTCAGGACTTGACCTGACGTTTGGTATAGTGCTATGCGGGCTGTACGTGACACAGTTCTTCCAGGGGCTATCGTCTTGTTGATTTGTTTAAACTTTATAAACAAAGAAATATATTTATGTTGACTTTTCAAGAAATGCATATTTTTCCTGTACTATTGAGACGATTTGGAAGATTTTGGTACAAACCACACCTTCTAACTCCCTCTGGTTTAGGAGCTTGAGTTTTGTGAATCATACACCTTAGCGTATTATATAATAAGATATTAGAGTTAAGCTGTGTTAAGCGGTAACACATACTGTATAAGAAATTATATAAGAAGCCGTATAACTTTCTAAATGGAACTATAAGGTGCGTTCAAAAAGTAACGAGCCGGAGGCTGTAATGCGCAAACCGGTGACGACATAGGCTAATCATGGCATGTGTAACGAGGTGTGGTTCCGACCAGAGCGTGGATGGTCACAGCCCGTCGCTAGAGGGCACGCGTGCACGTCACGTGACGATACAAAGCAAGAAGCAGCATGCATCAGTCGACCAATGCTGCCAGTCGCATTGCAAACAGTGACATGGAGGCGTCAGACGAAGAGCAAAGAGGTGTTGTTTGGTTTCTGACAGCGGAAGGAGTTGGGGGAACGGACATTCATCGCCGAATGTCACAAGTGTACCGCGAACACTGCATGTCCCTTGCAAGGGTCAAGGCGTGGCACAAGCGCTTCAGGGAAGGACGGGTGTCGTTAGCCGATGATGCCCGGTGTGGGGCACCCCCCCCCCCCCATCCCTGCATTACCGATGACAACGTCCAGCTGGTTGATGCACTCATCACCCAGGACCGCCGAGTGACAGTGAACGACATAGCCGCCGTGGTCGGATTGAGCGTCGGAAGTGTGCACACCACCATGAAAGAACGACTGCACTTGCGGAAAGTGTGTGCCCAATGGGTGCCCCACAGTCTTCAACCACTCCAGGAAGAATGTCGAATGGCCTACTGTCTTGTTCTTGGTTGGACGATTGATGCATGCGGCTGCTCGCTTCGTATCGTCACGTGACGTGCACGCATGCCCTCTAGCGACGGGCTGTGACCTTCCACGCTCTGGTCGGAACCACACCTCGTTACACACGCCACGATTAGCCGATGTCGTCACCGGTTTGCGCATTACAGCCTCCGGCTCGTTACTTTTTGAACGCTCCTTATATATAACACGATGTTTGTAGTGATGGGGGACAAATGGTGAGGCTACATTGTTAGTAACTCATTTAAGATGACGCAGACTATACATATATAACACCATGTTTGGAGTGATGGGGGAGAAATGGTAAGGTTACATTGTTAGTAACTTATTTATGGCGACGCGTACTATAGTTTATAACACCGTGTTTGTAATGATGGTGTGTTGACAAATGGTAAGGTTACATTGTTAGTAACTTATTTAAGGTGACGCAAACTTATATATAACACCATGTTTGGAGTGATGGGGGAGAAATGGTAAGGTTACATTGTTAGTAACTTATTTATGGCGACGCGTACTATAGTTTATAACACCGTGCTTGTAATGATGATGTGTTGACAAATGGTAAGGTTACATTGTTAGTAACTTATTTAAGGTGACGCAAACATGTATATATATAACACCATGTTTGGAGTGATGGGAGAGAAATGGTAAGGTTACATTGTTAGTAACTTATTTAAGGTGACGTGGACTATTATAACACAATGTTTGGAGTGATGGGGGAGAAATGGTAAGGTTGCATTGTTAGTAACTCATTTAAGGTGACGCAGACTATATATATATAACACCATGTTTGGAGTGATGGGGGAGAAATGGTAAGGTTGCATTGTTAGTAACTTATTTATGGCGACGCGTACTATAGTTTATAACACCGTGTTTGTAGTGATGTGTTGACAAATGGTAATAATAATGTTATTGGTTTTACGTCCTTTTTAACTACACTGGCTTTTAGAGACGCCGGGGTGCCGGAATTTTTCCCCGAAGGGGATCTTTAACGTGCCAGTATATCTACGGACTCGGCTCCCTCGCATTTGCGCACCCTCAAATGCCAGCTGACTGCGCCAGGATATGAACCTGCAACTTTGGGCCCAGCAAGCGAGAACGTTACCCCTGAGCCACGCAGCCAGCAGACAAATGGTAAGGTTACATTGTTAGTAACTTATTTAAGGTGACGCGTACTCTAGTTTATAACACCGTGCTTGTAGTGATGGGTTGACAAATGGTAAGGTTACATTGTAACTTATTTAAGGTGACGTGTACTATAGTTTATAACACCGTGCTTGTAGTGTTGTGTTGACAAATGGTAAGGTTATATTGTTAAAGGTGACGCTGGCTATAGCAGGAGAGAACATGACGGAACACGAGTTTCGAGGTCGCAACATTCTATCAAAACAAGACTCATTAACCTACTTCTCTGAGCTTGTTCTCACTTTCTGTGTGCATTGACATTGCCTCGTCTGTATAATAAATCAACTTGGCGTGTGCCGTGCTCCCTGGATTTTAATTTGAAGGTAATATATTCGTAAGAAATGTAAGGGGACTACAACTTACGTTGTTACTTGTTATTATACCCTGTCTGTGGGGGATTTCGCCCAGATTGAAGATTTCATCCTCATTTTGGTTTCTCCGTAAGGAGCAAATCAGCAAATAAGAGCTCTTTGCTCCTGTAGCACTGCAATGTGTTTCATTAATGGGGCTTAGAAGTTTGTGCCTTTCACATGAGAAATAAAGAAGCCAAGAGGACACTGAACATTAAATGGCAAGGTTAAACAATCCTCCATTGTTTTACACCAAAATATAAGGTGCGTTCAAAAAGTAACGAGCCGGAGGCTGGAATGCGCAAACCGGTGACGACATCGCCTAATCGTGACGTGTGTAACGAGGTGTGGTTCCGACCAAAGCGTGGAAAGTCACAGCCCGTCGCTAGAGGGCATGCGTGCACGTCACGTGACGATACAAAGCGAGCAGCAGTATGCATCAATCGTCCAACCAAGACCAAGACAGTAGGCCATTCGAAATGCTTCCTGGTGTGGTTGAAGACTGTGGGGCACCCATCGGGCACACACTTTCCGCAAGTGCAGTCGTTCCTTCATGATGGTGTGCACACTTCCGACGCTCAATCCGACCACGGCGGCTATGGCGTTCACTGTCACTCGGCGGTCCTGGGTAATGAGTGCATCAACCAGCTGGACGTTGTCATCGGTAATGCAGGGGGGTGCCCCAGACCGGGCATCATCGGCTAACGACACCCGTCCTTCCCTGAAGCGCTTGTGTCACGCCTTGACCCTTGCAAGGGACATGCAGTGTTCGCCGTACACTTGTGACATTCGACGATGAATGTCCGTTCCCCCTACTCATTTCGCTGTAGAAACCGAACAACACCTCTTTGCTCTTCGTTTGACGCCTCCATGTCACTGTTTGCAATGCGACTGGCAGCTTTGGACGATTGAAGCATGCTGCTGCTCGCTTTGTATCGTGACGTGACGTGTACGCGTGTCCTCTAGCGACGGTCTGTGACCTTTCACTCTCTGGTCGGAACCACACCTCGTTACACACGCCACGATTAGCCGATGTCGTCACTGGTTTGCGCATTACAGTCTCCGGCTCGTTACTTTTTGAACGCACCTTATATCTTGGTGTCACCCTCGATGGAACTCTCTTTCAAGCGAGATTGCTTGAACACTAAAAGTACCGTAAAGTATCTGCACGAAATGACATACTAAGATCCCTAACAGGAAGGACATGGGGTGCTCACCACACCGCTCTCAGAACTTCAGCCCTTGGGCTGAGCTTCTCAGCTGCTGAATATGCAGCACTAGTTTGGCTTTCTTCTCCACATTCGAAAAAGGTGGATATAGCTCTGAATGAGACTTCCAGGATTGTGTCTGGATGTCTTAGACCAACACCACTTCAGAAGATCTACCCTCTTATTGGAATTTCTCCACATCATGTCCGAAGAATGGTAGCAGCAGCATCGGAGAAGAAATGGCAAGAAACTGATTCAAGGCATCCAATTCTTGGTCAACAACCAGCCCGACAGAGACTAAGTACAGAAACTTGACCGGGCCGGGCAGAGGCAAGTCGCATGCTATAAGCGGACGAAAATCTAAACACAAACTCACAGAATGATTTGGGCAAAAACTGATATTTTGGTGGCTAATTCGACTAATTCGATGTCTCTCTTTCGATAGATGATGTCAAAAAACCGATTTGGGCAAAAAAAGTGCCAAAACCGTGCCACAAAAAGTTGATTTGCGCGTTATGCGCGAACTTCACACAAAAAGCAACGAAACAAAAGTTTTAGAGCTTGAAAAGTACTTTCCAAAGCAAGTGTCAAAATTAAAATATCTTGTAAAACAAACGAGTTACAGCACAAAGTAGGGCTTGCTGCGAACACCCTGTATACGCCCCTGTTTTTCTATACCGAAATGTAGGTCCTCAATACGCCACTGACGGTGGAGCTATCAACCAGATCACATTCTACTTGACCCTGTAAATAATGCACGTCATTGGCAGAAGAGGTTAACTCTCCGGTTCACGACTGTAAGAAACCAAATGGTGCGGTGGATGTCTTGTTAATCGATCTATTGTTCTATCTCATAGAAAGTGTGTGTCAGTAGCGCCGGCCCATAAGGACTCCCGGATGGTGTCTCTTCCTAGAGAACGAAAATTGGTTTTAATTTTCTCTTGATTTTTAGTCATAAATTGGACTCTAATATAATAATATATAATAAGATAATAATTAAAACACCAAATAGAAGTGAAAGAACGTAAAATAATGAGAAAAATATTTGGACCGACAACAAAGGATGGTGTAAATTATCCAAAGCCTAATACAGAAATATACAAAAAAGTTTCCAAAATCACAGACACAATGCGAATGCGAAGAATCCAATTTATGGGACACATAGAAAGAATGGACCCGAACAGACTGACACACAAAATACATACTTTCTTAAAGAACAAGGCTACTAGACCGAATTGGTATAAATTTACAGAGAGAGACTTAAAAGGAATTAGGATCGCCAAACTTACATGACCGGAAGGAAATCAGGAAAATCACTGAGACGCGGGGTTTTGAGGAAGAAGAGAAGAAGACTACACAACACCAATGGAAACAGACCCACTCGTTGCGAATGAAGAAATACAGGGCCAACAGGAAGGCTAGAAAGTGTTGATTTGCGTGGGCCTAAGCGACCCATTCGCGAAGAAGAAGATGAAGATGAGTTGAACTACCAGCCGGACTCGAACATTTATTTTTGTATATGATAGCCAGATTCAAGAGGAATAGTTTAGGCTATGTAGCATTAGGCTACACCTCTCAGGTAACCTTAAAGATTGATTTTTGTTCAGTAAGTCGGAAGAACTGGTGCAGAATTGCGAGCTGCTTATAAATTGCAGTCACGGGGAGTAATTAGTGCAAGAAGATTTCTTAGGCCCCTTAAAACAGTTATCATCATGACAATGGTATGCCTCTGTATAAGGGCGATTGTGTTGGTGCAGTGTACTGAGGTTATCATCTGCAATAAGCGTTGGTGCTTTCCGATCCTTATCCTTGAGCGCTCCAGTTCTGAAGTAGTATTCATTATCATCCATAAAACAAACAAGAAGTTCCGTAACGAACTAAAGAGCCTACTTTTCTTAAAATTTAAGAATCATGCCAATGATTAATCTATATGGACCTATCTAGAACAATGACGAAATATTTAAAGTTGGTAATATCGAAATTTCAGATTAGCTCGAAATATACCTAGCATAATGTAGCCTAATAGAGCACTACAGTTGGCAGCCCTGGTGACTGAATATATTCTTAGTTCCATCTCTTAAGGTACAGAATACAAAATTTGGTTGAAGATCAACGGATGGAATGGACGTTACATGCAGTTAGACATTGGATCTATCAGCGCGCGTAAAATCATGTTGGCAACCATGTCATGCATGTGTTGGTCAGAAATAATCTCAAATATTATGATCTACTGTTGTGCCAATTTTGGATGAAATCCATTTGTTGGTATAGAAGTTAATGGCATTTTAAAATTGATGATGATGATGATAATCGTTTTTAAGGGGCCTAACATCGAGGTTATCGGCCCCTAATGATTTGAAATGGCGTCAAATGAAAGGATGTAGATAAAAACAACTGACTGCCATGGATGAAACGAAAATGGTGTTTATAAAACAGACAGTGAGCCCCAAAAATTATGCCTTATTTGAATAAAAAGAATAAAAGGCGGATGGTAAAAAAGGACAAAACAAATAAGGCATAGTGAACAATAAAAAGACATAAAACAGATTTAAACTGAATTAACAGTCGTAACTACACATTAAAACTTAAGAAAGTAACCACTCTCCCTCATGAACCGGATGACGAGGTCAGCTGACGGCCCGTCATCACGATGAATAAGGGAGAGGATCATTTTAAAATTGGACCTATCAGCAGGCTTAGAATCATGTTGGCAGCACTGACGTATATTAGTTAGTTCAAATTTATCTAGAATGTCAGGTACTATACGTGCGCAAATTTAGATCTGTTGCCTTGCATACTTTCTGATATATTGATATTAGGGTAAAACATATAAACATCATTTATTAACAGTTGGCAGCCCTGATTGCCCTTAATAATATGCAGAGTCATATTTGTTATGGCACACATAGCACATACGAAATTTGGTTGAAATCCAATTGATAGTATAGAAGTTACATGTATTTAAAAATTGGTCCTATCAGCGAGCTTTGAATCATGTTGGTAACACTGACATACAGTAGTTGCTCCATATTTATCTAGAATGTCAGGCACTATACGTGTGCAAAGTTTAAAGCTGTTGGCTCGCATACTTTCTGATATATTGGTATGTGGATAAAAAAAATAGAGAGAACATTTATTAACAGTTGGCAGCCCTGGTGGCTCTTAAGAATACGCTCAGTCATATTTGTTTATGTACACATAGTACATACGAAATTTGGTTGAAATCCAATTGATAGTGTAGGAGTTATATACATTCAAAAATTGGACCTATCGGTAGGCATATATTCATTTTGGCAACACTGTCATGTATGGCCTCCTGAAAATTAAACTGAAGTTTTATTATCTATATGTGTGCCAATTTTGAAATAGTTCCCATGTATACATTCCAAGATATCCAACTTTGAGCTCAAATTTCAATTGCGGTTTTTCAGCAGTTGGTAGCACTGACATAATTTTCAAGTATGACATTGAAATGTTCCGGTATGGATCTTTACTCATACCAAATTTGATTTCGATTGCTGCAGCCATTTAGGAGTTGTTAGGGGGGGGGGGGGACACACACAGACAGACAGACAGACAGAAATTTTCCCGGATCGATCTCATAAGTCTACTTTTTCCTCATTTTTGCAAAATGTGAAAAGTAGGCTAAAAATCCACCGGGCGAATCCGGGCACTACTGCTAGTTATTACATATAAATTTAAAACTGTAGCTCTGTCAATAAGGACGACTGTGTTCATCGATATTAAACTCAGGTAAATTAAATCCGCGCTCAGTTCATTGATCAATGTTTCAGAATGGAGTTACGAACTCTTCGCCTTCCGTCCGAAGATATGCGAGGGCGAGAAGGGTAAGACGCAAGGGGCAGATGCGCTGGTGGGTAGTTTGAGGGGGACGAAGGATGTGGAAAGTGACTTTAAGCTGGGTGGAGTCCGTAAAGCGCGGCAAGTTCATCAGTAGTCCCGGAAAGTATGCGGACTTCTAGTTAAATTCACACTCTAGTAGTGATTTAAGTAAAGCAGAATAAAAAAAATCATTTAAGCGTAACAGACTAGTGCTGGTAAAGAAAGAACGTGAAATTTCCATACTAGATTCTTAGAATTGTCACCCTTTAAATGTAATCATTGTGGAGTTACCAATTGGACAGCATTATGTGGAAAGGAAGCAACGAACATCAAACCTATACTGAGAAAAATGCATTCAAAGTTAAATTTTAAAAAAAAATACAAATAAAAAAAGTGACAGTCAGTCTGAAAGACTAGACTTTGTATCATTTTAAATGCTACAAATGCTGAAAAATCCTAGAAAGGTTGGAGGCTTCTCGCTTCGCTCGAAGCCAAAGACTCTTGACATGTTAGAAAATTATCTGCATAATACTTATCTCGTTTCAAATTACTCGTGAACGGCAAGTGCAAACCAAGGGCAAAGCAAGGTCAAGCGCGCGGGATGCCATCACGCTCACCAGAGCGCGCGGGGACGTGCCCCTTCCATCCAGTCTAAAAACACTTACAGTGGGCGATGTATTGAAGATAGTGATATGCTCTCGCGGACTTTTTTTGTAGAACTTTTCATGCTGACCAATTCTTACGCTCGTAGTATATTGATATTTTTAACGGTTTGCCCAGCGTAAGCTTAAGAAGCGCACGGACGCCAAGTTTGTTTTCGACTTTTCCACTGAAATCGTTACTGCCTGATCATACATAAATTATTTTCTACAGAATCTTTCCTCGAGATATCCTTTACAGAGTGGTGAAACCCGCATCAAAATCCATCCAGAGGTTCTCGAGATTACCCGTGATATCCAAGATTCGGGGTTTTTGTCTTACACTAACCAAGCGGTACTATGACGTCACACACCTCAGTGCATCTGGGTACATTTCGTCCCGTCACCGTAACGTAACGCCAGACCGCAGCATAACGACGAAGTCGACAAGATCATTTAAAATGATAAAAACGCTCGCTAAAGCGCAACGTTAGGTCATGGGGCCAAGCTCTCTGCTGACTCGGTAGACGCGTGGGTTCGAACCCCACCGTCGGCCATCCTTGAAATGGGTTTCCGTGGTTTCCCATTTTCAATACCAGGCAACTGCTGGGACGGTACCTTCTGACAGGCCACGGCCGCTTCCTCCCACATCCTTGCCCATTTCCATTCGTCTTCATTCATTTCAACTCTCATCTATTCCTCTCATGAGGTTGCCGTCAGGAAGGGCATCTGGCTGTAAAAACCATCCGCCACATAGAATTTCATCACATCTCATCCCCGACCCTGTTGAAAACGGGATTAAGAAGGGGTAGACATACATACAAATTAAAAATATTTATTCCTAATTACTTTAGTTTAAAGCATATTGTTGTTGCTCGTACCTTTTACCAAACTATTGACCTTTACACTACCATACCCAAGTTAACGAGATATCACGAAATTTTGTGGGTTGGTTCCTTTCTGCATAAAGTCATATCTTTTAAATAATTTTCTGCTGAATGGATTTTAAAGAATATGTTTTCCATTCTCACTTGAAAAAAATTGAAAATACACTAAAAATACTAGAAAATAATTGACAACGTGTGAAAATACATGAACAATTTTGGAAATACACGCAAGTACTCGAAAATACAACTGTACAATTGTAACAATTTTTTAAAACTTAAAGTAAGGGATGGTTCGTGATATAAATAACATGTATAGTTCGTATATTCATTTTATCTTTAGAATAACTCTTATTCCACCAATTCACGTAACTTTACTAAGTTTGTGCGTAAAAATAGGTCAAAATCGAACTTTAAACACACTATTTCTATTATTAACAATACTAAAATAAATAAAAGAGCTGTAAGAATGCGTCTAGCATATCTTATTAATGTTACCGAGACTTCGACAGTAAAATCTGGTCAATTTGATACCAGTCTGACCTCGCTAGGACCACTAGTTTGAAAGATATGGCCAAGAACCGAAAAAATCAAAGATGGCGGCTTTTCCCCAGCTGGGATGTTTTGGGACTTTTGGGATTTCGTTTAGGACATTGTTCTTAAAGTTTCCACCAATTTTCAGCTTGTTATTAATTTTGTCCGAGTCAGAGCTCAATTTTGTCTAATTGCATTGGACTAGATTGTCATAAGCCATTTACTCCAGATCAAGGTCTGGTACACCAGCTGATAATCCGTAAACATCGTTCTCAATATCTAAAACCAAGCCACTTGGATCCTTTCTGGAGAATGAGAAACGAGGCAAAATCTTCCAGTATTTTCATTGTCGGTCCATAGATGGCACTAGAATGCAGAGTGAGGTTGTATATTTTCTGCAGAACAAAGAATAATAGTAGGGGAAGCATTGTGCAGTGTTATCTCCATTTAATCTATTTTGTGGGGAGGTTCCTTTCTGCATAATGCAGTCCAATATTGGTTTAAAAAAATGTATTGGGTGTGTGCAGCTACGATATTTGAGCGTGACTACGTCTTCTCGGACTGATTTCTTTAAACTGTCGCTCTTGCGAAATTTCAGCTTCGTATATATTTTAATTATGTATTTTGCGGAACGGAAAATTCAAAGACGTAATGAAGAAAAGCAGAGTTGCACTTCCAGGGGAAACACAACCACTCTTCTCTGAAATTTTAACTCAACACGACAGTTTGGTGCTGGCTGTATATATCTGGGGATAATGTATATTCGCCCGCTAGCTAGGCTGTAACTAGCCCACTAGCCAGCTCGTCAACTGTCGCCTCAGTATTTGAATGGAGATTGTTGGAAGAAATGAAAACGTCAAAACACTTATAGTGAGCGATGTGTTGAAGATAGATATATCCTCTCTCGGACTTTTTTGTAGAACTTTTCATGCTGAACAATTCGTACCCCCCATAGTATATAGATATTTTTAACGGTTTGCCCAGCGTAAGCTTAAAAAGCGCACGGACGCCATGTGTTGGTTTTTTCCGACATTTTCACTGAAATCGTTACTGCTCGGCTTCCTTTGATCATAAATAAATAATTTTCTACAGAAAACGTCCTCAAGATATCCTTTACAGAATGGTGAAAACCGCATCTAAATCCATCCAGTGGTTCACCCGTCACATCCATAAACGACAATAGCGACACTCAGGCGCAGCAACAGGAGAGAGAGAAAGCATTGCAGAAGAAGAGAGATAAAACGATATCATCACCTTTCACTCCTACACTTTTTCACGAACTACGCTGTGTTCCAACAATTTATTTGACTTATGGGCAGAATGCACCCTGTCAACGCTACGCTCAGCTGGAATCAAATCTTAAATGGGTAATAACATTATTATAATATTATCCTCATTTATTTCTATCTCTTTGTCTTTGATGGCATTGCAACGTATGCCGGGTATAGCTAGTACTCTATAATGTATGATCCAACTAGCAACCCGCCCCGGCTTCGCCCGGCAGTGGCTCATGGCTGGTGAGTTTAGGAGTCGGCGACTCCGACAGTAGCGGATCTAGGGCAGGGCGAGGAAGGCGACCGCCCAGGAACCCGTGGTCGGGGGGCCCTGCGCCCTGGAATTTTTAAAATGTAACTAATTAATTAATTATACTTTACAAACTAATTTATAATTCATATTTTTTTCAGTGCAGCTATGACCTCATGTGACCGTTTGGCAAGTTTAGATTTCAGTGAAATAATAAAAAAACTTCAGCCGGGAAAAAAAGTCGAAAAGTAATATTTTAATATACAAATAATTCTTGTTTTTTTTTGGGCTAATGCCGTGTGAAATTCAATTAGATACCAGACGTTTCGAAGGAACCTTGCCTCATTTTCCAATAGAATCAAACAATGTAGCCAAAGAAAGAATATCAATGAGATTACAAAAAAAAAAAAAAAAGATAAATTCCTCTGTTCGTCACCAGAGAGCAGCTGCCAGAAATTACTGTATGGACCATGGTAGAACGGCGGACAGAGTAGTAAGTAAGGAGAAGGTAAAGGGGGGGGGGGGTGAAAATTTAGAGACTCCTTGAAGAATGAGGATGTCCAAATAAGGAGAAAGGGGGGAGGGTTAGATGGATATAAGGAAACATAAACAAAAGGGGAGTGTATCTGAACGATACCTAACGTCATACAGGCAACGGCGAAAAAACAGATGGAAACTCCTCCGGTGACGAACAAAGGCATTAGCCCAAAAACCATGAATTATTTGTATAGTAACCCGGGCCGTGAAAGCCTTAATCTACATAATATTTTATAGTTAACATAAGCTTCTTCAAGGGGACTTAAAGGTTTCTTTCATATTATTGAACAAGAAGTTCCGTGAAGAACTATACAGCCTACTTTTCATGCCAATGATTATTCTACAGTATATGAATCTATCTAGAATAATGACGAAATTAAGTTGGTAATATCGAAATATCTAATTATTTCAAAATATACTTGGTATAATGTAGCCTAATAGAGCACTACAGTTGGCAGCCCTGGTGACTGAATATATTCTTAGTTCCATCTCTTAAGGTACAGAATACAAAATTTGGTTGAAGTCCATTGGACGTTACATGCAGTTAGACACTGGATCTATCAGCACTCGTAAAAGCATGTTGGCAACAATGTCATGTGTGTGCTTGTCAGAAATAATCTGAAATATTATGATATCTTGTTGTGCCAATTTCGGATGAAATCCATTTGTTAGTATAGAAGTTACATGTATTTAAAAATTGGTCTTATCAGCAGGCATAGAATCATGTTGGCAGCACTGACTTATATTAATTACTCCAAATTAATCTAGAATGTCAGGTGCTATACGTGTGCAAAGTATAGAGCTGTTGGCTTGCATACTTTCTGATATATTGATATTAAGGTAAAAATAATATAGACAGCATTTATTAACAGTTGATAGCCCTGATTGCTCTTAACAATACTTATAGTCATATCTGTTATGTTACACATTGCACATACGAAATTTGGTTGAAATCCAACTGATAGTATAGAACTTACATGTATTTAAAAATTGGTACTATCAGTAAGCTTATCATGTTGGTAGAACTGAAGTATATAAGTTACTCCAAATTAATCTAAAATGTTAGGTACTATACGTGTGCATAGTTTATATTGGTATTTGGATTTAAAAAAATAGAGAGAGCAATTATTAACAGTTGGCAGCTCTGGTGGCTCTTAAGAATACACTCAGTCATATCTGTTTATGTACACATTTTACATACAAAATTTGGTTGAAATCCAATTGATAGTGTAGAAGTTATATGCATTTAAACATTGGACTTATCAGAAGGCTTAAAATTATTTTGGCAACACTGTCATGTATGGCCTCCTGGAAATTAAACTGAAATAGTATTATCTACATGTGTGCCAATTTTGGAATAGCTCCCATTCATACCTTGCAAGATATCCAACATGGAGCTCAAATTTCTAGTGCGTTTTTTCAGCAGTCGGTAGCACTGACATAATTTTCAAATATATTATTACCAAACTATTTTCCATTTAATTTGATATTCTTTTATTTCTTTTTGTTGTGGGCCCCACCTTATCTTATCGCCCAGGGCCCCGCAAGGCCTGGATCCGTCACTGCTCCGGGGGATTCCTTAGCTGGGTTCATTTTCCCTTCTTCCATTGTCTTTGGGGGCGGACCCCCTCCTCTTTCCCTTTCCTGTCTTGACTTTCAAGGCTCTCCATCCTTCCAATTCCTCAATCCACATTCTTTAATTAAGGTTTCAAGGCATTTCTTTTCACTGACTGTATTTTTCCATTTTCCCCTTTTTTTTCCCTTTTTTCTATAATAATGTCATTGGTTTTAAGTCCCGTTTAACTACTGTGGCCTTTAGAGACGCCGGGGTGACGGAATTTTGCCCCGAAGGGGATCTTTAATGTGAAAATCTATAAAACCAAATACTCAGCTAGTCTCCACTTAAGTTATATTGTGCTAAATGAATTAAATGATTTTTAAAATCATAAAGCCTATTATTCTGTCGTAAAGAAGAACAGTAAAGTGAACTTCTGAATGTAGTGTTTGCTGTTTCCACGCTGAAACTGATTGAAGCCAATAGAGCTACGCGACCTCGTATAATAATTAAGCACATGCATTTTTTTCCAGCTGAAATATAAGATTTCCTGCCAAATAATTGGGTATGAATACGTCTGTAATAATTATTCTGTAAATCTATGGTTAAACGGTTCTCTTAACACAGAGCAGACTAAATGTGATTATTATCTTATTAAAACCGCTTAGTCAAACACTAAAGAAACGTTTAATTACATTATTAATCGTACTTGTTTCTGAATTTCATTGATACCTTCCTCAGCGTGATTGATATTGTTACGTGCCACCCCCCTAGTGGCACTTTTGTTAACGGGATTACGGTGGGTTGAAGCACAACACAGATTGTTCCTTTAAATGAAATAATTAACTTTATTGCGGCCAGAACATTCACCACTCATCAGCAAATACAAGCAATTCTTACCTTACTCCAGTTTCCTCAAGTCTCTTCCTTATGGAGAGCTCTTGACCCCTTTCACTCGGCCTTGCAGTTAATCCTCTCGCTAATGAGTCCGGTCCCGTACGCTGGCTGGAAATAGCTGCACTAAGTCTGTCACTCACTGTTTTGCAACTCACCACAATGACCTCTGTCGCACTAGGTAAGCACACTCGCTCAAAACACAGGCAGTCCCCTGTATGCTTCTCACTCCCTTCGCTGTCAAGAGAATCGGCTTCACTAGGGGTTTCGCAAGTCACCACACTTCTGTCGCTCAGGATAAACGCTCGCACTAGCTCGTAAAACACAACACAACACACACTGCTTGACAGGTCGCTCTTATATAGCAGGCCGGTGACTCAATAAATGCTTCTAGACCCATCCAGGGTTCACGGTTTCTCGAGGTTTCCTTCACTGGCTGAGTCACGAATATTCTGGACCATCCCTTTGTCCTAGTAGTCCTGTTGCATAAGGCGCACGCAATACACTGAGGCAGGGCACAGCCCAGCCCTGGGGACAGTTGTGACTCATGCGGCGAGCGATGAAACAAACTCACAGCCGTAACAATATTAAATCTTAAAACTAGTTAACAAAGCCAAAAAGAAATGGATATCCTTACAAAAATTGTTTTAAATCAAAAATGGAAAAGATTGCAAATAATTAAAAATGATAGTAAAATGATGCTATTAAAATAAGAGATGTAGGCCTACCTTATAACCTGCCTACGTCAATACTCCAATAATTTTGATCGAAAACTGTAGTGACAGAAGATGTCGCTGTCAAAAGAAGAAGCGCGAAGGATGTAGGTCAAATTGTCGCCTCCAACGGAACAAACATTTTGTAATACAGTTCTCCAACCTAAAACTTCAGTCCATTACCAACTTAATGGCCCACTAAATGTAAAACATGCAGGTTGCTGTGTTTAGCTTGGACGAGGTCTCAAGCCACTCAATGTAGTTTCATGAATCTTGTCGTTACACACAGTACACGGTGATGATGACCAAGATGCCCCAAGCCCATAAAATGAATTAACAAAACAATCCCTTAATCAACTCTTCAGACCCTCTGATGATACTACGCACGGCGGCCTTAGAAGTGTTTTATTTACCCTCTTTTCACCCCCCCCCCCCCCCCTATAACATTAATTAGAGAAAAGACAAGAACAGTGGAAATTCAGAACTGGCCCCTGGATCAAGGCAACGCAATAGCGGAAATGGCGGAACCGAGGCAGGAAATAGAGATCTATCAGTCAAACCACAAACCAGTCAGCTTTGTGTCAACTGAAGTGAACTGCAAAGCAAAACAGCAAAGTCAACTGCGCACAGGCCATGGAGGTAGAGGCTGGCACTAGATGGGATGGAGTTGTCAGCTCCATGCCCGGCCGTCTTTGCTCCCAGGAATTACCCTGGTACTCATTTCTGGTGTAGGCTGAGTGAACCCCAGGGCTATTTGCGTTTCCGAAAGTGGTAGTTTTGTTTCTAAAATCCACTACCTGGGTGGGGATCCAACCCACTCCCTTTCAGTTAAAGGCTCAGCGCCTCTACAGACTGCGCCACGCAGCACCCGAAGTTAACTGCACTCAATAAGATCTACACGTGCCTTCGGTGGCGTAGTCGGTAGCATGCTGAGTTGCTATGCCCAAGACCGCGGGTTCAAACCGGGCCGAAGTCTTCAGATTTTTTAAGAGCGTTAAAATCCTTCAGTAAGCCTTCCGTCGGAATTGGTAGTGTGTAGCTAAATTTGTAGGTTATTTGCCAAGAAACGCTCTATCAAGTTCCAACGTTCGCCGCTGGGTGTCATTGACATCTGGTAGCCAAAGTTGGAACTATTTGAAATTGAACTTGCCCAGTTTCATTCATTTCATCTCATCCACGCGCAACGGTACTTGTAGCTCACCCCTCCGGTGAGTTGGACATGTCCTCGGACACTCCCAGCAGTAAAATTCATACGCTAAATAAATAATAATTTGAATTGCAAATATTCACACTAATTCAGCCATCACAATAACACAGGTTATCAAACAAATCCATCGCACACCTAGGAACACGGGGTTACATGACCACGATGTCTCAAAGGCCCTCAATCAATCAACAACAATAACGATATAATAATAATAATAATAATAATAATAATAATAATAATAATAATAATAAATATGCCGTATGGCCTCGGGTGCCGGGTGCAAGCTTTGTTATTTGACACCCAAAGGGTAGCTTACATATCGAATTTCGTTGTTCCTTGAAGCACTATGAAAGTCAAGGAGGTTAGATGTCTTAATCTCCGTAAACACTATAGCGCTTTCTAGTAGAGAAATGAGGAACTTTGTGTTTGCGGAAAACTCCCGAGATTAATTTTGCCATTGTGAACACGGTCTACTGAATTCAGATGGGTTCTTTAACATCGTATGACATGGTGTCGTAATTTTTGCCGCCTTAAAAACAAAACACTTATCACGGCCAGGAGCGAACCTGCAAGGTTGGGGTTAGTAGACCGACACGTTGACCACTCACCCACCGTGGCAAGCTAACAATAACAGATTATGGCGAGCCTACAGGGAGGCATTGAACTGAGCTAATGTTCTGGTTTGGTCTCTTGCGTCATCGTCACGACAGAGTGTGACTGGTGGTGGAATATTCAGGAGATCAGGCGAAAGCAGTTTCAATATGCACACTTCTGGATGGAAGATCCTTCTCACAATACAGAAACGTTTTTTTTATTTAGTCAATTTACCCTCTAGGTTGGTGGTTCCCACGGACTCAGCGAGGGAACTCACCACTACCGCCTCTATGGGCAGTGTCCTGGAGCTTGGAACATCTGGTCGGGATGGATACAACTGGGGAGATGTGATCAGCACTTCGCCCAGGCGGCCTCACCTGCAAAGCGAACAGGGGCCTCATGAGGGATGGGAAGGGATGGAAGACTGGGATGGATAGGCTAGGAAGAGGGAAGGAGGCGGCCGTGGCCTTACAGAAGGTACTGAGACAGTATTTTGCTATTTATTGGAACCCTGATATGACAGCGAGACGTATTTGGAAGTTATTGCTTGACAGTATTTTGACTGTGGACTTTGAGGCACAGTTTGTTTCATATGCTCTAAGGAGATGGTTAGACTACCCCGCCACACTCCTGATCACGTGCACAGCACATGCTTATGGACTTGACATTGCAACTAGTGGAAGGAAATATGAAATGATAATCGATTGTGTTCGATTGTCTACCTCGATACAGGTGTGATGCATCTTGGGAGACTACCAGCTGAGTCGTGGATCAGCAGCTTTGACCACACACACTTGAGTACAGCTATCTATTCAGTGAACATGTTATCGTTCGTATAAGGAAGTTCCGTGTATTACGCGTTATACGAGTGCTTTCTACACGCACCGCGATTCGAACGAGTGAGCTTAGCCAACACATGGACTTTGTTAATACAGAATTCAATGAGGAAATCTGCTACGTATTGGTTTGAAATGCAAGAAAGCATTATTATCGACAACATTATGACTGGATATTCTTGTGAGAAACAAACTATTGGAGTAATGATGTGCTAAATATATCGTTCAGGAATGTAATGCAATAGCAGAGTTGATCATTTGGAATGACATCCTTTTGAACTCTACAATGAAGAGAAAGAAAATGTTGAGAACATTAGTTCTAATCCAGTGACTTTAAAGTAGCCAAGAATGAAGAAACTTCTCCGAAGAAAGGAAGCTACTTTACTGTTAACGTCGAGGGAGCCTTGTGCAAGCATTATGCGGGAACTCCGTTTCGTGGACAGTAGTTTTCGGGTTAGGAGGAAGTTGGTTCGGCAACTTGCGGATCCAGCCACGAGCTTCTCAGGGACGATGGTTCGATTCCTGACAGGAATGTATATTCTTATACATATTCTTCAATTTCAACTAGAACTTCGCCCAAGGTAGCTGGAAATCTTTTCTTCTCTTGTAGACAGTAGAACTTGTCACTTTTAGTTTGATACTTTTCACCAATATTTCATTAATTAGTATGAATTTCATTCAAAGGCTAGATCTGGTTCTCTTTTACCATTTCTGTCGGAGAATGTAATTTTTTGTGTAGTTAACTGTAAACGTGATGCTATTTAGAGCATTACTTTGTTGCTTTTATTTTTCAAATTTTGGAAATAAAACCAAGCATTCAATTTCGTTGGGAAGATATTTGCAGCATAATTAGGAACAAGACGACGATATCTTTGTATAAGAATAGTAATTAGGAAGAAGATGGCAACATACTCGTGCACTTGAACTATTCAAAAATATTTGAGTGATACTATTCGATTGAACTTATGCCATTCTAGTAGAAATTCTTTCTTTTAGAAATGATAGTGCATTCTCATCGTTATTTTCCATGCTTATGGATTTATGGAAATCGTCCGGCGAAAACAATTGTGAATTGATTGCCAAGGCATTTGCAGCCTACTTTCATATATATTTTTGATTAAAGATTTTTCTTTTAACGTAATATTTTTGTTCAGTTTTTGCTTGTATTATTTCAATTCGTTTTTGGGAAGACTCTTGGATAGATCATCGTTTGATTTAATGGTTTGCGTGTATCTATTGATTTGATAATAGACTCCTTTCCATGATGTAAGTCTCACGTGTTTTCTTCTGAGTAGTTGAGCCATTTTTCGGATTTGGATAGGCGAAACTGAAACGACTATTTTGATAGTGTCTATTTACAATTTTTCTATCACATATAAGTCATTATAAATAAATATATATATATATATATATAATATATTGGAATTGTGAATCAAATTTAACTGTTCACATTGTTATAACAGAATTTATCGTAGACTTTAAAGACGATTATTGTGGAAATGAATAATGCAATTTAACTATCAAATTGTTGCTTCTTGTTTAATGAAGTTAGAAAAGAAGTAATATGTGGTATTTCTATATTCGTTCATGATGGGGGCATGATATTTTCAGAGCAATTTCTGAAAAGTTTCAAGTTTAATAACGTTTGGGTTTAATTTTTTTGACAGCTTTGGAAGTTGTATTGAGGTATTGCAATTTTGTGCATACGATTTATTGTGTTAGTGCAGCTAATATTTGACATCATTGGATGGTCAATATTAATGCTGGATATTGTTCTTGTAGTCTTTTGAGAAGACGTTAACGTAGTTATTGCGTTTTAGTAAGAGTGAAATTAGCTTTTGAGCTATCACCTTTTTGGATTTGATGTTGTAGTTCTCGTGATTTGGAATCACGAATGTTTTTCATATGCTTGTTTTATGCAAGTAGCCCTACGTTTTATTCTTGCCTAGTAGGATTTGCCGGAGATTAATTGTCTATATCATGACACCCATATTCAAGTAACACAGATACTTCTTAAAACAACTTAACTAATTCATGCAACATAATACATGTAATATTTCAGTAATTTTTGTAAAAATATACTGCATTCTTTGAAACTTATAAATAGTTAATGAACTATTTTCACAAAATGTAATACGATTTGATTATCTTAATTGATTGTTGAATTCATCGAATTAAGGAAATGATAACCATGAACATACTTGTAAAATTAAATGAAGATAGGCAGCGTTGAAAACAAAATCCTATTTGAGGTTGAAACTTGTATATAAAGTGTAAAATTTGTATAAATCTTTAAGGGTATAACATCAGTATATAATGTAACACTATTATATTTTTCTTGTTATTTGTTCAGCGATTGATATGAACAATAAGATGGGGCCTTATTGTAGGCATTTATATAAAACCATATTTTCTTTATTTGATTTAAAGAAACTTTTTCTTTAACTTTGTGTCTAATTGACGGACAGTCATTATTGATCAGTCAATAAATTGAATTTAATTTTAAAGAATATTAGAACGACTAGTGTTTTATATCAGAAAAGGGGAGTGCGTTAGGAGGACCAGTGGGTGGTTTTCTTTGAGTTTGCTTAAACTTAACGCCCGAGATATTTTTATTTTATTTTAGAGTCTCTTGTTCGAGTTCCTTTGAGCTTTGTTTCATCGTAATTTTGTACACCACTGGCATCTTCGTACCGCATTCTTTTATATCGACGTATCCTGATCCCTGGTTGATCCTAGTTGGTAGGTTTTTCAGAGGTTATTTGAGCCGGGTACTTCTAGAATCTACGATCCAGCCTTCCATCGGATTGCAACAGGTAAGACCACGTGGATTACGGGTACATCTATATATGGCGACCCAATCTATGGGGCTATCGAATTAGCATTCTCGATTTCTCCAATGCTAAACCCATGTGTGAGAATCCATTTTTATGAGATTATTGAGTTTAGCAGTTTTCGAACGATGTAGTCGTTAGCAAAATTTTCTTTGGCATTGCTACGATTATACACGTCGAATTCGTTGGGAATTCACGTTTCTTCAAATCGTGAAGATGAGTTTACTCAATCTACCTGGCATACAGATAGAATTATCGCCATTGCTTAAATTTATTTGTTTTTGTGCGTGCCAAGTAAAAAGTAATTTGATTGATTACGACATGACCACAAAAGAGATTTCTAGGAAATTTTTATGGATCAGCGTGGTCAGATGGGACATGACATGGGGCCATTTTTCACTCCATGCTTGTCGGCCATTTTGTGTTCGTTACCGGCGATGACTTTTAGATCATCTGTAATAATAGAATCACTTTCTTTAATAATAATATAAGTAATTCATCATTTCAATTTTAATTTAAACCGTTTCTAATATAAATCACCGTCGTTGTATACCTCCTATTTTCTTATAGACTTAATTTATATAATAAGTTTAGAAGCAAAACAAAATTAAATGCTTGTATTGGTGAAAAGGGTCATTCTAAATGTGTCAATTCTGCTATTTATGTATTGCATTCCTGTGTTTTTTGTAATAGTATTTACCATGACAGCTGTGTCAAACGAAGACATTGCTAATATGTTAAAAGCAATCCAGGAGAAGATGGGTAGTCACGCCCATGAATTAGCCGAGATAAGGAGTAATTCCCAAGCTAGCTTTGACAATATTAACTCCATTGTTAATAAGAACACTGAATTAGTTCAGGAATGTGTGGGGGACAAGAGTCAAATGCACTTGTCTCTCAAATATCTTCAAGACAGTAATCGTAAGATTGCAGCTAATGCTAAAGATATAAAGGAAAAGATAATTGATGTAGAAACAGGCATCGACAGTGTGACAACCGATGTCAGGCTTGTTCAACTTGACATCAGTAACATTAATGTAGAAGTCAGCCATGTAAGGTCTAATGTTGCATCATTAGAAGTAAAAGCCATAAGCACTGAAGGCAAATTAGATACAACTGAAGGCAAATTAGATGCAATGCAGAGTAAAATAAATTCAACGGAAAGTAAAATTGATTCAGCTCAAGTTGATATTACTGCAATGCAGAGTAAAATTAATTCAACAGAAAGCAAAATAGATTCAACTGAAGGCATTGTAACTAGTATACGAACTAGTATTTCTACCATAAAGGAGGATGTTAGAAATATTAAATCGGAACTAGATAATAATCAAAAATAAAATAAAATCAGTTTAGATGCATTGCAATTGCAGTTTTCAAACGAAGCAAGTGCAACGCAACAAACTCTAACCAAATTAGAGGGTGATATGGCCCAACTTAAAGATAAGGTTGAAGATCATAACAAGGTCTTGAGAAAAGATATTGAGATCGATCTCAAAGCCATTGTTAACGATCAAGTGACCATCTTAAGGGGGGAGATCACGAAAATAAATGCAGATGTCATCAAAAGCATTAAGTCAGATCTTGAATTAAAGATCAACAGAACAGAATTAAGACTTAATCAAGATATTTCCCAGGCTAGAATAGACACTGATAAACGGATCGATTCAGTTCAGACTATGCAGGTCGAAAGCGTCACTGTTCTTAGAGAAGATTTGGAAACGCAGATTAAAGGCGTAACCTTAAAAATAGATCAAGTTAAGATAGATCTAAACTCAGAGCGTGAGATGAAAACATCAGAATTAAATGAAATTAGACAAGAGTTTCAAACGTTCAGGTTAATGGATCATATCGATATAAACAAATTAAGAACGGAAATTAAGTCACAATTGGAAACGTTGGGGAAACCTATAAATTCCGATGGGGAAGGAAAGGTACACCATTTCAGGGACAGGATGGATACCACAACGCCAGCTAGGAACTATTTAGCAAGGTTAAATAAGGCACATGAGACAGAACAAGGTCATGTTAGATCAGAGATCCCGAATGAGGCTACGTCAGAGATAAATCCCAGAGATTTTAGGATGTCAACGCCTAATGACAGATCTCATGTCACGATAGTGAGAAATTACGAAGACAAAATTAAGAAGTTTTCGAATACGGAGGGTTTGACTCCTATAGAATTTATTAGAAATCTACAAGATCACTTTGCGGAACACCATGTTGCAAGGGATAGAGAACTGCGGATTGTGGAGAAGCATCTGGCAGATGCACCCTTAAATTGGTTCCGAGCTTTCCGTTATACTTTCGATAACTTCGAACAGTTTTCGGAAGCATTTACCAAAAGATTCTGGTCGATAGAGATACAACACGCAGTGAGAGCGGAAGTCTATTCGAGGAAATACAGTAGTACTGGACCCACCAGTTACTCTGAATTCTTCACATCTCAGTTAGCCCGTCTTAGATATCTTCAACCCCCATTGAGACAGGAGGAAATTCTGGAGACAATTTCACGCCAGTTACCGGTGGAGGTCAGAAGGAATTTAATTTCATCAGGCGTAGAGGATTTAGCGGCAATGGACGACTTGTTGCGTAGGCTAGACCACACTTCCATATCACCTATAATAGTCAAAAGCGGAAGGACGGAAACTAAGGCCGTGAACGCTGTAGTCGTTGACCAAACTCAACAGACGGAAAGGTCAAATAGGACAGGATCTAGATGGGAAGGTCCGATGAGGAATAGTAGGACGTATACTCGAAGATTCGAAGATAGAAACAACCAACGACCATACGGAAACGACCAACAAAGATACGATCAAGATCGGAATAGACCAAACCAAACCGATCGTGCTCAAGAAAGGTATAGACCTTATGAAAATAGAAATAGGAATGACAGGTACATGAATGGTAATCAGGAAAGAGAACAATACCAACCTAGGAATAACAGGTATCGAGGTTATCAGAATAATAACCGATACTATGATAATAGGGACAGACAAGGCCAGTATCAACAACAGAATAGAGGTCAACAAGGGTTTGCCAGATATAAAAACTATAGAGACAAAAACTATTATAACCAGGAAGACAGAGAACAGTCTAGAAAGGACAGGGATAGGCGTGAAGAAAGGAAGGATCGAAGGGACACAGAAAGTGAACCAGAACCTAACACTAGCCATCGCACTAGTGATAATGAAAGGGGTTCGAAAGAAAAAAAAAACGCCAATTTTGAAATCCCAGTAGGATTAAACAGCCAGCCGTCTCCATTTGATATTATTATACAGGATGTTTATGAGGTCACGGACGAAGATTTGTTATTTGAAGAAATGGAAGGGATTGTGAGTGAACGTGCTGAATTGCCTATAATTGAAATCTCTGTGGGCAATCAACATTGCAGGTCTCTTATAGACACGGGAGCGGTCATTTCAATCATGTCCGAAGATTGCTTTTTGAAGTTAGAAAAGGAACAACAATTTACCACATTGCCAGCTTCATCGATCAAAGTAAGAGGACTATTTCAAGATAAATCGATGAAATGCAAATTACAAGTCCAGCTGAGGTTCAGCATAAATGAGATGTTTTGAACACATTTTTGTGGTGCTCAAAAATATTAATTTTGAAATAATCCTTGGGATTGATTTTATTACTCGTGCAAGGATTACCATTGACATGGACAGGAGAATTATCAGGTTCCCAGATAAAACTATTAGGAAGATAGTACATGAAAATATTGATTCCAATGATGATGTGGAAAATTTGATCAGGGAAGAAGTTTTGGAAAATATTATAAATCAGGTCGAACAAGAAAGAGAGCATTATGCACTTAACGTCGAGGGATTTGAAGAAAAAGAAAAGGAATTCAAAGACTTGATCGAGGAGTTTACAGATATCTTCGATGATAAGCCAGGTCTAATAAAAAACTTCAAGTATCAGATTAGATTGAACGATGATACTCCATACCAGGCCAAATTGTATCCCATTCCGGATAAGTATTATGAAGAGGTCAGGGAGATCATTAAGAGAATGGAAGCAGAGGGAATAATTAAGAAACAAGCCTCTTCCTACTTAAATCCTATTACAGTGGTAAAGAAAAGCAATGGAGAGCTTCGTCTATGTTTAGACGCTAGGAAAATAAATTCCCGGATATTTTTAGAAATGGACCGACCGCCCAAAATCGGAGATTTGCTACGGAAATTTAAAGGCAAGGCATGTTTCAGCGTACTCGATTTGACAGCATCTTTTTATCAAGTGGAACTTACCGAGGACAGCAGGCAGTACACAGGGTTCCTGTTTGACCAAACAACCTTCGTGTTTTGTCGCGTTCCGTTCGGCATGATTAATAGCGGTCCAGCGCTCATTAGAGCTCTCGACAGTAAGCTTTCTGACGAAGTCAAACGCAACGTCACATGCTATATTGACGATCTCATCATCGCTTCAGAAAATGTTGAAGAACATCTGAAAGAACTTAGGAAGTTATTCCTAGAGCTCCGAGAGGCAAATATCAAGGTCAACTACAATAAATGTCATTTCATGAAGGAACGTATACATTTCCTAGGCCATACCATAGATCAATACGGTTATCATCCCAATCTTAAGAAGATTGAGGAAATTGCAAAATTCCCTAGGCCAAAAAGAATCAAGCACCTACGCCAATTCCTTGGGATGTGCCAATTTTTGAGTAGTCACTGCCCAGGATACTCAGTGACCATGGCACCATTATATGAACTGCTGAAGAAAAATAATCGGTGGAAGTGGACGGACTTAACTGAGCAGGCCTTCGAGAATGCGAAGACTATGCTGAAGGAATGCATCAAGTTAGAGTATCCGGAATTCAGCCGCACTTTTTATATTGAATCAGACGCCTCCAGAGTAGGTTTAAGCGCGGTCCTGTATCAGAAGGATGAACAGGGGAATAAACACTACATTGATTTTTACAGCAGGAAATTAAGACCTCATGAGGAGAATTATTTTACTACAGAGCTTGAAGCTCTGGCATTTGTCTCAGCTTTGTAGAAATGGAAGAAAATACTCCTAGGATATGCACCTCTCTATGCATAATTACATGTGATGATGGCCTCCTCCCTTGTAAAATTTCAATCCGGAGGTAAACTAGTCCCCCGTTCGGATCTCCGGGTGGGGACTACTCGAGAGGGGGTTAACATCACAGAAGTGACAAAGAGGAAATCTGACATTCTACGGATCGGAGCGTGGAATGTTAGAAGTCTGCTAGGAAGTGGAAGGTTAGAAAACTTAGAAAGGGAAATGGATAGGTTGAGGTTGGATTTGGTTGGGATTAGTGAAATGCGCTGGCAGGAAGAACAGGACTTTTGGTCAGGAGACTATAGGGTCATTAGCACTAAATCAAACAATGGCCAAGCAGGGGTTGGCCTCATATTGAGTAGGAAACTTGGACAGCGGGTGGAATATTTTGAACAATATAGTGAACGGATTATTGTAGCAAAAATCAATACTAAACCTACCTGCACCACAGTGGTACAAGTCTATATGCCTACCAGTCAAGCTGATGATGAGGATGTTGAAAAGGTCTACGAAGAAATAGACGAAATTCTGAGGTATATCAAGGGTGATGAAAATGTTATAGTAATGGGAGATTGGAATGCTGTGGTAGGAAAAGGGAGAGAAGGGAAAATAGTAGGAGATTTCGGATTAGGTGAAAGGAATGATCGAGGAAGCAGGCTGGTAGAATTCTGCACCGAGCATGAGTTGGTCATAGCTAACACCTTATTCAATAACCACAATAGAAGAATATACACATGGATGAGACCAGGAGATACAGGGCGTTACCAAATCGACTTCATTATGGTCAAGCAGAGGTTTCGAAACCAGATTTTGGATTGTAAAGCATATCCTGGTGCTGACATAAACTCTGACCACAATCTGGTCGTAATGAAATGCAGATTAAAGTTGAAGAAACTGAAGAAAAGTCAAAAGCCAAAAAGGTGGGCAATAGACAGACTGAAAGAGAAGGATGTAAACGAAAGATTCAAGAAGAGTATAAAGGAAGGACTAATGAAAAACCCTAAACAAACTTCAATTGCAGACGAATGGGCACTTTTGAAGAATGAAATAACAAAATCCGCAGAAGAAAACATTGGTAGGAAAGAAAGAATAGGTAGAAAACCGTGGATCACTCAGGATATACTAGAATTGATGGATGAAAGGCGGAAACACAAGAATGTAAGAGATGAGAAGGGGAAAGCAGAATACAGACGTCTGAGAAATGAGGTTAACAAGAAGTGCAAGGAAGCGAAAGAAGAATGGTTGAAAGAGAAATGTGTAGGTATAGAAAATTGTCTGAAATTAGGTAAAGTAGACACAGCTTATCGAAGGATTAAGAATACTTTTGGGGAAAAGAAGACTAAGTGCTGTAATATTAAGGACACAAATGGAAAGCCTCTAACAGATAGGGAAGAAAAGGTTGAGAGATGGAAAGCTTACATAGAGAGTTTGTATAAGGGAAAGGAGATTGAGAATCATATAATGGAAAGGGAGGAGGAAATTGATGAGGATGCGAAAGGAGATTTAATATTGAGATCAGAATTTGATAGAGCTTTGGAGGACTTAAGCAGGAACAAAGCACCAGGCATAGATGATATACCGATTGAGTTGCTACGCTGCATAGGAGATGAAGGTCTGATCAGGTTATTTCACTTGGTGTGTAGGATTTATGAGACAGGTGAGGTACCCCCTGATTTCAAGAAGAATGTAATCATCCCTATACCAAAGAAAGTGGGAGCTGACAGATGTGAAGATTACCGTACAATCAGCTTGATTACTCATGCTTCAAAGATCCTGTCTAGGATAATTTACAAGAGGATTGAAAGCCAGATAGAAACGGAGTTGGGTGAAGACCAGTTTGGTTTCAGGAGAAATGTAGGAACAAGGGAAGCTGTACTAAGTCTTAGGCTGATTTTGGAAGGTAGAATAAGGAAAGATAAGAGAACGTTCATGGCTTTTGTAGACTTAGAAAAGGCTTTTGATAACGTTGATTGGACTAAATTGTTTGACATTTTGAAATCGATTGGAATAAAGTACAGGGATAGGAGGGTGATATACAATCTATACGGAAACCAGACAGCAGTCATTCGAGTTGAAGGACATGAGAGAGAAGCTGGTATTCAGAAAGGTGTAAGGCAAGGCTGCAACTTATCACCCATACTTTTCAATCTTTACATTGAACAAGCAATGAAGGAAATTAGAGAAAAATTTAAAGTGGGAGTGAAGATTCAAGGAGAAATAATTTCAACTCTGAGATTTGCTGATGACATAGTCATCTTGGCCGACAAGCCTGAGAATTTGAATGAGTTTTTGAATGGTATGGACTCCGTCTTACAGAAAGAATTCATGATGAAAATTAATAATTGTAAAACAAAAATACTGGAATGCAGCCGAAATAAATCAGAAACCTCTACGGAGATCAAATTGGCAGGTGAAAAGCTGAAGGAAGTAGAAGACTTCTGTTACTTAGGAAGTAGAATAACCAGTGATGGACGAAGCAAAGAGGATATAAAAAGTAGGTTGGCTCAGGCAAAGAAAGCTTTTCTACAAAAAAGGAATCTGCTGACATCGAATATAGATTTAGGTATTAGGAAGTCATTTTTGAAAGCCTTTGTCTGGAGCGTGGCGCTCTATGGAAGTGAAACTTGGACTATTGGTGCAGCAGAAAAGAGGAGAATAGAAGCATTTGAAATGTGGTGTTACAGGAGAATGATGAAGATCAGATGGGTAGATAGGGTTACAAACATAGAGGTATTAAGACGAGTGGGAGAGGAGAGATGTTTCTGGCGACTGCTAATGAAGAGAAGAGATAGGTTGGTAGGACACATACTAAGACACCCAGGAATAGCAAGCTTAGTTATGGAAGGAAGGGTCGAGGACAAGAACTGTAGGGGTAGACCAAGGTTAGAATATGTTAAACAGATTGCCTCAGATGTAGGGTGTGGTAGTTATGTAGAGATGAAACGATTAGCTCAGGACAGGGAGGCATGGAGAGCTGCATCAAACCAGTCAAAAGACTGAAGACTCAAACAACAACAACATCAAATTGTAATAATTACAGACCACAGAGCTCTGCAGTTCATGCTTCAGTCCGATTTGTCTTCTGATCGTCTGACGAGATGGACGCTGTTTATACAGCAGTTCAACGCCACCATCAGACATCAGCCAGGCAAGGACAACCTTCTTGCCGATGCTCTTTCGAGAAACCCTTCTAATAAATTAGCAGTAAACTTGGTACAATTGGAGGAGGGAGATGAGGCAACCCTGGAAAAGCTACGCAAGTTAGCTGTGTCACAGAAGAGACACACTCCAATTAGGAATATGTACAGATATTTAAAGGGCTATATGGATGACTCAGATGATGATTATCAGGCAACTAGAAGATGTTCTGACAGATTCGCTCTCTGTGGAGAAGTTGTGTGTAAATATGTGGACAAGCACAAGAATAAACTTAGAATAGTAGTGCCTCCCAAGTTGACTGTACCTTTGATCTGGTTAACACACAATAGTATCGGCCATGATGGTTTGGATAAAACCATGAAAACACTTCAGGAGACGTTCTATTGGTCTAAATTACGTCAGTCAGTTGCCAGGGTTATTAGGTCATGTGACCGTTGCCAGCGGAGCAAATACCCTTCGGCATTATCTAAGGAGGAGCCGAGAGCTATTATTCCTTATAAACCACATGAATTGATGGCTTGTGACCTGTTTGGTCCTTGTCCAAAAGGCGCCAGGGGTAACCAGTTTCTTCTTGTTACTGTGGATGTGTTTTCGAAATTCGTCACCCTAGACCCCTTGCAGAACGCAACAGCAGCTCAAGTTATCAGTCGCTTAACCAAGAGTGTATTCAGAAAAGCCGGAAAACCAGAAACAATTCTGTCAGACCACGGATCTCAGTTTACTTCCCATGAATTCAAAGTCGCTATGGAGAGATTTGGAATACGTCACGTATTCTCCAGCATCAGATATCCTGAGTCCAACAGTTCGGAACGCCTAATGTCAGAGGTTGCCAAATTTGCACGCTTATACTGCCCTCAAGATCATCCTAGTTGGGTGAAATATGTACCTCTGATGGAGACATGCTTAAATACGACATATCATGAAAGTCTGAGAGATATTCCAGTGTTAGTTCACCATAATAGAAAGCCAGAAAGAGCTTGGGATGAAATAACACAATTCTTAACCAAAGATACTGAACCGTCAGAGCAGGAAAGGGTGGATAATGCCCGAGAAAGCCTGATGGATGCGGCGGAAAAAAGGCAGAAAAGAAATGAAGGAAAGCGCTACAACCCGCCTCTAGAATCTAATGACTTAGTTCTTGTACGTAAATCTACTAAGACTGATGCAGCGAAGAAGATTTACACAAGATTCAGTAGCCTGTACATTGGTCCCTTCAAGGTAGGCAGAGTGTACGGGAACAATAGTTACCAAGTCTTAGACATCCACACGAACGAGGAAATAGGAAAATTTAATGCAAAGAATCTCAGAAAGTACTTCAAGAAAGTGGAATAAAACGCAAAATTCTGTTCATTGACGAATACCTAGAATGGTGTAATAAAAGTATTCGCACACTTTTATTAGCTAGGTTGGGAGGAGGATGAGACAGTATTTTGCTATTTATTGGAACCCTGATATGACAGCGAGACGTATTTGGAAGTTATTGCTTGACAGTATTTTGACTGTGGACTTTGAGGCACAGTTTGTTTCATATGCTCTAAGGAGATGGTTAGACTACCCCGCCACACTCCTGATCACGTGCACAGCACATGCTTATGGACTTGACATTGCAACTAGTGGAAGGAAATATGAAATGATAATCGATTGTGTTCGATTGTCTACCTCGATACAGGTGTGATGCATCTTGGGAGACTACCAGCTGAGTCGTGGATCAGCAGCTTTGACCACACACACTTGAGTACAGCTATCTATTCAGTGAACATGTTATCGTTCGTATAAGGAAGTTCCGTGTATTACGCGTTATACGAGTGCTTTCTACACGCACCGCGATTCGAACGAGTGAGCTTAGCCAACACATGGACTTTGTTAATACAGAATTCAATGAGGAAATCTGCTACGTATTGGTTTGAAATGCAAGAAAGCATTATTATCGACAACATTATGACTGGATATTCTTGTGAGAAACAAACTATTGGAGTAATGATGTGCTAAATATATCGTTCAGGAATGTAATGCAATAGCAGAGTTGATCATTTGGAATGACATCCTTTTGAACTCTACAATGAAGAGAAAGAAAATGTTGAGAACATTAGTTCTAATCCAGTGACTTTAAAGTAGCCAAGAATGAAGAAACTTCTCCGAAGAAAGGAAGCTACTTTACTGTTAACGTCGAGGGAGCCTTGTGCAAGCATTATGCGGGAACTCCGTTTCGTGGACAGTAGTTTTCGGGTTAGGAGGAAGTTGGTTCGGCAACTTGCGGATCCAGCCACGAGCTTCTCAGGGACGATGGTTCGATTCCTGACAGGAATGTATATTCTTATACATATTCTTCAATTTCAACTAGAACTTCGCCCAAGGTAGCTGGAAATCTTTTCTTCTCTTGTAGACAGTAGAACTTGTCACTTTTAGTTTGATACTTTTCACCAATATTTCATTAATTAGTATGAATTTCATTCAAAGGCTAGATCTGGTTCTCTTTTACCATTTCTGTCGGAGAATGTAATTTTTTGTGTAGTTAACTGTAAACGTGATGCTATTTAGAGCATTACTTTGTTGCTTTTATTTTTCAAATTTTGGAAATAAAACCAAGCATTCAATTTCGTTGGGAAGATATTTGCAGCATAATTAGGAACAAGACGACGATATCTTTGTATAAGAATAGTAATTAGGAAGAAGATGGCAACATACTCGTGCACTTGAACTATTCAAAAATATTTGAGTGATACTATTCGATTGAACTTATGCCATTCTAGTAGAAATTCTTTCTTTTAGAAATGATAGTGCATTCTCATCGTTATTTTCCATGCTTATGGATTTATGGAAATCGTCCGGCGAAAACAATTGTGAATTGATTGCCAAGGCATTTGCAGCCTACTTTCATATATATTTTTGATTAAAGATTTTTCTTTTAACGTAATATTTTTGTTCAGTTTTTGCTTGTATTATTTCAATTCGTTTTTGGGAAGACTCTTGGATAGATCATCGTTTGATTTAATGGTTTGCGTGTATCTATTGATTTGATAATAGACTCCTTTCCATGATGTAAGTCTCACGTGTTTTCTTCTGAGTAGTTGAGCCATTTTTCGGATTTGGATAGGCGAAACTGAAACGACTATTTTGATAGTGTCTATTTACAATTTTTCTATCACATATAAGTCATTATAAATAAATATATATATATATATATAAAATATATTGGAATTGTGAATCAAATTTAACTGTTCACATTGTTATAACAGAATTTATCGTAGACTTTAAAGACGATTATTGTGGAAATGAATAATGCAATTTAACTATCAAATTGTTGCTTCTTGTTTAATGAAGTTAGAAAAGAAGTAATATGTGGTATTTCTATATTCGTTCATGATGGGGGCATGATATTTTCAGAGCAATTTCTGAAAAGTTTCAAGTTTAATAACGTTTGGGTTTAATTTTTTTGACAGCTTTGGAAGTTGTATTGAGGTATTGCAATTTTGTGCATACGATTTATTGTGTTAGTGCAGCTAATATTTGACATCACTGGATGGTCAATATTAATGCTGGATATTGTTCTTGTAGTCTTTTGAGAAGACGTTAACGTAGTTATTGCGTTTTAGTAAGAGTGAAATTAGCTTTTGAGCTATCACCTTTTTGGATTTGATGTTGTAGTTCTCGTGATTTGGAATCACGAATGTTTTTCATATGCTTGTTTTATGCAAGTAGCCCTACGTTTTATTCTTGCCTAGTAGGATTTGCCGGAGATTAATTGTCTATATAATGACACCCATATTCAAGTAACACTTCTTAAAACAACTTAACTAATTCATGCAACATAATACATGTAATATTTCAGTAATTTTTGTAAAAATATACTGCATTCTTTGAAACTTATAAATAGTTAATGAACTATTTTCACAAAATGTAATACGATTTGATTATCTTAATTGATTGTTGAATTCATCGAATTAAGGAAATGATAACCATGAACATACTTGTAAAATTAAATGAAGATAGGCAGCGTTGAAAACAAAATCCTATTTGAGGTTGAAACTTGTATATAAAGTGTAAAATTTGTATAAATCTTTAAGGGTATAACATCAGTATATAATGTAACACTATTATATTTTTCTTGTTATTTGTTCAGCGATTGATATGAACAATAAGATGGGGCCTTATTGTAGGCATTTATATAAAACCATATTTTCTTTATTTGATTTAAAGAAACTTTTTCTTTAACTTCGTGTCTAATTGACGGACAGTCATTATTGATCAGTCAATAAATTGAATTTAATTTTAAAGAATATTAGAACGACTAGTGTTTTATATCAGAAAAGGTGAGTGCGTTAGGAGGACCAGTGGGTGGTTTTCTTTGAGTTTGCTTAAACTTAACGCCCGAGATATTTTTATTTTATTTTAGAGTCTCTTGTTCGAGTTCCTTTGAGCTTTGTTTCATCGTAATTTTGTACACCACTGGCATCTTCGTACCGCATTCTTTTATATCGACGTATCCTGATCCCTGGTTGATCCTAGTTGGTAGGTTTTTCAGAGGTTATTTGAGCCGGGTACTTCTAGAATCTACGATCCAGCCTTCCATCGGATTGCAACAGGTAAGACCACGTGGATTACGGGTACAGTACCATCCCGGCATTTGCCCGAAGACGAAGTGGGAAACCACGGAAAACCACTTCGAGGATGACTGAGGTGGGAATCGAACCCCCTCTACTCATTTGGACCACCCGAGGCTGAGTAGACCCCGTTCCAGTCCTCATACCACTTTTCAAATTTCGTGGCAGAGCTGGGAATCGAACCCAGGACCTCCGGGTTGGCAGCTAACAATGCTGACCGCTACGCTACGGAGGCGACTATACAGAAACGTGTTCATGAAAATAGAACAATATTGTTTCCTAGAAATAGTGAAAAGTTGTACATTCCTTTTGTATTCACGAGGTTTACTGTTTAATTGAGAAAATACCTTGAATTAAATTAATTAATAATTTTTGTTGAGATTTATTTCCAATTGATCAATAGTACATTATGCAAGAAGCCTTCAATGACAAGAGGAGGCTATGTTTATAAAACTCGTATGGCTCGTTTTTAGCCTATTTTCATTTATGAAAAAAAAAATAGGCTTATGAGATCACCTTTTGTCCGTGTGTCTGTGTGAGTGATGGTGTGTGCCACCCCCCCCCCCCCCCCCCTGAATAACAGCAGGAGCGATTTCAATGAAACTCAGTAAGTTCATAGCACTATTCCGGACGACCCCAACCGTGCCTTTCAAATTTTGTTATGTCTCACCAATCCAACATGGCGGCTGTGAACTATAGTACTAGAAGTTCACCTATGTGACTTTTGAAAACCTGGCAACTACGAAACCAACATGGCGGCCAAGCGAAGTTGCGACTTTTAAATAGGCGTTTCTCGCGATTTAACCAACGAAACTCAATGAAAATTGGTACAGTATATGTTTATACGCATCGTAATGCACCGACATCTAACTTCGTTCAATTGTTTACATAACCTTAAGATGGCGACTGAGCGAAATATTTCACCGGCATTCTATATCTCTGAAACTATTACTGGTATCACGCTAAAATTTTGTACGAAGATAAAGGGCACTACTGAAAGTTCATCTATAAGACTTTCAAAAACCGTTTAACTACAAAACGAACATGGCGGCCAAACGAAGTTGAAAGTTTTAAATAGACTTTTCTCGCGATTTAATGATCCAAACGCAATGACACTTGGTACAGGAAATGTTTATACACATTGTAATACACTGGTATCTAATTTAGTTCAATTGTTTACATAACCTCAAGATGGCGGCTGTGCGAATTTCAATATTAAGTTTTTATTTCTTGTGTCGTAATCATGCTATCGAAGTGAAAGTTTGAATAATGAACCTACGCAATTATGTTCCTGTAATGGTACATGACTCTATGGCCTATACATTTAACAATCCAACATGGTGACCATCCGAAATATTTAGATGCATCTCAATATCTACGAATCTATTACAGCAATCAAAACTGTTTTTTTTTAATGTTCATAAGGGCTATGAACTTAAGATCACCTATAGGACTTTCAATAACCTGGCATCACAAATCCAAAATGGCGGCGACGCGAAGTATAAATATTCACATGGTTGTTTCTCGCAATTTAACCATCCGAGTGCAGTGACACTTGATACAGTAAATCCTTATACACATGTTAATCCACTGGCATCTAATTTTTTTCAGTTGTTTCCATAACCACAAGATGGCAGCTGTGCGAAATTTTAAAATCTCGTTTTTACTTCTTGTGTCCTAATCATGCGATTGAAGTTTGAATACTACACGTACACAATAATCTTCATGTAACAGTACATAACTCTATGGCCTACATATATAAAAATCCAACATGGCGACCATCCGCAATATTTAGTCGGTTCTCAATATCTACGAATCTATTACAGCAATCAAACTGAAATTTTGTGTGTTGATAGTGGCAATTAACGTAAGTAGGATATATGAAAATAGGCTGAATAGTTCTGCACAGAACTACTTGTTTAATTTCGATACGAGTGTCATAATTACCATTATAGGCGACTTGCATACGACTGTGTTCGACTATAATTATAACTTTCTTTTATGTTCGAAAATAAATATTCATAAATATCTGTCGAGATTTCGCCAGTTTTATGTACTGAACAGAGCGCGTGGGACGCAGAGAATGCCTTGTATTTGACCATGGCCTCCTCGATTACCCTACTATGACACTAGGCACGCAGTGAAATTTAAAATAGGGGGCCGTGGAAGTCAGTGCAGCTTACCTAGATAGTAGTCATCAGTCACGGTACTTTAGCGTGTGTAGGTGTATTTCTATGGTCTAGGATTGGGGTAGGTGCCCCAGTCAGGTATCATCGCGGCATTTGCCTAGAGTTGTTGTTGTTGTTTGAGTATTTTACTGGCTTGATGCAGCGCTCCATGCCTCCCTGTCCTGAGCTAATAGTTTCATCTCTACATAGCTACCACACCCTACATCCGAGGCAATCTGTTTAACATATTCTACCCCTACAGTTACTGTCCACGAATCTTCCTTCCATAACTATGTTTGCTATTCCTCGGTGTCTTAGTAAGTGTTCTACCAACCTATCTCTTATCTTCATTATGAGTCTTAATACCTCTTCGTTTGTAACCCTATCTACCCATCTGATCTTAATCATTCTCCTGTAACACCACATTTATACACTTCAATTCTACTCTTTTCTGCTGCGCCAACAGTCCAAGGTTCACTTCCATGGGGCGCCACGCTCCAGACAAAGGCTTTCAAAAATTGGGATAGAGAGAGTGTTGAAAAACCACACTCAGGATGGCCGCCTTTGAACCTTTGATCTCAATACAATCCATCTCTCCAGCGCACTAGTGATGCACGACTTAACGAGCACAGCTATCCTGCGTGGTTCTTGTAGCTTTTAACAAGATGTATTGAAATTAATGTCGGGAATTGAGGACTTTTCAATTATTCTAAAAATAAACACTCACGAATAGCATAAACTACAAACTACTACTAGGGCCTGGATGTTGATGACATGTCATCTTTTTAGTGAGCTGTCTAAAACAATGCTGAAGTACACAGAAACTCCAGACGGGCCACCCCGTCTTCAAATATGTCATTTTTATTTTGCGTCTTTTTGCATTTTTTTACAATTTTTCCATTTTAAGAGCATTTTTTAAGTTTGGTAGATTTTTTGGGTCTTATTTTAGTGAAATTGGCCTTATGAGGTTTTTTTTTTTTTTTTTTTTTTTTACAATTTAGTCATGTCACAGCTTTATGAGGGAGTTATGTCTCTCAGAATTAAGAAGAAGTTAGTAGCTGATACAAGATAATTTTAAATATTGAAATATTGTTTCCATTTCGTTAATCAACCGGGTGGAAACTAGTCTTAGCAACAATCGTGGCGAAATCGCTGCGGGTATTGCAACAAAATTGAAAGTGCTGGAAAAATACACCGGGTATAAAACATTATGCAGAATCTCGGACATTCTTTCTGGAATGGCATTCGTAGTGTAGTGCAACACCGACTAAAGTGAAGGTAAACCTTTAGTTATGTGCTAGAATCTATTTTGATGGACTTTTTAGTTTGAGCTTAAGATGTCATTTTTGAAATATTGGCGAGTTTGTTATTATAAGATCATTTTCTCCATTTTATTCTGCATTTTTTGAATTTTTAGGACATTTATTACATTTATTGTTGAAAATGTTCAAGTGCATTTTTTAAACTTTTTTATGTTCGACCCTGACTATTATGTGTCAGAAAACTGTATCATAATGAGGCTCATTATAACACTATTTTTCATTATGAAACAGTTTCTCCCACCAATCAGAGCTCAAGAAACAGTTGTGTGACCAATTAGATAAGGATACCTTCGCGCATGCACTCAAAATCCAACATGTCTATATAAATTACCGAAAGTGCACCGTCCATATGTTCGCGTAAATAAACTGGTGAATATGAGACAAGAAATAGCACTGTACCTTAATATCCCCAAATCCAATTTCTACACAGCGCGTTGTTTTGAAACGACTTCGGTGACAGTTTTACTGAATACTGGTGCTCAATCTGAACGTATGGCATTGAATCACACAGAGCGCATGCGTCGGTTGGCCAGAGAGCTTGGAAAACAGAGATATAGGCCTACTGCCCAGCGCAGCACCCGATCACAACATTCTAGTGACTGAACAGATATTTAAGAATATTTATGTTAAAACATATAATAAAGTTATAATTATCGTCGAACATAAACAGTCGTATGCAGCTCGCCTATAATGGTAACTAAGACACTCGTATGGAAATTATAAAACTGGCTTACGCTCGTTTTATAAACATACTCTTGTCTTAATTACAGCCATTATAGGCTCGTTGCATAATGTACTATTATGAAGCATCAACATCCGTGCCCTAATTATTACTGTTTCTAGGGCCTGAGGTCAACCAGCTTGTCTCGCCTTGCACCCTACTACGTTGTGCGATAAGTATCTGCTTGCCTGAGCTTGCGCCCTATTTATTTATTTATTTATTTATTTATTTATTTATTTATTTATTTATTTATTTATTTATTTATTTATTTATTTATTTATTTATTTAGTTATTTAGTTAGTTAGTTAGTTAGTTAGTTAGTTAGTTAGTTAGTTAGTTAGTTAGTTAGTTAGTTAGTTAGCTTGCTTATGGCTAGAGATGCAGTAGGAATTTATGCACGTATATCCAAATTCTGAATATAGCCAATAGTCTCAGGGGTCACGAGAGCCAAGTCACTAGCACTGCCACTGTACTTACTTTTGCTGCACTCGGTGATGGATCGTCTGTTCTGTAGCACCACAGTCACACTCAGGCGTTGAAATTCTGATCCACTTGTAGTGGAAGACTGCACAGTTCCCATAGTTGGTTCGTATCCCGTTCAATGTGGACCATAGTCTACGACCCGCTAGAGATATTCGCTCTCAGTTACGCCTACAAGTTCTGGCTTTTTGGGAGAGTCAGTGGCTAGCTGACCCATTGCACAGTAAACTGAGAGCGATCAAGGGAACTACTTGCGTGTGGCGGAGCTCTTTCCGATCACGAAGAGAGTCAGTTATCTTGTGTAGGCTAAGGATACGTCATACAAGATCCACCCGCTCGTACCTAATAAGAAGGAAAGACCCCCCACTTTGTACCTGTGGAGCCGTTTTCACCGTGGCCCACATTTTCACCGAGCGTGTGGATCTTGCTGATTTGAATTGAATTGAGAGTCAATCATACCACTGCAAGGGAGGAAAATTTGCCAAGCACCTGGATGTAAGAATTATAATGATAGTAAGAACAATACGGCAATTTTCATCTTCCTGGTGTTGACCATGTGTAAAACTAGTGGGTAACATGGACTACTCTCGAATAAAAATATAGAGAGAATAAATGTGTGCATTTCATCTCTTGTTTGTTTTCTTACCCATTCTCCTTTGGATTGCAATGCAATTTGTGGTTTAGGGCTACAGGGAGGGCAGCCGGCATGCTAGGCAAAAAGTGAGGTTATGGCAATATAGTGTGTGCATTTGGACAGTTTTCTTTATATTCATCGAATATCCCAACAATTCTGTAGAGTAGGAGAGCAATGTTTAACTAGCCTAAAGGTGAATTAGGCTCTAGAACGGCATAACTGTGTCCTTCGTGACAAATCTATTGCCAACATTAATATATATCAAAATTTATTATTTTCCTATCTGGACGTATATTTCAGCGCCTAGTGAAAAGCTCAGTTATGCTTGTGTTATTTTCATGAATAATCAATAACTCATCGCAGAACATACTGTTCAATTACGTGTAATAAAGGCTACATTCATATGGCTTTTTACTTTTTATGATGCAAGACTTGCCGGAGCAGTACATAGCCTCATGCGTTGCTCTCTCTCGGAAATTCTATAACCAAAAGTGACGAATCTCTTCCAGTTTACACGATCCTTGCATTGCACCCTACTACCTTTTGTGATAAGGAGAAAGTATCTACTTGCCCACTGTACCTGCGCAGTTGTGACAGCAGAACCAGTATGTAAATGAACCGCCTGGCAGCTAGCTTGCATTGTCGTAATAAGGGCGTGGGAATTTCCTCATTACCATTATATGTGTGCGGGCCAACTCCTAGGATGTGCGAATCAACTCAATTTAGAGTGAATCTATCATATCATGCCATACCGACTGCTTATTGACTCAAACGTCGTCAGTCTGGAAATCGGGCCGATACATGAAAATGTGGATATACTGTAATAATTATAACTTGCATTACCCGTCGCGGCTTCGCCCGCGAATATTCTAGTTGTAAAGAGTACACTTAGCAAAATCTCAATCATGAATGCTATGACTGACTTATCCTTGGTATGAATAATCAGACTTTATCAATTCAGCTACTGGTGCAGTAGTTAGGGGTTTGTCATTCTTTCATGGGTATATCAGAGCGAAGTTAATTTTCTGGGAATATCACATATACTGCTAATTTTAAGGGCCTTTAAATGTGGTTTTCGGAGACCCTTTATAGTCGGGGGAAAAGACCTTTCGTACCACACTCACACGTGAAAATTGCGTGAAAACATTCTGGAGTGCCCCTTGACCCCTTTAAGCGCATTATACTGTATGTATTGATGTATTTTACAGCTTAATTCGGTTCCATGATAACCTTATAACGATATGGAAACTTTCACAGTAATGTAATAATTGGAATTGCATTGCGTCTTAAGGTGCCTGTACACTGTAGAGTAATTTTCCCTAGGTAGAGCATTCGTAGAGCGGAGATAGACAAATCTACCTAGAGCACTCTCTGAACCTGTGTACACTGTCAAACGGAAATGTACTAGCTAGAGCAGCGCTAAAATATTCTGAGAGCAGTGTGCGTCTAGGTTTTATTGCGCTGTGTGGTGAAGTTAAAACGTCTTCAAGAGAGCGTTTAGCTTATGTGGTGGTGGAGTGGGCCTTGTTAAAAAAGAAAATAATTATTTATATTCGTAAATTTAAATATAGGTGTTTACGGTTTGCTAAATATATGGCAAACTTAAAAACAGTTTTTGTTTGGAATATATTCATGTAGTACATAATTAATTTGGTGTTGGGGTAGCGTGCCTGCCTCTCACCCGGAGGCCCCGGGTTCGATCCCCGGCTCCGTCAGGGATTTTAAAACTGACGTGAGGGTTGGAACGGGGTGCACTCAGCCTCGTGAGGACAATTGAGTAGCTGTCTGACAGTGAGACAGCGCCCCGATCACGAATACCAAGATTAACGGCCGAGGGGACCCGACGCGCTGATCACGCGTCACCCCAATATCTGCAGGCCAAATGGCTGGGCAGCGGTCGCTTGGTCGGCCTTAGCCCGTCATGGGCTGGATAGTGCCAGGGGTTGACTTTGACATAATTAATTGTTTGATGAGAAAATCGCTGCATCACATTTCCTATGTTTCTCCACTCCCCTTAAAAATAAAAGCCGCGTTTTGACTTTCCCCTACATTTCCTTGAAGTGGTGTACTTGTGATGGTCATCACCCAATCTGAGTTTCTAATCATAAACTTCAATGCATCAAAATACTCCCAAGTACTCTTCTTAATGCCACCTTCATCGCCAGGCTTTTTCTTGTTAATTTTCTACAACAGCATTGAATTGGCAGCGGAGGTTGTGAAACTTCCTGCAAATTTCTTGCATAGTGCTTCACATGGCTTCTGCTATCACCCGAAACAACTGTGCTTTCAAATTTCTGACTCTGTATTCTTTCACAGTAATTCCATGTAATGGATGGGCTTCAATGTGTTCAATTAATGTTATTGTTTTTTCGCGAATCCACACAAATTGAGCCATATTCAAACACTATAATAATAAACAAATAACCACTACAATCCACCACGGACTCTACGTAGAGCACTTTCCAATATTCAACCGGACGTATAGAGCTAGAATGGTCTAGCTAGGGCACCCAATTACTGTTTGCACCGTAGAGCACAGATTACCTTGCCGTAGAGTCAGCCGGCCCTAGCTAGAGCTTAGAGCAGTCTCCGCTAGGGTTCTCCACCACCTGTGTACACTGGATAGGAGCTTAGAGTGCCCTAGCTAGAGCTACTCTACGCTCTATCTAGGGCAAAAGCTATCCAGTGTACAGAAAATAGATGGACCTGTGAGATTCTGTTACCATGGTTACCGTGTTGCATTCTTTCATTATTTCATTGTAAATATACATGTTTTAAGGTATTTATTTAATTGTGGGGCATTTAAAGAGTAAGTGAGTGCGTTTCGCTTACGCATTGGGTTATGCTGAACCTGTAGGTACCCCATATGTGTAGGTTGGTGTTAATGGGACCTTATTTTCGGTATAAAACTGGAATAGGACCTTAGCAGAATAATATATGGAGGGATTACCGTAACTAGACTACTTGGTATAAAACAAAGTCCCCGATTCCTGGATGTCACGGGTAATCTCGAGAACCACTGGATGGATTTTGTGCGGTTGTCACCATTCTGTAAAGGATATCTCGAGGAAGGTTTCTGTAGAAAATAATTTATTTATGATCAAAGGAAGCCAAGCAGTAACGATTTCAGTGAAAAAGTCGAAAAAGAAACCTGGCGTCCGTCCGCTTTTTAAGCTTACGCTTGTAACGTGTTTTTCGAGGGGTTTTTATGCAACTGGCATAAGTCAGTAGGAAGCCATTCTATATTTATTTATGCGGCAAATTGTTCAGCCAAGAGAATTTTTCATGTTAATTTATTATTATTATTAATTTATTATAATTATTATTAAGGTATTTTCGGAGCATTTTATAAAAATTATTAGCATTCAGATAGGTTTTCTATGTCTTAGAAAACGCTATCAAGCAAATTATTACGAACGACAATATCATAGAAAATTATGTGATTACGGAATTTTACGGAGTTTTGTCAGTTAGGGTATTTGAGAGACATGACTCACTGGGAATTCGAATACAAGCTGATTCCTGTCGAGAAGTATTACGCAAGGCTGGGTCGCAAGGTCTAGAAGAGGCGAATTGTTGTAACGGAAATCGACTTCTCCCTCTCGCGCGCCGAGTGTAATGAGGCAGAGGAGGGGAACTAGCGGCGTGCTCAGCCAATCAGTGAGGACGACGTAAGCTAGATGTCGGTACCATGGTGGGGGAGCCAACGTGTGGATATATCGTTCGACGCGCCGTGAAACGTGGACTATCTGTGTAGAACTTGCGGAGTACGGTTGCAAGTGCGTGTCGCTCCGATGTTCAGTGGAGTTGAAGACTAACTTTTGCAAAACTTAACCAGTGCGGTTGTACGAGTGTTTGGGTCCGAGGTACGGACCATAGAATTATCTAGTCTACCAGAATATCATCAAATTTCGACGAAGATGACGACATCCAGGAGACTGTGGGAAGCTCACAGCATCATCAAGTACGAGGGAAATGCTTTGGCAATTTCCAGTGGTAAGCGCAAATGACGCAGAAATACGCAATCTCTCATTTTCTTTGTTTTACATTTCATATTTCAGTAACTTCATAGCTTGGAAATAAGAGTAAAATCAATTTATCAGACTCCGTTTTCACGTAATTTTCTATCGGTAATATTCAAATCACAACGATCCAATTTAAATTTTGTACTTATTATTATTATTAATTTTGCTATACTTGTTTTATATAATAAATTCATTTCTTTTACAATGCAATCTTTGCTTTCAGTAGGTAGCATTAGATATAGACCAATTCATTCTCCTGATACAATTGTTTGTTGGGTTAATGATCAAATCATACCACGATCTGAGTGAATAGAGTCTTGAAGGTGTTCTGCCAGAGCTAGACGTTGTTAAATACAAATTTAGATTTCAACATTGCGTTGAGGTCTTGGCGCCCATTAAAACAACATAGCTTAGGCAAAGGTAAACAGTTACATTTATCTCCCAACAGTGTGGGCTAGCCAAACTGCCACATTGTACGCTCAACGTGTGGGCTGTCAAATGGTTACATTTGTACGCTCAACGTGGAGCAAAGTAAATACCGTTTCACTTGTCATCCCAGCCTAAGCGAGACTGTTACATTTGTCGCCGACAACTTGGGGCTGAAAACATAATAACATTTGTGGAAGGAGAAGGGTATATATTTCTGTGCCTGTATTTTGGGGGTTATTTGTCTTTATCAGTGTATATCATTATGGGGGATGAGAAAGAAAGACAGATGAGGTTACGTAGTGGTCATCAACTGGAGAGTGATGATACGAGCAGTATGTCGAGTGATGGTAGTACCGGGGTAGCGGAGGTAAATCCCGATACTGAAACAGGGAGTGTAGGCGGCCAACCAGAATTAAAAACTTTACTTCTCGAGTTCATGTATCAGAACAAAGTTAGTAGTGATGCTTTAAATGCTAAACTGGAACAAAACAACGCTAAATTAGAACAAAACAGTAGGGAAAATAAAGAAAGTACAGATGCCTTAAATGCTAAATTAGAACAAAACAGTAGGGAAAATAGAGAGAGTAATGAAATATTAAACGCCAGATTAGAACAACAGTAGGGAAAATAGAGAGAGTAATGAAACTTTAAACGCCAGATTAGAACAAAACAGTAAGGAAAATAGAGAGAGTACTGAAACTTTAAATGCTAAATTAGAAGAAAACAGTAGGGAAATGAGTGACAAATTCGAACTGATTAGAGGTGAGATCAGGGGGGTGATGGAAGAAAAGGCTAAAGAGATTATTGCAGATGTAGACAGAAAATTAGGAAAAGTACAGGAGGAGTTGGAAATTAGAATCAGTACACAGGCTGAAAATTTAAAAGAACTAGTGCAACTGGAAACACAGCAGGTCAAAAAGCAATTGGGGGGAGAAATTGACAAAATTCAGGTAGCTACTAAAGAGGTTAAGGAACAGCTGGGGGGTAGAATTGAGAAAGTCCACTCGCAAATAGTTGCAGAAATAAATGATTTAAGAGAGAGTAATAGAGAGAGCATTAGCAAGATTGAGGAGAAACAAGCAAAGCTATATGATAAAGTAGAAAAATCAGAAGGAAACATTAAATTAACAGTAAACAGTATTGAGAGGAAGGCTGAGGAGAAAATCGCAGAATTAGAGTTAAAATTAAAAGCTAGGATCAGGCAAGAAAATAGTCAGAATAGGCCAGTTTTTGTGAATAGCACACACAGGGAGGTAGAACTGGGTAAGTTCAGCAATCGACAGGGGTGCCCAATGGAGTTCATGAACACTATAGAAAATAAATTCGGGGAAAGGTTGGAAAATGGTAGTATTGAGTGGTGCCAGGTAGTTGAAATTTTAGAACAAGTGTTTGTGGGGGAAACGAGGAATTGGTTTGCTGTCTACAGAGACAAGTTTACTGATATCAATGATTTTAAAATGAAATTCTGTGAAAAGTTCTGGAATGAGGTTATTCAGTCGCAGCATCGTGAGGGAGTAGTGTGTGGTAAATATAACCCTAAAGGAAGCTCCACCATGACCGAATACTTTTTAGGGCAGGTATTAGTGTGTAAATATCTGGATGGCTTGAAGGAGGAAAGTGATGTGGTGAGATTGCTACTTAGGCACTTTCCCTATAGGATCAAGGAGGCTGCTTGTATCCAGAATGTAAAGACTATATCACAAGTAGAAAATTTGTTAAGCACATTTGATGCACTAGGGAGAGGGGGTTATGAGGACAATTTCAATCGGAACCAGGGTAATAATAATAATAATAATAGACCTAATGAAGCCAGGCATCAGGAAGTTCAAGGGAACGGTGGCGAAGGGGCCAACGCTCAAAATAGAAATAATAGTAATCAGCTAAATCAGAATAGAGGAAATGGCTATGGTAATCAGTATCAAGGGAGGAATAATGATTTCAGGGGAAATCAAGGGAGGAACAATGATTACAGGGGAAATCAAGGGAGAAACAATGATTTCAGGGGAAATCAAGGGAGAAATTATAATGACAATAATTACAACCAGAATAGGGGTCAAGGAAGAGGACAGCCTAGTGGTAGTAATATACAGCCAAACAATGACAACACAGCCCAGAACAACCAGACCAGTTTAGTAGTTAGTAGTACTACGGCCAGCTGTAGCGGTTCTTTAAACGCGAACCAGGCTGCGAAGTAAGGTCAGAATCTCAGTCTGTAGCATGCCCTGTCCATACAATTATACAGGAACCCTATGACCTAAATGTAAGAAATGAATTATTACATGAACTAAATGATGAAGGTATTATTCAGGAAGTGGTTAGTAAGAGCCCCATAGTTAAATTTAACGTGTCCGAGGCGTACACAGATGTTTTAATTGATAGTGGGTGTATGAAGAGTTGCATAAGTAGTGCATTTTATGATAAAATGAAAGGAACTGGAGTAAATTTTGAGGAGATGCCAATTAAAAGCACTTTTGTTATCACAGCTGTTGGGAAGAGGTCTAAAGTAATTTCTAAGCAAGTTTTAGTAGACATTAAAATTAATAATCATGTAGAGAAGCAGATTTGCCTTGTAATTCCAAATTTAGTATTCAGTGTTATCTTGGGTTCAGAGTGGCTAAGTAGAGTGTCTGGTAACTTATGTTATGATGTAGGGAGTTTGAAATTTAAATGGGGAGATTCTGAAGTAGAAGTAGCGTTCAATGACCATATTCAGAGGAGTAGTATTGTAGGTGTGATTTGTACTTTAAATGAGATATCGCCAGCCGTAGAGCGGGGTTCTCCATGTTTTGTGGGCAGTGTGATTACGAACGGAAGTCTAGAGGACTCGTTACGTGAGGCTGCATTTCAGGGAAATATAGAGGATGAACAGTGTGTTCGGCTCTATGATGTGTTATGGTGTAATAGGAGAGTTTTTGAGGATCGCATTGGTATGGCCAATTGCTATACACATTCATTGAACGTTATTGATAGGTCAGTATTCACAGGACATAGATATCCTGTACCTTTCGCTTATCAGAGTGCAGTTGAGGCACAAATTAACCAGATGCTTGAAGATGGGATTATTGAGCACTCGAACAGTCCATATGTTAATTCTTTGATAACGGTACCCAAGACCGACGGCACTGTTCGTATTTGTTTAGACGCTCGTTTGGTTAACAGTAGAATTAGTTCAGATCAGCTGAAATCTATGTCAATAGAAGAATTAATGCAAACATTTGAGGGGAAGAAGTATTTCACTTGTGTAGATTTGAGTTCCAGTTTTTGGCAAGTTGGGTAGATTATAGGCTAGGGAATAACCCACCCACCAAGGGAAGATGATTAAGAGAAGGAAGTAGATTTGGGATTGGAAAAGAAGGATAGAAGAATAGGAGGAGAGTCCCACAAAATTAACAAGTTTAGTGTTAAACACACTTAAAGGTGGTTGCCACTGCAAATATGTGCTCGGATACCTAAAATAGGAACGAGCTTGGTCGAGGCTAACGGGAGCCGCAGATAAGGCTTGGGCAGTTTGCCAGAGAGAACCTGTAGTGTATTTCCTCCCAAGCACGAATGAAAGTACTATAGGGAAGGGTGATGATCTGGCCAGACAAATAGTAAAAGCTTTATTAAGCATTAACGAGGGCATAAACCTAGGAGGAGCTAGGAAAGCCAGGATCCTGCCTAACTGTAGTGTCAGAAAATGATGAATCCAAAAATAAATATCTAATTTATTTAACAATGCAGGAAGTTTGAGGAAATTAACAATTATGCAATATAAATTTAATAACCATGGTTCATTTGAACCTTTTAACAAATAGGGTCGCAGACCTTTTAACATCAAACAGTTGCTCCAGGCGATTGACAATTTTTAAGGTTTTTTAACCGTGTATTAAAATCTTGGTAAGATTTCATAAATAGGCAAAATGGAATAATTAAAGTTTTAACATTTACAGGAGTACAAGCAGTGTACTATACGAAACCTTCGAAAGAACATTCTAACGAGAATAACAACGTCTAAGATAACAAACTGTAAAACATAAAGAATAAAAAGAAAGTTCCTACAACTTCTTATATTTATACAGAGTTAATATATGAGAATTATACAAAGAGGGCAGGTCACTTACTGTGAAACCTGGAGAAAGTGAAAAGGAAGTTTCTAGACTCCCTATGTTTAATTGGGAATCACGAGAAAAATGGGACAGTTTCCATTTCGTGAAACCTGAACATGACTCTCTCAAGAGTGTAGAGAATTGTTTTCCCTGCTTATGAAGGGAGGAACAATGTAAATTTAAAACTTGTATCACACAAGAAATTATGCAGAATTTAATTAATGTTAAACTAGCAAAGTTGGAAGGGTACTTCGTAAGTAACACCTTATAGAAAGTTACAATTTCATAAATAATGGTTGTTAGTAGAAGGTTAAGGAAAGATCATTGGGATATAGGGACAATGTTCATGGCCGTATTTAATATAACCGGACGATCGCGACGCGGTAGAAGAGTGGAGCAAGCACTGATTATCACTATAGTCTGTAAAGATGGATGCAAAGTTCACTGGAGAAACACTGAAGTTTATGAGAAATAAAAGTTATTGCAATTATGGAGATAACTGATTGCACTATATAGATGAGAGTCTATTTCTTGAAACAGTTGTAATTTACAATTAAATGCGCCATAGAATTTTCCAGAGGTTCCAGCGGAGGACGAAAATTCACTGTTGTAGTAATTTAGTTTTAAACAGAATTCTCCCAAGTACGTGAGAAATACATGATGGCAGGACTCGCAGATAGAGAACAAGTTCTAGAAGGTTCCAGAACGACCTTAGCAGAAAATGGGGTTTGAAAAAATCCAACGGAGGAAATAGTTTCAAAATTATAGGCAGCGGGTATTAGATAATATCCCACGTAGCGAGAGGATTTCTCGTTTGAATCGCTTAAGAAAAGCTCTTTTATAGTAAGGTTGGCTTATCCAAGTAAAAGCTCAACATGGCAAAACCCACGAAGAATGATTATTGCCTCAAGTAAACAATTTCACACTGCCCACAATTAAAAGCACTTGAAAGTTAAAACCATGAAGATGAGGTTAAAACTTTTTTAAAAATGGTACTTATCTCGATTTCATGTTGAAGTCGGAGTTCCTTATGAAGACTATCTAGCCAACATGGCGTAGAAGAGGGTGTGCCTCTTGGTTTGAGGAGGCTAAGCTCGAGCGGAGCTTTGACTGAACGAGTCAACTGCAGACGTAGAAGTGAGAGCAGCTCAACGGAGCACTGAGAGACCACGGAAGGGGGAGAGAGTGGGGGTAGGAAACAAAAGGAGAACATATAAGCATGGCCAACTTAGCAAAACATAATTGATCTTCTCTTGCTGAGCTGGTCTTCAAAGAGTTGACAACAGTATCTGGTAGCCAAATGGATGTGGAATTCCTCTTGCGCGAGGAAAAGTTGAAGAGCTTCAGAGATTTGTTGTCATATGACGCTAGGTGGATCACAGAATATATATCTGAAACATACTCACACAAAATATAAGAAATTTGCACATAGAGGAAAAAACAAATGATCACTGTTGGTGTTTGATAAAAAGGAAGAAAAGAACGTGCAAAAGTATTCAAAATTGTGATCTCAGGTACCGTGCGTTCCAAGAATGCACCATACTGGGAGGGCCAGACACCAACAGGGAACAAATAAGCAATTAAACATTTAAGAGTGATACAGTAATTAAAGAAAAGTGGTCTTGTGATCTGACCATTATTGGTCAAGACTCTGAATACCCTGACTCTCCTATCTCTTCCAGGGTAACACTTAGTCACTTTTCGAAAAGGCCAGACTAGGGGGGTTGGAACATCCCTAACCAAGACCAAGTCTCCTACTTGAATGTCGGGACTGGAAAGAAACCACTTCTGCCTCCGTTGCAAGGAAGTTAAATATTCCAAGTTCCACCTTTTCCAAAAATAATTACGGAGGGCTTCAAGTTTACACCAAGCAATAGGTAAATCAAAATCCCTGAAAGAAATGGAAAGGGGAGGATGGGCAGAGAGAGAAGTGCGTGTAAAGAAGCGACCAGGTGTAAGTGGAAGGAGGTCATCAGGGTCATTGGAAAGCGGAGTTGAAAGGCGAGAATTATCAACACTTTCAATCACGAAATAGCTGGAAACTGAGGGAAATAAAGCACTAGTAAAGATTACGATACGATGAGAAAGAAGAATTGGCAAGTTTAAACAAAGCGTATAGGAACAAGTACATCTATTCAGGACAAGAATATACCAAATAAACAAAGGAACTATGCGAGTAGAAAGCAAGAACGCCATAGGTAACAAACGAGTAGCTATAAACAATGACCTCAAGTTATAATGAGTATCAAAGGGTTTACTCAGAAAAATACTTAAGTCATCGAAAACCAGGACATGACAATCATGAATACAAAAACACATCGAATGTGACGTCGAGAAAAAACAAGTTTGTTCATCAATGAACATTAAGATCGCAAAATATGCAAGCAAATTGCAATTCATGAGCGCGTGAGAAATACGCAACGAAGTTTTGAAACGGGGATCAAAGCAGTTATGGAATACGAGCATGAGTAAGTAAGGGACGTAAACAAGTACAGCCTTGACACACATAGTACAACGAGATAAGACATATAAATAGCTGACAGAGTCCTTAAGCGGAACGAGTTTATTTTGAGAACTAGGTGAACGGCTTCCGTACTTGCAGTAGCAACGCGCTAGACAATGCTTGGCAATCAGCCAGAGTTGAGATAAGAGAAACTTGTTTTGAACTGTGCCAATCATACAGGAAATAAACAACAACTTGGCATTCCTCAGACTGGTATACACACGAGTCTCAAAAACAAGCAGTTCAAAGTGCACACACACTAATTGAGTCAGCTGTAACTTAAAGCAGAACGAGTCACACGACATGCAGTCAATCGTAACTTGGACGTGAAAAAGCAATTTAAAGCTATATGCAATAAAGTAGGAAATCAATTTCGCATAATTGAGAGGATCACGAAATCGAACAATTTTCAACAAAAAGAAGCTTAATTCTTCCGAGCAAAGAAGACAAGCTGGGACATTGAGACGAAGGTTATGCATAAGAATAGTTATTCTAGATGCAATGGAATTCAGAGTTTCAAGCGGTTTCATGAGCGACTTCCAATTGCGAGGAAGGGGGGAGGAGCCGGCCGTGGCCATCCCTTTACGTAACGAAAGAAGTGAAGCATAGCGTACAGCAAAGTGATGGTGACTGATAGCCATTGTTTTACACAAGGGGAAGATAGTTTTCGAGGAATAGTTTAAGTAATTAACTGCTATAAAAAATGACATAAGAAGATATACGAAATAACACAAAGCAAGGCGAACTTGAATTGCCATTTTGTGCGGGAAGAAGGAAAAACCATTTAAACAACTTACAGGGTTAGCGCAGTTATTCACTATAAGACATCGTTTCGACAAGTGGTTTTCAAAAATATTGAGATTTGAGACATGAGCGTTCTCTTTTTCAGAAATGGGATTTATGTCAGCTGTGACGAACTGACATTGTGCTTTGGTTTGAACACTGGTATGTTTGATTTCGCCAGTGATAACCCAACCAAAATCGGTGTCTCTAGCGACCACGGTTGAAGATAACTTGCGTGTTTGTTTGCGAATGCAGTTCCAAAAGACATTGGCACTGAAAAGCACATCAATGGGACCTTGAGCATTAAACTGAGGATCGGCTAACCTTAAGTGCGAGGGAATGTTTAAACCGGAAGTATTAATGGAGTGACTTGGAGTGTCTTTACCAATACTGGTAAGAATGAGACAGTTTAAATTAAGTTTGGTGTTTCTTTGGCAAACGTCTCTGATTTTCAATTTTGAAGACTGCAAAACTTGAGTTTTCAAATTGTCAATGCCGGTCACATTGATAGAAGTAGGCGATGACGAAAGACCTAGTTTTTTAATCAACGATTGCGAAACAAAGTTGTGCGTTGAAGCGGAATCGAGAAGACCACGGGTTTTGAACCAATTTCCAAATCTATCTTGGATTTCAAATTGTACAGTGGTCAACAGGGTTTGCGCACTATGAGAAGTGTCGGCGTTGGAAATGCAGGAAGAAGCATTAGTTTGTTCGGAGCTGCTCTGCATGGAGCTTAAAGAGGTGGGTGCTGATGACCTCGATTTATCGTGAACGTGCAATAAAGAATGATGCGTTTTTTTGCAATGAAAACAAAGGTTTGATGACGTACAGTTCGAAGAAGAATGCTTAGGTGATAAGCAATTGAAACAATGCTTGCTGTTTAAGACAAACTTTCTTCGATCTTCGACAGACAATTCTTTAAAGGATTTGCACAAATACAAGGTGTGAAGCTTTTTACAGAGCGTGCATTTTAACGATTTGTTAAGCGGGCTGATATCTTCTCTTGGATTATTAAAAGAAGAACGGGTTTGTTTGTTTTCGACAAATGGGGGCTGATGTCCCTTTGAAGAAGCAAGTTTTTTTTCAAAAATTTGACACTGAGGATTCGTTTCGACTTTTTCGCACTGAAATGCGAGTGCTGTAAGGAATTGACATCGACTGTTGAGAAACGAGACAAGGTGTTCGAAGGAAAATTCTTTGTTGTAGGCGAGTTCGACCTCCCAGGCCTTCAGTGTCGAAAAATCGAATCTTGATGTAGCTAGGTGAATAAGTATGGTGTCCCATGTTTGGACAGGCTGTTTTAGCTGGTATAACGCTCTGACATTTAACTGCATAGAATCTAAGAGGTCTCTTAAAGATGTGACGTCATTAGGTTTGACGGCAGGTAAGTTGAAGAGACAGCGGATATGACGAGCGACACTCAACCTTAAATTGCCATATCTCTCTTTAAGGAGATTAAAGGCGATGTGGTAGTTGTCTGCGCTTAAAGGCAGTGACTCTACCAAGGTCAAGGCCTCTGATTCCAAAGAAGTGCGAAGGTAGTAAAATTTATGTATGTCTGGGATCTCGATATTTTCATGAATTAGGGAGCAGTAAAGTTCGTAAAAAGAATACCATTCACCTTCCTTGCCTGAGAAGTGCGGTAGGCTTATCTTGGGAAGTAACGGTTTCGGTTTGTTCTCGTGAACTGAAGCGGGTACGAACTGGGCCGGATTGATGACCCTAGTGTCCGGTTCTGAGATATTGCGAATCAATTGGTGGGCCTTTGCAATTCCTTCAAAGTACAAGGGTTCGACCTCATCCCGGTCCAATTGCAGTTCTGGACAAGCGGATTCAATCTCCGTTTGAATTTGGTCATAATAATCATAAGACCGTTCGTACAACTTAAGACGATGTGTTAAGATATCTAAATCACACTCGGCGGGATTTAATTTGTTGATAAAATTTCGGAATCTAGTGAGTTGCCCTTTATAAGAAGAACGTCTGGCAATGAGAGTTTCATCTTTTTCAGAAGGAGCCATATTAAAGAAGATAAATGAAAATGTAACTCACGAAACTGTAGAACCTTGAAGATGCTGTCAAGTTGGCAACAGCGAAAGAGTAGAAAGAACAGGACACCCCAAAGGAGACAGGAGCGGCCTCTTTCCCGTTCACAGGCTTTGCATGACGTAGATATAGCTGAAAGATCCAAAGGAGATGTTAGAAATTTGCAAAGTATTGTCAAATGACACTTGACAAACAATGGACATAAAAAATGGACTCTCCCGGGTTTCTGGGACCAAATTTTGGGTAGATTATAGGCTAGGGAATAACCCACCCACCAAGGGAAGATGATTAAGAGAAGGAAGTAGATTTGGGATTGGAAAAGAAGGATAGAAGAATAGGAGGAGAGTCCCACAAAATTAACAAGTTTAGTGTTAAACACACTTAAAGGTGGTTGCCACTGCAAATATGTGCTCGGATACCTAAAATAGGAACGAGCTTGGTCGAGGCTAACGGGAGCCGCAGATAAGGCTTGGGCAGTTTGCCAGAGAGAACCTGTAGTGTATTTCCTCCCAAGCACGAATGAAAGTACTATAGGGAAGGGTGATGATCTGGCCAGACAAATAGTAAAAGCTTTATTAAGCATTAACGAGGGCATAAACCTAGGAGGAGCTAGGAAAGCCAGGATCCTGCCTAACTGTAGTGTCAGAAAATGATGAATCCAAAAATAAATATCTAATTTATTTAACAATGCAGGAAGTTTGAGGAAATTAACAATTATGCAATATAAATTTAATAACCATGGTTCATTTGAACCTTTTAACAAATAGGGTCGCAGACCTTTTAACATCAAACAGTTGCTCCAGGCGATTGACAATTTTTAAGGTTTTTTAACCGTGTATTAAAATCTTGGTAAGATTTCATAAATAGGCAAAATGGAATAATTAAAGTTTTAACATTTACAGGAGTACAAGCAGTGTACTATACGAAACCTTCGAAAGAACATTCTAACGAGAATAACAACGTCTAAGATAACAAACTGTAAAACATAAAGAATAAAAAGAAAGTTCCTACAACTTCTTATATTTATACAGAGTTAATATATGAGAATTATACAAAGAGGGCAGGTCACTTACTGTGAAACCTGGAGAAAGTGAAAAGGAAGTTTCTAGACTCCCTATGTTTAATTGGGAATCACGAGAAAAATGGGACAGTTTCCATTTCGTGAAACCTGAACATGACTCTCTCAAGAGTGTAGAGAATTGTTTTCCCTGCTTATGAAGGGAGGAACAATGTAAATTTAAAACTTGTATCACACAAGAAATTATGCAGAATTTAATTAATGTTAAACTAGCAAAGTTGGAAGGGTACTTCGTAAGTAACACCTTATAGAAAGTTACAATTTCATAAATAATGGTTGTTAGTAGAAGGTTAAGGAAAGATCATTGGGATATAGGGACAATGTTCATGGCCGTATTTAATATAACCGGACGATCGCGACGCGGTAGAAGAGTGGAGCAAGCACTGATTATCACTATAGTCTGTAAAGATGGATGCAAAGTTCACTGGAGAAACACTGAAGTTTATGAGAAATAAAAGTTATTGCAATTATGGAGATAACTGATTGCACTATATAGATGAGAGTCTATTTCTTGAAACAGTTGTAATTTACAATTAAATGCGCCATAGAATTTTCCAGAGGTTCCAGCGGAGGACGAAAATTCACTGTTGTAGTAATTTAGTTTTAAACAGAATTCTCCCAAGTACGTGAGAAATACATGATGGCAGGACTCGCAGATAGAGAACAAGTTCTAGAAGGTTCCAGAACGACCTTAGCAGAAAATGGGGTTTGAAAAAATCCAACGGAGGAAATAGTTTCAAAATTATAGGCAGCGGGTATTAGATAATATCCCACGTAGCGAGAGGATTTCTCGTTTGAATCGCTTAAGAAAAGCTCTTTTATAGTAAGGTTGGCTTATCCAAGTAAAAGCTCAACATGGCAAAACCCACGAAGAATGATTATTGCCTCAAGTAAACAATTTCACACTGCCCACAATTAAAAGCACTTGAAAGTTAAAACCATGAAGATGAGGTTAAAACTTTTTTAAAAATGGTACTTATCTCGATTTCATGTTGAAGTCGGAGTTCCTTATGAAGACTATCTAGCCAACATGGCGTAGAAGAGGGTGTGCCTCTTGGTTTGAGGAGGCTAAGCTCGAGCGGAGCTTTGACTGAACGAGTCAACTGCAGACGTAGAAGTGAGAGCAGCTCAACGGAGCACTGAGAGACCACGGAAGGGGGAGAGAGTGGGGGTAGGAAACAAAAGGAGAACATATAAGCATGGCCAACTTAGCAAAACATAATTGATCTTCTCTTGCTGAGCTGGTCTTCAAAGAGTTGACAACAGTATCTGGTAGCCAAATGGATGTGGAATTCCTCTTGCGCGAGGAAAAGTTGAAGAGCTTCAGAGATTTGTTGTCATATGACGCTAGGTGGATCACAGAATATATATCTGAAACATACTCACACAAAATATAAGAAATTTGCACATAGAGGAAAAAACAAATGATCACTGTTGGTGTTTGACAAAAAGGAAGAAAAGAACGTGCAAAAGTATTCAAAATTGTGATCTCAGGTACCGTGCGTTCCAAGAATGCACCACAAGTGCCACTTATGTACGAAGATAGACCATTTACAGCTTTTAGTCATAAATATAACCTTTATCAATTTTGTAGAACACCTTATGGGTTAAAGAGTAGTTCAGCAGCTTTAATAAGGGCTTTAAACATCGCATTAGGGGATGACACAGGAGAGTTAGTAACCATTTACATAGATGATATGGTAATTAGTTCACGCAGTTTTGAGGAGCATCTACGTCATTTAGATATAGTTTTTCAGAAGTTAGATCAGGCAGGGTTCACTTTGAAGCTGTCTAAGTCGTCATTCTGTCAGTCAGAAGTGACATTTTTAGGTCATAGAGTGTCGAGTAGAGGTGTATCACCAGAAGAAAGTAGGGTTAATAAGATACTTAACGCAGAGGTGCCACAGAATGTTAAACAGTTAAAAACTTACCTGGGAATTTGCAACTTTTTCAGGAGGTTCGTTCTTAAATACTCAGGGTTGGTAGAACCATTCAGGGAATTGCTTAAAAGTGGGACTCGGTGGAGATGGGAGTCTAAGCATGATCAGGCTTTTAGAGCGCTGAAGGAAGGTTTTGAGAAAGCTGTAGTGCTGAAATATCCGTTAAAAGATAAGGAATATGTGGTTATGACAGATGCTTCACATATAGGCATTGCTGGAGTATTATGTCAGAAAGATGATGAGGGTAATCTGTGCATTGTATCTTTAGCCTCGCGAGGACTGACAGCAGCAGAGAAAAGATACACGATTACTGAGTTAGAGCTTTTAGGTATTGTTTTCAGTTTAGGGAAATTTAGAATGTATTTAGTAGGGGGGAAATTTGAGATCCACACAGATCACCATGCACTGCTGTATATGAGGACTTGTAAACTCAGTTCTAACAGAGTTAGTAGGTGGATTCTTGCTCTGCAGGAATACGAATTCACAGTAAAATATATTAAAGGTAAAGATAACATTCTTGCAGACATGCTATCGAGGGACACTAATTTATGTAGGGATTATCCTGTGGTTAAAGCAGAGGATGGTATTTTAATATGTGCATGTGTGGACAGTAGCAACAGGGCATCGTTACAGACACTGAGAAATATGGTAGGTAGTGCAACGTGATGACGTTCATTTAAGGGAGCCACTGGCAAGGTTGGAAGCAGGTGACGGAGTAACATTTATAGTTTCCAAACGTATTGGGAAAACAGCATATGTGCTGGAGAATAGTGAGGGAAACAGATTATACGGGACGTATAATATACATAGTCTCCGAAAGTATGTGTCATAAAGTAAGGATGTTTAGCTGGCGAGTCAGCCTATCAAATGAGTAAGTGTGGTATTTGGTGCGTGGAAGACCTGGTCTTCCAGGCAGGCGTATCAGAAGTCACACAGGGGGGTAGTATGTAAGTAAATGAGAGTTTTTAAGGTACAGTGAAATATGACGGGATTGTCGGATGCTGTTGAGCACTAAATTGTCTCGATGCACCAAGGCCATTTTGGCAGCGCTGATGGGTTCCCATTTATCTCCAAGAGATGGGGGAGCGCTTGTATGGGGCTTGTTAGCTTAAGGCGTCCACGAGATAAAAGATGGGCCATCAGAATGCGAGACAGTCCTTCATGAAACTCATACATATCAGCACACGTGATTTCTGTTTACGGCCTCGCCATGTAAGATTTGTAAGTGTGTAATTTAAGATAATTTGTACAATGGTATTATTTGTGTGAGGAGAAATGGTCTGTGTTGAGAACTAGTATTAAGTATAATATGGTTAACGGGAACTTAACAAGACAGGGCGATTACGGCACAGAAATATTTGGTGTTATATGTAATGCGCATTTACTGTTTTTTTTTTTTTTTCAGAAGTCAATATTAATTTAATCTACTTTAAAGAGAGATTAAGTATTATGGTCACGAGGCGCTGCCACAATAGTGTGATCGTGTGCTCAGTGATAAGTGGAATTAAATGTCACCATAAGGAGGGGACCTCCAGTGAAATTAGGGAGTTCTATGGTGATATAAATATATCAGAACACCTTCAATGCGTGTGATATGACATCATAAATACATAGTGCTCACACATTAATTATGTCTATTTCTCCAACATAGAGAAATTTGAGAGGCGGAAATATCCGTGGAACACTATTCCATATGTAAAACATTGGACTGGTTGCAAAGTGCAATCCATAGTGACAACAAACTTTGACGCAAAGTGCGTGAAGAAAAAATATGAGTGTATATATCTGTAATTTAGGGTGATTTCATTTATGTAATATGTATTTTGGATGGGGTTTATTAACGTGTCTGGGATAATCGGATAATGGACCGTCGTCACGGTAAATCATCCGATGATCCGAGGCGAATATGTAACGTGTTTTTCGAGGGGTTTTTATGCAACTGGCATAAGTCAGTAGGAAGCCATTCTATATTTATTTATGCGGCAAATTGTTCAGCCAAGAGAATTTTTCATGTTAATTTATTATTATTATTAATTTATTATAATTATTATTAAGGTATTTTGGGAGCATTTTATAAAAATTATTAGCATTCAGATAGGTTTTCTATGTCTTAGAAAACGCTATCAAGCAAATTATTACGAACGACAATATCATAGAAAATTATGTGATTACGGAATTTTACGGAGTTTTGTCAGTTAGGGTATTTGAGAGACATGACTCACTGGGAATTCGAATACAAGCTGATTCCTGTCGAGAAGTATTACGCAAGGCTGGGTCGCAAGGTCTAGAAGAGGCGAATTGTTGTAACGGAAATCGACTTCTCCCTCTCGCGCGCCGAGTGTAATGAGGCAGAGGAGGGGAACTAGCGGCGTGCTCAGCCAATCAGTGAGGACGACGTAAGCTAGATGTCGGTACCATGGTGGGGGAGCCAACGTGTGGATATATCGTTCGACGCGCCGTGAAACGTGGACTATCTGTGTAGAACTTGCGGAGTACGGTTGCAAGTGCGTGTCGCTCCGATGTTCAGTGGAGTTGAAGACTAACTTTTGCAAAACTTAACCAGTGCGGTTGTACGAGTGTTTGGGTCCGAGGTACGGACCATAGAATTATCTAGTCTACCAGAATATCATCAAATTTCGACGAAGATGACGACATCCAGGAGACTGTGGGAAGCTCACAGCATCATCAAGTACGAGGGAAATGCTTTGGCAATTTCCAGTGGTAAGCGCAAATGACGCAGAAATACGCAATCTCTCATTTTCTTTGTTTTACATTTCATATTTCAGTAACTTCATAGCTTGGAAATAAGAGTAAAATCAATTTATCAGACTCCATTTTCACGTAATTTTCTATCGGTAATATTCAAATCACAACGATCCAATTTAAATTTTGTACTTATTATTATTATTATTAATTTTGCTATACTTGTTTTATATAATAAATTCATTTCTTTTACAATGCAATCTTTGCTTTCAGTAGGTAGCATTAGATATAGACCAATTCCTTCTCCTGATACAATTGTTTGTTGGGTTAATGATCAAATCATACCACGATCTGAGTGAATAGAGTCTTGAAGGTGTTCTGCCAGAGCTAGACGTTGTTAAATACAAATTTAGATTTCAACATTGCGTTGAGGTCTTGGCGCCCATTAAAACAACAAAGCTTAGGCAAAGGTAAACAGTTACATTTATCTCCCAACAGTGTGGGCTAGCCAAACTGCCACATTGTACGCTCAACGTGTGGGCTGTCAAATGGTTACATTTGTACGCTCAACGTGGAGCAAAGTAAATACCCTTTCACTTGTCATCCCAGCCTAAGCAAAACTGCTACACGCTGGGTGAACCGTTAAAAATATCTATATACTATGAGTAGGGCTCGGATTTTTAGGTGCTAAAAATCGGGAAAATATTTATTTTTTATGTAATAAAAATTACTGAAATATGTGCCAAAAAGTAAAAATATTTAATTATAATTTAGTTTATTACTCTGAATATAAACAATATGCAGTACTCGCGAATGCAATTTTTGCTATACCTCACTGACTGCTGAAGAATTACAATACACAACGAGATACATCTTCAGGTTGTCCATCACAAATGACCGACGATTTTTGCGAAACACTTCTTATGAAGGCGCGAAACTGCGGCAATATGTTTCTTGCCCTTGAGGTGTTGTGTAACTTGAGATCGCTGTTCAGCCTTGATTGCTTTACCACATGGTTGGCAGAACAGAACGCCCCCATCAGAAGTAAAATTATCTTTTAATTCTGCTACATACTGCTGCAGACGATAAATTGTAGTTGCTTTTAGCTTAGGCATAGAACTGCCTTACACTTCACAGTGCCAGAATTTTACTGCATGTGAGTGACACTGGTTCCAGAAGTTGGGGGAAGGGGAAAGGTGCAATATGGCTATGGACAAAGAAATCCCTGGCTTCGACAGTGAGTGGCACGGGGCGACAAGTAAAGAATAACACAGTTGCAAGCTGACATACGCTCTGCATGAAGAGTAGATAGCTCACAGGTTCTTCCCCGTTGAAGAAACACAGAACAAAAATGCAATTAACTGAGAGATCTAGCATACTTTGGTTGGTTTGTTGGTTCTTAAGTTAGGGACTGCGACAACGCGGTCATGTAACCCCGTGTACTTTGGGTTTGTGTAGAATCTGTCTGATAACCGGTGTTAATTGTGATGACTGTATTAGTGTGTGTTATCTGTTTTTTTTTTTATTTAAGTACTGCAACTTAGATTTTTTTTAATAGTTCCTACTTTTGCCGCCAAGCGCCACCGTCAACGACTACTAGGCCAAGTTCAGAACTTAGCTACTAGACGCCACCGCAGTCGGCTCTCGGCAACGAACGTAGAAACCTAAGAGCGTTGTTTACATTCTTAACCTATCCAATTTAGCTTCACACAGGTGCAATTAGTGGAAGGTTCTTTAACATGCCATAAATCTATGACATGGGACCGCCGGCTTTACTTCCCCCCGGAAGGAAGGCATACTGATGGATTTTTAACGCTCTTAAAAATCCGACGGCTTCGGCCGGGTTTGAACCCGCTATCTTGGGCATAGAAGCTCAGCATGCTACCGACTACGCCACCGAAGCCGCCGATCTAGCATACTGATTTAAGAAATGTAAATATTATGTCTTTGTATGTGCTAATAAGTGAAAAGCAGGATTTTGTGTGTTTATAGAAAATAAAAACTTAAAATATGTATTTACATTAAAAAATATTTATTTACTTAGAACTCCGAGCCGTAACTATGAGTGTAGGAATTGTTCAACGTGGAAAGTTCTACAAAAATGTCCGGGAGAGCATATCTCTACCTTCAATACATCGCCTACTATAAGTGCTTGATATTTATTTGCCAGATATTGTAGAGAAAAACTTTGGAATATGTGTGGAGAAGTTAAGAAGTGTTCAGAAATGTATCGGTTCTTCATAAGTAGGGGGCACATTTCTATGACAAGTCATATGTTTTCCCCATATCTTACAGTCTTGTATTTTCGAAACGTTTCCAAGCATGATAATCAAAATTAAACCGGTTTTATTGGGCATATAAATGCATATTTAGGCTTTGTTAAGTTTTATGGCATATGTTGAACAAAATATCATTATAAACGGCATATTTTGGTAATTTTAATTGAATTTCGTTTTATAAAAATCAGAATAAGCTCTTGAAATTATTGTTCAGGATAGACTGGAATATACTACTGAAGAACCATTCCAAAGTAGTGTATGGAATGTTTCTAACGGATTGGAGCTATTGTATGCCAGCTGGTTCAATTCCTGGAAACCGGGCTATTGTTTACACGGAAGCAGAGGTAATTCCGCAGTTGTTTGTCATCGTTCTTATCTCTCTCCTTCGCCCTTCCCTCTTCCACCTTCAACACACTGAATGACCTAGGTCAATCATTAGGGAGCTTCAGTCATTCAGTTCCTTCCTTTCAATATGCAATCATAATAATGGAGACTAGATCAGGTATGAAAGTTCCATTCAAATAACATAGTATGTTTTGTGTATGAATTCAAACTGATTGAATATTGAACAGTGAAAGTAACTGTAGTTTTTCTGTCTTCCACAGAGTCTGTCCTTGCCTAGGAGTATGCAATGTAACCTTAACGAGTTCATGAAATATTCATCATTTTAGTTGATTTTGGGTTAAATTAAAGTTTTTAAACTCCTAATTAATTGCAGTCTGTAGCAATCGTAATAAAAGTGTTTCTATGTAACGTAGATGCCATTCATTAATTCATATTTTGAATTTTATAGGTCATATTTTGATGTTTTTAGGTCATGAATGCATACATAGTTCATACATTTTTAGGTCATAGAAATCCGCCCCTATTCATAATAATGTATCGGTTGTGGCTAGACCACTGTAACTCTCGGCCCCCGCAATATTGGGGCACCAAATTTAGCTGGTCCTGTGTTCAAGGCGACTATAAATACGAATAGCCCAGACAGATCATATTTTCAGATTTATGGTAGTGCTTCTTCTGCCCTATAAATCATATCGGAATGTATTCCGGAAGCAAGTGTTTTCCTTAGAGAAATACACGAAGCCCAGTACTTCTGGCTAGGGGCCCAAGTCAGCAGCCGCGAATAACAGTCTACCGGCCTCTCAACTCGCTTCAAACCAGCACCTGGAATCATTCTATTTGCCCCCCCCCCTCCCCCCCCCCCGCCAGGGGCTCACGACTAGTGGGACGTGGGTTGGCGACCACGGGACCCCAGGTGAGTTCGGCATTATTTCCACTTACTTGTGCCGGGCTCCTATCCGTCATCTTTCCTATCGACCTCCCTTGGTCAGCTCTTGTTCTTTTCTGACCCCGACGGCATTAGGGTATCCGAGGCTTAGGGAGTATTTCACTTTCCCTCCTTAATTGGCCCTTGTCTCATCTTTCCTGATACCCTCATTCTTCGAGGGGCCAGCGTTCTTTTTCTTTTCATGTTATCTCCTGCCTTCTACTCAAGGCCCTCAAGGAGGCAGGGTGTGTGTAGCCCCACCACTTCTGGCGCACCCTGGATATTGCTACACCCTCAAGGGCTCACGGCTGGTGAGTCCGGGATTTGGCGACCCTGAGGGATTATTGAGGTGGGTCAAGTTTTCCCCCCTTTTTCCATTGCCTTTGGAGCTGACCCTCTCCTCTTTCCCTTTCCTCTCTGCCTTTTATGGCTCTCCTTTCTTTCAAGTCCCTCAACTCTCTTTCTTCGAGGGTTGAGGACATTACCCTTCCCCCTGGCTTTTATTTACATTCTTCTCATTTTTATATTTATATCCTTTTCTAGTAGAGTAGTTAGTTTTAGCCGGTCCCGTGGTATTCGGGTAGCGCGCCTGGCTCTCACCCGGAGGCCCCGGGTTCGAGTCCCGGCTCCGTCAGGGATTTTAAAACTGACGTGAGGGTTGGAACGAGGTGCACTCAGCCTCGTGAGGACAATTGAGTAGCTGTCTGATAGTGAGACAGCGCCCCGATCACGAAAACCAAGATTAACGGCCGAGGGGACCCGACGCGCTGATCACGCGTCACCCCAATATCTGCAGGCCAAATGGCTGGGCAGCGGTCGCTTGGTCGGCCTTAGCCCGTCATGGGCTGGATAGTGCCAGGGGTTGTTGTTGTTGTTTTCTTTGTAGTTACTTTTAGTTGTAAGTTTCATTTAATCATCTTCCATTTTCACGATCACCCAAACCATCAGGGGCGATAACCTAGATGTTAGGCCCCTTTAAACAACAATTCTCATCATCATCTGCCTCCTGTCCCAACGCGGAGCATGTTTCCCTACTCTCAGAGGAAAAGGACCCTGGTTGGATAGTAAACACTATATCACAATGATAATGAAAATCCACAGCCTGCTTCCAGTCTCCGACCGGGTGAGGAATGGAATGAATGAAGCCCCCCATCTAGCGGCGAGGATATGGACTGCCGAGACCTGACGCACTCCTCTGGGGCAATGATTAAATGAATGACAGATGAAATGAAATGATAGTGGAGAGTGTTGCTGGAATGAAATTGTGACAGGGAAAACCGGAGTACCCGGAGATAAACCTGTCTGCCTCCGCTTTGTCCAGCACAAATCTCACATGGAGTGACCGGGATTTGAACCACGGACCCAGCGGTGAGAGGCCGGCGTGCTGCCGCCCTAGTCAAGGAGGCTTATATTGTACCATTGCGTCATCATATGGAACATGTGTTCGTATTCCAGCTAGTCCACGGTCTTTCGAGGCATGGGGCGTTCAACCCACTATACGACCACATGTTCAGGATTTGAGTCTGTCAGGTAACTACTCTACTCTACTTGAAAGAAACAACAAATTCCTAAATTTATCATTTAATGGTATTAACTCATGGCAAAAGATAACACAAAACACAAAAATATTACAATTACTTCCCACAACAACAACAACAACAACAACAACAAAATCAAAATTATATGTGAGTCTTTCTCATAAAGTTTGGCGCTCTTCCGCACCCATTTCTATCCTAGATATTCTAACACTGGTACTCTTCGGCATTGACGAGCGTTCGTAGTGTCTTTCACATAGCACAATTTACATTAAAATTTGCATATCACAACAATGAACACAAAATTACAACAAAATAATCACTATGAGCAATTATTAAAATACTTGTCCGTTTTGAAACGGAACATTTACCTTGAATGTTATTGATTTCATTAGCTTGTTCCTTGCTTAACAAGCCTTGCTTTTCCCGCGCACGTCGTTTTCCTTTTCCCTTTAATTTCAAACGCTGAAGTGATATACCTTTCCCTCCAAAATATACAGTTATTGAATTTTATTTTAGCTTCACCATACAACAATCATCTGGGTCTGGTCATGTCATTATTATCGTTACAAACGTGTCATATCGTTAAATTATGCTACCCATCTGAATAAATTAGCATAAACTGGGTAATTACTCTTTACAAAAATGCATCTATTTATTTGGTGCAGTTAAGTTGTCCTCAAACAATAACTTGGCCAAATCTTATCCGATTACTTCGATCCAACATTATATACACATGGATACAGTGCATATAATTCATTTGATACCATAATATCAAGCACATTTCAATTACTTTCAGAGTTAACGCGATTTTTCAGTGTACCAGTACAACCTTAAAAGAAAAAGGGATCCGGTCAATTGACTCTCCTCGGTGTGAACAAAAGATTTGTCACGGACCGCCCTCCTCAAGATGGCTACCCGATCTGTGGCCTCCATATGCCTTCCTGACCGACTTTCTGCAAGTAAATAAACTTGGCCATGTGCTCACCCAGTGGTGCAGCTCTACTTGAGGCACCTGATTGGATTGTGTCATTACGAATTGAGTCGATCTAAGTATTTAAAACCTATACTTAGTGTATTTAATGGGCTCATTTCGGCTCCTAATTAGTATTCATAGCGAGGGATGGATCACAAATAGTTTCGCCGTTCTATGGACGTAATCAGTGGCTCTGTACGCGTACCAGCCGAGTTTCAAACTGTTTTCTCGCTGTACGGGCACGAATATCTATAGAGGAAATAAACTGGCTCCTACTCGAAGAATTCTGTCTTACATCTATGGGTAGATCAATTACAATATTGGCTTACCTAGGGTGTCTAATTGTTTTCCCTGGCAGCGAAGACTCGGCTAACAGTGTGATACAGACGGCCTCTGCCCCAACTCTGTTGCGAATATACATGTATGCTCTGAGGCAATACCACATCGTAGATTCGAAGATTGGCCTACTAGATTCATCAACGCGCGAACTATTTCGGATGGTCACTGCAATTATTGACGCAAATCTCTTGATTCTACGTTACATGCTCACTGATCGCGGCTAAAAATAACATTTCTTACAGATGACTCAATTCATAACGCACTCATGTCCTCCATATATTTACTTATGAACCAAGGCTTTAAGTAGCTCTAAAACAAGTATTAATTTTACTGGCACTTCATTAACTACCGTAATGGCTCTCAAATACAACCATGTAGCATTTAACATTATTTAATATTTATTTAACATTTCAATGACACTGAAAAACTCTCTTTATCTCGCTATCATATATCTCTTTATCACTTTTCACAATAACACAGTACTCTTTCAATGGATATGACACAATTTGCACGTTCTATAAGCATCAGTATGCCGATTTATATATTTATCATTGGACACCGACCTCAGATTATTATTATTATTATTATTATTATTATTAGTTATCGTTACCGTTACTTTCATCAACATCTTGCGCCTAAATGGTCGTAAGTTTATCATCCTCAAAGCCATATATTTATAAAAATACGAGGGATGTGAGCTCGTATACAAATGACTGCTAATTCTTAATATTTGAGGAAATGCCATGTTTTATGGTGAGCTATTAAATCATATTAACATATTTGGATGGTACTCACTTTCATTTTCGCTGGGTTAGTCCAACATGACAGCAATTCGCCCACCATTCTGCTTACTTCTAAGCCATCATGATACTTTTCACACGAAACATTGAATACGGTTTGCACATGGTAATTATATCTTGCAATGCCGGCATTTTACACTTTGAAACACTATACATTATTTTAACACACTAACATAATCACTTTTAATGATCACTTTTAAAATAACTTTACAAATAATTTACACACGGAGCCTTCCTTGGCTTTCCACTATTGCCTGACTTCAGAGATGCGACGCAGCCCAATTCTGACAACCGTGTCTCCTCCGAATGTCTACCTCGCGTATGTGTGCTCATCTCCCGTCTCTTACACTTCTATCTTCTATCTCGCAGTGTTGCTCAATCATAAATCACAAATACTTGTGATGCCTTCCAGGTAATCAGTAGTGTTCGTTGCAATTATATGTGATACTTTAAATATCGTAACACTCCCTGTGGAAAAGTTCATTGTATATAAAAATCATACTGCTATATTTCTACGCTGCACTGATTACTAGTCGCGTATACTGCCTGCTTATATGTCTGTTGTAGACTGGTTATAATATTAATGCAGAATTACTTGTATTATGCTGCATAATGCGCCTTTCATTATTCATCACAAAGATACTGAACATAACTACTTATAAATTTCGCGCACTTTTCCCGCGTGGTCGAGCAGCATGTCGTTCCACACGTTGAGTCAAGAAGAACTGACTCTCTTCTCCTCCTTCCATATATAGGTTTCTGACGAAAAGTAGTCCTCTTGAATTTCAGGAGCGGTTCATTTCTTAAATAATGCGTTTACTGACAAGGTAAAGCGTGATTCTTGCTCGTCTATTCATGTAGGTTCCAGGTTCACTTGCGTGCTGGCAATTCCTTCGTTCAATTAATTAAAATTAATTGCTTTCCTTCATGGCTTGGTGACGCTACCTCGAGGTAAATCCCCTCTTGCTACGAGACTGACCGATGCCCCTCCGCAGTACGTGTGTGAATATGCTCATAAACAAATGCAGGCTTTAATTTAGGTGTCCACATACTCCTAAATTACCTCTCTTCAATAGAAGTCTCTGGGTGTAAGTCTCGTTCCATTAGAATGCTCAATTCGGCAGTAATTAATTAATTTGTCTTGATGACTCTCCCCACTCTACTGTTCTGCGTTGTCCCGCGGGGATTTTCTTCGTCGTTAATCACGGCCTTCTCACTCCAGTGTCACCAAGAAATAGTGCACTGGCGTCACGTCTGCACCGCCCACTTTCAACTTCACTTTGTCAAAATGTCAAGTTGGCTCTTTCTTTGTAGCTCTCGCTAACATGTACGTATGCTGCCTTGCATTTACCCAATATTCCAACTTTTATTGCCTAAAATTCCCGTTCTGGACGTGGAATTAAGCTATTACTATTATATACTGTCATTATCTCATTGTTCCTTGGGTTCACTGTGACTGTTCCCCCTCAGAGATCAATGGCTCGAGTCTTAGAAAAATCATGGACCTGATCTTTCCTTTATAAAGACCCCGGTTCGATGCCAGTCAGCCGTGTCCAATTGGGCACAATATTAATAAATATACTTGGATAACTTTCGATAATTAAATGGCTAGTAGCATTTGAAATGTCTACATAGCTACCACATCCTACATTTGAGGGAATATAACATATTCTAACCTTGGTCTACCCCTACAATTCTTGTTTGACCCTTCCTTCCATAAATAAGTTTGCTATTCCTGGGAGTCATAGTATGTGTTCTAGCAGCCTATCTCTTCTCTTCATTAACGGTCTCCAGAAACATCTCTCCTCTCCTTTCCAAATCGCCTTAATAAATTTTGATGTGTAACTCTTATTTACCCACCTGATTTTCATCATTCTCCTGTAACACCACATCTCAAATGCTTCTAATCATTGCCTTAGTAGTTTAAATAAAATCACTGGTCTTATAAATCAGTATTATGTTACTTCTCCTCTTTTCTGCTGAGCCAACAGTCCAAGTTTCACTTCCATAAAGCGCCACGCTCCAGACAAAGGCCTTCAAAACTTACTTTTTACTCACAATACCTAAATATACATTTGATGCCAACAGATTTGCTTTCTGTAGAAATGGTTTCCTTGCCTGAGAGAACCTACTTTTTATATCCTCTTTGCTTCGTCCGTCACTGATTATTTCGCCTTCTAAGTAACGGAAGTCTCCTACTTCCTGTAGCTTTTCACCTGTGAATCTGATGTCAATATAGTTTTCTGATTTCTTTCGGCTTCAGTTCAATACTTTTGTTTTAAATTTATTGATTTTCATCGTGAATTCTTTCCTCAAGATGGAGTCCCGACCATTTAAAAACTCATTCAACTCGTCTGGTGTGTCGGCTAAGATGACGATGTCAGCAAATCTCAGAGTTGAGATTATTTTTCTTTGTTTCTTTACCTTTACTTTATATTTTCTCTTATGTTCTTCATTGCTTGTTCAATTGAAAAGTATGCGTGTTAAGTTGCAGCCTTGCCTGAATACCATCTTATCTCCTTTGGCTAGAATAACTGCCGTCTGGTTTCTGTATAACCTGTGAGGTGTGACCCCCTCCCCCTGGGGACTGTCCTCTATAATTTTGTAATATAGCTTTTCAGAATTTACACCAGTCTGAACGTAAAACATAAACTTATCCGAGTCTCTTCTCTATGCAAATTATTCTGATCACAACAATGAGATCGATACATAGTTGGAATAGCTACAATAATGGATTTCTTCAAGGAAGAATGCTTCGTATTTCTCTTTATTGAAACGCATAATATGCATGAGTGTAACAATGCATTTTTACAAGGCCGTTTTTAATTCTTTAAATTAAAGAATTAAAGCTTTTAGTTCTCGCAGTAAAGTGGTGCAGTTGCACCTAATATAAAGGGAGGTGACGCGCAGTTCGTTACTCCTGTGGGTGTCCGGGCGGGGACACAAAGAGCCAGCCGATGAGCCAGCTTGGTGTCCTAGGCGAAACCCCACACAAGACACGGCACAAACCTAGAAGAATTGCTGAGTTTTACTCAACAACAGTTTGCATTTACTACTCAAAGTAGGAAGTTGTTACATCTAGCGAAAACATTCCAAAACTAGTGGAATTTTTCAGATATGTCCAAGGTTTGGAACTTGGTCAATACATACATTTTCAAATTCAGTTAATTTATTTATTCACTAGCATTTCGGCATGAAAATTCTCCGAAATTTGGCTTAAAGATTCAACTATTAGCATCTTTGAAAGCATAAACTCTCCTTATGACAGGTGGTTAATATAGAGACCTCTATCCCATAAAGGCCGCGGGGGTAACTGTACCAACTCCAGATATCGCAGGATCGAAACCCGACGCTGATAGCGGCTATCCTAAGTGTGCATTTTCCCCGAGTTTTTCCACACTCCTTCCAGGCAAATGCCAGGATAGTACCCAGTGCACCTACCTCATCCCTGTCCCTAATACAGTTGCACACACTTGAATACAGGTTAGCAATAGGGCAGAGATTTTATGTAAATACATATTTATTTCCCTTTGCTTATACATAACTAACAAGTAGTTCCATTAAGAACAAAATAGCGTATTTTGATACTAGCAACCCGACTCCGCTTCGCCCGGGAACAGTTATGAATGCATTACGTGATAAGCGCTTTTTTTTTTTCAATGTCAATGAACTACGACCTATATCCGCTTTACGTCTCGGCATGATGGGTTAAAATCACTGACTGGACTATTAATTATATTATCATGGATATGCATGTGCAACGAATTCTTGTCAGACGTAATTTAAGAATGGCAAAAGTGCATGAAACACAAATCCCCATTCCGTCCAATCTTAACTTGACTGTGAGTTTTGTGGAACGAAAAGTTTACAGGCGAAATGAAGAAAAGCAGAGATGCACTTCCAGGGAAACTCCAAACACAACCACTCATCTCTCAAGTTATTAACTCAACACGACGCGACAGTTTGCTGCTGGCTGTACCTGGGGCAATAAACTCGTCCGCTAGCTAAGCTATAACTGGGGTGATAGACTCGCCCCTAGCTATCTCGTATACTGTCGCCTCAGTAACTGAATGGGGATTGCTGGAAGAAATGAAAACGTAAAAACTCATATAGTAGGCGAGATATGCTCTCCTGGGCTTTTTTTTAGAACTTTTCTTGTTGAACAATCCTTACACTCATAGTGTTTAGATATTTTTAACGGTTTGCCCAGCGTAAGCCTACAAAGCGCTCAGACGCCAGGTTTTTTTTTCGACTTTTCCACTGAAATCGTTCTGCTCGGCTTTCATTGATCATAAATAAATCATTTTCTACAGAAATCGTCCTCGAGATATCCTTTACAGAATGGTGAAAACCGCATCAAAATCCAGTGGTTCTCGAGTTTACCCGTGACATCCAAGAATCGGGGACTTAGTTTTATACTAAGTAGAGATTGCCGAAAAGATCCGTTTTTTCGCGAATAACGACAAAAATGATACTAACTTCGCGAGTCAGCTTTTTATGAATTTTTAGCCTAATTTTCACATTTTGCAAAAATGAGGAAAAAGTAGACTTATGAGATCGATCCAGGCCAATGTATGTTCTGTCTGTCTGTGTGTGTGTGTGTGTGTGTGTGTGTGTGTGTGTGTCCTCTCCCCTATTAACTCCTAAACGGCTGCAGTAATCCATTCCAAATTCGATATGAGTGGAGATCTATACCTGAATATATCAAGCTCATATTTGAAAATTGTCAGTGCTACCAACTGCTGTAAAACCGCAATTGAAATTTCAACTACATGTTGGATATCTTGGAAGGTATGCATGGGAGCTATTCCAAAATTGGCACAAATATAGATTATTTATTTAGCGTATGATGAATACAATATTATATACAATATATACAGTACAACTACCATCTCAAGTTCATAACTAGAGTTCTATGTTTAAATTTGAGAGCCAGAGAAGGGCTTCGCTTGAGACACAGTGTAAGTCTTCTATAGAGCCTCTATATGCACGTAAAGGACACTCGAATGTAATGTGGTCCACTGTCTGTTCCTCTTCTCCGCAGTCACATTGAGGTGATGCCTTCCATCCCCATTTGAAGAGAGTGGCTCCACATCTACCTTGACCGGTCCTATTACGGTTTAGCGTCCTCCACTGTCGTCTAGGAAGGGAAAATCCATCAGGGCACTTGCAGGGGTTCTTAATGATGTGATGGTTTGGTAACGAGGATTGCAGATGCCATTGTTCTTTCCAGGCGTCCGATATATTAAAGGAGGTGTCCTGTAGAATCATTGCAGTACGCCAAGAAGGGTGTCTTGATTTCAGTCGTTTGGTTGGAGAAGCTGCTATATCAGAATGAATAGGGAGGTGAGGATTGTTTTCTATTTTCTTCCATAAGTTAAGCAGTGACTGTGATCTTCTTAGGGATGGAGGTGGTATGTGGCTTAGGGTGTGAAGCCAGTGTGTGTTAGTAGGTCGGATGCACCCTGTAATGATACGCATTGCCTGGTTCAGCTGGGTGTCTACTAGTCCAATGTGAGCACTGTTAAGCCAAGTTGAGCAACAATATTCAGCGACGGAATAAGAAAGTGCAAGAGCAGTGGATCTCAGGACTTGAGCATTAGCACCCCAGGATGTACCCGCCAGCTTTTGCAGGATGTTATTCCTGGTCTTGATCTTGGCTGACACATTGCAGAGGTGATTCTTGTAAGTCAACGACCTGTCCAGGGTGACTCCCAGGTATTTTGGGTTACTACAGTATTGTAGATTCTCTCCTCTGAATGGTATGGTTGGTTTGTACCCAGAACTTCTATTCCGCAAGTGGAAGGTAGACACAACAGTTTTCTGAGGGTTTGGTCTAAGGTTGTTCTGACGAACGTAGCTGTCTAGGATCTTTAAGTCTGATGTAAGCATCGACTCAGGCTCGTCGAAGCGTTGGTGTTGGGCGACCAATGCGATGTCATCTGCATAGATGAATTTTTTTGATTTCGTTGCTGGGAGATCATATGAGTACAGGTTGAATAGCAGAGGGGCCAATACAGAGCCCTGAGGGAGTCCACCATTTATCCTATGTACTTTACTCCTGGAGTCTTCTGAAAATATCTGAAAGTACCTATTACTCAGCATGTTACTGAGTAATGTGGTGAGCTTCAGGCGAGGGATGATACTGATAAATTTAAGAAGGAGCTTATCTTGCTACACGGTGTCATATGCAGCTGTCAGATCTAAGAAAACACCCGTGCTTACCATTTTGTTCTCAAAGCCATTTTCAATATGGGTAACTAGTGCTAAAACCTGTTCATCACATCCACGTCCAGGTCTGAATCCAGCCTGCTCGACTGGAATATGCTGATTGATTGTCGCAGAGATCCTGTTATGTATCAGCCTTTCCAGAAGCTTCATTGTGACACTGAGGAGTGCTATTGGCCGGTAACTCTCAACTTTTGTTGGGTCCTTAGATGTTTTTAATACAGCTACTATTTTTGTCTTCTTGAAGAGTGAAGGTAGGTGACCTGTCTCTAGAATGTTCGTGAGGAAGTTAGTAAGCCATTTGACAGCAGCTGGTCCAAGATGTAGAATGAACTCTGGATATATTCCATCAGCACCTGCCGCTTTCCCAGGTTTTAAACTTTCTATGGCCTGCTTAGTTTCTTGTGGTTGAAATGGGACAGAGAATTCAGAGGATCGCAGAGCCAAACGTTTCTTTTCCTTGAAGAGTTGCTTTACGTGTCTTCTATGATGCTTTTCAACTGAAACTTTTGAGGTAGAGATCATATGCTTGGCCATGTCATTTAGACTCATGCTTGTTTTTGGTCTAATTTTGCTGTTTGATGTGTCCAATTTCCTGATCAGGCTCCAAGCTTACCTGCTGGAGTGAGTGAAGTCTAGTGACTCAACAGTTTCTAGACTTCACTTCTAGATTTCAGTTTAATTTCCAGGACGCCATACATGGCAGTATTGCCAAACTGATTCTAGGCCTACTGATAGGTCCAATGTTTAAATACATATAACTTCTACACTATCAATTGGATTTCAACCAAATTTCGTATGTACTATGTTTACATAGACAGATATGACTGAGCGTAATCTTAAGAGCCACCAGGGCTGCCAACTGTTAATAAATGCTCTCAATTTATTTTATCCAAATACCAATATATCGGAAAGTATGCAAGCCGACAGCTTTACACTATCCACACGCATAGTACCTTACATTCTAGATTAATTTGGAGTAACTAATGGGCCTCAGTACTACCAACATGATTCTAAACCTGCTGATAGGACCAATTGTAAATACATGTAACTTCTATACTATCAATTGGATTTCAACCTAATTTCGTATGTGCTATGTGTACTATAAGATATATGACTATGCGTATTCTTAAGAGCAACCAGGGCTGCCACCTGTTAATAAATGCTGTCTCTATTTTCTTACCCTAATATCAATATACCAGAAAGTATTCAAGCCAACAGCTCTAAACTTGGCACACGTATAGTACCTTACATTCTAGATTAATTTGGAGTAAGTAATATACATCGGTGCTGCCAACATGACTCTAAGCCTGCTTATAGGTCCAATTTTAAAATACATGTAACTTCTATACAAATAAATGGATTTCATCCAAAATTGGCACAACAATAGAACATAATAGTTCAGATTATTTCTGACCAGCACATGCATGACATTGTTGCCAACATGATTTTACGCTCGCTTATAGGTCCAATATATAACTACATGCTACAAGGGCTTCAACCAAATTTTGTATTCTGTACCTTAAGAGATGGAACTAAGAATATATTCAGTCACCAGGGCTGCCAATTGTCGTGCTATATTATGCTATATTATGCCAGTTATATTTGGAACTAATTAGAAATTTCGATATTACCAACTCAATTTCGTCATTATTCTAATTGGCATGAGTCTTACATTTCGAGAAAAGTAGGCTCTTCTTGAAAAAAAAACCAGTATCTGCAGTCCTTACTTGAATTAAAACAGATACACACACTAGCCTAATACAGCCATCACAATGAACACCGGTTAGCAGACAGATTCTACACACACCCAAAGTACACGGGGCTACATGACCCTAAACTAATTAACCAACCAACCAACTAACTGAACTGTGTTTAATAATCCTTCACCGTTTTATGTAATTTATGAGATATGTATTTTTTTAACTCAGTAGATATTGTCATGTGAAAGATGTACTTCCCCCCTTAAGTTCGTGTAACCATCTGAAAAAGTAAAAATAATATTAATTACGCAGGAGGCGTGAGGAGTAAAATGGTTAAGAACCCCTGGTATACAGTACATTGTTGATTATCCCCTGTCCCTGTCCTTTATTCCAAGCCTTTTCAAGATGTCAAACAACTTACTACAATCAACGTTATCAAAATCCTTTTCTAAGTCTACAAATGCCTTGAACGTTCTCATATTTATACTTCCTCTACCTTCCAAGATCAGCCTAAGACTTAGTACAGCTTCCCTTGTTCCTGGGTTTCTCCTGAACCCAAATTGGTCTTCACCCAAATCGATTTCTGTCTTTCCCTCTAGTCAGGAACTTTGAAGCGTGAGTTGTTGTTTGAGTCTTCAGTCTTTTGACTGGTTTGATGCAGCGCTCCATGCCACCCTGTCCTGAGCTAATCGTTTCATCTCTACATAACTACCACACCCTACATCCGAGGCAATCTGTTTAACATATTCTAACCTTGGTCTAACCCTACAGTTCTTGTCCTCGACCCTTCATTCCATAACTAAGCTTGCTATTCCTGGGTGTCTTAGTATGTATCCTACCAACCTATCTCTTCTCTTCATTAGCAGTCGCCAGAAACATCTCTCCTCTCCCACTCGTCTTAATACCTCTCATTTGTAACCCTATCTACCCATCTGATCTTCATCATTCTCCTGTAACACCACATTTCAAACGCTTCAATTCTCCTCTTTTCTGCTGCACCAATAGTCCAAGTTTCACTTCCATATAGTGCCATGGTGCAGACAAAGGCCTTCAAAAATGACTTCCTAACACCTAAATCTACATTCGATGTCAACTGATTCCTTTTCTGTAGAAATGATTTCCTTGCCTGAGCTAACCTACTTTTTATATCCTCTTAGCTTCGTCCATCACTGGTTATTCTGCTTCCTAAGTAACAGAAGTCTCCTACTTCCTTCAGCTTTTCACCTGCCAATTTTATGTCCATAGAGGTTTCTGATTTCTTTCGGCTGCATTCCAATATTTTTGTTTTACATGAGTAATCAAGCTGATTGTGCGGTAATCTTCACATCTGTCAGCTGCTGCTTTCTTGCGTACCGCATAACATTCTTCTCGCATATGTAATGCGATATACTGTATCTCAGATCATCGGCCCCCCAGACTAGTGGAACGTGGGTTGGCGACCACGGGAACCCAGCTGAGTCCGGCATTGCTTCCACTAACATGTGCCGGGCTCCTCTCCATCTTCTTTCCTGTCGACCTCTCTTGGTCAACCCTTGTTCTCTTCCAACACCGACGGTGTTAGGGTATCCGAGGCGTAGGGAGACTCATTTCACGCCTTCATTGGCCCTTTCCTCATCTTTCCTGATCCCTCATTCTTCTACGAATCAGCCTTCTTTTCCTTTTCCTTTGCGCATTAATATTCCCGCCCTGTTTTTAGCCTATTTTCATGAGATCACCTTTTGTCCGTGTGTCTGTGTGTGCGTGATGGTGTGTCTCCCCCCCGAATAACATCTAAACGGCTGGAGCGATTTAAATGAAACTAGGTAAGTTCGTAGCAATATTCCGGGCGACCCCGACCGTGCCCTTCAAATTTTGTTACGTCTCACCAATCCAACTTGGCGGCTGTGCGAAATATTTCACCAGCTTTCAATATCTCCGAAACTATTACCGATATCACCCTGGAATTTTGTACGGTGATAAAGGGCACTACTGGGGCAACAACCGGTTAACTACAAAACGAACATGGCGGCCAAGCGAAGTTGAAAGTTTAAAATAGACTTTTCTCGCGATTTAATGATCCAAACGCAATGAAACTTGGTACAGCAAATGATCATACACACTGAAATGCACTGGTATCTAATTTAGTTCAATTGTTTATATAACCTCAAGATGGCGGCTGTGAGAATTTCGAAAATTAAGTTTTTACTTCTTGTGTTCTAATCATGCGATTGAAATCAACATTTGCACAATGAACGTAAACATTAATCTTCATCTAATAGTACATAACTCTATGGCCTACATATATTAAAATCTAACATGGCGTCCATCCGAAATATTTAGATGGTTCTCAATATCTATTTATCTACTACAGCAATCAAACTGAAATTTTGTAAGTGTATGGAGGCTATAAGCATAAGTTCACCTATGGGACGTTCAATAACCCGGCGAGCACAAATCCAACATGGCGGCGACGCGAAATTTAAATATTCAAATGGACGTTTCTTGCGCTTTAACCATCCGAGCGCAGTGAAACTTGATACGCTATATGCTTATACAAATTTTAATCGACTGGTATCTAATTCATTTAAATTATTTTCATAACCACAAGATGGCGGCTGAGCGAAATTTTAAAATCCCGCTTTTGTTTCGTGTGTCCTAATCATACGATTGAAGTTTGAATAAAACACCTACACAATAATCTAATAGTACATAAATCTAAGGCCTACAGTATAATATAAAAATCCGACATGGTGACCATCCAAAATATTTAGACGGTTCTCAATATCTACGAATCTATTTCAGCAATCAAACTGACAATTCGTAAGTTGATAGAGACAATTGATATTAGTAGGATGTATGAAAATTGGCGATTTAGTTCTACACGGAACTACTTGTTTTGAATTGGTTCCCCGTGTCTCCAAATTACATTTTGTGATTTTTTTTTTATATCTCAACCTCAGTTTGTAAGTGATTTCAATCTACATTGCATTTTATAAGTATTTTCGATCTAAACTCCATTTTGTTAGTATTTTCAATCTAAATTGAATTTCCATTCTACATTTTGTGAGACGTTTCAATCTGAGTTCCCTTTTTGTTAGTACTTTTGGATTAGTTTCCATTTCATTGTCATTTTTGTTTTCACCCAAACCATTAGGGGCCGATAACCTCGATGTTAGGCCCCTTAATATAACAATTATCATCATCATACAGTGGCTCTGGAGTTGGGTTTGTCTCCAAATTGGTGATTGTCGATTTTGGTTCTGAATTTACATCTGTCTTGTACAATGTCTTCTGAGATGTTGATTCCCTGCAGAATTTTACGAAGCCAGCTGTTTTTAGTTTTTAATGAAAGGGCCAGTTTGAGAATACTTTTAGTTAGTCTGTTATTGTTTATTCTGATAATGTGTCTGTAATATTTCAACCGGTTTTTTTTCCGAAACTTGTGAGAGATTTTTTTTAGAATGACAATATATTTCCTGGAATGCTATTTTCCTTCATATTCCGTCTTAAAATTTCCTTTCATGTTTCTCTATGTCTTTGGTTAAAGATCCGCCACCAATGATTAAGGTTTCCGATGCGTACAGCGCTTTTTATTATTATTATTATTATTATTATTATTATTATTATTATTATTATTATTATTATTTAAGCGAAAATTCCCCTACAGGAGAGCGATTAAACTTGATAACATGATGCCATTTGGAGGTGTGTCTCCCCTTTATTCAAAGCTCTTCATTCGTGCGGAATGCTCCCTCTTCCTCTCATCCGTCCAATTTTTCCCAGGTTGTCGTAATGATCTTGGTTCAAACCTCATTAGCAGTCGCCACAAACATCTCTCCTCTCCCAGTCGTCTTAAGTTAATACCCTTTCATTTGTAACTCTATCTAGCCATCTGATCTTCATCATTCTCCTGTAACACCACACATTATTCTTCTTTCTTTCTTTCTTTCTTTCTTTCTTCGTTTTGCCCTCTTAAGGAGCGCGTTTGAACTTCTTGACTTGGGTTGATTGTGTTTTCCACTTCTTCTCCTCCCAAAATCTCCTCATGAACTCGCTATGCCCCTTCTTACGTTCCTCCGTCAATTTTTTACAAGTGGTCTTTTTAGCTTTTTCGGTGAAAGACTGATTTGTAACCACATATTATTACTATTATTATGTTTTAACCGTCGACTTGAGCCTCTACTGACTGCGTGTTAACCACCACTCTCATTTCAGTGTCTGCGCCTTGTTTGTTTGCTGGCTTTGACATCTTGCCAGAATCTCTTGAGACCATCTATCAGCTTGTTCTTCCGCTCCTCGGTTAAAGGGCCTCTCCGTCTTCTGGGTTCTGCCTCTACCATAAAACCCTGATAGCTTTTCACCATCCTTCTGAATCTATTCCTGTCTTTGATTTTACCCTCCGTAATGCCCACTTGTCTCATATCTTTCTCACACTCTTGAAACCATTTCAACTTGGAGATCTTCGGTTTATGAACATTCCAGATTTTCTTTGCGAGTTGGTCATTATTAACGTTCGGATGATAAGGAAAAGTCATATTTTTTCCTGAGCTCATTTTACCCGAAATATGAAAAATAAGTTTGAATGATGGGTCCCTGACCACGTTTAAAGCAATTTGATGATGCCTATAAATGCATATTTCGGCCATTTTTATTGTTTTGGTCATATTTTAGTGATATAAGGTCATATTTGGTTATAATTTCAGCATTGTTGTTTAAATTGAGGCGTCTTTAACAAGGTACGTGTTATCTGGGGGCGAGTTTCAAACACAGGATTTCTGAACAGTGTAGTAGAAGGAGATTTATTTTCGACAGCCTGAGAATGCATATCGTGATGTGCAATGCTGGCAAAGAAGATTAAGAGGTATGTACGATAATGAACTCGATAAACTTCCTGTTAGGAAGTGTCTTTTAACTTACGCCGACAGATAAGCATGCTAATACTTCGTGATTTTTCTTTTAGGAAAACCGAGCAAGAACTGCACCTCAAGGCTATGATACTGAATGAATGTTGAAAATTCTGATGTTCTGTAGCTCTCTGTCAGTTTGTATGATTAAATGTGTCTGGTGTATTATCGCTGATCACGTTTTGGCACTTAAGACGTTTACTGTATGTTAGTGATACCGAACCCTGGTCATTATTCATACGGAAGATGTGCCCATAAGAAAACAATCTTCGATTTCTAATTGTTGTTATTATTATCATCATTATTTTCTAGTGACAGTACCATAGCCCTACTAAGTACGATTCAGCGGCTTGTCTAGATGCAGTTATAATAATTCAAAACGGTGAGAATTATATCTACTTACCGTCCACACAGCTGGCGACGAAGCCCTAGCCTGCAGCGAGAAAGTGCGAGGAGCCGCTGTCAGATCAATGAGAGCATATTGAAACTAGCAAATGAATTTCACGGCCAAGTAGTTAAACTCCTGCTCATCTTATAGGCTGTTGCTGAGTGTGTTGGGGACTTTCACCTAGGTGTATCAATTAGTAATAATTGTGGTATTTTGATTAATGATCATGTTTGTGATCGGAACCTTACGGCTTTGGTTGGTAGTTTTTGAGTTGATGGGTTGGCAACAGGATTGATTGTTGTAACAAGATCGCAATGGAATACAGTCCGCTACGGTATATAAGTTGATTAAACCCAACATTTTAATTAAGCCAAACAAAGGTTGTTCAATGTTGTTATAAATACTACGGTATATAAGTGTATTAAAACCAACAATTCGATAAGCCCAACAGATCACTTTGTGGTCATTGGGTGCATGTTTCGAGGCCTAATTGTTTTTTCCCCTTCTTCAGCCGATATAGATCAAAATGTCAAGGAAAACAGGTGGTTGAAAAGCTTAACACTAAGAAACATTCTTATCAATAAATCTATTATGGTGGAAGATGTTTACCCTAAAGATACAATAAAATAATAAGTCAATGAATATAAAGAAAGAAAGAAAGAAAGAAAGAAAGAAAGAAAGAAAGAAAGAAAGAAAGAAAGAAACAGATGAGAATTTGAAATTAAAAGACAATATATCTACAGGATAAAGAGACATTTTAGACAGGTTTGTCTCCCGAGGGTGGGTGTACTCCGTTCCAGCCCTCAGACCTGAATTAAATTGCTTGGCAGAGCCGGACCAAGAGTGCTAGCCACTACTCAACGAGGCGTACTTAACCTGATGATAACCGGTCAAAAATCACCTGGGTCCAGGCGCTTGGACATATCTCTGATCTACAATCACAATTCACGCTAACACACTACCAATTGGAGTAAGATGAGTTATCCTTTCTTATGTCCGAGGTAAATGCCGGACTTTGCTAAACGACAGTTTAAAAGATAAGGAACGACTCCCCTTAAGTCAGTCAATACATTTAAATATCTAGGATTGACAATGCAATCAACAGCAAGAGCCTAAAGAGTTCATATAAAGTCGCGTGCAATAGCCGCTACCAAAGCCATATATGATATCAAAACAATCACGAAGCTCTCTTTGGGAACTGCTATGACATTATTCGACGCGAAAATAACGCCCATCGCCACATATGGACATGAAATCATATGGGAGAAATTATCCTTGGCAGACTTGAGGACGCTTGAAGCAGTCAAATCGCGCTTCCTGAAGGCTACCCTGGGGATATTGAAGTATACAAAATCAAGATTAGCATATGAACTTGCCAGGGAGACCTTCTTAATTGAGGACCTTCGGATGAAGAGAGGGCTACCATCCACAGACGCTTGGAAAAAACTAATGCAGGAAAGAATACAGAAAAGGGACGAAATCTGGTTCGAGTTTTACACCACCGAGGCAATGATGACTAGGACATGGATGAACACAAATCAAGACTTGCAACACTTTGTCAATTCGATGGCGGTACATGGGTATCACCATAAACTGTGTAATACCGAATACTTTCATGAACCTGATGAATCCTGCGTAGGCTATGTAAATTATGCGGGGTGCAATGTAGTAGATACCACGTGATTTCTTGTGCAAATCGGGGATCATCCATTGTGAAGTTTTGTGAATGACATTTTGTTTTCATCAATATGCACAATTTGTGCGATTTAATTTAATAATAAAATATACGTTTTCTTTAAAAGATAAAAATTAAAAAATTAAACATCCCAATAAAAATTGCTTTCAGTGAATTCAATGTAAGTTACGCCTTAATCAAGCGGCTTCGGTGGCGTAGTCGGTAGCATGCTGAGCTGCTGTGCCCAAGATAGCGGGTTCAAACTCGGCCGAAGTCGTCGGATTTTTTAAGAGCGTTAAAATCCTTCAGTATGCCTTCCTTCGGAGGGGAAGTAAAGTCGGCGATCCCATGTCATACATTTATGGCATGTACAAGATTCTTCCTCAGAGTAAACTTGTATGAAGCTAAATCTCTAGGTTATATTACGTTTCGAACGCTCTATCAAAGTTCCAACGTTCAACACTAGGTATCAATGATATCTGGTAGCGAAAGTTGGAACTATTTGAAATTAAATGGAACGTGTAGCTCACCCTATGGGTGTCCGCTAGAAGTAGCTACAGCGTCAGGCGAGCCGAACATGTCCTCGGACACTCCCGGCACTAAAAGCCGTACAATAAATAAATACGCTGTAATTAATTTGTTATTAATTATAATTTAAAAAATCTCTTCTAGTAGCTGTCAAAAGTATTCCTTTCCATTGCTTTATGAAATGTACGAGAGCGGATAGAAAAGTCGTGGCCCCTATTTTTTTTAGCAAAAAGAAACTACATACAGGCAATTACAAACCTTACAATATTTTTCCACATAGTCTCCACATTTGATCAGACATTTGTCCCATCGCAGCACTGAATTTTATATGCCCTGTGGTAGCATCGTCGGACTACTGTCTTGGCGTCATCGTTGCACGTGAATCGCTGTCCTGCCAGGAACTTCTTCAGCAGACCATGACAGCGCGAGACCACATGTGGCAACCAGAACCGCCAACAAGCTCCGGTCACTTCACTGGGACAAGCCACCATACAGTCCAGACCTCGCCCCGAGTGATTTCCACGATTTTTGGTCCGGTCAAGACTTTTCCATGGAGATAAAATGTCGTATAGAGAATGCCCGTAATGCTTTTGTGAAATTCAAGAAAATCCTCACAAGTACGGACTAAAATACAACCCTTAGACTTCGGTCTGTGTATTTCTATATGGGTCTGAAGGATGGACGATAAATGCGCCAACAACAAAGAAGATAGAGGCCTTTGAAATGTGGATTTACCGCAGAATGCTGAATATACCATGGATTGCATGAATAACTAATATTGAAGTACTGCATAGAATGAACAGACAACTAAACGTATTATGCACCTTTAAAAGACGTTAAGCTGTATACCTGGGACATATCTTGCGGAACACCAAATATCGACTTCTCAAGTTGATACTGGAAGGAAAGATCGAAGGTCAAAGAGGAAGGGACCGAAGAAGGATTTCCTGGTTGGATAACATAAAACAGTGGACAGGATTCCCCAGCATCGATAAATTATTCCACATCGCAGTTCATAACCAAAAAGTGCATCATGTGGTCGCTAACATCCATTAATGGAGAAGATGAAGATGATCAATGCACAGTCAGCTGAATTCCTCCGCAGGGGTATCTCAAATTTAATGCTGCGATGGGACCAATTAATGTGGAACAAGTAGTACAGTGAAGAACTATACAGCCTATTTTCATATATCCTACTTAAGTTAATTGCCTCTACCAACATACAAAAGTTCAGTTTGATTGATGTACGGTAATAGATTCGTAGATATTGAGAACAGACTAAATATTTCGGATGGTCGCCATGTTGGATTGTTATATGCATAGGCCACAGAGTCATGTAGTCTACCACCATTAAATGAAAATTATTGCGTAGGTTGATTATTCAAACTTTCACTTTGATCGCATGATTACGACACAAGAAATAAAAACTTATTTTTAAAATTCGCACAGCCGCCATCTTGAGGTTATGTAAACAATTGAACAAAATTAGATACCAGTACATTACAATGTGTATAAACATTTCCTGTACCAAGTTTCATTGCGTTTGGATCATTAAATCGCGAGAAAGATCTATTTAAAATTTTGAACTTCGCTTGGCCGCCATATTCGTTTTGCTGTTAACCGGTTTTTGAAGGTCTTCTAGATGAACTTCAGTATTGCCCTTTATCTCCGTACAAAATTTCAGGGTGATGCCGCTAATAGTTTCAGTGATATAGAATGCCGGTGAAATATTTCGCACAGCCGCCATCTTGAGGTTATTGAACGAAGTTAGATGTCGGTGCATTACAATGTGTATAAACATATACTGTACCAAGTTTAATTGCGTTTGGTTGGTTAAATCGCGAGAAACGTGTATTTAAAAGTCGCAACTTTGCTTGGCCGCCACGTTGGTTTTGTAGTTACCAGTTTTTCAAACGTCACATAGGTGAACTTCCAGTAGTTCCCTTTATGACCATAAAAAATCCAGGGTGATATCGGTAATAGTTTTAGAGATATTGAATGCTGGTGAAATGCTGGGACGTAACAAAATTTGAAGGGCACGGTCGGGGACCGATATGGTGCTATGAACTTACAGAGTTTCATTGAAATCGCTCAAGCCGCACAGACAGACACATGGACAAGAGGTGATCTCATAAGCCTATTTTTTTATAAATGAAAATATGCTAAAAATAGTGTAAGGTACGTAGAACAGTAGGCTACGTATATTTGTAATCACCTGTAAGATTTTTTAAATTCATTTTTGGCTAAAAGTAATAGGGGCAAAGACTTATTGATCCGCCCTCGTACTTATAGTTGCGAGGGTAAGGGGTACAAACATAAGCAGGGCTGCCACCCTGATAATATCTCGGGAACTGATCAGCTATTTTCCTCATATTTCGTTCCTCTCTGTCTTGAGAAATTATCGGTTATTGACCTTGTAATCCCATTAGCCGTGCCTTTAACAAGCACAGCTGTGTCTAGTCGATGCAGATCAATCACAATTCCACTGTTACCATAATTGTAGACGAGGCATGTGTTTAATAACTATAATATTGACTTCCCTGTGCTCCCGATTTGGACTCACTAATCTCCTTCATACGGGACGTGATCGTCATGTTCAATATCGTTACCAAGGTAACGTGTGCCTATAGTCAGACCTGTGGCTCATATCACAAGATGATTTCATTGAAATTGGTCCAGCCGTTTAGAAGTTATTAGGGGGACACACATACGCACACACAGCCAAAAGGTGATCTCATAAGCCTATTTTTTAATAAGTGACAATAGGTTAATTAGAGGAAAGAGTAGACTTATGAGATCGATCCGGGCAAATGTCTGTCTGTCTGTCTGTCTGTCTGTGTGTGGTCCCCCCTATCAACTCTTAAACGGCTACAGCTATAAAAACCAAATTTGGTATGAGTAAACACCTATACCTGAATATCTCACGGACATATTTGAAAATGACATAAGTGCTACCAACTGCTGAAAAATCACAATTGAAATTTGAGCTCTATGTTGGATATCTCAGAAGTTATGCATGCGAGCTGTTTAAAAATTGGCCCACACAGAGATAAGGACATACCAGATTAATTTTGAGGAGCCCATATATGACAGTGTTGCCAACATGATTCTAAGCTTGCTGATATGTCCAACATTTGAATGCATGTAAATGCTATACTATCGATTGGATTTCAACAACATTTCATATGTGCTCTGTGTACTATAACACATATGAATGTGCGTATTCTTGAGCCAGTAGGACTGCCAACTATTAATAATTACTCTCCCTACTTTTTTTAAAATTCTAATACCAATACATCAGAAAGTATGCAAGCCAACAGATTTATCTCTGCACACGTATAGTACCTGACATTCTAGATTAATTTGGAGTTACTGATATACGTCGATGCTGCCAACATGATTCTAAGCCTACTGATAGGTTCAATTTTAAATGCATGTAACTTCTATACTAATAAATCGATTTCAACCAAAATTCGTATGTGCTTTGTGTACCATAACAGATATGACTGCACGTATTCTTAAGAACCATCAGCGCTGCCAACTGTTAATAAGTGCTCTCTGTAGTTTTTAAAAATCATAATTCCAATATATCAGAAAGTATGCAAGCCAACAGCTCTAAATTTTGCACACGTACAGTGCCTGACATTCTAGATTAATTTGGAGTAACTGACACGATTCAGTGTTGCCAACATGATTCTAAGCCTAGTCTATTGATAGGTCCAATTTTTAAATACTTGTAACATCTATATTAACAAATGGATTTCATCCAAAATTGGGACAATAATATTTCAGATTAATATTTTAAGCAACACATACATGGCACTGTTGCCAACATGATTTTACGCGTGCTGATGTAATGTTAACATTTTATTTCTGATATATTGATTATATTCATTGACATGAATCTTAAATTGTAAGAAAAGTAGGCTCTTTAGTTCGTCACGGAACTTTTTGTTATTAATGCTGAAGAACTCGGGAAGAACAGGCGTTTTATCGTGTTTTACTGCGGTCTCCTGCGTGTTCTGTTGCTTGGGATGTTTACGGATAAGCCATTTGGGAAGTTGGCAGCTATGGGAGGGTTTAAAATCAGTGAAGTTTTACTAAATACGCCACCCAGTGTATTGTTCAGAGCAGGATAGTTCACTTTCACGTACAGTTATAATTCCTGTAACCAACAATGTGGCCTCACGTTCACCTTGACCCACTTGTCTAACCTGCCTTCGTTGTTGTTGTTATTGATTATGGACATCTAAGTGTGTGTTGGAATTGTCTGATACCCTAGGGATCCCATTTGACACGGAACAGTCCCGCAATTTTTTTTTTTTAAATCCCACCGTCCCAGAAACATTACACACGCCTGCGAAATTTAAGTTTTTGAAAAATTTTATTCTTAAAATATTTGGTGTGCTTATTTCGAAAATGACCTCCATTTATTTTCATCACGTCAGGGTTTTCTTTTTTATCGGCTTCCGTGGCGTAGTGGGTAACATGCTGAGTTTCTATGCCCAAAATCACGGGTTCACACCCGGCCGAAGTTCGTTGTATTTTTAAGAGCGTTAAAATCCCTCAGTATGCCTTCCTTCGGAGGGAATGTAAAGCTGGCGGTCCTACAGGGCTATTACAAATGATTGAAGTGATTTCATAAATTCACTGTAGCTCCATTCATTGACATATGGTCACGACTCACTACAGATACGTAGAAAAACTCATAAAGTTTTGTTTGGCTGAAGCCGCACTTCAGGTTTCTGCCGCCAGAGCGCTCGAGAGCGCAGTGAGACAAAATGGCGACAGGAGCCGAGAAAGCGTTTGTCGTGCTTGAAATGCACTCACATCAGTCAGTCATAACAGTGCAACGACACTTCAGGATGAAGTTCAACAAAGATCCACCAACTGCTAACTCCATTCGGCGATGGTATGCGCAGTTTAAAGCTTCTGGATGCCTCTGTAAGGGGAAATCAACGGGTCGGCCTGCAGTGAGCGAAGAAACGGTTGACCGCGTGCGGGCAAGTTTCACGCGTAGCCCGCGGAAGTCGACGAATAAAGCAAGCAGGGAGCTAAACGTACCACAGCCGACGGTTTGGAAAATCTTACGGAAAAGGCTAAAGCAGAAGCCTTGCCGTTTACAATTGCTACAAGCCCTGACACCCGATGACAAAGTCAAACGCTTTGAATTTTCGGCGCGGTTGCTACAGCTCATGGAAGAGGATGCGTTCTGTGCGAAACTTGTTTTCAGTGATGATGCAACATTTTTTCTTAATGGTGAAGTGAACAGACACAATGTGCGAATCTGGGCGGTAGAGAATCCTCACGCATTCGTGCAGCACATTCGCAATTCACCAAAAGTTAACGTGTTTTGTGCAATCTCACGTTTTAAAGTTTACGGCCCCTTTTTATTCTGCGAAAAAAACGTTACAGGACACGTGTATCTGGACATGCTGGAAAATTGGCTCATGCCACAACTGGAGACCGACAGCGCCGACTTCATCTTTCAACAGGATGGTGCTCCACCGCACTTCCATCATGATGTTCGGCATTTTTTAAACAGGAGATTGGAAAACCGATGGATCGGTCGTGGTGGAGATCATGATCAGCAATTCATGTCATGGCCTCCACGCTCTCCCGACTTAACCCCATGCGATTTCTTTCTGTGGGGTTATGTGAAAGATTCAGTGTTTAAACCTCCTCTACCAAGAAACGTGCCAGAACTGCGAGCTCGCATCAACGATGCTTTCGGACTCATTGATGGGGACATGCTGCGCCGAGTGTGGGAGGAACTTTATTATCGGCTTGATGTCTGCCGAATCACTAAAGGGGCACATATCGAACATTTGTGAATGCCTAAAAAAACTTTTTGAGTTTTTGTATGTGTGTGCAAAGCATTGTTAAAATATCTCAAATAATAAAGTTATTGTAGAGCTGTGAAATCGCTTCAATCATTTGTAATAACCCTGTATGTCATGTCATAGATTTATGGCGTGAAGAATTACATTTCACTAACTACACTTGTGGAAGCTAAATTTTGTAGGTTAGTTTGATAACACTCTATTAGTTCCAACGTTCGCCGCCAGGGGCTGACTGCGATGGCATTTAGTAGACACCTCCGCAGCTAGGTGTCGTGGATGGTAGCTTTTGGTAGCAACAGTAGGAACTACTTGAAAAAATTAATTGTCTGCTGTCCTTCTACCTGAATTACAGATACACACACTAAAACAGTCATCACAATTAACACCGGTTATCAGACAGATTCTACACACACCCAAAGTACACGGGGCTACATGACTGCGTTGTCGCAGCCCCTAAACTGAGGAACCAACCAACCAAACATCATATGAGTGGTCCAGTTGCAAAACTCGTCTAATCTTCTACTTGTGAATATTATTTATTACATCATTTTATTTTACTTTGTTTTGTTTATTTTGTTTAGTTTTAAATTGTTTTTTGTTTGTTTTGTTATGATTTTGTTGTATTTTATTTTGATTTTCCAGAAAACAAACACAAAACCAAAAAAAAAAAATGACGAAGCAAAAAGCAAAATTCAAAAACAAAACCAAGAAAGAAAAGCAAAAAGTAAAACACAAAACCAAAAACACAAAGCAAAAAGTAGAAAACAACAAACACAAAAGATACGCGAGGCAAAGTCCAGAGAAACGTTTCTCATGAAAATGATTCTTATTCACAAGTGGATAGAACGAGTTTTGCAACTGGACGACTCATACACACTGAAGAAAATGGAAATTGCAACACCCAGAAGGAGTGGTGCTACATTGCTGCAATTGAACATGCAGGACGAGTGTTCGGTTGTGATTCGATGATTACACTTTCAGGTCCCTCTGACCGCAAGTTTGGACAACAATCAATACAGGATGTGCCCACCACGAGCTGCAATACATTGATGAATTCGGGGAGGCATGGAGTCAATAAGGCCCTGGATCGCTTCTTGTGGTATTGTGGCCCATGCTTGCTGCACTGCACGGGTCAGTTGTTCAGAGTTGTGGGTGTCTGAGGACGGTTGGCCAGTTGTCGACCCATCATGTCCCACACATGCTCAATAGGACTGAGGACCAGGGATCTGGCGGGCCATTCTAAGGTTGTGATGTCGTGGAGAGCTTCTCTGGAGATGAGTGCAGTGTGAACCCGGGCATTGTCCTGCTGAAACATCCCATTGGCAATGTTCGCCATCATAGGGACAATCACTGGATTGAACACCCTATCAACGTACTGTCGAGCAGTCATAGTGCCCTCAACAAGCACTAATTGTGATTTCACATTAAAGCCAAGAGCTCCCCAGACCATAATGCTTGGTGGTGGCCCTGTGTGCCTCTCGACAATAAGGTCTGGACGGTCCCTCTCCCCGGTACGTCGGCGCACACGATTCCGGCGATCACTGTGGGCAAGACAGAAGCGCGATTCATCACTAAAGATGGCCCTATGCCATTCGTCGACCCACGTCGATCGTTTTCGACACCAGGCCAGCCTTACACGTCGCTGTTGTGGGGTCAATGGAACACCTTCTGCAGGGACACGGGATTGTAAGTCAGCTGCACGCAGGTGATTACCAACTGTTTGTTGTGTAACGTGGGGAGCCACAGCTGCTCGAATTTGCGCTGCTGTTGCATGGGGTTCCATCCGGGCCATCCGAATGATGCGGCGATCCTCTCTCACAGTTGTCTGTCGCACTGGGCCTGTGCGAGGTCTACGAGTGTGCGTACCTTCATTTGACCACTGCTGCCATACACGTTGTACCGTAGATGCCTGTCGACCAACACGTGCAGCGACAGTCCTTTGCAATAATCCAGCCTCACACAGCCCAATTATCCGAGCCCTCTCAAACGGCGACAGTTGTTGATAGCGTGCTCTTCTCTGTCGTCGAGACATGTTTGACGGGGAACACTTCACTGCACAGACTGCAAGTCAACTACGCTACACCAGAGTCCGTATACTGGAGTTGATTCCTCCGCGACCAATCACGTGGGGAGACCTGTAGCAACAATCCAATGGGTCTGAAACTTTGATCGTTTACATACCTACATGGCATCGTTCCATATCTTGAAAATCAACACAAACGACCAATGCCTTCATGGTGTTGCAATTTCCATTTTCTTCAGTGTACTCGTTAAGCCTAAGTGTGCCAATTACAATTCGTGTTGACCGACTGAAAAACTTTGTTTATTACTATTAGAATTAGAATTTAGAATTTATTAAGAATATCAATATTACATCCAGCAATACAAGAAAATATATGCATACATAGCTTTTTATGTATTAGGACATACCCGTACATTGCTCAAGCAATCGCGTGTGCTATTGACGTCCGAAACGGGGGAGGAGCTTACGGTCAGCTGTTTGCAATATGGCGGCGATATAGTGACGTGAAGTAATTGGGTGTGCGTTTGTTATGGCTTCTAATTTATGATGGCAAAATACTACATATTTCCTTTCATTGATAGAAATATTTTTATAATCAATTTAAATGCAGTGCCTAATTACTACCAGTTAAAAATATTACCCACATGTAGATAGTTAATTTACTGTCTGCTGTTACATATATGAAGCCTGTACTTGGGAGCCTAGCGGTATCGATGTTTTTATTAATTTCACAATATATATATCTCACATAACACAAAGGACGACTCCCTGATAATAAATTGAATCAAGCATCCCTGAATTTGCATGAATGTTTTGGGTTCAAAGAAGCGTTACTTGGGATGCTCAAATCATACTTCAATATTGCAAATATTGACCTACATACTTGCTGTTCAAAGGCAAGAATATTAATTTATTAATCTCTTGACACAGGCAAGTTAAAATGGAGACATCCTCTTTATCAATATATTTAATTAAATATTTAAAATACAGATATTTAACAAAGCTGGAGTCTCCATTTGAACTTGTCATAAGCAAACGGAACAGATCAAAAACTACACTTTAAGCCAAACCAAATTCACTCTTCAGCTCGACATAAACCAGAATACCAATTAAAACCTATACAAAACATACTCTCCTTGCTGTTGTACAACTTTCAAACCAACTATTCGCACTCGAAACTGTAAAACCCTGAAATGGGAACTAATTAAAGTTAGAATAGCCTAGGCCGATCCGGTCTCCTGCTACATTACCGCATATGTATACTTAACATCACTATAACTTCAAAATTACGGCTAAGTGACCTATCTGCCTGAGTAGAATAGGTGTTACCGGCCTGCCTGGGATGATGGGTCACCAAACTGGTACTTAAAACTAAGATTTTACATTTTAATTAACTAAATTCAACAGTAGGGAGATTATAGCCAAAAACACAATTTAAGCCAAATCATACTTCAATGACCTACATACTCGCTGTTCAAAGGCAAGGATATACATTCTCTGGCAAATTAAGGCTAGGAACAGCATTTTTCTTAAGTTTTCTAACCATTCGGCTATTGTCAATCGGAAGAACCCCTAAAATAAGTTTACGAAGAGCGGATTACATTCTTTGTACGGCACAGAAGTAAAAGGCTATAAGTTTATCAGTATTTTTGATGTTGCTAAATCCATGTGAATACAAATTAGAGACAATAACTATTAATAATCAACAGTACCGGTGGAAAGAAGTCGTCTTCACAAAAATGCAGACTGCACACTGCCATGCAACGTGTAACACGTTTTCCAATTGACAGCGCCGAAGCCCATCTTTCTCTCTGAACTTTTTGTACAGGAAAGTAGTGAAAATATTTCGTAGCCGTTTTATACGATTTGCAACCGTATACTGAGCAGTACCTCCTCAAATTTGACAAATTTCTTTCTGTTTCCATCACGACGTCAATGCTTCACCATCTAAATAAATCTCACCAGTCACAATGTTACAGCTTCAACATTCTGCCGCGTGGCTGCGCCATCCAACTTTTCTGACGTCAATAGGCTATAGTCATTGCCCTTTTCACTGACTACAACATTGTGTAATTCACTTGTTCTCTTGATCACTGGAGTCCCTTTATATGAAATATGCATAATCTTCATCACACCGTAACTTTAGTCTATTTCTGAATCTAAGTAAACGTATTAGTCTAAAAATGTACATTCTTAGATCTATGTGATGAATATCAAATTCAGCCGAGTAAGGGGATAATACATGTAAGCTATACCACGTAAGGCAAGGCCTTGTGGGTGGCATATTAGGTCTACTTACTTAATTATAACGTTAAGTGCTCATGTTAAAAATATATTACATATACTGTATTTTAAAATAAGCGTTGTGAAATAGCTAAGTAGCAATGGTAATGCTATTTTATAGATTAAGCTACTTTAATGACATTGTTATTCTCTCGAACAAATATTTCTGCGTTACTTATAAACTTTGTAACTGCTCTTTTATGGGGTTAGGAAGGATATTGTAAAATTTAGGAATAAAGTATTGAAAATTACGCTTTGTAATATTTAGATTTGGTTTGAAAAGGACAGCCAAATTTCCTGTTCTAACTCTTGTTTGGTAGGTGTGGCTCATATTTATAACTGAATTTTTATTTTTATAGATATATTTATAGACTTTCGTCGCGTAAAGTTGTCCTATGTTCATGACGTTTGCTTCCGCATACAATTCATTAGTTGGATATAACCTTTCCTTTTTATACATGATACGCAACACCAAGTTTTGCATTACTTGAACTTTTCTTACAATAGTTTGATAAGCTCCTCCCCATGCAATTAATCCATACGTGAGAGTAGACTGAATAAGTGCAAAGTAGATATCTCTCAGTAGTTTAATATTAGTTAGTTAGTTAGTTAGTTAGTTTTTGTTGTTTTAAGGGGCGGAACTACGAGGTCATCTGCCCCTAATAGTTTAATATTGACAATGTGTTTCAGATAATGAAATACATAAACTGTCCTCCTTATTTTCTTTGTAATGAAATCAATGTGAGATCTCCACTTCATGTCTTCATCAAAATAAATTCCTAGGTATTTTATATTTTGTGTGCGGTTGATTCTTATGCAGTTGCAGCTTGTATTACAGTTTTCTCTATGTTCTGTCAGCTCGTTGAAGCAATTTTTGATTATTTTTTTTAGTGTGAAAGTAATACATTTTGATTTATTTACATTCAGAAACAATTCATTATTATCCAGTTTGATAGTAAAGTGATAAGTTGGTTTCATGGATAAAGATCTTCAAAAATTGGCGTAAAACGTACAGATTTCACGTCAAGGTCCCCTAAAGCCGCTTGGAGTGCCACCTGTTCCAACAATATCGCGCAGGAACTGTTGACCTGGTTGCCCCTAGTAACGCTAACAAAATCAGCTCCTTGGCGTTGTATGCAGAGCTATCTTATTAGCCATCTTCTCGCTCTTTGCTCTCGGCCTGTTGAATAGTCAAGGTAACTCCTTATTTGCAGCTTCCGTGTCTTTTATTCATGTGGGAGGGGAGACTTTTAGCTTTATATGGAATATACATGATTCGAATATCTGCTGCAGTGATGGAATCTACGGAAATAGATGTTAGCCAATACTATCCCATATTATCCAGTTACATGCGAGTCTTGGGTAAGAGCGATTCGGAATAGGCTTACCTCTAACAAGGGGAGGATACGATGCATGGGTCACCGATTCGAACCATCTTTAGTACACGTTTAGGGCATGACCAGGCGTATACCAGGTGCGCTTCTCAGCCGTTTCCGAGAAATTATTTAATTGCAATTGCAGTGTGTTGTGTTTTTTTTGTAAACATTGGCCTTTTGTATAACTGTAGGTGTCGCGAATAATGCTTATTTTGCAGTCAATTGTAATGGCGTGTTATGTGAGCGGGAAAAGAGGTTCTGAAATCATCTTATGGGGATCAACGTTTGTGACATTACATAATGTAGAGTATCGGCATTGCAAATACGAGGCACGTCCAGAAAGTAAGTTCCGTTTGGTAATAACATTAAATTGTGTACAGATACAGAAATATTATATATTGCACAACATTCTACACCTATTAAACTACTTTTCCACATAACTGCCGAACTTTTGCAGTCATTTGTCATAGCGTGGCACAAGTTTTTGGATACCTTCTTCATAGAAGTTTGCCGCCTGTGTCTTCAACCAGTTGGAAACATCATTTTCCGAGGTGTCAAGATTTGTTTCTGCTTAACCTTTGCTGGAGATGAAGTGTGCCTCCATTCCATTGATTGCCGCTTACTTTCAGGGGTGTCGTAAGAAACCCAATTTTCATCTCCTGTGACTATCTGTGTCAGAAATTCTTCGCCGCCTTCATTGTAACGGATCAAAAACTGAAGTGCACTACCCATCAGTTTTGTTTTGTGTTGCTCCTTAAGAATCTTTGGAACCCAACGTCGGCAAAGTTTACGAAAGTTCTGTTTTTCGGTAACAATTTCATGAATCAGTGATCGTGAGATTTGGGGAAATTCCATAGCGAGAGCACTAATTGTAAACCTGCGGTTTTCCCGGATCTTGTCATCAATCGCGTGAACCAGTTCTTCTGTAACCGCTGCAGCGGAACGTACAACTAGTTGAAGACACAGGCGGCACACGTCTATGAAGAAGGTATACAAAAGCTCGTGCCACGCTACAACAAATGCCTGCAACATTTCGGCAGTTATGTGGAAAAGTAGTTTAAGGGTTGTAGAATTTTGTGCAATAAATAATTTTTCTGTATCTGTACACAATTTAATGTTATTACCAAATGGAACTTACTTTCTGGACGTACTTCGTACATTGGTATTATACACGGTCAGGTGTATTCTATTATGAAAATGAAAATCCACAGCCTGCATCCAGTCTCCGACCGGGTCAGGAATGGAATGAATGAAGCCCCCATCTAGCGGCGAGGATATGAACTGTGCCGGCTGCCGAGGCCTGACGCACTCCTCTGGGGCAATGATTAGATGAATGACAGATGAAATGAAATGATAGTGGAGAGTGTTGCTGGGAAAACCGGAGTACCCGGAGAAAAACCTGTCTGCCTCCGTTTTGTCCAGCACAGATCTCACATGGAGTGACCGGGATTTGAACCACGGACCCAGCGGTGAGAGGCCGGCGTGCTGCCGCCTAAGCCACGGAGGCTTTGTATTCTATTATATGTAACTTAAAACATGTATGCATTGAAGGCCCAGTAGCAGACGCCTGTGAACCATCAGACCACCCCGTACCTCACAAGCAGTGACTCAAGCTCTGGGTATTGGTTGGAAATTGCCATTGGTTACAAAAAAAGAACAGAAAAATTCAACACACTGCAAAAGCTCGCCGGTGGGATACGATCCAGCGATCCCGCGCTTACGAAGCAGGACTCTTTAACGCTGCACCACGCACTCGTTGGATTCTTGCTATCGTACAACGCACATAGACGCCGCACTGTAATTGCAATTCATTAATATCTCGGAAACGGCTGAGAAGCGCACCTGGTATACACCTGGTCATGCCCTACACGTGTACTAAAGATGGTTCAAATCGGTGACCCGTGCATCGTATCAGCACGAGAGGCGTGTGCGGAATGTACTGAAATCGTTACACAGTAAAGTCATCAGTAGGAACCGGACATTTATGCACTGAAGACGAATAAAACATGCATGCTATTATGCTCTAAAACAGGGATGCACAACCTTTTTATAAGTGTGGGCCAAGTTTATTTTTACATAATAAGTGGCGAGCCGCAAGTTACCTTTCCACATAGGCACTTGCCAAACCCCACCGCTAAAGCTAACTTTACTATTATCTGAATAACCAATTTTACCAGCAGACAAAAAATGTGTTTCAATACCATTTTTGTGTCCTCTAAATGGTTTAAATCCATTTTTGAAATTCTTTGGCAAATTGCATTATTAAGTTTTCAAGTTACTGATTTACAATCAACTTATTCCTAATTCGAAAAGGTTTAGGGGTAGACGTATATAACATCAAATAATACTATCACAATGTTGTCCAATTTTTTATTTTTACAAAACACAGAATTCTTAACATTAAAGTACACACATCAAAAAAAGTTTTGCATCACCTCGGTTCCAAGAGTTCCGGAACCGTTAAATACAAAGGGAATAGAGATCAACACAAACAACATTTCAGCTCGTTTTATTGCTCATGAGACCCACACATTGCATGTTGTACCATCATACAGCTAGACTTTCAGCATTTGTGGTCCAGATTGCAGTACACACCACTACCTCTAATACCCAGTAGCACGTCCTCTTGCATTGATGCATGCCTGTATTCGCCGTGGCATACTATCCACAAGTTCATCAAGACACTGTTGGTCCAAATTGTCCCACTCCTCAACGACAATTCGGCGTAAATCTCTCAGAGTGGTTGGTGGGTCAAGACGTCCATAAACAGCCCTTTTCAACATATCCCAGGCATGTTCGATAGGGTTCATGTCTGGCGAACATGCTGGCCACTGTAGTCGAGCGATGTCGTTATCTTGAAGGAACGCATTCACAAGATGTGCACGATGAGGTCGAGAATTGTCGTCCATGAAGACAAATGCCTCTCCAATATTCTGCCGATATGGTTGCACTATGGGTCGGAGGATGTCATTCAGGTATCGTAAAGCCGTTTCGGAGCCTTCCATGACCACCAGTGGCGTACGTCGGCCCCACATAATGCCACCCCAAAACATCAGGGAACCACCACCTTGCTGCACTCGCTGGACACTGTGTCTAAGACGTTCAGCCTGACCAGGGTGCCTCCAAACACGTCTCCGACGATTGTCTGGTTGAAGGCATATGCGACACTCATCGGTGAAGAGAACGTGATGCCAATTCCGTGGGGTCCATTCAGCATGTTGTTGGGCCCATCTGTACCGCGCTGCATGGTGTCGGAGTTGCAAAGCTGGACCTCGCCATGGACGTCGGGAGTGAAGTTGCGCATCATGCAGCCTATTGCGCACAGTTTGAGTTGAAACACGACGTCCTGTGGCTGAACGAAACGCATTATTCAACATGGTGGCATTGCTGTCAGGGTTCCTCCGAGCGACAATCCGTAAGTAGCGGTCATCCACTACAGTAGTAGCCCTTGGGCGGCCTGAGCGAGGCCTGTCATCGACAGTTCCTGTATCTCTGTACCTCCTCCATGTCCGAACAACATCGCTTTGGTTCACTCTGAGACGCCTGGAAACTTCCCTTGTTGAGAGCCCTTCTTGACACAAAGTAACAATGCGGACGCGATCGAACTGCGGTATTGACCTTCTAGGCATGGTAGAACTACAGACAACATGAGCAGCGTTCCTTCGTCCTGGTGGAATGACTGGAACTGATCGGCTGTCGTACCCCCTCCGTCTAATAGGCCCTGCTCATGCATGGTTGTTTACATCTTTGAGCAGTTTTAGTGACATCTATGAACAGTCAAAGGGACTGTATCTTGGATACAATATACACAGTCAACGTCTATATGCCGGAGATCTGGGAACTGAGGTGATGCAAAACTTTTTTTGATGTGTGTATATGAAAAATGAAAATTAATATATCGTCAAACTGACAATCAAATCAAGTAATAGCCTGGAAAGTTGCTTGAGGGATACTGCCCAGATAGTGGAAGGAATGTCCTTCCCTATCCATTTCTTAAAATGCCAGACGTAACATACTGTTATCTCGTTATCTGTTGCTCAGAAAGTTGCTTACGAGGATGTCGCACACACAGGCAAAACCAAGTTTTGCTCAAGATATTTTAAATTATACTTCATTTCAAATGTATAAAATATGCTGTTATGTTGAGAATAAGCAATACATACAATAAACCCATAAAATATACATTTTCAAAAAATTTGGTCCGGCACAATAGTTAGCGAGGAGCTTTTGTTTAGCGGGTTAAAATCGATGTACTTTGTTCCTTAGACCAGGGCCATCCAGACAGCGCTCCCCGAGCGTTAGCGCTCCGGACGCGTTCTAAGCCAGTGCTCCGAGCGCTTTGGTGGAAGGAGCTTGGCTGGCTGAGCACGCTGAAGTGTGGAGACGATTCATCAGTCGCTAGTCTAGTCCAATGCGCTTTGTTGATAGCGTGTAAGTAAATCAGTTTCACAGTGGTCATGACTCAACAGCATACAAAAAAAAAAAAAAAAAAAGGACTGGTGAAGCAGCAGTCTTCAAAGCAGAATGGGAAATTTCATTTTTTTGTACAGCTTATAAAGGGCATGCCTAATGTTTAATGTGCTACAGAGATGTAATGTCTTAAAAAGAACACAATTTGTTGTTGAATTTTCCTCTCAAATATGTTCACTTTTCAGTTTGGAATAAATCACAATATTCTTTACTGAACACTTGTGTTTGTTTCCTGCACATTCCATACATCGGAGTAGCATTCGATTTGTATATGTGGTATATTTGTTATGGCAAAACAGCCCTATTAATATGCCAACAATCCCACAAGAGCCATCGGCTGTACTGTACGTACGTATCCAGTCAGCGTGGTCCGAACATGGTCCGTCTCCTCGCTGCCACAGTGTAGTGGTGGTACGGGAAGAAGCGCTAGTGTGACTGCCCAGTGCTCCCCGAGTGCGGCCACGCTCTCGGAGCGCAATGACTGGATGGCCCTGTCATAGACTACTCGACGCTCTCACAGAAGCAAAACAGGCATGTAATTAATTATATTTTTAAATAATGCACCTTCTTTGTGAAAACTATTCTAAAACAAAGCAAAATATATGTCCCTGTCCAAAATTATTGTAAACAATGAAGAAGAAAACAAATCTTTGCTGAAAACACTTTTTTGTCGAAACATTTCCCAATTTGATTGGTGTTTGACCTCCCACTGTCACTGACTCTTATTTGGTTATTGTTAACATAAACAAGGAAGAACACTTTGTATATTTGGGCAAAAAGTAACTTTTACAGATTTCTGAACATCATTCCCAAAATAAGCGTAACTCAACTTAAGCGATGACTCTCATTTGAACTTATTTTCTCATCAATCGATTTTTCGGTCAGTCGATTAATCTTTTTCAAATGAATTTAAACTATTCGATTAATCGATTAACCGAACATAGGTTATTACCAGCTCTACATGTAAGGGAGTGGATTGATCAAGCGGGGCATCGAGAGGGAGAAATTCAAAGCAAAGTGAATTTCCTTAATGTTAATTTTCTGTTGCAATTTCGCTCGGATGACATATAAACGCTTACTTATTTAATTCCTGTCGCTCCTTCCGGAGCATAGGGCCTTGGCGAAATTTCTCCACGCAGTACGGTTCCTGGCCATTCTCTTCACTTGACTCCAGTTCTTGTCCACCTCTGCAATTTCATTTTCGATCGTCCTCTTCCAGGTCTTCTTAGGTCGACCTTGCTTCCTGGCGCCTTGAGGATTCCAGTCTAGCGCCGCCCTCTCAACAGCTCCGTCCGGCTTCCTTAGTGTGTGACCAATCCAGCGCCATTTCCTCTCCTTGATCTGGATGCTAATCGGTTGTTGATTGGTGATGGTCCAAAGATCTTCATTATGTCCGGCCACCTCACATTCATGATGCGACGCAGACATCTGTTAATGAACACCTGTTGCTGGTTGTTGATTGGTTTTGTGACTTTCCATGTTTCGCAGCCGTAGAGAAGAATCGACTTTACGTTGCTATTGAAAAGGCGGAGCTTGGTCTTCCTGGAAATGTTTCTATTTCTCCAGATGGGGTAGAGCTGGACAGAGGCACCATTTGCCTTTCTGATACGGGTTCGAACATCTTCCTCTGCTCCCCCATCATTTGTGACTATACTTCCATGGTAGAGGAAGGACTCAACTCGCTCAATTTCCTTTCCGTTGACTGACAAGCTAGTCGTGACGTCAGAATTTATCCTCATCTCTTTGGTCTTGTTGGTGATCAATTATTTACACACTTGTATATTCATTTTGTCGTTTACATTGAGTTCAGTACTGTATGAGGGGCGTTCAAATGAAAAGGTACGAAACGATACTGTGGGTACAATTTATTCATTATTGAAAAGTAATCACCACAGGTGTTCCCATTGCTTCACTAGCCGCAGGATTCCCTGTTCCCAGAAGTCTTGTGGTTGTGACAGGAGCCAATCCTGTACGGTGTCCTTCAGTTCGTCGTCCGATTGGAAACATTTTCCCTTGAGACGAACCATTAACAGTGACGTGTATTGTGGGACACTCCGTTAGCCTACGCAAGTCCATCAAGAACAAACGGCCAGGACTGTTCACGAAGGGAGTGATTCTGCTCCACGATAACGCTCGCCCACACGTCTCTAACGGCACACAAGGTGTATTGGTCACGATCAAGTGGGAGAAACTTCAGCATCCGCCCTACAACCCGGACTTGTCACCCTGTGACTTTCATCTGTTTGGTCCGTTAAGGGGGGACCTACGCCTTTAAGAATCAAAATTTGTCATTTTTCAATTTTTTTTCTACGTTTATTGATTCTTCCTCTTCAAATCACTGCAACAATTTCTTTGATATGTATAATACTTTTGAAGTTATGACCAAAAAAGTGCAGGGGAGTTTTGGAAGCTTGCCTACACATTGGAAACTTCGTTGCTCGTTTCCCGAAACTTGAATTTTCAAATCCGTTTCCTTAGTAACTGCCAGAGTTTTCAAGATAATATAGTGAAATTTAGTATACAAGTGTATCTTATAGGGAAGAACAATATGACCTAGAACTGTTGTTGTACATGTCATAGTTTCGGTTTAAAAAAAATATTCCGTGAAAAAAAATTGCAAAAAAAGTTACACTTTAATATAAGTTTAATTTTTTTTTCTTTTTAGATTCCAATGATTCTAGGTCAATCTCTAGCTACCGTATTAGTAAATACAATGAAAAAATAATTTTTGAAAAACAATGATATTTGTGTAAAATATTAGGGAAACGGTGGATCAGTGCACAATATGCAGCCGCCATTTTAAATGCCTAATTTGCGTAAATGCATTCGCCATATGACTTGTAAATACACGAACATATTGGCAAAGCAAAGTGTGATTAGCGGACCAAATAACAATTCTTTAGTACTTTCTGTTGCTGAGGAATAAAAAAGTGAAATATACATGATCCTTAAAGGTGTAGGTCCCCCCTTAAATGAACATCTCAAGGGAAAACTTTTCCAATCGGACGATGAACTAAAGGACACCCTACAGGATTGGCTCCTGTCACAACCACAAGACTTCTGTGAACAGGGAATCCTGTAGCTAGTGAAGCAACGGGACACCTGTGTACAGACCTGTGGTGATTACTTTTGAATAACGAATAAATTGTACACACAGTATCGTTTCGTACCTTTTCATTTTGGACACCCTTCGTATCCATCAGTTAATCATGTAGGGAATAAAGAAAATGAATCGATTATTTAACGTTGGCGAATGACCCTTAATACAATAAATACCAGCAACAGATTTTTTGTTGATTTACAAATTCATTGAGAATTCAATCATGCCAGCACACGGCAAGATCAAGTGTCTCCGAATTTTACAGGATTTAAGATTTTTAAGTGCTAGATGTGTTCTTACGCAACACGCAAACATAACAAACATGCTAATGGGAGGGTCACGTGTATTCATTAGCACCAATTAGAGGAAACCTTTTAAGAGTAATCTACTAGAAAATAGCTGCTAGGTGTACTTGGCTTCTTGAGGTCAGTGGTGACATTTGAAAATAGCACTTCCACAGTCCCTCAAGTATCGGGACATGGGTTACTAAGAATATAAACTGATTTAAAGTTAAACTCTTCGATTCAAGTTGTAATACGGCCGAAGTCGTCGAATTGTTTAAGAGCGTTAAAAATCCCTCAGTATGCCTTCCTTCGGAGGGGAAGTAAAGCCGGCGGTCCCATGTCATAGATTTATGGCATATTAAAGAACCTTCCACTAATTACACCACCTGTGTGAAGCTAAATTGTATAGGTTAAGAATGAAAACAACGCTCTTAGGTTCTTACGTTCATTGCCAAGAGCCGACTGCAGTGGCGTCTGGTAGCTAAGTTCTGAACTAGTAGTCGTTGACGGTGGCGTTTGGCAGCAAAAGTAGGAACTATTTGATAAAGATACCGTCAGTGTGAGAGACTACACTGTATATCATTTCAAATGACGCATGCTACAAATGCTCGCTTCGCTCGAAGCCCCAGGACTCTTTCAACAGACTCCATTATCCATTAACTTAGGCTTCCCGCGCGGGGAACGGAGAGTGGAAGGTGCACTCTGCTGCATGACGCCACGCACTCGCCTTCTCCGTATCGCATAACGCCAGACCCCAGGAGTAAACTCACACTCGGTGCATATGCACTGAACAACATGATGACGTCATACACGCTGTAACCGTAACGCATAACGGTAGACCAAAGCATAACGATGAAGTCGACAAGATCACTTGAAATGATAAAATTCAAAAGTCTGCAGTCCTTACTTGAATTAAAAAACAGATAACACACACTAATTTAGTCATCACAACTAACTCCGGTTATCAGACAGATTCTACACACACCCAAAGTACACGGGGCTACATGACCGCGTTGTCGCATCCCCTAAACTTAAGAACCAACCAACCATCCGATTAAAGTTAACGGAAACTCATTGAAATTTAAAGTTAAACTCACTGATTAAAATAGAACTAAACAGATTATAATTAATACTAATAAAATTAAACTAATCTGATTTAAATGTTACTCGCTGAATACAAAACTCAGCAAATTTTCTAGGTTTGTGCCGTGTCTTGTGTGGGTTTCGCCTAGGACATCAAGCTGGCTCATCAGCGGGCTCTTGGTGTCCACGCCCGGACCCCCACAGGAGTAGCGAACTGCGCGATACCTCCCTCTTTATGAAGCGCACCTGCGTCTCTTCACTGCGAGAGCTAAAAGCTCAAGCAGTCATCACCTCTCTATGAAGCCAAATTTAACTCACTGTATACAGTTCCTGATAAACTCTCTGATTGAAGAAAAACTAAACTGACTAAAGTTAAAATTAGGAACGGTAAATAGTTTCGAATAAATATAACTGAAGATATATATATTATTTAAGATTGAAAGAATAGTTTTAAACATAGAAACGACTTCATCGGAACAGACTTACAATAACACCACCATTAATCTAGTTCTCGCAAATTTCCCACTGCCGTCAATGACACGACTTCTAAATGAACGGTTCCTAAAGTGTGATCTCATTGACAAGAAGCAACAACAAGTCTGTCATTAAATGTCATTACGGGCTTTAAGTGACTCTAAATTGACACTGAAATGTAAAAAGTGTTTCTGAAAAATAACATTTCCTTAAGTACTTTTGTGTAACCATATGAGAAGGTAAAAAGATGTTAATTAGGGCCTACATAATCGATCCATTATTAATTACGTTGTGAATCAACGTTATCATTCCATAATGCTTGCCACGGTGGGTGAGTGGTTATAGTGTCGGACTACCAACCCCAAGATTGCAGGTTCGCCCCTGGCCATGGTAAGTGATTTTTGAAGGCGACAAAAATCACGATACTCATGTCATACGTTGTTGGCATGTTAAAGAACCCATTTGAATTCAGTAGGCCGTGTTCAATGGCAAAATTAATCTCGGGATTTTCCGCCAACACAAAGTTCCTCCATTCTCTACTTGAAAGCGCTGTAGTAGTGTCAAGGGGTTTAGATATCTAACCTCCTTGACTTTCATAGCGTTCAAAGGAACGACGAAATTCGACATGCAAGCTACCCTCTGGGTGTCAATTAACAAAGCTTGCACCAGACACCCGAGGCCATACGGTATTATTATTAATATATTATTATTCCATAATTTTTGTTTTCATGATCTTAATCATGAATTATTTCCACAAGAGACCACCTCGTGGTGTAGCGGCTAGCGTTTTTTTGGCTATTGGCCCGGAGGTCCAGGTTTGATTTCCGGCTCTGCCAAATATTCAGTTATGGTCTGAGGGCTGGAACGGGGTACACTCATCCTTAGGAGGGAAACAGTGGGTTCGATTCTAACGTCAATCATCTTGTAAGTCGTTTTTCGTGGTTTCCCACATCCTCACCTGAATTATAAATACACAACATTAATATAGCCATCACAATAACACAGGTTTTCGGTCAAGAAACTCCACACGCACCCAAGAACACGGGGCTGAATGAACGCGATGTCCAAGCCCCTCAAATGAAAATGACAACAACTACAACATTACTTCAAGATTGAGCCCATAACATTTAGAAACTCAAATCAGCCAAGATGACAATGTCACAGCAAAAGTTGATACAATTTCACCTTATATCTTCATTCCCGCTGTAAATTCTGAAATTGAGAAAGAAGTAAGCGAGGCTAGGAGAACAATTGGAGCATTAAATTCTGTTTTATGGAGCAGAAATATTTTAAACAACACGAGGGCTGTTTTTTAAGTAAAGGTGTTTAAAAAAATTAACCGTACATTTTATTTCGAAACCACATTTATTTTTAGGTTTTACATACCTTCCTCTATTTTTCTACATAGTTGCCTTGTTTATTTAGGCACTTGTCATACCTTAAAAGTAAGTCCTGAAATCCCTCTGCATAAAAGTTTGCCGTCTGCTCTGACAACCAAGAATTCTCACTTGAGGAAAATCCATTGTTAGAGTGGTTATCATGAATCTTCGGTCCTCGTGAATTTTCGTGTCAATTGCAGTCACCAAGTCATCTGTGATCATAGCTTGCCACGGTGGGTGAGTGGATAGCGTGTCGGTCTACTAAACCCAAGATTGCAGGTTCGCCCCTGACCGTGGTAAGTGATTTTTGAACGGCGGCAAAAATACGATACGCATGTCATACGATGTTGGCTTGTCAAAGAACCCATTTGAATTCAGTAGGTCGTGTTCATAATGGCAAAATTAATCTCGGGAGTTTCCGCCAGCACAAAGTTCCTCATTTCTCTACTAGAAAGCGCTATTGTGTTCAAGGAGATTAGATATCTAACATCTAACCTCCTTGACTTTCATAGTCAAGGAACTACGAAATTCGACATGCAAGCTACCCTCTGGGTGTCAAATAGCAAAGCTTGCACCAGGCACCCGAGGCCATACGATATTATTAATATTATTAGTATTATTATTATTATTATTATTATCTGTGATCATATGAACATTTCACGGCCACTTTTGAACTCGCACCCATTTTCGCACTTCACCTTCCGTCATTGCATTATCACCATACACCTCACAAAGCTGACGATGAATGTTTGCAGCCGAGTTGTTTCTTGCACTCATGAAACGTATCACAGATCGTACCTCACTCGCGGCGGGCGAATTAATAATCTTGAACACTGTAAGTCATTAAATTAATATTTTTATTTTTAAGGCGTCGCCTCCGTGGTGTAGTGGTCAGCGTGCTTAGCTGCCACCCAGAAGGTCCGAGATTCGATTCCCGGTTCTGTAACGAAATTTGAAAATTGTTATGAGGACTGGAACGGGGTCTACTCAGCCTCGGGTGGTCCAAATGTGTAGAGGGGCGGGGGGAGTCCGATTCCTACCTCAGCCATCCCCGAAGGGGTTTTCCGTGGTTTCCCACTTCGTCTGTGCACCGGGATGGTACCTACCATCAGGCTACGGCCGCCTCCTTCCCTCTTCCTTGTCCATCCCTCATAAGGCCCATGTTAGATTTGCAGGTGAGGCCGCCTGGGCGAGGTGCTAGTCCCTCCTCCTCAGTTGTATCCAGAGAATCGAAGTCTTAAGCTCCAGAACACTGCCCTTAGAGGCGGTAGAGGTGGGATCCTCGCTGAGTCAGAGGGGAAAAACCAACCCTAGAGGGTAAAACGACTAAGGTTAGAAAAACAAAATAAGGCTCTTGAAGCTGGATCTCCCGCCTGGAGAAGACTTGAGAAACCTCCTACGAGACAGAGTACAGTTTATTCCGCTCCCAACTCGATACCAAAATGAAATGTCTTTGACAGAGATGGGAATTGAAATTCGGACTTCTCTCTTCTCAGCTAGCAAGGCATATCGTGTGTGTGCTCGAGAGATTGTAATCCATGGCCTTAGATACGGCTCCGTATTAGGGGCCAACAACCATAGCACGGTCCAACTGCTCGGAGTTCATCTGAAAGTTAAATGAGTGGTGCATTATGAGTCAAGGCTGAGTTGAGGATCCTAAGAATGATTCTTCCAATTGATGGTTGGTTCCTTAGTTTAGGGGCTGCGACAACGCGGTCATGTAGCGCTGTGTGTAGAATCTGTCTGATAACCGGTGTTAATTGTGATGGCTGTATTAGTGCGTGTTATCTGTTTTTTTTTTAAATTCAAGTAAGGACTGCAGACAGTAATTTCAAGTAGTTCCTACTTTTGCTACCAAACGCCACCGTCAACAACAAACTAGTTCTGAACTTGGTTACTAGATGCCAGCGCAGCCGGCTCCTGGCGACGAACGTTGGAACCCAACAGCGTTAGTCAAATAAAACCTATAATTTAGCTTCACACAAATGTAATTAGTGGAAGGTTATTTATCATGCCATAAATCTATGACATGGGACCGCCGGCTTGACTTCCCATTCGAAGGAAGTCATACTGAGGGATTTTAACGCTTTTAAAAATCCAACAACTTCGGTCGGGTTTGAACCCGCGACCTAGGGCATCGAACGGAGGTTGACGGTCCATTGATCTTGACATTGCTGCATGAAAGTCCTCTGATGTGCAACAATGCCATCTTTGGATATCCTTCAGCCACGAGTTTCTTAGTCTTCCAAATGACCTTTGTCCATGAATTTTCCCTTCAATAATTAGTTGTAGTAACTGGTATTTTTCGCCTCTCATAGCAAGTCCCAAGTATCTTGTTTTTGTTGTTTATTATAAGCAGTAGTCCCCCTCCAGGGGCGTACAAGTTGTGGGACGTGGGTTGGCGACCACGGGGCCCAAGCTGAGTCCGGCATTGCTTCCACTTGTGCTGGGCTCCTCTCAGTCTTCTTTCCTGTCGACCTCTCTTGGTCAACCCTTGTTCTCTTCTGACCCCGACGGTATTAGGGTATCCGAGGCCTAGGGAGTCTCTTCCGTTCCCGCCTTAATTGGCCCTTGTCTCATATTTCCTGATCCCTCATTCTTCTTTTCATTATAGTTCCTTTTCTCTTTAAGATCCCCGAACTGTTTTGTGAATTGGCTCCCCGTGTATCTAAGTTAAATTTTGAAAGTGTTTTTCATTTTTTTTCTTTCAAATTACCTTTTGTGAGTATTTTCAATCTACATTGCATTTTGTAAGAATTCATCATCATCATCATCTTCATTTCCTCTTTTCCAGCTGACACTGGGTGGGGGCAAATATGGTTCCTCTCCACTTTGTTCTGTCGTTCCACCATTCCTCTTCCGACACAGTGTTTCAATCCAGGTTCCGTTTTCTAATGCTATTCTTCACTGGGTCCATCCAACGCATTCTTGGTCTTCCTCGTCCTCTGTTCTCTGTCATCCGTCGTTCCAGTGCTCGTCTTGGTAGCCTTACTTCATTCATCCGTTTGACATGCCCAAGCCATCTCAATCTGTTTTGTTCCAGTTTGTCATTTAGTTTCTGTACTCTCATTTCATTCCGTATATCTTCATTTCTCACTGTGTCCCTCCTTCTTTTCTGGACCATACTTCTCAGGAATCTCATCTCAGCTGCTTGTACTCTGCTCTCATCTCTCTTAGTCATTGTCCAAGTTTCTGCTGCATATGTCATTATAGGAACATAATATGCTTTGCACATAACTTCTTTAGCCTTGTTACATACTAGTCCCCGCACCTGTTGGTAGAAAGCACTCCCGAGTTGTATTCTTCTGCTAATTTCCAAATCTAGTCTTCCATCTTCAGTCAAGTATTTGAAGTGTTTCACCACTTCCAATTCCTTATCTCCGACTTTGATTACTCCTCTTCCTTCTTTCTTATCTCTACTCATCACCACTGTTTTACTCTTCTCCACATTTATCTTCAATCCCCATTGCTCAATCTTTTCATTTATTACGTCTAACTGTTCTTGTACCTCTATCTCATCCTCGCCCCAGATCACAACGTCGACTGAAAACAACTTCACCTTCATCTTTGCCCTACTATAGTCTTTAATTGCTGCTTCCATGATGTCATCCATCACCATTAAGACCAATAATGGTGACAACACACTTCCTTGCTTTAGTCCAGTGTCAATTTTAAACCATTCCGATGTCCCGACTCTAGTCTTCACACTACTTTTGCCACGAGAGCTAGGCTACTACTGCTGAGAAATACCCGAGTATGAGTATCATGGTTACCCCCAAACAATCTGTACATTGCCCTATCTACAGCTTGGTATATTTTATTTCAACGACTACATTCCACAGTTTCTTCACAATTTTACATGTAAGAATTATCAATCTACATTGCATTTTGTAAGTATTTTGGAACGGGGGCTGACATATTGTCAGTATTTTGAATCTAAATTACATTTTGTACGTATTTTCAATTTAAATTGCATTTTGTAGTATTTTCAATTTCAACTGCATTTTGTAAGAATTTTGAGCCTAAACTACATTTTGTGAATCGTTTCAATCTGAGTTCCATTTTGTAAGTATTTTCAGAAATTAAGTTGGTAATATCGAAATTTCTAATTAATTAATTAATTCGAAATACTGTATACCTGGCATAATGTAGCCTAATAGAGAACTACAGTTGGCTGCCCTGGTGACTGAATATATTCGTAGTTCCATCTCTTAAGGTACAGAATACAAAAATTGGTTGAAGTCCAATGGATAGCACGGACGTTACATGCAGTTAGACATTGGATTTTAACAGCGTGCGTAAAATCATGTTAGCAACAATACCATGCGTGTGCTGGTCAGAAATAATCTGAAATAGTATGATCTATTGTTGTGTGAATTTTGAATGAAATCCATTATTTAGTATAGAAGTTACATGCATTTTAAATTTGGACCTATCCGCAGGCTTAGAATCATGTTGGCAGCACTGGCGTAGTCGTATATTAGTTACTCCAAATTAATCTAGAATGCCAGGTACTACTATACGTGTGCAAAGTTTTAGAGCTATTGGCTTGCATACTTTCTGATATATTGATATTAGGGTAACAAAAATAGGGACAGTACATATTAACAGTTGGCAGCCCTGATTGCTCTTAAGAATTCGCTCAGTCATATCTGTTTATGTACACATAGCACATACGAAATTTGGTTGAAATCCAATTGATAGTGAAGAAGTTATATGCATTTAATATTTGGACCTATCAGCAGGCTTATAATCATCTTGGCAACACTGCCATGTATGGCCTTCTGGAAATTAAACTGCAATATAATTATCTATACGTGTGCCAATTTTGAAATAGCTCCCATTCATACCTTCCAAGATATCCAACATGGAGCTCATATTTCAATTGCGATTTTTCAGCAGTTGGTAGCACTGACATCATTTTCAAATATGGCCGTGAGATATTCAGGTATAGATCTTTACTCCTACCAAATTTTGTTTCGATTGATGCAGCCGTTTAGGAGTTGATAGGGGGGGGGGGGGCAGACAGACAGACGGACAGACACACATTTGCCCGATCTCATAAGTCTACTTTTTCCTCATTTTTGCAAAATGTGAAAAGTAGGCAAAAATTGCCGAGTTTTAATAAACAAGCTGATTGCGGTGTTACTCCACTTGTCGCCATCTAGTCTTTACAACACGAACTATTAGAAGTCAGCTGCCCGCGGCCCTTTCCGCGCTCATGCCTTTAATTAGCTCAAGCGGCGAGATCTCTCTGCCCACCTATGGTTAAAGCCCTGCGTGGATGTTGAACCCGCAGATATCCGCAAAAAAAATTTCGCCATGCGGATATAATTTGCATGACTGTTCGTATAGCGGATAAGCGGTGGATAAAGTTGAGTACATTTGCGGATAGTTTTATCATTTTTATCTTTACGTTGACGGGACGAAATGTACTTGGAATGCACTGAGGTGTGTGACGTCATAGTATGATGTAGCAGCCGAGTACCAAGAAGGCAGTGCGAGAACAGAGTTTCAAGAAGGCAGTGTGAGAACAATCAAGTAGGCAGTGAAGAAACAAAATAGAATCTTGAAACTCTGTTCTCGCACTGCCTTCTTGGTACTCGGCTGTTAGCATTTAAAATGATATAAAGTCCAGTCTTTCAGACTGACTATCCGTGTCGTTTTAGAATACAATGTAGAACTGAATTGTTTACAATTTTTTTTTTGCAAAGATCTACGTCTTTCATGTTTCTTGTTATTTGGTCTCGCTTGAATTGTTTGAGAATATGTTTTTAATTAGTATCAGAAAGGCTGCTAGGCTAAAAAATCACAAATCCTCTCATAAACGGCCATCCTCCGTCCACGAAGGCTAGGCTACTAGGCTACTGTTGAGAAATACCCGAGTATGAGGCTGTGTCCCAAAGCTCAAATTGTCTGTTATTGACTAGCTACTATGTGCCATGTGCTACGCACTACGGAGCATTGGGACATGTGTGCTTGATCACAGCCACCTTCATAGACTAGTGATCTGAAACGCACTGGGCTTACATGCTGGTACCAAACCAACACTCAAGATGGCGGTGAGCTGCTACTCCTTGTAAGCTCTTACATTTAAATTCCGCACCATTTCTGCTTTCCACGGGAAGAGAGTTTTCAGCAGAACAACTGTCCATAATTACCTTAAGAAATTAAATCAAGATCAGGATCAAGACAGAGCAACACAGCACGTGGGTTGAAGCAGGGTTGATGGCAGAGTATAGGCAAAGTCTCAAGCAAAGAGGATTAATAATCAAGTTAAAAATCAAAGATAACTACATTTTCTATAACTTCCTTGTACAAGTCGACAAGTCGGCCAATCTAGCATGCACTTTCGTTTACTAGCTACTACAGACTTGATTTCTATGTGCTAAGCACCTTTGGATCACGACTTGTGACGTCACATCCGGAATATTAGTCGACAATGTAGTTCACTACGGCTGAAAATGTAGCTTTGCGAGACAGCCTGAGTATCATGTTTACCCCCAAACAATCTGTACATTGCCCTATCTACAGCTTGGAATATTTAAGATTTCAACGATTACATTCCACAGTTTCTTCACTGGCAACTTCAACCCTAACCTAAACATTTTTATGGCTATATAACATCCACATCTCTGTTCCTACTTCAAGATTTATTTATTTCGTATTTAACATATTTTTGTAACAGATAGTTTATTTTTATTTTAATGTGTGTGTGCACGATTAATTTTTTAGAAATAGTTTGGAGAACAACCTTTGTTTATGGTAAAAAAGAATAATGTAAGACTCGCATTTCTATTATTTGCGCCGAGGATGGCCGCAATGTGGCCGAAACCGTAACTATAAAAAGTACAAATTAATATTGACTTAGGTTTTTAACTTTCAGGACTTATTATACTTCGTCAATAAGGATCAGGACTAACATAGTCATTTTCATTTCACATTATAGGATTATTATTATTATTATTATTGCCACGGTGGGTGAGTTGTTATAGTGTCGGACTACCAACCCCAAGCTTGCAGGTTCGCTCCTGGCCATGGTAAGTGAGTTTTGAACGGTTACAGAAATCACGACACGCATGTCATACGTTGTTGACATGTTAAAGAACCCATTTGAATTCAGTAGGCCGTGTTCATAATGGCTAAATGAATCTCGGGATTTTCCGCCAACACAAAGTTCATCATTTCTCTTCTAGAAAGCGCTATAGTGTCAAGGATCTTAGATATCTAACATCCTTGTCTTTCATAGCGCTCCAAGGAACAACAAAATTCGACATGCAAGCTGCCCTCTGGGCGTCGAATAACAAAGCTTGCACCCGGCACCAGATGCGATACGATATTATTATTGTTATTAGCAGTGCTAGATTTGTAAGAAAAGAGGTTCCGGTACTGTGGGCTACCGTGTGGTGGTGGGAGGGGGGTAGGGGTGCGGCTTTATAGAATATTTAAATATAGAGTTCTAAAAACGATATTTTTACGTTTTTCTGAACATCTTTAAAAATTAAAAATTTAAAAATTAGAAATTAAGATTGGGACTGCTGTAGCAAGATTTTTCTTACCATAGCCGTTGGCCTATATTATATTTTAATGTAGGCCAACTAGGCTACCATTCAGATAACGTACATTACGGTATTTCAATTTCATTTTTTACGTAATTTAAAAAATTAAATACATTCGGTTTGAAAATACACACATGTTCACCAACAATTTTTTATTTCTTGTTTTTAGAATTTTTATAAGTTTTCTGAAATAATTAATCATAAAATGTACTGTACTAAAACATGTTTTACTTCACAGTTTATAAAATTGCCCAAAGTTTAGAAAAGTTTTCGTTGTATTTGCCACCTCTCTCTCACTCTCACCTTGTTGTTAGTATCCAGAGCGGAGTTCCATCCCCGAAGCAGCCAAGCTTCCAGTCAAAGACCAAGTTGACCTTGACTTACAACTAACGTTCCACAGTTCTAAAAATTGTTATATATTCGGCTTTTCCCCCGATCACACGTTTCGGTACGGCGTACCGTCTCAAATCTAGCCCTGATTAGTATTACTGTATATATAATTCGCTAGGGCCATCTACGACCACGAAGTCTCGTCACATTTCACTTCCTTTTGCGCACAGAATTCCCTCATCGTTTGGGAACGAGCCTACTTGCGTTCTTCTGTCCAAAGGGCACCATGTCTTCTCCAGTTCAACATTGTATTCTAAAAACTATCCGCAAATGTACTCAACATTATCCACCGCTTATCCGCTATACGGACAGTCATGCAAACTATATCCGCATGGCGAAAAATTTTGCGGTTATCTGCGGTTTCAACTTAGCTACCAGACGCCACCTATACAATTTAGCTTCACACAGGTGTAATTAGTGGAAGGTTCTTTAACATGCCATAAATCTATGACATGGGACCGCCGGCTTTACTTCCCGTCCGAAGGAAGGCATACTGAGGGATTTTTAACGCTCTTAAAAATCCAACGACTTCAGCCGGATTTGAACCCGCGACCTTGGGCATAGAAGCTTAGCATGCTACTTGGAATATTATACTTTATTTCAACGATTACATTCCACAGTTTCTTCACAATTTTACATGTAAGAATTATCAATCTAAATTGCATTTTGTGAGTATTTTGAGCCTAAACTACATTTTGTGCGTATCTATCAATCTAAATTCCTTTTATTCCTCATGACACAGCCTATACACACACGCAAGAACGATCACTACGACTCTTGGACTGCAACAGGTTGACAAGATCTTTCACCTATTATTTATTACAACCACAAAACCTGGTTTAAAAACACCAACGAAATCCTCCAGATTCTCCAAATCAATCCCGACGACGCGACGCTTTGGACAGGGATCTCTTCCACAAACTGACAGTGACGTCTCTCACGTTTCTTGTTATTTCCCTATTTGGTCTCGCGTCGTCGGGATTGATTTGGAGAATCCGGAGGATTTCTTTGGTGTTTTTAAACCAGGTTTTGTGGTTGGAATAAAAAATAGGTGAAAGATCTTCTTGTCAACCTGTTGCAGTCCATTCGTTTGAAGGGGCCCTAAAATCGTGCCCGTCTTTTACGGAATAACATTCATTACAATTTGGTACAATCACGTTGACCGAATGAAGAGCATTTAAAATTTCGTTTACTGTGACAACACTTCCAGCACGATAATTAATTTCAATACACACATCAGAACAAGTTTTGCATATTGCTGTCCAAGAGTCGTAGTGATCGTTCTTGCGTGTGTGTATAGGCTGTGTCATGAGTAGAGCTGGGATTTTTATGTAATATCAAGTGGCACAATATGTGCATAAATATGTATCAAAAAGCACCAAAATATGTAGCAAAATATGTAGATTGGGCAAAATATGTAATATCGTATAATTAATATAAACTTACCATTTTGTCAGTTACAACACACTAAACACACTTAATATTACATTGTGTAGCACAGTATTTTTCAATGTTCTTTGTGGAGTCATATTATATGAATATATCACACACATATTCAATAGAAACTTATTATTTTCATAACTCAAAGCACGTTTATTCATTAAATTTTGTAGCACAGTGAACTATTAAGTATTTTTCGATGTTCTCTGCGGTCATAGAAAGGAGTTTGTCCCTTAGGATGTTCTTATATGCAGAGAAAGATCTTCCAACGTCACATGATGTAACTGGGGCAAATTCTACGAGAGGAATTTTCGCTGGAGAAATGTCCTCGGGAGGATCAACGTCATCTCCATTTAGAATTCGGCACACACTGTGAAATGTTGAATAACCAGGATTTCTCTTCAACACTATTTGCAATGTACTCAACACACTTGCACCAGTTTCCCCATGCACAGCACTTATCATCCTATCATCCTCTCAAATACCTGACACTCATAATTACCTTAATCCTCCGGTTGAGAGGGCAGACAACAGCCCCACATTAAGTGTGAAACTTCAATTCAGCAATTTATTTCATATAAAAACAGGAAAACTCTGAAATATGTAATTTTATGTAATATCACTAAGAATATGTAGACCCACAAATATGAAAAAATATGTAAAATATGTAATTACATAGAAATCCCAGCTCTAGTCATGAGGATAGATCGGAGCCTCCGTGGCTTAGGCTGTAGCACGCCAGCCTCTCACCGCTGGGTCCGTGGTTCAAATCCTAGTCACTCCATGTGAGATCTGTGCTGGACAGAACGGAGTCAGACAGGTTTTTCTCCAGGTACTCCGGTTTTCCCTGTCAAAAATTTCATTTCAGCAACACTCTCCACTATCATTTCATCTGTCATTTAATCATTGCCCCAGAGGAGTGCGACAGGCTTCGACAGCCGGCACAGTTCATAACCTCCCCACTAGATGGGGGCTTCATTCATGCCATCCCTAACCCGGTCGGTCGACTGGAAGCAGGCCGTGGATTTTTATTGTCAATGACGATAGATCTGTGCGAGTGTGGAGGCGATTTGGTGAACGTATGCACGACCGAGGCCGATACCAACACGGAGGAGGTGGTGCAATGTATTGTGATGGCACCATGTATGGTCGCCGAACCCCTCTTCTCTACATCCCAGGGTGTATGACAGGGATACCATCCTGGTACCTTTGGTGAAAGACCCAAATTTCACTTTCGTGCACGATAACACTCGCCTTTCTTCAGGAGAATGGTATTCACAGAATGGAATGGCCTGCATATGCTCCCGATCTCAATTGTGTAAACCAGGCGTGGACACTGCTTACTTAATAAATCAGTCCGTCCTCACTGTGTTCCATGGCAATATGCAAAACATTTTTTGATGTGTGTAATAACTAGGGCTCGGATTTTTAGGTAAATACATATATTTTTATGTTAATACATTTTTTTCTATAAATACATAAATTCCTGCTTTTCACTTATTAGCACAAAAAAGACATAATATTTACATTTTTTTAAATCAGTTGCTAGATCTTTCAGTTTATTGCATTTTTGTTCTGTGTTACTTTAACGGGGAAGAACCTGTGAGCTATCTAATCTTCATGCAGAGCGTATGTCAGCTTGCAACTGTGTTATTCTTAACTTGTCGCCCCTTGCCACTCGTTGTGGAAGCCGGGGATTTCCTTGTCCATAGCCATATTGCACCAGGTGCTAGAGCTACCTGCAACCAGTGTCACTCACATGCAGTTCATTTCTGGCACTGGGAAGTGTAAGGCAGTTCTACGATGCCTAAGGTAAAAGCAACTACAAGTTATCGTCTGTAGCAGTATGTTGCAGAATTTAAGGACAACTTTACTTCTGATGGGGACGTTCTGCCAATCATGTGGGAAAGCAAACAAAACTGAACAGCGATTTCAAGTTACACAACCCCCCAAAGGGCAAGAAATTATGCCGTAGTTTCGCACCTTCAGAAGAAGTGTTTCGAGATAATCGTCGTCATTTGTGATGGACAACCTGAAGATGTATCTCGTGTATTGTAAGTCTTCATTAGTTAGTGATGCATAGCTTAAATTGCATTCGTGAATACTGCATATTGTTTATATTGTCATTAATAAACTAAAATATAATTACATATTTTTTACTTTTTTGTCACATATTTCAAGTATTTTTAATACATAAAAAATAAATATTTTCCCGATTTTTAGCACCTAAAAATCCGAGCCAGTAACTCCTGAATCCTGCGTACTGCGGTATGAATGTTTTGACCTGCTCCAGTGATGGTGATGGAGAGTGGATGTTGTTCAAGGAAAGCCACATATTATAACATGTCAGATGTGTCGCAACAGCGAGCGACATACCTTCTGTGTTGTGGTTCCATTTAGCCTATACTGTAGTAGTGGTCATTAGCCTTGGGTGTTGGTACTCACCATCCTGACATTTATAGAAAGCTTTCAGGCTTTATTGACTGTTGTATGGTAACTTTCTATCAGTCAACTGGAATATTGGGTCGTTCCACCTGAATAATCTACATGTGATTCAATGTTTGCAAATATTACAATATAGTACATTATGCAACGAGCCTATAATGGCAATATAGGCGAGTTGCATACGACTGTTTATGTTCCGACGATAGTTATAACTTTATTATATGTTTAAACATAAATATTCTTAAATATCTGTTGAGTCAGCCAGTTGAATTTTGTGGTCGGGAGTGCACGCGCTGGGTATGATATCTCTGTTTTTAAGTTCTTTGACTGACCGACCGACGCATGCGCTCTGTGTGCTTGCAACACCATATGCAGGCCATATGTTTAGTCTGCCGTCCAGCTCTATAGCATTCACTAATATTGTCACCGAAGTCGTTTGAAAGTAATGCGCTGTGTAGAAATTGGGGTTGGTGATATTAAGGTACAGTGCTATTTCTTGTCTCATATTCGCCAGTTTATTTATGCGAACATATGGACCACTTTCCATGTCGGTAATTTATATAGACATGTTGGATTTTGAGCGCCTGCGCGAAGGTATCCTTACCCAATTGGTCACACAACTGTTTCTTGAGCTCTGATTGGTGCGAGAAACTGTTTCATAATGAATAATAGTGTTATAATGAGCCTCATTATGATACAGTTTTCTGACACTCAATGTTTACATTTCGACTTCGTCGAACATAACAAGAATAGCAGAGCTTGCCGGATGATCATTGGGTACTTGGTTTTACATCCGATCCTAAATTTAATTAAACATGTATCTTTAAAACTGTCTTTCATGGAACTATCTTCTGTTAGATGAATACAATTTTCTTTTACTTTCAACTCATTTAGCAGGGTTCCCGAGGATATCTCATCCAGTCCAATTTGGAATGATCTTCAGAGAAATATGTATTAAACTTTATTTTCTTCAGAAAATGTTGATAGTGTAGGAAATGCAGATAAATTCTCGTCCTGTATTTGTGAACAATCGTAGCCTATCACTCAAGGTGTACCACCTGAAACTTTCTGCGTATCACCGGATGGGAACACCTGCTGTAGAGAGTGACGAAGTACAGGGTGAACCAATAAACTCCGGACCGGCACTCGTGTTTTTCCACTGCGCGCATGGGGCAGCCGATCCGGAGTTTATTGGCTCACCCAGTACTTCCATAAACTTAAAGAGACCATTCACAAATCCCTACACTTGGACTGGAAAGTTTCGACGTAGTAAATTACGACTGCAATTAATTCAGGGAATAATAAACTAATTAGACAGTACATTGGCGTGGTAGTTCACCTAGGAGCGCGGGACTTCACCGTAAAATTCCTCCGCTCACACTGTGGAAGCAAGAACATGTTTACATTTCCGGTTGTTGAGGACGAGGACACAGTAAAGAAAGATCAGATTGCTGAAATTCTTCAAACACCAAAAGAGAAGAGAGGAATATTCATCTGTGATAAAGACGTTCTATGAAAATAGCTTTCCTAGTACAAAGTTAACAGTTTCCTTAGTTTTGCATTATTTGCATGTATTCATATATATATATATACAAGCTGACCCGGCAGACGTTGTCCTGCCATTCAAAGAAAGCCAATATACCATCTTTTTTTAAAGTGTTGTAACTTTGTTTCTTGAAGTGCTTTTGGATACACAATATTTTTTTCAATTTCTGTTAATTGCCTCTAAACTATCGTGAATTGAATTAACTAATTTGGAAACATTCGTTGGAGCGTGCACAACAACTCTCCAAAGTTTCATCGCAAACGGATAAATGGCATTTAACGCATGCGGGATTTGGTTTAAATGATTCGGCCGCTGTCACTCATTTGTTGAATCTACTCCTGCTCTACCAACTGTGAATTGGATGTACTAAGTTAGAAAGCTTCACGTAAGAGTACACAGCAACTCATCAAAGTTTCATCGCAATCGATGAATAGTATATGAACGCATACAGGATTTTGTTCGAACGCTTCGCGCGTCGTCACTCATTTGTTACATCTACTCGTGCGCTACCAATATTGTAAAATGGATTTACCAAGTTGAACACCTTCCCTGGCGTGTACACAACAACTCATCAAAGTTTAATCGGAATCGGATGAATGACATATGAACGCATACGGGACATTGTGGAAACGATTCGCGCGCCGTCGCTCATTTGTTGAATCTACTCGTGCGCTACTTATTAAAAACTGGATTTACTAAGACAGAAACATTTCCTGGAGTTTCATCGCAATCGGATAAATGGTAGCCTATATGGACGCATACGGTACTTTGTTGAAATGATTCGCGTGCCATCACACATTTGTTGAATCTACTCGTGCGCTACCTATTGTAAAATTGATTTATTAAGCCAGAAACCTTCCGTAGGGTGTACACAACATCTCACCCAAGTTTCATCGTAATCGGACGAATGGTATTTGAACGCATTTGGGACCTTATTGAAACGCTTCGCACGTCGTCGCTCATTTGTTGAATCTGCTCGTGCGAAACCTTCTGTTACTAAGTTCTACTAAGTTAGAAACCCTCACGTAAGTGTAGACAACATCTCACCCAAGTCTCATTGCAATCGGATGAATGGTATATGAACGCATACGGGACTTTGATTAAAAGTTCGCGTGTCGTTGCTCATTTGTGGAATCTACTCGTGAGCTACCTATTGTAAAATTCGATTTACTAAGTTAGAAACCCTCACGTAAGTGTACACAACATCTCACCCAAGATTCATCGCTATCGGACGAATGGTATTTGAACGCATACGGGACTTTGTTGAAACGCTTCGCACGTCGCCGTTTATTTGTTGAATCTACTCATGCGCAACCTCCTGTGAAATGGATTACTACGTTAGAAGCCTTCACTTAAGTTTACACAACAACTCATCAAAGTTGCATCTCAATCTATGCATGGAATATAAACTTATACGGGATTTTGTTGAAACGCTTCGCGCGTCGTCACTCATTTGTTGAATCTATTCGTGCGCTACCTAATGTGAAATTGATTTACTAAGCCAGAAGCCTTCCCTGGAGTGTACACAACATCTCACCCAAGTTTCATCGCTATCGGACGAATGGTATTTGAACGCATACGGGACCTTCTTGAAACGCTTCGCGCGTCGTCGCTCATTTGTTGAATCTATTCGTGCGCTATCTATTGTAAAATGGATTTACTAAGCCAAACACCTTCCCTGGAGTGCACTCAACATGTCACCCAAGTTTCATCGCTATCGGATGAATGGTATATAAACGCATACGGGACTTTGAAACGCTCTAACGTGCAGAGACAAACAGTAGAATTCAACATCACTGCCACCTTTGATATAAAACACAACTTTTCGCCACGGGCGGAGTGTATGTAATGGCGGTAGTTGCACAGGTTGCGACCAGGTGGCTCTAACGTGCCGAGACAAACCGTCCATAGACATCAGCTTTCACGAAGGCCAAGGCTAGTGGTTTCCATGACGACTGTTTTTGACTGTATATTGTGGTTCTAAAATTGTGTGTAAATTGTGGTTCTAAAATTGTGTTCATTCCACCTACCGGGTCAGATTGTGAATCTAAACCATACATGGACCCACCCTAATATACATACCAAATTCCATCAAAATCGGTTCAGTCGTTTAGGAGGAGTTCAGTCACATACACACGTGTCGAAGAATTATATATAAAGATAATGTAAATAAATGACGCCTATGCTACTTAATACAGATATTTTTCTTTTATAAATACGTGCCTGAAATAACCCCGTAGCCATAGATGGAGAAAACGTAGACAAAAAATGAAAAACTGATCACTGTCCGAAATCACCCCAACCTTGGGATAGATGGTTGGTTCCTTAGTTTAGGGGCTGCAACATCGCGGTCAAGTTGCCCGGTGTACTTTGGGTGTGTGTAGAATCTGCCTGATAACCAATGTTAATTGTGATGACTAGGGCTCGGATCGATATGCTCGATAAAATCTCCAGGTATGCTCGAAAACCATGTGTTTTATGCTCGATAGATTTGCTCGAAACCCCCATTAAAAGCTGTTCAATATGCAGAATATGCTCGAAAACACCGTTAAAAACTATAGAAAGGAAAGTGAAACGAAAAAACCAATAACATACCTTTAAATACGAGCTTTATTTTCTAATTGTATGTATGCTACACTGGAATATACTCGCATTCAAGTTTTACAAGTAGGCCTATATATAAGAGAAATGCTCTTATAAAAGATACAGTTTAAAAGTTAATTTACAAAATGTTCAGAATTAGGCGAGTCAATGAAGTAGATCTGCATTGGTCTGTACAACAAGAAATTTTCTATGTTTTCAGTTTTTTTTTTTTTTTTTAAATCAGTCAATAAAAGTTTCAATGACGAGGTCGACCTCACAAAAGGTTAAAAGCCTGCGGTTCTATTATTCGCACCAGATAGGCTTTTCAATAATTATTTCTGTTTTCGGGCCTTAGGGATGGTCAGGGCCCGAATTCGGGGGAGAATTCGAAGAAAAACAAACTATTTAGACGAAAACCACAAGAATATGCATTTATATGCTTCTATTTTGAAAACCGTGGTTTTATGCATTTATATGCTCGATAAATTTCAATTCTGTTGGTCCCAGAGAGGTGAAAATACCACCGAAAGGCGTCTTTCAATGTGTACTATTCAGGAAAAAAAATACGCAAATATGCTCAAACCCGAGCCTTAGTAATGACTGTATTAGTGTGTGGTATCTGTGATTCAGGTAGAAGGACTGTAGACGATTAATTTTTTCAAGTAGTTCCTACTTTTGCTACCAAATGCTACCGTCCACGACACCTAGCTGCGGACGTGGCTACTAAATGCCATCGCAGTCAGCACCTGGTGGCGAACGTTGGAACTAATATAGCGTTATCAAACTAACCTACAAATTTTAGCTTCCACAAGTGTAGTTATTGGAAGGTTCTTTTACATACCATAAATATATGACATGGGACCGCCGGCTTTACTTCCCCTCCGAAGGAAGGCATACTGAGGGATGTTTAACGGTCTTAAGGGCGGCTTCGGTGGCGTAGTCGGTAGCATGCTGAACTGCTATTCCCAAGATAGCGGGTTCAAACCCAGCCGAAGTCGTCGGAGGGGAAGTAAAGCCAGTGGTCCCATATCTTAGATTTATGGCATGTTAAAGAACCTTCACCAATTACTCCTGTGTGAAGCTAAATTATATATAGGTTAAACATTTGACTAACATTCTTAGGTTACTACGTTCGTCGTCAAGGGCCGACTGCGGTGGCATCTGGTAACTAAGTTCTGAACTAAGTTGACGGTGACGTTTGGCGGAAAAAGTATGAACTACTGGAAAAAATTCAATGTCTGCAGTCCTTACTTGAATTAAAACAGATAACACACACTAATACGGCCATCACAATTAACACCGGTTATCAGACAGGTTCTACACACACACCCAAAGTACACGGGGCTACATGGCCGCGTTGTCACAGCCCATAAACTAAGGAACCAACCAACTCACCCTAAGGTTGTCCGCTGGAAGCAGCTACAGAATCATGCGAGCCGAACATGTCCTCGGACACTCCCGGCACTACAAGCCATACGATAAATAAATAAACGGTCTTAAAAAATCCGACGACTTCGGCCGGCTTTGAACCCGCCATCTTAGGCATACAAGCTCAGCATGCTACAAACATAAGAGACCAGTTGAGATTCGAACCTGAATCAGACAGGCATGTGTGTCATGTGGCAAGTCGTCGCCCGCGGAAACTAACAGTAATACATCATCTATGTCGTGTTTACTCCAGCAAGACGCGGGACACTATCCAGACCTCTCACACATGGCCGCTATACTCCAATATTGCTGGAATGCAAAATAAACCGCATGATGACGGGCGATGTGAACCAAAGACATTCGCCATCACATTTTAAACCAGATGCCTCCTCCATCTCATTGTAGCATACATCACGTACATTCGTCCGCTGACCAAGTTCAAACCATCCTTAGGGTGGCGGCGCTAGCTTGGCTGTGGTAATACTTTGGGTTGTCAACATATTGAATTAGGTTGGTTGGTTCTTAAGTTTAGGGGCTGCGACAACGCGGTCATGTAGCCCCCTGTACTTTGGGTGTGTGTAGAATCTGTCTGATAACCGGTGTTAATTGTAATGACTGTATTAGTGTGTGTTATGTGTTTTTTAATTAAAGTACCGACTGCAACTTAGAATTTTTCAAATAGTTGCTACTTTTGCCGCCAAGCGCTACCGTCAGCGACTACTAGCCCAAGTTCAGAACTTAGCTACCAGACGCCACCGCAGTCGGCTCTTAGCAACGAACGTAGAAACCTAAGAGCGTTGTTTACATTCTTAACCTATCCAATTTAGCTTCACACAGGTGCAATTAGTGGAAGGTTCTTTAACATGCCATAAATCTATGACATGGGACCGCCGGCTTTACCTTCCCTCCGAAGAAAGGCATACTGAGAGATTTTTAACGCTCTTAAAAAATCCGACGGCTTTGGCCGGGTTTGAACCCGCGACCTTGGGAACAGAAGCTCAGCATGCTACCGACTACGCCACCGGAGCCGCCGGCAAACATCTACCAATTACTTTTGCAGGCATATTCCACTGTTTGCAGTTTTTTTTCAAAAGAAGGTACACTATCTAACTTACTTGAAAGATTCATTTTTTTAATGCGTATGTACATTAATCTGACCTAGAGCTTGCCACGGTGGGTGAGTGGTTAACGTGTCGGTCTACTAACCCCAAGCTTGCAGGTTCGCTCCTGGCCGTGGTAAGTGTTTTTTTTTTTTGAAAGGCGGCAAAAATTACGATACTCATGTCATACGATGTTGGCATGTCAAACAACCCATTTGAATTCAGTAGACAGTGTTCATAATGGCAAAATTAATCTCGGGATTTTCCGCCAACACAAAGTTCCTCATTTCTCTACTAGAAAGCGTTGTAGTGTTCAAGGAGCTTAGATATCTAACCTCCTTGACTTTCATAGTGATTCAAGGAACAAGGAAATTCGACATGCAAGCTACCCTCTGGGTGTCCAATTACAAAGTTTGCACACGGTACCCAAAGCAATACGATAATATTAGATTATTATTCTGATCTAGAAAGCCTCCGTGGCTCAGGCGACAGCACGCCGGCCTCTCACCACTGGGTCCGTGGTTTAAATCCCGGTCACTCAAGTGAGATCTGTGCTGGACAAAACGGTGGCAGAAAGATTTTTCTCCGGGTACTTCGGTTTTCCCTGTCAAAATTTCATTCCAGAAACACTCTCCACTATCATTTCATTTCATCTGTCATTCATTTAATCATTGCCCCAGAGGAGTGCGTCAGGCCTCGGCAGCCGGCACAGTTCATATCCTCGCCGCTAGATGGGGGCTTCATTGATTCCATTCCTGACCCGGTCGGAGACTGGAAGCAGACTGTGGATTTTCATTTTCATTCTGACCTAGAATAACAGCACCAGTATTTTGTATAACTTGAGAGAAAATGCTTTGCTTAGATGACATAGTTCAAAGAAAAGTTTTCAAACGAAAGTTTGACGCTTTTTATTCGGTGTACACGAATTTTCACAAAAGAGCTGGGTTATGCCCTAATCCTGAAGAAAAAAAATACATGAGATTAATATACACTTGGATGACCAGTTTCGATCGTCAAGCGATCATCATCAGATCCATTACACTTAGGCCCTAAAATTTATGTCAGAAAAGTAAATTGTAAATATTTTCACCCATACTTTCTGACATAAATTTTGGGGCCTAAGTGTAATGGACCTGTCGATCGCTCCGAACAGGAAAGGGTTGCAATTCTGGCTGTAATAACATTCATTTTAAACATGACAAAGCCTAGGGAATGACTTTCTCCTCAAAGTCTAAAGGTGTTGCTTTATGCTTTATCTAGTTAAGAATATTATTGTAGATTCGGATAACAGTCGTACAGTTGCGGGGCGGATGCGGATAACAGTCGTACAGTTGCGGGGCGGATTCGGATAACAGTCGTACAGTTGCGAGGCGGATTCGGATAACAGTCGTACAGTTGCGAGGCGGATTCGGATAACAGTCGTACAGTTGCGAGGCGGATTCGGATAACAGTCGTACAGTTGCGAGGCGGATTCGGATAACAGTCGTACAGTTGCGAGGCGGATTCGGATAACAGTCGTACAGTTGCGGGGCGGATTCAGATAACAGTCGTACGGTTGCGAGGCGGATTCGGATAGCAGTCGTACGGTTGCGGGGCGGATTCGGATAACAGTCGTACAGTTGCGAGGCGGATTCGGATAACAGTCGTACAGTTGCGGGGCGGATGCGGATAACAGTCGTACAGTTGCGGTGCGGATTCGGATAACAGTCGTACAGATGCGGGGCGAATTCGGATAACAGTCGTACAGATGCGTGGCGGATTCGGATAACAGTCGTACAGTTGCGGGGCGGATGCGGATAACAGTCGTACGGTTGCGAGGCGGATTCGGATAACAGTCGTACGGTTGCGGGGCGGATTCGGATAACAGTCGTAAAGTTGCGGGGCGGATGCGGATAACAGTCGTACGGTTGCGATGCGGATTCGGATAACAGTCGTACAGTTGCGGGGTGGATGCGGATAACAGTCGTACGGTTGCGGGGCGGATGCGCAGGGCTCTAACGATAACCACAGGCTACATAAAAGGAACATTCCAAAGACGCACCAACTGGTTGGCACTTAAAAGCAAAATTTCCACACCATATTCTGAAAGAATTTTTATTTTTACTCATTTTGAGGCAACTCAGTTAACGTATTTTTCGATATTCTGCACTTATTTCTAAATTATTTAATTGTCTATATACATTTTTGAATCTTTTAATGTAATGCCCAATAGTTTATTTACGTTCATTCAATTACACTTGTTATTACAAAACTACTTGATTTTCTATCTATATTTTTGCAAGTTTTAATGTGAAACCCAATATTATATTTTATTTACATTTAATTACATTCTGAGCTATATCGATTTTATTATTTTCTTTTTTTATTATCATAATAAGTTTTTAATATCAAACATTCATCGTTAGACTTAAATGCATCATTTTCATTCAAGTCGAAACATGTACTATATTATATACAGGGTGTAACAAAAATGTACGACACAAATTGCAGAACACATTCCTCACACTGTAACGATTCGATCCCATACCTGTTAGATATAAAGGGTTATTCATTCATTTATTATCATATTTATTATTCTTATTAATTAGTACATCGATGAGATGATTTTTATATCAGATACTTGTAAGCGGTTTTTATTATTATACTCAGACAGATTTTTATTAACATTTATTTGTAAAGAGACGAGGTATTATATATTGCAACAAGACTGGGGATATGGACTAACCCTATGCGTCACAAACAGAACGTCGTAGTAGTTATTTCACCACGGCTAAGCGTCACTGTCATGAGTAACCATCACGTGCGCACCATCTAGTTCCTTCGAGAAGGAATGGAACAAATATTTCACGCATGGTGCAATTAACACGTCATTTCTAATGTACGTACGCGTCAAGATATTGCAAGTAAGGAGTCATGAAGGTAGAAGGGGTAGCTTGCTTCTAAAGAGAGGGAAGCTGTGACACCACGTGACAAGGAAGATATAAGCTGTAACCCGCGTCTACAACATTATTAGTGAACGACAAGTCATTTAGGGAACAATTGTTCTGACCACAATAGGAGAGCGTCAACTGAGGGTCTTAGCTAATGAGCTGAGCCAATATTCGACTTCCGACTTCAAACCATACAGCGAGATGTCTACCCAAGATACATATCAGTCCGCACTTACTTATAGATCAATTTTACAATCAATCTACAAGTCGCAACGGACTTCGTTATGTTAAACAGTATCAAATGACATACTACAACATTTTTTTAGAAATATGAAACGCAACATCGAGATCATCTTCCACACTTTTTTATGATGATACTTCAAAAGGGTGAGCAAACAATTAAATATCCGACGTCTCTGTAATATGTAAGTTGAAGATAGATTCAATTCATTAATGTTTATTTTCTTTTAAATTAATTGCCGCATTGAGTAATTTTAAATTCAATTGTGTGACTATCACTATTCTGTTTTATTAATATTTTGTTTTTGCATTTAATAAATTCATTTTCTTTAACGTAATGCCTATTTCTTTCATAGTAGTTAGTACTTTAAGGCAATCATACTCCTTGATTAAATACTGGATTGGTTAGATGACTTTGTCTCACCACGACCAGGGGTAATTAGGTCTCACTCTACTGCTGATAGCCGAGGTTAATTCATAAATTTCGATTCACTGTCTTAAATAGGAATCTGGCGCTCAACAACACTTATTATATTATACTATCACAGGTAAGGTCACACCACAGTGTATATTATTTATTCTTATCAGGTGTGTTTATTGAACCACAATTGTCATCACTACAGCGTTATAAAAATATTAAAAATGTTACAACACGTAGACGAAGAAATTATGTTAAATGAACAAGGGTCCGGAACCGCTTTGTTTCCATGTTACACCTCATTGCCTCCAACTCATTACGCATGGTAATCGCACAAGAACAGAACGTTAGAATCATGGGGAACATGCACTCTTGGTTATGTCTGGATACGTTGTCATTATTGTAGGTGCACCGCCAGTGTTTTGTTTTACATGGCCCCGTTGCCATGCGACTTAGCAGGTGTGTCTTTAGCTGTGCGACAAAACATGTACTTCACGCACGATGGAGCACCTCCTCATTTTAGTGCTAATGTCCATCGTCTTCTAAATAACAGATTTGGTGACAAATGGATAGCTAGAGGTGGACCAATTGCCTGGCCTCCACGCTCTCCGGACCTAAAACCACTGAACTTTATTTGTGAGGGCATTTGAAAGCTCTTGTGTTCAGAGTCTCCGTGCCCGTATTATGGAAGGCTACGGCCGAAGCCGTCGGGATTTTTAAGAGCGTTAAAAATCCCTCAGTATGCCTTCCTTCGGAGGGGAAGTAAAGCCGGCGGTCCCATGTTATTGATTTATGGCATGTTAAAGAACCTTCCACTAATTATACCTGTGTGAAGCTAAATTGTATAGGTTAAGAATGTAAACAACGCTCTTAGGTTCTACGTTCGTTGCCAAGAGCCTACTGCGGTGGCGTCTAGTAGCTAAGTTCTGAACTAGGCCTAGTAGTCGTTTACGGTGGCGTTTGGCAACAAAAGTAAGAACTATTTGAAAAATTCAATGTTGTAGTCCTTACTTGAATTTAAAAAAACCAGATACACACAGTAATACAGCCATCACATCAACACCGCTTATCGGACAGATTCTACACACACCCAAAGTACACGGGGCTACATGACCGCGTTGTCGCAGCCCCTAAACTGAGGAACCAACCAACCAACCAAACCATACGCAATACTCCAGGGATACATCAGTGCATCCGAGATTCACTACGACAGTGGGTTGATGAATGTATCAATGCGCACGGAGGGCATATTGAACATTTACTGTGTGCTGGTACGTCTGTTCTTGTGTGTTCCCATGATAAATGGGTTGGCAACAATGAGGTGTAACATGGAAACAAACCGTTTCCGGATCCATGTTCATATAACAAAATTTCATCGTCTACGTGTGAGGAATGTGTCCTGCAATTTGTGTCGTACCATTTTGTTACACCCTGTATAATAGATGTATTTTGATTCATTTTTTAGCGTATGGCTTTTAGTGCCTGGAGTGTCCGAGGACATGTTTGGCTCACCAGTTTGTAGCTGCTTCTATGCGGACACCCATTGGGTGAGCTACAAGTACCGTCGCGTGTGGAGTGTTGTCTGGGGAGGAAGGTGTGAATGTAAGGATGAGGAGTTGGAAGGTAGCGGCTGTGGCCTATAGTTAGAGACCAACCCCGGCATTTGCCTAGAAGACAGATGGGAAACCACAGAAGACCATCTTCAAGGTTGCCGGCGGGGGGATTCGAACCTCCGCGCCTCCAGGATGTGAGCGACTGCCAGCAGCTATGCTGTAACGACCACGGCTAACTCACCCGGTTTTAATTAAAGTACGTTGATTGGCGTACATTAGAATATTGATTTTTTTCCACCAAAACCTAAGTTAGCGCCACTTTAAACAGAATATTGAGCAATTCTTACGACACACGCTTTCGATACATAAAATATGACGTTTTGATTCGAAAATTAGCTTCCTCACTAGGTTAAAGTAATTTTCTCTTCGGCCAGTTCTTCCGACACATCACGCGATACTTAGGGGAAAAGTGTCGAAACTGTCAGGGGCCAAGGCTGAGCGCAGCACACGCAATCTGACCTGAGCTGGACAGAAATAAATTATCCTCCCCACACAGGAGCTGCTGTTTCGTAACACTAACTCATTTATGAAAACAAATACAGTCCAGACAGGTTTGTATGTAATTCAAGGGGACCAGGTAGAAGTGGGGCGTGGGTTGGCGACCACGGGGCCCTAGCTGAGTCCGGCATTGCATCCACTTACTTGTGCCGGGCTCCTCTCCGTCTTCTTTCCTGTCGACCTCCCTTGGTCAACTCTTGTTCTTTTCCGACCCCGACGATATTTGGGTATCCGAGGCCTAGGGAGTCTTTCACTTTCCCGCCTTAATTGGCCCTTGTCTCATCTTTCCTGATCCCTCCTTCTTCGAGGGGTCAGACCTCTTGTTTTCTTTTCAATATATATCCTTTTCTCTTGAAGATTCCCGCACTGTTTTTGTTACTTGGCTCCCCGTGTATCTAAATTCCATTTAGCGATTTTTATTTTGTATTTTTTGCATCTACCCTCCATTTTGTAGGTGTTTTCAGTCTACGTCGCATTTTGTAAGTCTTTTCGATCTAGATTGCATTTAGCGAGTGTTTTCAACCTCAATTGCATTTTGTGAGGAATGACAATCTAAATTGCTTTTTAGTAAGTCTTTCAATATACGGGATGGGACTTTTGTGAGTATTTTGAATTTCAATTGCATTTTGTATTTTCAACCTAAACCGCTTTTTGCAAGAATTTTGATTCTCAATTGCATTTTGTGGGTATTTTGAATCTAAATTACATTTTGTAAGTATTGTCCGTCCAAATGAGTAGTTTGAATTTACCGTACATTTTGTAAGCATTTTCAATTTCAATTGCGTTTTGTAAGTATTTTAAACCTGAACTGCACTTTGTACGCAAAGTATTTCGACGGTACATTGCATTTTGTGCGTATTTTTCAATCTATTCCTTTTGTGAGTATTTTCGTTCTAAATTCCTTTTGTAAGTATTACCGCTCTCTATTTTGTGCGTAGTTTCAATCAGAGTTCCTTTTTGTAAGTATTTTTCTTTGTTCTGGTTTCTACTTCATTGTCATTTTCGCTATCACCGAGACCATTAGGGGCCGATAACCTAGATGTTAGTCCCCTATCATCATCATCATCATCATCATCATCATCAGAAGCGAGATTTACTCACAAACCAGATCTCATTTTTGAGAGGTTATTTAAATTTAAATCTAAATACGGGAAGCACTCATAGCAGGGGCGTATATAGTGTTTTATTTGGATGAGGAGGGGGGGGGGGGGGAGGAGGGAGCGGAGTCAACCAGGAGTATGGGGGCATGGAATAGTCGCCAAATAAATATGGGTCCGCGGTTTCTCTCCGGGAAACTTTTGTATAATTTGGTGCAAAAAGATACGTTTTAAGGCTATCTGGCATCACTTTTTCAACCAATTTGTTGGGATGTTTTAAGTTTGGTTAATGTCAAACACAACTAAGACAATTTTATGTTACATTTTATGATACAATCATCTTACCTTCTTGAGGTTATTCAGACGGAAAGAATTAACGTTACCGTTTTGATTTACAACTTACACTATGTTTAAAGGTATGGGTGAAAGTATTGACAATATGTACCGTACACTTATTTAGCTGCAGTATAGTCAATATTTGTTAGTTGCAGTTTATGTGACGTTTTGTTAAGATACTGTTACGTGCCACCCCTAGTGGCAAGTTCGTTAACTGGATTACGGTGGGTTAAAGCACAACACAATTGTTCCTTTAACGAAACATTAGATTTATTGCAGGCCAGGAAAAAAAAATACACCACACAATAAGCACTGAACCTCACTTCATAAGACACTACTAGTCACTATAGCTTCCACACTTAGCCTACGTTCACACTACTGTCCTCGCTATTAATACCTGCAACTCTGCCTTGTACACAAACTACGATAGCCAGTCACTCACCACTACACACTGCTTCGCTCTCCGCTGGCTAGGGAACATCCCACTGCGTTTCGCAATTCACCACAATATCTCTGTCTCAAAACTCAGTCTCTCCGTATGATTCACACTGCCTCGCTGTCTGGAAGATTCAGCCTCACTTGGGTTTCGTAACTTCGCACGTCACGTCGCCACACTACTGTCGCCGAGGTAAAAGCACGCACTAGCTCAAAAACACAGTCAGTCCCTCGCTAGCCACGTCGCTCTTATATAGCAGGCTGGTGACTCAATGAATGCATCTAGAACCGTCCAGGATTCACGGCTTCTCGATATTTCCATCACTGGCTGGGTCACGAATATCCTGGACCATCCCCCACCCCCTTTTTTTTTGTCCTCACAGACCCTTGCGTAAGGCACAGGTAACTCACAGAGGCAGATCATAGCCTGGGGGCGGCTGTGACTCACGCGGCGAGGCGACGAAACAAACTCACAGCCATAACAATACTAAAAGTGATGGTTGACCTCCAAATTTGCTTGCATAGACATAGATTTAATAGCCTACGTGTAAAGGATCTGACGATGATCGCTTGACGATCGAAACTGGTCATCCTAGTGTATTTATTAATCTCATGTAATTTATTTCAGGATTAGGGCATAACCCATAACAATTCATCAACTAGGTAAGGATAGATTCGCGCATGCGCTCAAAATCCAACATGTCGGACATGAATTACATGATTTGAAAGTTCAAATTGGATATCGGATCAACCATTGAAGTTACAATCCCAAACACAAAGACAAAATCAGCACGAACCTTTACGGTAACAAGAAAATACTATGACATATGCAAGAAATTTATGAATCTACGTCCAGAAGTTAGCAACACAGCATCCTTCCTATATAAATTACCGACTTTGAAAGTGCACCGTCCATATGTCCGCGTAAATAAACTGGCGAATATGAGACAAGAAATAACACTGTACCTTAATATCCCCAACTCCAATTTCTACACAGCGCATAGATTTCAAACGACTTGCCTGCGTGCTTATATCCGAGGACTATGATTATCCACCCGCTGTTTCTCTCAGAGGGACAAAACTCAGTCAACATTGCCTTGCGATTCACACGTAGCCTAGGGAAACGAATTTCTCCTCAAATGTCTTAATAATACTTTATCTAATAAATTATAATAATATATAATAATATCGAATGGCCTCGGTGCCGGGTGCAAGCTTTATTTGATACCCAAAGGGTAGTTTGCATGTCGAATTTCGTTGAGAAGAGATTGGCCCAATTTCCATCTGAGACATCCTGGAAGTGGATATCCGAGGTTCCGTACTTCTACTCCAGGCAAATGCCAGGATGGTTCCTCACTTAAGCCCATGGCCATCTTGTTCCAAATTCTCAGCCGAATTACTAATGCAAATATTACTACTACACACAACACAATATCACAGGTTAGCAGAGAAATTCTACATACACCCAAGTACACGGGGATATATGACCACGATGTCCAAGATCCTCAAATGAAACAACAGCAACAGTATAATATTTCTGATAGCTCTGAAAGGGAGGGGAGGCACGATGGTGCAGTGGTCAAGTTGCTTGCCTCTCATCAATGCATTTAAGATTGTTTTTTAAATATAATGTCCTGTGATCAAACCTCCGTGGCTTAGGCGGCAGCACGCCGTACTCTCACTGCTGGGTCCGTGGTTGAAATCCTGGTCACTCCATGTGAGATCTATGAAAGTCAAGGAGGTTAGATATCTAAGCTGCTTGAAGACTATAGTGCCTTCTAGTAGTGAAATGAGGAACTTTGTGTTGGCGGAAACTTCCGAGATTAATTTTGCCATTATGAACACACCTACTGAATTCAAATGGGTCCTATTACTTTCCAACATCGTATGACATGGTGTCGTAATTTTTGCCGCCTTTCAAAAATCACTTGCCACGCCCGGGAGCGAACCTGGGAGCTTGGGGTTAGTAGACCGACACGCTAACCACTCACCCACCGTGGCAAGCTATCTAATAAATTAAATATATTTTTGTAATGTCAGCGGATTTGTGTAACAAACGTGCGGATGCGAATAACATTCTGTTTATCCGCGCAGGGCTCTACACAGCTGAGGATGCTCGCTCGCCGAGCGAAACGTGTCACCCTCCATGACAACTGCACCTTGATTCGAGGCTATGGATGGATAGCTTTTAATACATTAGCAGCTTGGACAGATGCCCTGTTGATGTTAATGAATGCTGTCTATACACCAATTCACGGTCGCAGTTCTATTAATAATCCTTGAGATAGAATAATCAAGAGCAGAAGTTCCGCCATGAAAGGCTCATTGTCCACTGGTCTGTAACATCTGGTGCAGCGCTGCAGTGGCCATCCAAGGAAACTACTTGTTGGTGTCGGCGCTCTTTGGTCACAGCTACCTGATGTTGGAGTTGGCGCAAGGAAGTCATCACTACTATCGGATTTTTTTATATTATGGATACTCCAGTTTAGGCCTTAATTACAAGCAAGCCAACAGACCTATTGAAAAATGAGTTATGCCAATATTTTCCTCTTTTAATTCTGCGTTAGACTATATAAGCCAATTATTCTCAAGTTTAATAATAATTATTTTTATTTGTGGTTGTATGAAAAATTGTCTGGGTCTTTGACGTCTTTTCTAGGAACCGCTCACTTAAAACGATATACATGGAAAACTACTTGGCTGAGAGTAATGAAATTTTTATATGATATAAGCACAACTATTGGTAGTGCAAATCTTAAGTTTGAATGTTTTTTAACTACCCAATAAAAAGTTATTATACGTTTTCTCAGCCCAGGATAAACGTACAGCAGGAAACTTGGCCTCATTTTGAAGCTCTCATTCGTAATTATGGGAAACTACGACCACGGTAAACGTACAGTGTGATGACGAATTTATGAAGAGTAATATTAATAAGAGGTTTTGTGCGTTCTGGCTCGTGCGATTAAAAGCGAGCGGGCTTGTGAAATCAGGTGGAGAGTAGAGACCGGATTTTGAAACTCCATATTCGCATATGCAAATGCATATTTTGTGGGTTTATTGGATATATCGCATAATCTGAACATAACAGCATATTTTAGCAAGCACAGTTGAAATCTCTACTTACTTAGTCAAGTCCCCGATTCTTGGATGTTCCGGGTAATCTCAAGAACCACTGGATGGATTCTGTAAGGGATTTCTCGTGGAAGGTTTCTGTAGAAAATAATTTATTTATGACTAAAGGAAACCGAGCATTAATGATTTCAGTGAATCGAGTCTAAAAAGCCTACCGTCCGTGCACCGTATAAGCTTATGCTGAGTAAACCGTTAAAAATATCTATAAACTATGAGTGAAAGAATTGTTCAGCATGAAAAGTTCTACACGTAAGTCCACGACAGAATATCTCTATCTTCAATACATCGCCCACTAAAGTTTTTACGTTTTCAATTCTTCCAACAATCTCCATTCAATCACTAGCTTCGGAGACGGTTAACGAACTAGCGAGCGCGCGAGCCCATCACCCTAGTTTCAGCCTTCGCTCCGCAGAATACACAGTCAATGGACGGAAGGGAGATACGGTATGTGTTACATGCACCTGGCCATTCTTAAATTACATCTGATAAGAATTCGTTGCACATGCTATCTTCATGATAATATAATAATCCAGACAGTGATTTTAACCCATCATGCCAAACGGAAAACAGATATAGGTCGTAGTTCAGTGAAATAAGAAAAAAGCCTTTTAAGCTTACGCTGGGTAAACCGTTGAAGATACCGGGCGAAGCCGGAGCTGGTTGCTAGTTAAGTATAATTTAAATCATCTGGAACAAAATTGGTTTTGCCTGCGTGTTGGACATCTCTAGTACACAAGTATCTGAGGGAAAGTATTTATTAAATCACTGGGTGTCAGGTTATAGTACATTATGCAACGAGCCTATAATGGCAATAATTAAGACACGAGTATGTTAATAAAATGAGCGAAGCGAGTTTTACAATTTTCATACGAGTGTCTTAATTACCATTGTAGGCGAGTTGCTTACGACTGTTTATGTTCGACGATAATTATAACTTTATTATATGTTTTAACATAAATATTCATAAATATCTGTGGGATTCAGTTACTTCAGTTACTGAACAGAGCACATGCGTTGGTCAAAGATCTTCGAAAGCAGAGACAATTTACTTTGCTTGGAAATGCTATTGTTTACAGCCTGCATGATGATTAGTGCCGTCCAGCTCTAGCATTCACTAATATTGTCACCGAAGTCGTTTGAAAGCAATGCGCTGTGTATAAATTGGGGTTGGGGTTATTAAGGTACAGTGCTATTTCTTGTCTCATATTCGCAAGTTTATTTACGCGAACATATGGTACGGTGCACTTTCCATGTCGGTAATTTATATAGAAGGATGCTGCGTTGCTAACTTCTGGACGTAGATTCATAAATTTCTTGCATATGTCATAGTATTTTCTTGTTACCGTAAAGGTTCGTGCTGATTTTGTCTTTGTGTATGGGATTGTAACTACAATGGTTGATCCGATATCCAATATGAACTTTCAAATCATGTAATTCATGTCCGACATGTTGGATTTTGAGCGCATGCGCGAAGCTATCCTTACCTAATTGATCACACATCAAACATCTTGAGCTCTGATTGGTTGGAGAAACTGTATCATAATGAAGACTAGTACTAGTGCTACAGTTTTCTGACATATAATATTTACATTTCAACATCGTCGAACATAACAGTAATGATTAAACTGATGGCGCTGTCGTCTATTGTCAAATATGCTCAAAGGAAGTGAAATGTGAGAAGAAATGTCAACTTGAACAACATGCAAAAAAGACTGCACATCTTACGGCAAAGGAGGGAAAGAAGAATGAATAATATTGGCGTATTGTTAAGTACATATTTTAATTGCTTTTAGAGCATAAATGCCCGGTCCCCAATCACAGTGATGGATCAATTTTATCTCATGGGATCATTAGTAATATTGACTGTAGTAGTCCCAGCCGGTAAGCGTTCAAAAGTCCAGCTCTCTATCAGATAGTCCAAGAGCTCTTGTGGCATTCGATCCCATTCCTTCGAAAGGACAACGCGGTCTTGGAGAGTCCTTGGTGGAGCCCTACCCAATGCATCCCGGGCATGTTCTATAGGATTCAGATCCGCAAACCTCGCTGGCCAGTCCATGCGATGAATGTCTTCCCCAGCCAGAAATTCATCCACCAGAGCAGTGCGGTGCGGTCGGGCATTATCGTCCATTAAGAGGAAGTCCGGACCAACCGCACCTCTGAAGAGTAAAACATGTGGTCTCAGTACCTCATTTCTGTATCTCCGAGCGTTCACAATGTTCCTCGGACCACCCATGAAGATGTGCAGGTCCGTACGGCCATTCAACATAATGCCGTCCCACACCATGACGACTCCACCTTACTGGTCCCGTTCCACGACGTTCCTGTGGTTGTATCGGCTACCCGGTTCTGTTCAGATTAATGTGCGACGGGAATCGTTCTGCCAACTGAAGCGGGATTCATCTGTGAAGAGCACATGCCTTCATTCATTTATGGTCCAATTTAGACGTTGATGGCTCCACAATTAAAGGGCCCCGTCTATGTGCTGGAGTGAGCGGGACGTACACCGCTGGACGTCTGGCAAACAGCCTTGCTGTTCTGAGCCTCCGGTACACAGTTTGCCGAGAAACGGCAACCGCTGACAGTAAATTGTCTTGCAGGTGCACTCCGATTTCGTCGGGCGGTTAACGCCAGATATCGTTTATGCTGTGGGGTGGTTATTCTTGGTCGACTTGGTAGTGGCCTACGACCAATATCTCCTGTGTCTCGAAATCGTCTCCAAAGCCTGGAAATGACACTTTGTGACACATTCAAGGATGCGGTGACTTCAGTCTGTGTCTGGCCTGCTTCCAGGTGGCCGAGTATTCTACTCTGCAAAACGGGTAACAAATGGCGTCGTTGTGCCAATATGTTGTCACGATATCGCGCTCAACGAAAGTTGCAGGATCATTACAAGATGCTTAAAACGAACACCTATTGAGAAGATCCAATTTCTGGCTGGTATTGCTCCTGGTGAGATTCGTAGGGAGGTAGCAGCTAACAAAGAGAGGCTCCAATCATCTACTTCAGAAGCACATCCCTTTTATGGACACCATCCTGCTACACGGAGGCTGAAATCTAGAAAGTGTTTTCTCCGTACAACAGTTAAGCTTCAAGGGAAAGCAGAGAATGCTAGGATCAAGATGTGGAAAGAAAGAACTAACCACATTTCCAACTGGATGGAGCCGAAGGAAAGTCTTCCATGTGGACAGCAGGAGAAGTGGACAACTTGGAAAGCCCTTAACAGACTCCGTACAGGAGTAGTCAGAACAAAAGTAAATCTGCGGAAGTGGGGCTTCTCAAGCGACTCATCACTTTGTGACTGCAGACAATCCAACATTTATGTCAGTGTGACTTAAGTCCGTCAAAGTGCACTATGAAAGATTTGATTGCAGCCTCCTCCAGCGCTATTGACGTCGCCCAATACTGGGCAAAAATCACCTAGTCCAAATTTGTTGCTTCAATATTTGTTTTGTTTTGTATAATAGACCTGTATATATGTATGGTAGAAATGTAGATATTCTGTATTCAATATTCAATATTCATATTGATACTTCTGACACGAATAAAGAAAGAAGAGACCACGTGGCTACACTCCGCACACTCTAACAGGGCAAACACGACTGAGGCGCAGGCACTGTCGGTTACGTCGCTAGTCAAAGCAGGGAATACACCTTTCTTATACAGAGCGAACACGTAAGATTGGTAGGTGCATAATGTCGTGCGATTTACGGTCTATTTCCTGTTGTTCAGCTTATTCGTAACTTAAGTTATGCTTAACTTTTGGACACTCTTGTTGTTTTAAATTGTGTTAAATTATAGATTAATTTATCAATTAATTAAATTAATTGTTGTTCTCTCTTGTTGTAGGAAGACAACAGCCCCAGTGGATGCGCTAGACGAGGCGTCTCACCCATCGCTCATAGGGGTGAGTAGCTACAAGCTTCTGATCGGCTGGTTCCTCGGTTTAGGGGCTGCGACAACGCGGTCATGTAGCCCCGTGTACTTTGGGTATGTGTAGAATCTGTCTGATAACCGGTGTTAATTCTGATGGCTGTGTTAGTGTGTGTTACCTGTAATTCAGGTAAGGACTGCAGACGATCAATTTCAAGTACGGCAGTTCCTGCTTTTGCTGTGGACTGGGCTACTAGATGCCATCGCAGCGACGAACGTTGGAACTAATATAGCGTTATCAAACTAACCTACAAAATTTAGCTTCCACAAGTGTAGTTAGTGGAAGGTTCTTCTTCATGCCATAAATCCATGACGTTGGACCACCGGCTTCACTTCCCCTGCGAAGGAAGGTATGCTGTAAAAGGATTTTGACACTCCTAAAAAATCCTACGACTTCGGCCTGGTTTGAACCCCATATCTTGGGCAATGACGCTCTGCATGCTACCGTCTACGCTATCTAAGCCGCTTGTAAATAAGCCTCACTAGCGGTAGTATTATTATTATTAATAATAATAATATAATATCGTATGGCCTCGGGTGCCAGGTTTATTTGCAACCAGAGGGCAGCTTTCATGTCGAATTTTGTTGTTCCTTTTGAAGCACTATGAAAAGTCAAGGTGGTGAGATATCTAAGCTCCTTGACACTATAGCGCTTTCTAGTAGAGAAATGAGGAACTTTGTGTTGGTGGAAAATCCCGAGATTAATTTTGCCATTATAAACACGGCCTACTGAATTCAAATGGGTTCTTTAACATGCAAACATCGTATGATATGTATGTCGTGATTTTTGCGCTTTTCAAAGATCACTTACCACGGCCGGGAGCGAACCTGCAAGCTGGGGGGGGGGGGAAGTAGTCAGACACGATAACCACTCACCCACCGTGGCATGCACTAGCGGTGGCGTAAAACAGGTGATAGATGGGGCAATATAAGGATTCGAATAAACAAATGCCTCTGCGCCACTGACTGAATGCTAGCCGGTCTATATACGAACTGTTCTCTGGTTGTCGCTATGGAAACCGAAGGTTTAGGGTGCCTTCACTTGTCAACAGCTGTGTAGCCTACTTGTAGATCACAGATGCCGGGGAAGATGCTGCGGGAAGATAACTAACGAGGTCAAACAAGCTCCAACACCTGTGCACATCTTCTTGCTTTCTGTCATATCTTATCTTGGTTACCACTGGGTCTCTGTCATTCATCCCACTATAGGCCAGCGTTGCCATATCTAGGATCCTTACGGGTGAAATCCTTAATGTTGCGACGTTGTGTCCTAGTCCCCTCCCCTTCGACACGTACGTCTCGCGTCAGACTTGGCTGGACAAGCTGATTGGTCGCTCTGACCAGGATCGAGACATAACTTTAACCCCACTTTTGTAACACAGGCGATTCTTCTCGAATCTATAAAAGTTTGCATACCGTACTTACGAGTGGCTGAATGCCTAAACGTTAACGTAGTTTTGATAAGATAACGAACAGAAATATTCTGTTGTATTGTCACTAACAGCCCACTATAGCGACGAAAGATGAATGAGCACTGGTCTACTGCTTTAATCAATAATTTTATTAAGAATAATACTGTTCATTTCATTTCATCAGTGTGCTAAGCTTTTGTTGATGAAAAGCTTGCATCACGCGACAGACTTGGCTGGATGAGTTTTGATGACGTCACACCATTCAACCTATCAGCTTATCCAGCCAAGTCTGTCGCGAGACGCAAGTCCTTCGACAAACTCTTATAAATGACTAGCTATACCCGGCATGCGTTGCAATGCCAATCAAAGACAGATATATAGAAAGAGAGGAGTATAATAATAAAGATTATGTTCGACCCTGGCGAAATGTAAATATTATGTCAGAAAACTGTACTCATTATAGTATAAGTTTTCATTATGATACAGATTCTCCCACCAATCAGAGCTCAAGAAACAGTTGTGTGACCAATTAGGTGAGGAGAGCATCGCACCTGCGCTCACTTCCATGGCCCCCTATTTTATATTTCACTGCGTGGCGAGTGTCATAGTGAGGTATTCCAGGAGGCCATGGTCAAATACAAGGCATTCTCTGCGTCCCATGCGCTCTGTTCAGTAAATAAAACTGGTGATATCTCGACAGATATTTATGAATATTTATGTCCGAACATAAAATAGTTATAATTAGCGCCTATAATGGTAATTAATTATTGCCATTATCGGCTCGTTGCATAATGTACTATATTGGTTTTCCAAGCTTGATTGCAGTTTTATAAGAACCCCCGGCCAAAAACCGTGGCGTGAACTGTATTGGAATAGACAGCGATACAGTCTCCTCATGTCGCCTCGCGTTGAATCAGCAAGCTATTCTCACGGTTGTGTCCTGATTGTGGTCACTTTCATTTTAGGGAAGAACTATAAACATTCCAGCGCCCAGATTGAGATCACTTTTCTTGGGAGACCGGTCCTTGGTTGTTGGTTCTTCCCGACTGACTCATACCTTCCGTAAGTTTTGGGGATAACAAGGGGAAACTGATATTTCACTACCTAACCAAAGAATACTTCGCTTTAAAAAATCAAGTCCCCTCCCAATCTGACAGCACCTCGTAAAGCAGTGATTATAGCATTTTCAGTCTTAAGAATAGAAACGTTTCAGGATCGGAATCGACGACCTTCACTTTAAACAAAATTGTTGTAACGGGAATTTTTATACTTACAGGGTAAAATTTTTAATTTCTGACCACCTCAACATTGTCAAGAGGGGTAGAAGTGAAAGGTGAGGAAATCCCCAGGGGAGTTACAACCGGACCGGTCTCCCAAGAAAAGTGATCGCAATCTGGACGCAGAATTTTTATAGCGCTTCCCTAAAATGAAACTGACCGCAATCTGGACTGCTAATGAGGTGAACGCAATCTGGAATGACCGCAATCAGGAAGACACCATTCTCACACCTGGCATTGCTGTGTCATAAGTATACAGATTGTGCAATTGTGGGATTTAAGGGTTCCTGTTAAAGTCCATCGCCCTTTGTGTTACATCAATAATTTGTAGCTAGAAACCTTCACTGCAGTGCACACAACAACTCACCCAAGTTTCATCGCAATCGGATGAATGGTATATGAACGCATAGCGGACAGACAGACAGACAAACTATCACGTAACATTGATTTTTATACAGATGGTGGCGTGCATTTAAGCACTCTCCTCATCGGTCTAGACAATCGATTAATCAGTTTTCACGCCTAAATAAATCGAAGCGATTTTCCCGCCAAAAAACTTCGTAAAGTCAAAAATTAGGGAAAGCTGGCCGTGGATTAGGCTCCGTTCAAATCCTGCCATTCTCTCGCCGTCCGGACTCTCGGGGAAATTGACCGGTCCACCTTTGCAGTTGCGAACTAAGGGATGGCATGTTTCCCTAGTCAAGCGAGTATCTTCAGATCCAAATATACGAGACAAAATTGCTCCACAAAACCCTGCCAAACCTACAGTGACACCCAACGAGAGTCTCTGCCCCCCAGAAATTTATTTATTTATTTATTTATTTAATCGTATGGTGAATTACATAAAAACAAATCACAAATCCAAGTTCAAGTTTTGGAGCCATTCCACAGTACATTCTCGAAGATGAAACAGATCACTAGGGCTCCCGGAGTAGGCAGCGCTGGATGATATGGTCCATGGTCTGTTCCTCCTCATTGCATTGACACAATGGGGAATCTATCCAACCCCACTTATGGCATAGGTAATTGCAACGGCCGGAAATAAAAATGACCGTCAGAAAACTCAGAAAGTGTGGCAACTATCTATAAGGTGCGTTCAAAAAGTAACGAGCCGGAGGCTGTAATGCGCAAACCGGTAACGGCATCGGCATCGGCATCGGCATCGGCTAATCGTGGCGTGTGTAACGAGGTGTGGTTCCGACCAGAGCGTGGAAGGTCACAGCCCGTCGCTAGAGGGCACCCGTGCACGTCACGTGACGACACAAAGCGAGCAGCAGCATGTATCAATCGTCCAACCAAGACCAAGACAGTGGGCCATTCGACATGCTTCCTGGTGTGGTTGAAGACTGTGGTTCACCCATTGGGCACACACTTACCGCAAGTGCAGTCGTTCCTTCATGATGCTGTGCACACCTCCGACGCTCAATCCGACCACGGCGGCTATGGCGTTCACTGTCACTCGGCGGTCCTGGGTAATGAGTGCATCTACCAGCTGGACGTTGTCATCGGTAATGCAGGGGGGTGCCCCAGACCAGGCATCATCGGCTAACGACACCCGTCCTTCCCTGAAGCGCTTGTGCCACGCCTTGACCCTTGCAAGGGACATGCAGTGTTCGCCGTACACTTGTGACATTCGTCGATGAATGCCCGTTCCCCCTACTCCTTTCGCTGTCAGAAACCGAACAACACCTCTTTGCTCTTCGTTTTGCCGCCTCCATGCCACGTTACGTCCAGTCTATTTTTCCAGTCCAGGCTCAATGCTGTAGCACTGAGAAAGTCGTTAGTGTCACATCGATATGCTCTAGTTTGCAATATGCCGGATGGTCTGGTTCGATGTACCACAATCACAGCAGGGGTCTGGCCGCTTCCCCCATTTGCGCAGGTTGTACGCACAAACTCCATGTCCGATAACAGTGCCCGGTACTAACAAACATGTTATCTTAGAGTTAACTCACGAGCCAATGTGCAAATACAAAATGTCGTCATACAGTAATGAAAATACGACATCAAGCAATATGCAAAACTTTCTTTGGCCAGTATACAGGGTGTCGGAAAATAAGAGGTAGAAAATCAAACCATGCATGGGGGTGGGTCTGGGGAGCAATACGAGTTAAGATACCTGTGGGCGCAAACCAACCGTTAAGCCCCTATGAGTCTTTCTAATTACGAGGAAACTTCGCAACGTCGCACAATGAGCAGCATCGAGTGCGGCATCTACACTCTTGTGTGTTCCGAGCTGAGCAGCTGTCGTGATTAATGCGAAATGAGATCTGTCATGCAAAGAAAAAAAGAAGAAAAAAATCGGGGAAAAAATTAAGTTTCTCCGGATTCGAACCCGACGCAGATGGGGGCACACTGAACGGCGCCAGCGCCTTGCCCACTGAACTACGAGAACCACAGGTCAGCTGCTCATTGCGCGACGTTGCCAAGTTTCCTAGTAATAAGAAATACTCACAGGGACTTAACGGTTGGTTTGCGCCCACAGGTACAGTATCTTAACTCATATTGCTCCCCACACCCACTCACATGCGTGGTTTGATTTTCTACCTCTTATTTTCCGACACCCTGCCTATATCCTGCAATACATATTGGAAATAACTGTTCCCGAAGGAAACCTGATGTAAAATTGTCTGATTGAGCTATGTAGATTAAGAAATTCACAAAGAAATTTGATTAAATGGTCCGGCTAGCTCAAAACAGTTGCTACGCTTGTAGTTGTAGAGTGAAGTGCGGAACCGCCATTGATGTAACTAGGCACATCCGCTGAGAGTAGAGCTCCAGCCATCAACCTCTACCGCCGTCACACCCGAGGCTTATTGCAGGGGTTCTCCAACACCTCCCCTAAAAGTAAACTTACAAAGTAATTAATATCGGCCACGGCTAGTGGGACGTGGGATGGCGACCACGGGACCCCAGCTGAGTTCGGCATTGCTTCCACTTACTTGTGCCGGGCTTCTCTGTCATCTTGCCTATCACCCACCCTTGGTCAAATCTTGTTCTTTTCCGACCCCGACGGTATTAGGGTATCTGAGGCTTAGGGAGTCTGTCTCATCTTTCCTGATGCCCTCATTCTTCGAGGGGTCAGACCTCTTCTATTCTTTCTATCTGCTCAAGACCTTAATGGAGGCAGGGTGTTTGTAGCCCCAGTACTTCTGGTGCACCCTGGTTAATGCTACACCCTCAAGGGCCCACGGCTGGTGAGTTCGGGAGTTGGCAACCCCGAGGGATTCCTGAGCTGGGTCCGTTTTTCCCCTTTTTTTCCAGTGCCTCTGGGGCGGACCCTCTCCTCTCTCACTTTCCTATCGGCCTCTTCTGGTTCTCCATCCTTCCAAGACCCTAAATCCGCATTTTTCGAGGGTTGAGGGCATTTCTTTTCCTCCTGACCATTGTTTGCCTTGTTCTTTACTTGTTAACCATTACTTCTTCGAGTTTGTTAGACTGTAGTTAGTATTAGTTATAGTTTACATTACATTTTCATCTCATCTTTCACTATCACCCAGTTCATTAGGGGCCGATAACCTAGACGTTAGGCCCCTTAAAACAACAATTATCATCATCATCTAATATTGTAGTCTGTTAGGTAGTCAGCCCGAAGGCTGGTTGGATCCTCAAAAGCACCGCCGTTACGTTATGTGAGTAGATACCCACAAAAACCCAAGGCAGCACTATTTTGAGGCGTTCTAGGCAAGAAGAGGAGTGAGGTAGTTTGCCATTGCTTTCCTCACTGAGTCAGAACAGTAGTCCTAACCCTACGAGTTGAACCTTTCACAGCATTCACAGGCACTGACTGTGCCCTGAATGCCATTACTAAGCACCACCCATACCTCAGTAGCTTCCATATAGTCACAGCCATGAGTGAGACTGAGACATCGGTGATACTCTAGCCTGTGCCAACAGACACTGACTGTGCCCTGAATGTCATTACTAAGCACCACCCATACCTCAGTAGCTTCCATATAGTCACAGCCATGAGTGAGACTGAGACATCGGTGATACTCTAGCCTGTGCCAACAGACACTGACTGTGCCCTGAATGTCATTACTAAGCACCACCCATACCTCAGTAGCTTCCATATAATCACAGCCATGAGTGAGACTGAGACAGCGGTGATACTCTAGCCTGTGCCAACAGACACTGACTGTGCCCTGAATGTCATTACTAAGCACCACCCATACCTCAGTAGCTTCCATATAATCACAGCCATGAGTGAGACTGAGACATCGGTGAAAAGCCACCTTTTACTCTAGCCTGTGCCAACTGACAAATGCAAAAGTACTGTATTCATCAAGGGATGGCGAACAAGCCATCTAATTAATAATGGACCAATTATATAATTAACACTTTTTCTTACCTTCTCAGATGATTACACAAAGATGTTCCTGGAGTTTGGCAGACCTCGTTTTATCATTGCAAAGAATGTTGGCACATAAACACTGCGGTTTTTCAATTCCATCACGACCAAGGTTTCATGTGAACCCATATTTAAAATATTCATCACTGTACTTCCTTTTCTCGGGCATTTTTTATCGTGTCGGACTACCAACCCCAAACTTGCAGCTTCGCTCCTGGCCGTGGTACGGTAAGTGATTTCTGAAAGGCGGAAAAAATCACGGCACGCATGTCATACATTGTTGGCATGTTAATGAACCCATTTGAATTCAGTAGGCCGTGTTGATAATGGCAAAATTAATCTCGGGATTTTCCACCAACACAAAGTTCCTCATTTCTCTACTAGAAAGCGCTATAGTGTCAATGAGCTTAGATATCTAATCTCCATTAATTTCATAGCGCTCCAAAGAAACAACAAAATTCAACATGCAAGCTGCCCTCTGGGCGTAAAATAACAAAGCTGGCACGCGGCACCCGAAGCCATACGATATTATCTTAAATTATATAACTAGCAACCCGACCCGGCTTCACCCGGGAACAGTTATGAATGCATTACGTGATAAGCGCTCTCTTTTTCCTAGCTAGCTCGTAAACTGTCGCCTCAGTAATGAATGGAGATTGTTGGAAAAAATGACAACGTAAAACCACTTATAGTGGGCGATGTATTGAAGATAGAGATATGCTCTCGCGGACTGTTTTGTAGAACGTTTCATGCTGAACAATTCTTACACTCATAGCCTATAGATATTTTTATTGGTTTGCCCAGCGTAAGCTTAAAAAGCGCTCGGATGCCATGTTTCTTTTTCGGCGTTTTCACTGAAATCGTTACTGCTTGGCTTCCTTTGATCAAGAATACATTATTTTTTTACAGAAACCTTCCTCGAGATATCCTTTACAGAATGGTGAAAACCGCATCAAAATCCATCCAGTGGTTCTCGAGTTTATCCGTGACATCCAAGAATCGTGGTCTTTGTTTTTTACTAAGTAGAGATACGCTAAGGTGTATGTTTCACAAAACTCCAGCTAGTTAGAAGGTGTGGTTCGTACCAAAATCTTACAAATCGTCTCAATAGTACAGGAAATATCTTGCATTTCTTGAAATGTCAACGGAAATCTTTTTATTTGTTTATAAAGTGCTTTTAAACAAATAAACAAGACGATAGTCCCTGGCAGAACTGTGTCGCGTACAGCCCGCATAACACTAGAGCCGGGCGGGTAGTCTGTACACATGGGGCGCACACAACCCATTATGCGAGAGTTCTCGCACGGGTCTGCTAGTTATTATTATTAGTAGGGCTCGGATTTTTAGGTAAATAAATATTTTTTTATGTTACCGGTAGTACATATTTTATACATTTTGTCTATAAATACATAAAATCCTACTTTTCACTTTACTAGCACATAAAAAGACATAATATTTACATTTTTTTAAAATCAGTATGCTAGATCTTTCAGTTCATTGCATTTTTGTTCTGTGGGAAAGAACCTGGAACTTTCTAATCTTCATGCTGAGCGTATGTCAGCTTGCAGCTGTGTTTATCTTATCTTGTCGCCCCGTCCCACTCACTGTGGAAGCCAGGGATTTCCTTGTCCATAGCCATATTGCACTACGTGCTAGACCACCTCCCCTTTCCATCTACCAGGAACCAGTGTCCCTCACATGCAGTACATTTCTGGCACTGGGAAGTGTAAGGCAGTTCTAGATGCCTACAAGTTATCGTCTGTTGCAGAATTTAATTATAATTTTACTTCTGGTGGGGGCGTTCTGTTCTGCCAACCATGTGGGAAAGCAATCAAGGCTGAACAGCGATCTCAAGTTACACAACACCTCAAGGGCAAGAAGCATAGCCTATTGCCGCAGTTTTGCACCTTCAGAAGAAGTGTTCCGCGATGATCGTCAGTCATTTGTGATGGACAACCTGAAGATGTATCTCGTTGTGTATTGAAATTCTTAAGTAGTCAGTGAGGCATAGCATAAATTACATTCGTGAGTACTGCATATTGTTCGTATTCACATTAATAAATTCCGGCCGAAGTCGTCAGATTTTTTAAGAACATTAAAAATCCCTCAGTATGCCTTCCTTCGGAGGGGAAGTAAAGCCGGCGGTCCCATGTCATAGATTTATGGCATGTTAAAGATCCTTCCACTAATTACACCTGTGTGAAGCTAAATTACTAATTTGACTAACGTTCTTACGTTCCTCCGTTCGTTGTCAAGAGCCGACTGCGCTGGCATCTGGTAACTAAGTTCTGAACTAGTTGGTCGTTGACGGTGGCGTTTGGCGGCAAAAGTAGGAACTACTTTGAAAAATAGAATATCTGCAGTCCTCACTTGAATTAAAACAGATACACGCACTAATACAGTCATCACAATTAACACCGGTTATCAGACAGATTCTACACTCACCCAAAGTACACGGGGCTACATGACCACGTTGTCGCAGCCCCTAAACTAAGGAACCAACCAACCAACATTAATAAACTAAATTATAATTAATTACTTTTACTTTTTGTCACATATTTCAGGTATTTTTAACACATAAGAAATACATAGTTTCCCGATTTTTAGCAGCTAAATATCCGAGCCGTAATCATTATTAGTCTCGGACAGCTCTGCAGGTAAACTGATCGCCTCCTCCCCAGTCCCATTTGTTGGAGTGAGAAGCAGCATGGCTGCCATGTGTATGACTGGCGATGTTAATGAGCGGAATGGTAAACAGTTTAATTAATTTGAGCTCAACCAGTGAGAGATAATTGAAAACTGTTGTTTGAGCTTAGTGACAGCTTTAACTGGCTTCAAGGTCAGTCTTCATTGATATAGATCTGTTGTCGGCAGTGTTCCACGAAGCCTACTGTATGCTTGGAAGTCATTTAACTCCAATATAGGCATTACATTTGGCGACCTCCACCAGGGGCTCACAGCTAGTGAGACGTGGGTTGGCGACCACGGGACCCCAGCTGAGTCCGGCATTGCTTCCACTTACTTGTGCCGGGCTCCTCTCTGTCTTCTTTCCTGTCGACCTCACTTGGTCAACTCGTGTACTTTTCAGACCCCGACGGTATTAGGGTATCCGAGGCCTAGGGAGTCTCTTCCTTTCCCGCTTTAATAGGCCCTTGTCTCATCTTTCCTGATCCCTCCTTCTTCGAGGGGTCAGACCTCTTGTTTTTCTTTCATTCTATTTCCTTATCTCTTTAAGATTCCCGCACTGTTTTTGTTAATTGGCTCCCCGTGTATCTAAATGCCCGTTAGCGATTTTTTTTAGCCTACTTTTCACATTTTGCAAAAATGAGGAAAAAGTAGACTTATGAGATCGGGCAAATATGTGTCTGTCTGTCTGTCTGTCTGTCTGTCCTTCTGTCTGTCTGTCTGTCTGTCTGTCTATCTGGCTGTGTGTGTGTGTCCCCCCCCCTATCAACTCCTAAACGGCTGGAGCAATCGAAACAAAATTTGGTAGGATTAAAGATCTATACCTGAATATCTCACGGCCATATTTGAAAATGATGTCAGTGCTACCAACTGCTAAAAAATCGCAATTGAAATTTGAGCTCCATGATGTATATCTTGGAAGGTATGAGGGAGCTATTGTAACATTTTTAATGAGTTAATGAACGTGGTGATGACTATTGTGGTTCAATAAAACAAACATGATATGAATAAATAATATACACTGTGGTGTGACCTTACCTGTGATAGTGTAATATAATAAGTTGTTGAGCGCCAGATTCCTATTTAAGATAGTGAATCGAAATTTATTGATTTAACCTCGGCTATCAGCAGTAGAGTCGAGAACCACTTACCCGGGCCGTAGTGAGACAAAGTCATCTAACCAATCCGTATTTAATCAAGGAGTATGATTGCCTTAAAGTACCAACTACAATGAAAGAAATAGGCATTACGTTGAAGAGAATGAATTTATTTAAATGCAAAAACAAAATACTAATAAAACAGAATAGTGATAGTCACACAATTGAATTTAAAATTACTCAATGCGGCAATTAATTATTTAAAAGAAAATGAATATTAAAATGAATTGAAAGTTAAATGAAGTTAAATTATAATAGAGACGATAGTTTTATTGAATTGTTGGCTCACCCATTCGAAGATTCGTCATATTTAAGAAATGATCGGTGATCTCGATGTTACGTCGCTTAGGGTAAAAGCACCAGTCATTGACATGGTCACCTATAGTTGACACTCTGGGAAACAATCATTAAAAATAAGGAGTGATGCCTGCCTGTTGCGTTCAAATTTAGGCGGCAACTACTTGGGAGCCACCTGGTGGTACTGGCTGAAAACAAGTCAGATGAGGTGTTATGGGTTGGAGAGGGACGTAGTTCAGTTATGGTCACTGTTGCATGATAGGGCAGCACATGCTTTCTTTGTCAGTTTTCTTAAGCAGGTGAGTTTGTTTTAGTAATTATATTTCCTCGTGTTGGCTTACTCCAGATAATCCTGATATGCAGTAGAGAAGATAAACAGATGTTCTTTCCATTGTTGTGTTCACAATAGAAAAAAGGCGGGTAAAAGTAGGGTTAGGTTTGGGTGTCAATTATTGGTTCACTAAATCCTGCCTGTAACGCTTAATCGACACCCCCTGTCAATAATGGGTGTTTCCCATATGATTTCAATTTGAAATCTTTTTGTTACTGTTAGAATATACTTGAAATTTTGATCTTTTTGGTAGTCCTTTTGGATCATTTGAATGACCTATACCAAAGGATGACAGGGGGTGTCAACTTTAGGTTTTTGGGATGTCAACTATTGGCGATTGATTCCAAATTCCTATATCTTTATTTACTTAGCCTATTTTATCAATGTGTTTGGTCAGTAAGGTTTGGTATTTTGACTAATATAGAGCTATCTTTAGTTTTAGGCCACAAAATGAGTAAAAAGTCTAGGAAAATTCGGAATTATGCTCCGGAGCAAATGGAGGAAGCAATGGAGGACGTAAAAAATGGCTCTTCTGTGAAATCAGCTGCTAAACGGCATGGTGTGCCAAGAATTACCCTTATGTATAAGGTACAGGGCAAAATTAAGAAATCCCGAATGGGCCCAAACCCCATTTTATCCCCAGAGGAGGAAGAGGTGCTCGTGACTTGGATAAAATCCTTGGCAAAGGCCGGTTTTCCAATTGTGAAAGAGGAGTTAATAAACAGCGTTCAACAACTTTTAACTCAATTAAATAGGAAATCCCAGTTCAAATCTGGCCGCAAGTGGTTTAAATCATTTTTGAACAGGCACCCAACGATTTCCCTACGAACGCCAGAAAACCTGACAACATCGCGGGCATTGGTGTCGGCAGAAGACCTACAAAACTGGTACAGAGAAATATATAATTTCCTGCGTGATGAAAATGTTTTGGACGCCCTAGCTAATCCAATGAGGGTATTTAATGCCGATGAGACAGGAGCCTTTTTGAATCCAAAAGGAGGGAAAATTTTAGCTAAGAAAGGAGATAAGAAGATTTACCAAAAGGTGAATCCAGATGACAAGGAATGTTTAACTGTCATGATAACAGCTAGTGCAGCAGGTGTGATGGCCCCTCCATTAATTGTGTTTAAATATGAAAGGATCCCATCAGAAATTGCAACCAGCATTCCCGCAGATTGGGGAATAGGTCGTTCAGAAAGTGGATGGATGACCGGAGCACTTTTTTATGAGTTTGTCAGCAATGTATTCTACCCATGGCTGATCAGCGAAAACATCGATCTTCCTGTAATTCTTTTCCTCGATGGGCATTCCTCACACATGACTCTCCACACTAGTGAATTTTGTTCTGAAAAAGGGATAATTTTAATAGCTCTTCATCCCAACGCAACACTTCTGATACAGCCGATGGATGTTTCAGTTTTTAGATCATTGAAAGGCCGCTGGAAAGAGAAAGTTCATTCATGGAGAATAGAAAATATGGATTCGCCAATTCTGAAAAAGAAAGATTTTGCACCAATTCTAAAAGCGGTTCTTAATGACATCCCATTCACAGCCATTCAGAATGGCTTTAGGAAGTGTGGTTTGGTGCCATGGAATCCATCCACTGTGATAGACCATGAATTACCTTCTAGAAATGAAAATGCAAATGTCATTTCAGAAGTTGATGTGAAAGAGAACAATACAGCACTTAAGGTATTGGAAAATATCATTGGGAAAGAAAAATTATCAACTTTTCAAGGAGTCGAAGAATGGAAAGGAGAGGTAAAGGATACATCATTATTTTATGCATGGAGAGAAATCAAAACCAAGAGTAGGCCTGTTGGTTACAATGTGATCCCACAACTTGAGAAAAGCATCGATCATTTGACTGAGCATGAAGAATCACCAGAGTCAGTGCCATCAACCAGCAAAACTATCGATTTAACACCAAACAGATTCCCCAGGAATGAAGGTGTAGTGCCATCAACCAACAAAACTATAGATTCGACACCAGACAGTATCCCTAGGAATGAAGATGCAGTGCCATCAACCAGCAAAACTATCGATTTAACACCAAACAGGTTCCCCAGGAATGAAGGTGTAGTGCCATCAACCAACAAAACTATAGATTCGACACCAGACAGTATCCCTAGGAATGAAGATGCAGTACCATCAACCAGAGAAACTGTTGACACAACACACAAACGGATCCCTAATAATGTCCCCAGTCCATTTAAAAATGTACTTTTCTGGCCAGATGTTTCTACGGTGCAGAAAAAGAGGAAAAGAGAAACATTACCATCCGTTGTCACTTCAAAGTCATGGCAGGAGTACCACAAGAACAAATTAAAGAAAAAGTTAGATTTAGACGAAAGCAAGAAACTGAAGGCTATTGAAAGGCAAAAGAAGAAGGAACAAAAAGAAGCAATGAAATTAAAAAATATGGCAAAGAAGACTGCAAGGAAAAGGAAAAAGCAGTGTGAAATAATATCTTCAGAGGAAGAAGAAGAAGAATGGATTCCGTCTGGAAGCAGTATTGATGATGTGAGTCTCCATCTCACAGACCAGTCCGAAACTGAAGATTTCGACCTTCAGCACGAAGATGGTGTCGAAGATTTTCCATTGTCCCCAAAGTTGGATCCAGTGACTTGCAATGAAACTTCCCCTGAATTGGAAGGTGAAGGCAGTGTTTTAACAGTGAATGAGCCAGTGGAAAAACCTCTATTAAGTGAGAGGAAGTTTATCAAGACATTGTCTTGCCCTGATGATGGTACTCGTAAAACAATCCAAGAAGGAGCTTTTGTTGTTTATCAAATAAGAAAAAATAAGAAATACTTCAAATATGTTCTTCAAATAACAGAGGTTCTTGATGAAAATTGTGCCACAGCTGTTACTCTAAACTCCCTCAATCGTTTAAGAAATGTTTTCATTAAAAACGAAAGTGATAAAAGGAATGTCTCTGCGGATGACATCCTTCAAATTCTACCTAACCCATTAACTTTTGGCAAGCCAAGCTCAACGACCCATTACCAGTTCCCTTGTTCAGTTGATGTGGATTGGTAGATCATTCACTGAAGCAGCAGATAAGTCGTTTCTAGAAATACATTTGATTTAAGCTGTGTAATTTTTGTACCAACAATTATAACTACTATTTATCTGTGTGGTTGAGATAGCCTATCTGTGATATATTAATACAATGTAAGGTATCAAGAGGATGCTGCTGTGTGTTTATGTAAGACTTATTCCTTATTAGGAACTTTTGTAATTTTGAGTTGAAGTATCTGATATCATTGACAATATAAGTAATTTAGTTATATTTTAGTCACTTATTATTAGTTATATTCTTGTGCTTATTTCTAATAAAATTGCTAATGAATTTAGCCTAGCCTAGTTATTTTCCTTAACTGTCAACCATTGGTTCTCAAAGGTGTCATCTATTGGTGTTTTGAGATTTCTGGCATGTCAATGACTGGTTCAATTTTTACATTTGAAACAAATGAAATATTCCAGCTAACAACTAAGGTTAGAGTTAACACAAATATATCCTGTAAAAGAGAACAGACTGTAGATTATATTAACACATCAGAAGGAGGTTCAAATGGAAAATGAACAGGAGTAGATTGAAATGAAGTAGAAATTTCTCTTAAGGGTGTCAATGACTGGTGCTTTTACCCTATGTTTAAAAAAATGATGTGATACCTCAATTACTATGAAATATCCTCATTAAGTACGTTGCCATCTGTAGAAAGACTCTTGATCAGGGATATAACCCATTATGTATTGATATAGATGTCGGCAAGACATCGTTCAGTGTCGACTCTCGGTGCTCAGTCCATTAGGACCCAGAAAGCAAGGTTACAACTTCCTTCCTTCATTAAGAGCTGTAGATCAATGCCATTCTTGTCCGATGTTGCAGGTACAAATACTAATGACTTCCTTGTCACGTGGTGTCACAGCTTCCCTCTCTATTAGCCTTCTCCATTCTTGACTCATAACTTGCAATATATATTGACGCGTATATACCGTAGAAAATGGCGTGTTGGTTACACCATAGTGGGTTTCTTAACATCTCAGGAAAATGACGCAGTTTGCCGTGGTGAAATTCTTACTACGTCGTTCAGTTTGTGACGCACAGGGTTAGTCCATATCGCCAGTCTTGTTGCAATATATAATACTTCGTCTCTTTACAAGTAATTGTTAATAAAAATCTAATTGAATATAATAATCAAAACCGCTTACAATTATCTGATATAAAAATCATCTCATGGATGTACTAGTTAATAATAATAATAATAATATGATAATTATAAATGAATAACCCTATAAATATAACCGCTATGGGATCGAATCGTTACAATCGCCCCTGATATAAATAATTTAAAATAAAATGTAACATTATTTATATCACTACACATCCTACACAAATGAATACAAATGTAAATATTAATACCCCCATAACGACAACATACAAATAATACCCTTCAACAATACATAAAAATATACAAGAACATACTCTTTTCACTTTACATATTTGTACTATCATTTCTCATTCTTCCAAATGTTCATAATGTTCATTCTTCTTTATGTATTAAACGAGCTGTAAAAAATATACATATAAAATGCCCTTCACTTTTATTTTTGACATATATGTCAACGCTGCACTCGTTTATATTTCGGTGATCGTATGCATGACATACAATTTTGGCTTCATCTCTTTTGAACGTAGTTTTTGTATATCAGTCTGGCGTAGAAGTACATTGTTGTAATACCAGCTGATTAACCCATAATAACTATTACAGCACACGATAATAGGATGCAAACAATACAATATTCCTTTCGTCTTTATAAAGGGATTACTCAAATGCAGTAAAATTTCAATAATTGAAGAAAAAAATAACTTAGCAAGATATTCAAGGCAATTCCAATTTCAGTGCATATGTCATACATGTAAATATTTCCCCAAATACATAATGACATCGAAATACCTCAAAGCAGTTATTAAACAGTTCATTTAAATATCCAAGTTACTACTCACCTGCCTTCGTGGCTTAATTCTTTCTTAGGCCACGGCCGCCTCCTTCCAAATTAATACTTCCTAAGTCTCCACGACTTCTTAACTTCTCATAAAACCATAATTCCTCTTTACTACTTCTCGAAAACAATAACTTGAATTTTCAAAATCACCAATAAACATAAAATCTGACTTCTCGTTCACTTTATAAAATTTAACTTAGCGTCAAGATATAACTTTACCGTAACGTCATTCCTTACTTACCATAACAAAATGATTAAGACTTGGACAAAATACTACTCAATACCTGAATTACGTATATCACTAAACTATTTCACAAAAACACATGACAAACTCCTAGGAATAAATATTTCGTTCCACAAAATATTAATGCTCTTATACTTTGAACTTAGTCTATTCATGATTTGACTTTTTGCTGAATGCCTAAAAACCCCCCTTAGTTTTCTCTCAAAACTCTTAATTAAGTACCGTGTCCTCCAAACACCACTTCCTACTTGTTCTGACCGCCTGGACTATAGCTCACTCTTGCTATACCAGAATCTCTCAAAACTCATCGTGACATCACACGTCACATACAAAAACCTCCCCTATTCGTGGTATAATCCCACTTCTTCTTACTGTTACAGGTCACCTCTTACTGACCAATAACACATTAAATTTCAGCTAAAAAAAAAATCTTACATGCTTCGACTAACTCCTTGGAATAATAACATCACCCTTTGCTTTCCTAACTATTGTCTTCCTCAAATAATGACAGTGTTCCAGTTGACAGTCAATAACACTGACACTCATAATTAGCAAATATTCTCCCATAATCACTTCATAAAGCAAGTTCTGAGTTCTAACACAGTTCAGATACTTTCTTCTCTATCAAATTAAATGCGTAAATTACACCTGCCTTTAATTGAAACTTCATTATTACCCCTTAGGTATACTCACCTTACATTACTAACTTATTCTTGTCTTCAAAAATATTAAACTTCTCTTTACTAACTCCGTATGACATAAATAAAACTTTAATTTCCTGTCTACTAAAAAAAAAGATTTATCTTTAAATCCTCAAACGTCGAATTATAACAAATTCCTTTCAATATTAGTAAATATTATGTCAACCTTTTAATTATAATTATTATCTTTACTTTAACCTGTGTGTAGGACAACAATCTACCACATCATTAATTCGTTATTAATCATCAGTAACTTTTTACTACAAAGTGGTTTAGCTCAATAACAAGCCTTGTAATATCTTTAAAACCTGCGTAACTGTAACTCAAACTTGGACCATATTACCTTTGTAATCTCTTATTACCTTGTGTGCATACATCCATCTATACTTTAAAAAAAACTCCCTTATTAACTTCACGTAGTCCCGTAGATACCATAAAAAAATAATTATTGCTCAACGGAATATACCTCGCTGACCTACTTCATCTTACCAAAAACTTCCTCCAACCTACTTCATTTGGCATCTTACCAAAACTTCCTCCTTAAAAAACTTCATTTGGCATCTTACCAAAACTTCCTCCTTAAAAAACTTCATTTGGCATCTTACCAAAACTTCCTCCTTAAAAAACTTCATTTGGCATCTTACCAAAACTTCCTCCTTAAAAAACTTCATTTGGCATCTTACCAAAACTCTAAAACCACATTGCTCAACGGCATTACCTTCGTTGGCCTACTTCTTCAAACTCACGTCCATTTACGTGAAAATACACACATACACACACACATATCTGTCAACAAGTACCAGATGTCCTAATTAGTTACTACTTCCTCATTTCAACCCGATGTTGGTTAATTCATACAACGCATTACCATTAACAATTCTAAACCACTTATAAATTTCTCAAAATATATCCACTGATAACCTCGTTGTCCTCAACTGAAACTTCTTTAAAAATCAATACCTAATTCTTCTACTCATTCGTTTTATTACCACTGTATCATCTTATCTTCACTCACTTTTGAATTAAATCTTCATTACCATTATATTCATAATTATGGTTGCCATAATAATTATTACTTTCTTTCGATTACTTACCTATGTAATAATCTTCCTACCCTTTTTTTTAAATTTAATCCTCACTTCCTCCAACTTACCTGCAGCTTAAGGACCCACATTCAACTTACCTGAAATGCTCAATAGCACGACAACCTCTGTCTTCCAAATTAAATGATTTTAGTCAATCTAAATCAATAAGCGTAGGCACTACGCGCCCCTTACCATCCTAACTTCACGACTGAATTAAAATTACACACAGCAGGTTTCTCATCTACCTCTGTTAAATCCTATAAAACTTCATTACTTAATATTTAAGTCATACGGAAGAGTAACTATCGTTAATATAAATTTGCATCACTACTTTCTCTGGCATATCACAGTTCTTACCATCTACTATTCTGATATTGGCCCCTGCCATTATAATCCTGCTGATTATTATCATAATAATTATTTTCAGGATTATTCTGTAATATGGGCATATCGTATGAATCTTCGAGTGCATCGAATCTGCTTAACAATCCCTCTAATTCCTGTATTGTAGTGATCATTTGTATACAAGCAGCCACGTTTACCTTGGGTGGGAAATGCCTGAGGAGAAGCCTTACCACATCCCCATCTTGATTCATTCCGTCAAGATGTTTACATATGAGTACATACTCTAGAAAGTAATCAGTCATATTACTCCCTTCCCCAGATTGATACCTGCCAGAATTAATAATCTGTCTCATTTGTGATTGGATATCCTCATTCCAATATTTTTCAATAAATTTACTTTTGAAATCTTCAAAATTTATTAAGGTATGCTTGTATACTAAAAACCATCCCTTAGTATCTCCTATAAAAGCCTGGTCCAATAGCTCTACTACTATCTTCCATTCAATTTGACCATCCTTTAGCCTTTCTTTGAATCTATCCTCCACCTGATTCATGAACTGCATAGGACACCCCTGTTTGTTTGAAAACTTAGGCAGTTCAGTCTCTCTCATACTACTTAAATACTTCATTCTATTCTTATTTCCTTCCTCCCTTATCTGCTTCTTTAATCTCGCCTCCATTTCTTGAAAATTACTCTCTTTATCCATTAATTCATTTCTCAATACCTTAATCTTATCCCCAAAATCTTCTCTCATCTGCCTAGTTTCCGCTTCTATCAATTTGCTAAAACCTTTACCTAAAATTTCCTCGGACTCCGATCTACTTTCATCTAAAATCTCCTGAAAGGCTGTCTTTACTGATTCTACTTTCTTATTAACTTCTATCTCAACTTCCTTAATTTGATTTTCTACTGCTTCTAATTGTTTATCTATTTTTTCAACCATATCTTTAGCCTTCTTCTCTACCACTTCCTTAATTTCACCTCTGATCTCCTGTTTTACCCCCTGAATACTTTCCTGTAGCATATCATACTTCTTACTCAATCCTTCATTTACCTTAACCACACTGTCTAGCTTTTTACTATTTTCTTCCAGCTTTTGGTTGATCGTTTTACTATTTCTATGCAATTGTTCAAACTTCTCATTAAATTCCTTCCTACTTTCCTGATTTTGTCTACCCATCTCTTCTCTCATTTCCTGACTATTCTTATCAAGCTTCAAATTCAACTCCTGACAATTCTTTTCTAATTTCTCAAATTTAACATTGAACTCCTGACTATGCTTATTTAATTTTTCACTCATATCTTGATTTAGCCTACCCATCTCTTCTCTCATCTCCTTACTATTTTTATTCATATCTTTATCTAATTTCTCAAATTTACCATTGAATTCCAAATAATTTCTTTTATTCTCTTCACTATTGTTCTGCAACATCCTCATAATCACAGCTAGTGCACCTTCAGGAACCTCTATAGACTTTTCTTTCTCCTGACCACCACTTGTCTCAGGATATACCTCTGTATTCTTATCTGCCATCTCGAAGTACACCGTATAACAATTAGCCCTTCCAAAATTTCACTTCACTTCACTGTCCCCCAAAAGCACTGACAATTTGCACTGAAATCATATACCCCTCTCCTAAATACCGAATGGTTTTCGTGTCCTACTTTGTGGCGCCAAATGTAACATTTTTAATGAGTTAATGAACGTGGTGATGACTATTGTGGTTCAATAAAACAAACATGATATGAATAAATAATATACACTGTGGTGTGACCTTACCTGTGATAGTGTAATATAATAAGTTGTTGAGCGCCAGATTCCTATTTAAGATAGTGAATCGAAATTTATTGATTTAACCTCGGCTATCAGCAGTAGAGTCGAGAACCACTTACCCGGGCCGTAGTGAGACAAAGTCATCTAACCAATCCGTATTTAATCAAGGAGTATGATTGCCTTAAAGTACCAACTACAATGAAAGAAATAGGCATTACGTTGAAGAGAATGAATTTATTTAAATGCAAAAACAAAATACTAATAAAACAGAATAGTGATAGTCACACAATTGAATTTAAAATTACTCAATGCGGCAATTAATTATTTAAAAGAAAATGAATATTAAAATGAATTGAAAGTTAAATGAAGTTAAATTATAATAGAGACGATAGTTTTATTGAATTGTTGGCTCACCCATTCGAAGATTCGTCATATTTAAGAAATGATCGGTGATCTCGATGTTACGTCGCTTATGTTTAAAAAAATGATGTGATACCTCAATTACTATGAAATATCCTCATTAAGTACGTTGCCATCTGTAGAAAGACTCTTGATCAGGGATATAACCCATTATGTATTGATATAGATGTCGGCAAGACATCGTTCAGTGTCGACTCTCGGTGCTCAGTCCATTAGGACCCAGAAAGCAAGGTTACAACTTCCTTCCTTCATTAAGAGCTGTAGATCAATGCCATTCTTGTCCGATGTTGCAGGTACAAATACTAATGACTTCCTTGTCACGTGGTGTCACAGCTTCCCTCTCTATTAGCCTTCTCCATTCTTGACTCATAACTTGCAATATATATTGACGCGTATATACCGTAGAAAATGGCGTGTTGGTTACACCATAGTGGGTTTCTTAACATCTCAGGAAAATGACGCAGTTTGCCGTGGTGAAATTCTTACTACGTCGTTCAGTTTGTGACGCACAGGGTTAGTCCATATCGCCAGTCTTGTTGCAATATATAATACTTCGTCTCTTTACAAGTAATTGTTAATAAAAATCTAATTGAATATAATAATCAAAACCGCTTACAATTATCTGATATAAAAATCATCTCATGGATGTACTAGTTAATAATAATAATAATAATATGATAATTATAAATGAATAACCCTATAAATATAACCGCTATGGGATCGAATCGTTACACTATTTCAAAATTGGAACACGTATAGATAATAATATTGCAGTTTAATTTCCAGGAGTCCATACATGGCAGTGTTGCCAAAATGATTATAAGCCTGCTGATAGGTCCAATTTTTAAATGCATATAACTTCTACACTATCAATTGGAATTCAACCAAATTTCGTATGTTGTATGTGTACATAACCAGATATGACTGAGCGTATTCTTACGACCCACCAGGTCTGCCAACTGTTAATAAATGCTCCTAATTTATTTTATCCAAATACCAATATATCAGAAAGTATGCAAGCCGACAGCTTTAAACTGTGCAATCGTATAGTACCTGACATTCTATATTAATTTGGAGTAACTAATATACGTCAGTGCTACCAACATGATTCTAAGCCTGCTGACAGGTCCAACTTTAAATACATGCAACTTCTATACCATCATTTGGATTTGAACCAAATTTCGTATGTGCTATGTGTACCATAACAGATATGACTATGCGTATTCTTAAGAGCAATCAGGGCTGCCAACTGTTAATATGTACTGTCCCTATTTTTGTTACCCTAATATCAATATATCAGAAAGTATGCAAGCCAATAGCTCTAAACTTTGCACACGTATAGTACCTGGCATTCTAGATGGATTTGGAGTATCTAATATACGTCAGTGCTGCCAACATGATTCTAAGCCTGCTGATAAGTCCAATTTTAAAATGCATGTAACTTCTATACTAACTAATGGATTTCATTCAAAATTGGCACAACAATAGATCATATTATTTCAGATTATTTCTGACCAATACATGCATGACATTGTTGCCAACACGATTTTACGCGCGCTGTTAGATCCAATGTTTAACTGCATGTAACGTCCATGCTATTCATTGGACTTCAACCAAATTTTGTATTCTGTACCTTAAGAGATGGAACTAAGAATATATTCAGTCATCAGGGCTGCCAACTGTAGTGCTCTATTAGGCTACATTATACCAGGTATACTGTGCCCAACTCTAGGAATGGGTATTCCAAGATTCAGACACCTAGATATCAAGGGAAAGGCTACAGCCGCTTTTGAAAGTTGAGATATTTAAATATCGCGCTCCATTGCTTCCAGAAGCAATAGGGATGTATAGAACTAGCACCGATAGAGCGCACTGCTGTTGCACTGGGTAAGCGCAAGGCGCTCTTCATTTGTCTCCTGTGTTCTCATGCCGCTAATATGTACGAATTTAAGTTGTCTAAATTGTTATTTTCGTGACTGTGCCGAGCTATTGCTGTGTTCCTCTTTGCAAAAATCAGGGAAGCCCGTTTTCGTTTCACCAATTTCCATAAAAGAAAGAAATGAGGAAGAAATGGTTACATGCTATTGGAAGGAAAAATTTCGGTGAGAAAAATCTGACCGTATATATTAAAGTGTGTTCCCATCATTTACAACCCGATGACTTGACGAAAACTGTGTTGGATAAGTGTGATTTACAAAGGTAAATAATTCATATTTTGTACCTATAAACGTATTAGACATTTCGATAACCACTGAATGTCTGCGTTTGTATTTGAAGGTGAGAGAGCAAGATTAAAACAGGGCGCTGTTTCATCGCTTTTTCCGTGGACCACGAACACAACAAAAATAAGGAAGAGGCCATACACAAGAAAACATTTCTGACTCCCATTTTCAAAGACATCAATACTCGGACAAATACTTCAAGAATAAATGTCGCAACATTAACAGTCACAAACGTATTATGATTGGTTTCTTGAAATCAGCATTAATCGTCAACTTCCATCTACCCGACGGAGAATGTGGTAGCGACTGACTTCTACATTCTTGAGACATAGTCAGATGAATGGAAACAGTTCGTGGCCCTAAAGCAGGGATTCTCAAACTTTAAAAAAATTGTACTCCCACGTCCTTTCACAGGGGTATGGGAACGATTCTTATTGAGAAATTGACAAAATTACACAAGAACCAAACGTTGCGAGCATTTTCGAGGTATACCGGTACAATACCGGTATCAATTTTCTTTGATTATGTTTACCTTAAAACATGACAGTTTCGTGTGAGCTATCAACCTAAAAACAGACATGAATCGAAGTCTGTAAGCAAGGGGACCAAGTGAATACTTAAATCTCTATTTATGATTTAAGTCTTATGGAGATATATTTATCAATATAGGCCAACAATACTCAAGTAATTGTAATCTTTGGGAGAAAGCATGGTGACTCATATTCATTATTTGAATAATAAAGCGTGTTAGAATTTTGTTATTACCGCTGTATTAATTCTTCCATCCTCCCGGTAGTTTTAGCGCCTTTGGTCCGTAGCTCATTTCGCAACCGTTTAACGCTTAAACGCTGAAAATCGTCCATAATATATTAGGAGATATACCTATAGAATTAATTAATATAGTCCTGGAGTAAAATTAGAGAAGATATAATTTACTTTCCTCGCAACTGACTGGGAGAAACATAAGACGATCGCCTAGCGCTTACCCAGTACTACACGAGCACTATCTGGCGCGAACTTTCTCCGGCTACATCCCTATTGGAAAGAATATACCGCTAAGAGCATGTCAAGTGACGTAGCGAGTAATAGCAGAGGTCGAGGCTATTTATTGATTAAATAGTTAGCCATGGAGTAGAGACTTGAGACTTGGATCAGATTACTGGCACGGCCAAATGAAAGAGAATGCATTTAGTATCAAGTAAATCGGACCAGGGATACCAGAGATATGAGGATTTCCAGATTCCAGCTGATTCAGCGTGACCCTGACCGTTTTGAATAAAAGCCGGCCGGCACAGGCATCAGTAGCTCACTTCGACACAAGCACTTGCCTAGCAAGGTGCCGCTACGCTGAGCCAAGGCACATGGTTGCCGGATCTACGCTGAAGTTATTTTCAAAATTGTGATAGTCACAAAAGTGCTGCGCTACGAGTGGAACTTAGTAAGTTTCCGGCAAGGAGAATCACTAAGGTGATTGATATTTTTCGACGGACACTGGTGAAATATTTTTATTTTCACATGGACATATGCTAGACTTTGTTTAGAATTAATACTTTTTCACAGTCCAGTAATAATCTAATACTTGGATATTTTTGTCCAATTTTAGTCAGTTTTATATTTGTAACTTGATAACCACTTCGATCTATCAGTATATTGAAGACCAGTCTATCACGGTGGTGTTCATTAGCCAACGCAGGGAAACTACATGTTGCTTCGCGCATGATAGATGGTGTGAAGCCATGCCCAGGGAACGATCTTCAGAACAGCCGTTGATTGGTTTAGACTGTCGGTGTTTTCTTGTACTGAAAAGATTACCGTGAGTTATGTTACAACTGACATATCTGAGAATAGATCACTTAGATCTGACCCCATTTAAACAAACTGTTATGGAGTTAACAGAAGCCAATATTAAAATGGAACAACAGTTACTTCAAACGTCAAGAGATATTACCACTATGTCTTGTTAGACGGATTGTGGGTATATAATGGCGGCCGATACAAGGATTATACGTGCGTGTCCGATAGGACTTGTCTATGGATAAATCTGGTACAGACCAGGTTCGCTACGCTTCAAGACCATCAAGAAATGTAAGCCACATTTGAATTATATTATGCCTAGCTAATTGGAACAAACTTTTTTTCGGCAGATGACCAACACATTTATTTTTCTTCGTATTTAAATCTTGCAATGATTTACGCAAGACATATTAGAGTCATTCTGAGTATTTTCAGCACTCAGAACAGTTTAGGATCGATGACCGAGCATATCGAGCATTTATTTGAATATTTCATATTTTTGGGAAGTCACGGAAAACCGTCGATGTAACTGTAAAAGTTAAATTATTTTTTGTTGAGGAATGGATATTTTTTCCATATTCGAAGGTTCGAACATGTGGATTCTCACATAATGAAATAATAATTAAATATATTTAAAATAATATAACAAATAATAATAATAATCCACTAATAATAATAATAATAATTTTCATAACTTTTCTAAATAATTTTTGGATCTTGTATTTTCTAATAATCATATTTATTGAGAGAGAGCTTATGAAGTAGTTTAATCATTTCTAGTTTGGAACAGGTGATTTTCCGAAGGAGAGTGGTTAGCGCAAGCCCGCATTCAACCAACATTTCAGTTCTGGTTGAACAGTTGATATTTGCAATGAGCAAAGTATATTTTTCAGATAACACGGAGAGGCATGAAACGGGAAGCAAATGATATTTGTATCAATTAGGATATTTTTGTATTTATATAAAATCATGACGTAAATACACTCGAAAGTGAAATAAAGATTTTCATAAGTATGGTAAATTCACGGGTTGAACTGAATGTAAAATAAAATAAACTTGTAAGTTTATTAATCTTCCAGTGTTGATAACAAGCAGAGGCTTGATTTATTGTATAAATTTTGGGAAGAAAATTTATGTGTGTGGAGTAGTTGAAATGCCATTCCCAGGTGCGCATGTTTAAGTCGCAGGAATGAGGAGGTTTTTTTTGCGCATCAATCAAATAGCAGGTTCGATGGCTCAGGTTTATAGGAGTATTGGAACTACACATTTCGTCGTATGAATGACCCGAAGGTTATTTCTTAGAAACCATCAGTTCTTATTTCAACCTTGTTTACGGATTCCATTTAGACTTTGATTTTGCTAGAACCCGGATTTGTCATGATAGTATTTTATTCTTCTTCAGGGGAAGACCTTTGCCGTTGTTGTTGGAATATTGTGTTCTTACACAAATAATAGAATGGGCCACTGCCAATTAAAAATAATTCTATAACCACGAATAATTTGAAGGATGTTTTCAATCCTAGTGCCATGAACTAAATGAATTTATTATGAAGCTACAATTCTTATTTCCGCATTCTGTCGAAGAATTGCAAGTTGTGAAAATTACTAAAATGGCCATGAATATAAATATTTTTCTTAATGATGATTCCAAGTGGAATATCGAATAGTTGAATGGTTCAACAATTTATTAATCAAGTTGATGATTCAGAAATCATATATTTTGTTAGGAACTTGAAGTTCATAATCGAGTCATTTCTCGAAATGTTTAATGTCAGAAGAACAATTAATTTTGTTGTGCTTCGCACAAGTTCTTCGATGCTATGTTCATGGTCAAAAACTTTTCAGATGTTATTAATATGTGTAAATAATTTGTGTTGATTCAGAAATAATAATATTTTTTGACAATATATTTTTTTGAAACTGGAAAAATAAGTGAAAGTTAAAAATTCTATGAACATTTATTCTACGAGTGTTAATATTATGTAAAAATTCAAACAGTGAACTACGATATTTCCAGTAGAGACAATTAAATTTGAACTGGATGTAATCACAAATAATGAATATAATTTTGGAACACAGTCTACAGGACTAATAATCAGACTTGTGTTTCCAAAGATAATTGTCAAATGTGTTTGGAAAACTTCTGTGCATTGTGTAAATAGGATGTGGGTCGCCACACGAGAATGATGCTGCTTAGAGCATTTTTGCAGTCAATTTTAAATTCAAAATAAAATGAGATAATTTTACATGATGTGTTATGCCCAGTTGAATCTCCTTCTATCCTTATTGTTGCATTAAGCCAAAAATCAGTAAAGCATTTTTTTCACTTGATGTCGTTTTTGCGATTAGCTTTAACCCATCTGGCGCCCCGGGATATTTTGACTCTCGTGCTGACTGATTATGGGTAAAATGCATATGTGGTCGTGCGGACTCCGGTCTAAACGGGCACAATACAGTATTTCGAACTAATTAGAAATTTCGATATTAGCAACTTAATTTCGTCATTATTCTAGATAGGTTCATATACTGTAGAATAATCATTGGCTTGAAAAGTAGGCTGTATAGTTCTTGTTTCATCTAGAGTCCATTTTGTAGGTATTTTCAATACAAGTTGCATTTTGTGAGTCTTTTCGATCTAAATTGAATTTTGTAGGGATTGACAATCTAAATTGCTTTTTAGTATGTCTTTCAATGTAGGAGTAGGACATTTTAGTGAATATTTTGAATTTCAATTGCATTTTGTTTGGTGGGCATTTTGTGAGCATTTTGAATCTAAATTACATTGTGAGGTTTGAAGCCATTTTTTTCAGTGCTGTCTAAATAAAAAAAAAGTTTGGTGCTTTTCAGTCGGTCAACCCAAATGAGGTGGGTTGTGCCCTGATCCTGAAAGAAATTATTTACAAATTTCTTAATCTCATGTGATTTTTTCACGATTAGGGCACAACCCAGCTCTTTTTGGGTACATTCGTGTTGACCGACTGAAAAGCACCAAACTTTTTTGTTGTTGTTGTCTAAATTACATTTTGTAAGTATTTTCGATCTGAAGCCTCCGTGGCTTAGGCGCCAGCACGCCGGCCTCTCACCGCTGGATCCGTGGTTCAAATCCCGGTCACTCCATGTGAGATCTGTGCTGGACAAAATGGAGGCAGACAGGTTTTTCTCCGGGTACTCCGGTTTTCCCTGTCAAACTTTCATTCCAGCAACACTCTCCACTATCATTTCATTTCATCTGTCATTCATTTAATCATTGCCCCCAGAGGAGTGCGTCAGGCCTCGGCAGCCGGCACAGTTAATATCCTCGCCGCTAGATGGGGGCTTCATTCATTCCATTCCTGACCCGGTCGGAGACTGGAAGCAGGCTGTGGATTTTCATTCAAGTATTTTCGATCTGAATTGAACTTTGTAAGTATTGTCAATCCAAAAGAGTAGTTTGAATCTACCGTACATTTTGTAAGCATTTTCAATTTCAATTGCATTTTGTACGTATTTTTCAATCTCTTCCTTTTGTGAGTATTTTCGTTCTAAATTCCCTTTTGTAAGTATTACCGCTCTCCATTTTGTGAGTAGTTTCAATCTGAGTTACATTTTGTAATATTTTTAGTCACTCTTAATTTTCGTTATGGTTATGTCACTTTCACCATCACACAGACCATTAGGGGCCGATAACCTAGATGTTAGGCCCCTTAAAACAACAATTATCATCATCACATTTGGCGACCGACGTAAATTCACTTAGCAATAGCACAACAGCAGGTGAATTATCCACGGCATAATCTTGTATCAGCCAAAACGTAGTGGCTAGCAGTCTTGACTGTCACCGCGGAGACCTGGGTTTGATTGCCGGCTCTGCCAAGACATTTAATTCTGGTCTGACGACTGGAACGGGGTTCACTCAGCCTCTTGAAGCCAAACTGAGAAGAGGGCAGGGGGTTCGATTCCTACCTCAGCAATCCTGGAAGTGGTTTTCCCCATTTCTACTCCAGGCAAATGCCGGGACGGTTTCTAACTTAACACCATGGCTGCCACCTTCCCATTCCTATCCCAAATTTACAAATATACACACTAGTACAGCCATCACAATAACACAGGTTATCACACACATGCTCGGGGCTATAGTATGATCACGATGTCGCAGCCTCTAAAATAAGCAACAAAAAGTTTTCTAAAAAACAAGACTGTACGGTAATTATAGTTCCTCCGTTAGGCATGAAACATTCAAATAATTGATATGTTTTCTAGGCCTAGATAATGAATACTTGTTGCTTTGGTAATAACCATATAGCAGGCCTAGATAATGAATACTTGTTGCTTTGGTAATAACCATATAGGAGGCCTAGATAATGAATACTTGTTGCTTTGGTAATAACCATATAGGAGGCCTAGATAATGCATACTTGTTGCTTTGGTAATAACCATATAGGAGGCCTAGATAATGAATACTTGTTGCTTTGGTAATAACCATATAGGAGGCCTAGATAATGCATACTTGTTGCTTTGATAATAACCATATAGGAGGCCTAGATAATGAATACTTGTTGCTTTGGTAATAACCATATAGGAGGCCTAGATAATGCATACTTGTTGCTTTGATAATAACCATATAGGAGGCCTAGATAATGAATACTTATTGCTTTGGTAATAACCATATAGGAGGCCTAGATAATGAATACTTGTTGCTTTGGTAATAACCATATAAGAGGCCTAGATAATGCATACTTGTTGCTTTGATAATAACCATATAGGAGACCTAGATAATGAATACTTGTTGCTTTGGTAATAACCATATAGGAGGCCTAGATAATGAATACTTGTTGCTTTGGTAATAACCATATAGCAGGCCTAGATAATGCATACTTGTTGCTTTGATAGTAACCATATAGGAGGCCTAGATAATGAATACTTGTTGCTTTGGTAATAACCATATAGGAGGCCTAGATAATGCATACTTGTTGCTTTGGTAATAACCATATAGGAGGCCTAGATAATGAATACTTGTTGCTTTGGTAATAACCATATAGCAGGCCTAGATAATGCATACTTGTTGCTTTGATAATAACCATATAGGAGGCCTAGATAATGAATACTTGTTGCTTTGGTAATAACCATATAGGAGGCCTAGATAATGCATACTTGTTGCTTTGATAATAACCATATAGGAGGCCTAGATAATGCATACTTGTTGCTTTGATAATAGCCATATAGGAGGCCTAGATAATGAATACTTGTTGCTTTGGTAATAATCATATAGGAGGCCTAGATAATGAATACTTGTTGCTTTGGTAATAACCATATAGGAGGCCTAGATAATGAATACTTGTTGCTTTGGTAATAACCATATATGAGGCCTAGATAATGAATACTTGTTGCTTTGGTAATAACCATATAGGAGGCCTAGATAATGAATACTTGTTGCTTTGGTAATAACCATATAGGAGGCCTAGATAATGAATACTTGTTGCTTTGGTAATAACCATATAGGAGGCCTAGATAATGAATACTTGTTGCTTTGGTAACCATATAGGAGGCCTAGATAATGAATACTTGTTGCTTTGGTATCCGTGTAGTGGGTCTAGGTAACTAATACGTGATGCTTTGGTAACCATATAGGGGATTTAGATAATTAATATTTCTTGCTTTGGTATCCATGTAGGAAGTCTAGATGACGATCACTTGTTGCCATGGCAACTAACCGTCGGAGATTTTTCTACGTTGATCACAGAAAGACCCCCATTCCTGAAATATATCCCTGTTGATGAGGACTTGGATAATATGGTTATTGTTTGGGTAAAACAGTAGATATTTTCGTAATGTGAGAACCTTTCGTTACATCACCAACGCTTTTGTACGAATTGCCACTGATTCATGCATTCTCTTTCTTGTTGCAGGAGGTTGACTCTCTCAACTCCACTGAGCTCGTCAAACGGTGCACATCAGTGATAGGAGGTACGTTCAGACTTACAAGTTATACTGCTAACATACCCCGGCGGAAAATATGAAGATGATGATAATTGCTGGTTCAAGGGGCCTAACATCTAGGTTATCAGCCCCCTAATGGTTTGGGTGATAGTGAAACATGATAATGTAATGTAAACTAAAACTAACTACTAACTTATATACTAGAAGAAGAAATGGAAAACAAAAGGAGAATAAGGCAAATAAAGGACAGGAGGAAAAGAAATGCCCTCAACCCTCGAAGAATGAGGATTGAGGAACTTGGAAGGAAGGAGAGCCATGAAAAGGCAGATAGAAAAGGGGAAAAGGAGAGGGACCGCCCCAGAGGCAATGGAAAGGGGGGGGAAACCGGACCCAGCTAAGGAATTCCTCGGGTTCGCCAAATCCCGAACCCACCAGCCGTGAGGCCTTGAGGGTGTAACACTATCCAGGGTGCACCAGAAGTGGTGGGGCTACACACACCCTGCCTCCTCGAGGGCCTTGAGCGTATAGCAGGAGATAGGAAGAGAACAGAAGATGTCTGACCCCTCGAAGAATGAGGGATCTGAAAATATGAGACAAGGGCCAATTAAGGCGGGAAAGTGAATCTCTAGGCCTCGCATACCCTAATACCGTCGGGGTCGGAAAAGAACAAGAGTTGACCAAGGGGGGTCGATAGGAAAGATGACAAAGAGAAGCCCGGCACAAGTAAGTGGAAGTAATGTCACTCAGCTGGGGCCCCGTGGTCGCCAACCCACGTCCCATTAGTCGTAAGCCCATGGAGGACCGGCGGAAAATGAAATCCCAACATCAAGAAGATTACAGTAGTTTAGAGCGGTCTTGCACAGACAGGAGCGATGGGCTACGGGAGTGCATATAGCTTCCAGGGCGGAGCAAAAACCTATAAGTGACTGTCACAATGACAAGTGATGAGCGCGTAGGGCTGTCCCTTGGCTCTTGATGCCAAGCGAGTAATGTGCTGCTTCTACTCGTTATAATAATAATAATAATAATATGCATCTGAAACTACAGGGTGATTCTTTTGCTGGAGCGGGAATTGCGGCCAGCTGCCGTGCTCGCGCGTCTTCCGCAAGCCAACCAAGCTCGGGCCGCGAATTGCGCGCAGGTGGAAACCGTAACAAAGTACATTAATTAATGGTAAATTCACCTGCAAATCATGGTTAAAGAACTTACCTTTCCACAGAAGATGCTTGAGAATGTTCTCCTTCAGCTGACAGACGTTGTACCTTCTCCTTCTTCATTTCCCGTTTCCAGTTCCCTGGGTCGGGTTGCGAATCAAGGACCTCCACAGTTGTCTCTCCCTCCACCATTCATTTCCTTCTTTCAATACTTCTTTTTCCTTTACTACTGGGAGTACAGAAACTAAATGACAAACTGGAGCAAAACAGATTGAGATGGTTTGGACATGTCAAACGGATGAATGAAGTAAGGCTATCAAGATGAGCGCTGGAACGACGGATGACAGGGAAGAGAGGACGAGGACGTTGGATGGACTCAGTAGAGAATAGTATTAGAAAACGGAACCTGGATTGGAACACCGGAAGAGGAATGGTGGAACGACAGAACACAGCGGAGAGGAACCATATTTGCCCCCACCCAGTGTCAACTGGAAAAGGGGAAATGAAGATGATGACTAGCTGAAGTGCCCGTGCTTTGCTACGGTTCATAAATAAATTAAAATGTTAAGGTGACAGTTAAAACAGGGGATAGGCGAGGTGCTGCGCGGAGGGAGAGTAAGGATGGAACATTTTGTCCAACTACACCGCTCGGCGTTGACCCTGTTTTATAGCACAAATTTAGGTGTTACTAGCTAACCGTTTGAGATACACGAAAAGGATAAGGAACTTTCGGAGAGAAAATTTAATTTTAAACCTCGTAAATCCCATCAAAAGTTTGCTATTTCTTAGCGTTCTTTATTTATTTGAAATGGAAATATGAAAGTTTGAAGCCAAGGAGTGTAGTGACAACACTAAAATGGTCGCCGTATTTAAATAGTGCCAAGTATCGAAATCAAAAGTAGCCTATATGTTAACCAGGTAAATCAGCTACTTCCATGTAAAATGTCATATAAATCGGACCAATGGTTCTTGCGTGATTGAGTAATGCACAGACACACACAATCTCATTTTTAGCCTATTTTCAATTTTGAAAAAATAGGCTTATTAGATCACCTTTTGTCCGTGTGTGTATGCGTGTGTGTGTGTGTGAGGGGTGTGTGTGTGTGTGTGTGTCCCCTAATAAAATATAAACGGCTGGAGCGATTTCAATGAAACTCGGTAAGTTCATAGCACTATTCCCGGCGACCTCGACCGTGCTCTTCAAATTTTGTTACGTCTCACCAATCCAACATGGCGGCTGTGCGAAATATTTCACTAGCATTCAATATCTCCGAAACTATTACCGAAATCGCCCTGAAATTGTGTACGGTGATAAAGGGAACTACTAGAAGTTCACCTATGAGACTTTCAAAAACCTGGTGACTACAAAACCAACATGGTGGTCAAGCGAATTTGAGACTTTAAATAGACATTTCTCGCGATTTAACTATCCAAACGTAATAAAACTTGGTACAGCAAATGTTTATACACATTGTAATGCACTGGGGTCTAATTTAGTTCAATTGTTTACATAACCTCAAAATGGCGGCTGTGCGAAATATTTCACTGACATACTATATCTCGGAAACTATTACAGATATCATCATGCAATTTTGTACGGTGATAATGGGTACTAATACAAGTTTACCTATGTATATTTCATAAACCTGTAAAGTACAAAACGAACATGGCGACCAAGCGAAATTTGAAATTTTTTATAGACTTTTCTCGTGATTTAACTCTCTGAGCGCAGTGAAATGTGGTACAGTATATGATTTTGCAGATTGTAATGCACTGCCATCTAATTTAATTCAATTGTTTACATAACCTCAAGATGGCGGCTGTGCGAAATTTTAAAATTAAGTTTTTATTCTTGTGTCGTAATCATGCGATCGAAGTGAAAGTTTGAACAATGAAGCTAGGCAATAATTGTCCTTGAATGGTACATAACTCTATGGCGTATACATATAACAATCCTAATTGGCGAGCTTCCGAAATATTTAGACGGTTCTCAATATCTATGAATCTTTTACAGCAACCAAACTGATTTTTTAAATGTTCATAGAGACTATGAACATATGTTCACCTATAGGACTTTCAGTAACCTGGTGAGCACAAATCCAACATGGCGGCGGCGCGAAGTATAAATATTTAAATGGACGTTTCTCGCGAATTAACTATCCGAGTGCCGTGAAACTTTGCACGTTACATGCTTATACAAATGTTGATCCACTGGCATGTAATTTAATTCAATTGTTTGCATAATCACAAGATGGCTGCTGTGCGTACTTTTAAAATCTCGTTTTTACTTCTTGTGTTCTAATCATGCGATTGAAGTTTGAATACCACACGTACACAATAATCTTAATGTAATAGTACAAAAATAAAAATCCATCCTGGCGACCATATGAAATATTTAGACGGTTCTCAATATCTACGAATCTGTTACAGCAATTGAACTGAAATTTTGTATGTGGATAGAGACAATTAACATGAGCAAGATATATGAAAATAGGCTGTATAGTTCTTCACGGAACTACTTGTTGTATATTAGTATAGAACTATAGATTACTATTGATAATACATTTGTGATATGTCTCACGATTCTGACGGCAAAACCAGTAGAGATTATCTGTGAGACATATTAATTTATTTTCTTTTACAACATATAGGCCTATACAGATTGTAAGAGTATTTCAATACAAACGTTCCCTCAAGGGCTCACAACTTGTTGGACGTGGGTTGGCGACCAAGGGACCGCAGCTGAGTCCGGCATTGCTTCCACTTACTTGTGCCGGGGTCCTCTCCGTCTTATTTCCTGTCGATCTCTCTTGGTCAACACTTGTTCTCTTCCGACCCCGACGGTATTAGGGTATCCGAGGCCTAGGGAGTCTTTCACTTTCCCGCCTTAATTCGCCTCTGTCTCATCTTTCCTGATACCCTCATTCTTCAATGGGTCAGCCTTCATTTTCTTTTCGCGATATCTCCTGCCTTCTGCTCAAGGCCCTCAAGGAGGCAGGGTGTAAGTAGCTCCACCACTTCTGGTGCACCCTGGATATTGATCCACCCTCAAAGGATCACAGCTGGTGAGTTCGGGAGTTGGCGACCCTGAGGGATTCCTGAGCTAGGTCCGGTTTTCCCCCTTTTTCCACTGACTTTGGGGTGGGCCCTCTCCTCTTTCCCCCTTTCCTATCTGCCTCTCATGGCTTCCCTTCCTTCCAAGTCCCTCAGTCCTCGGGGGTTGAGGGCATTTCTTGTTCTCCTGTCGCTTATTTACATTTTTCTTCTTTTGTTTTACGCGGAGGCAGACAGGTCTTTCTCCGGGCACTCCGGTTTTCCCTGTCACAATTTCATTCCAGCAACACTCTCCACTATCATTTCATTTCATCTGTCATTCATTTAATCATTGCCCCAGGGGAGTGCGACAGGCTTTGGCAGCCGACACAGTTCATATCCTCACCGCTAGATGGGGGCTTAATTCATTCCATCCCTGACCAGGTCGATCGACTGGAAACGAGCTGAGGATTTTCTTTTCGTTCTTTTGTTTTCCATTTCTTCTTCCAGTATATAAGTTCGTTTAGTTATTTTTTACATTTCATTATAATCTTCACTACCACGCAAACCATTAGGGGCCAATAACCTGAATGTTAGGCCCCTTAAAACAACAATTATCATCATCAATACAAGAGGGCATGCATTAATACAGAGTCCGCCAGAAAAAGGTATACACTTTTTACGGAACAAAAACTATTTATTTTGTGTTTCTTTTACATTAAAATTTTGATTACACATGTAGTACTGTCTTCAGTTAAACATATGGTTACATGAGATGTTCAAAATGTTCACCGTTGGCTGCCTGACACATAGCTGCAAGGACGTCCGACAATGTTTGAATGGGGACCGCTGCACATGCCGCTGTAATCTCCTGGCGAAGGACCTTCAGCGTGCGCGGCTTACGTCGATAGACTTGATTTTTCACACTTCCCCACAAGTTAAAGTCCACAGGGGTAAGATCTGTCGACCGTGGGGGGAACCCAATGGGCCCTCTTCATCCAATCCTATGTCCCGGCAGATTGTCATCCAGGAAAGCTCTTACTGCTACATGGTAGTGTGGTGGCACCCCGTCCTGTTGGTAGAAGACTTCATCATCGGCTCCATAAAGCGCACATACAGCTGGTAAAATTAATGTGCGTAACATTCCCCAGTACACTGCTCCAGTGACAGTACCATCAAAGGAAGAGGGTCCTAGTAAGCCCCTCAACGACAGTTCACACCAGAAATTAACCCCTGCTAGATTGACCGCCTTGTCCACATGAACATGCGGATTTTCTGGAGCCCAGTAGACACAGTTATGTCGATTCACTGTTCCATTAAGTTTAAACTGAGCTTCATCAGACCACACTAACTTCGTAAGAAATTGTTCATCTTGGGTGACCATTTGCTGATACCATTCGCAAAATTGCATTCGACGATCGGGATCATCCTCAATAAGCGCATGCAGTAATGTGGGATGTAAACTTTCCACTTAGCTGTTTTCAAAATCCGTCGTACACTTGTACTGCTAATCCCCACTTCCCGCGTACATTGCGTAGCAGACTTCTGTGGAGAATTAGCAAACCTTTCCAACACGTGAGCTGACAAAACAGGACTAGTAGCTGTACGCGTTCTTCCCGATCTTCCTTTGTGAATATCACATCACATCGTTCCATGCCTCTCAAACTTCCCAAGGCGTGTCGGGGGTTCTGTTTCAAACTCCCTCCTCCACTGACGTTGCACTTCAACGGCATTACCAAACCTGATAAACCACTTCAGAATGTACTTTCGCTGCTCGAACGTCAAGCGTGATGTAAGTACCGACATCTGTTGAGCGAAAGACCATACGACAACATTTTAAAACAATGATAACAGTTGACGATGTCCATATCCCGATATCGTCTGACAAAGAGTGTATACATTTTTCTGGCGGATTCTGTATGTGTATGTATAAATGAATGTTTATTTAGGTAATAATTTTTAATGCGACGTAAAGCTAGTTGTTTGCTGTTCATGTTGGACAATCCAGGTGGTAGTTCATAAAGTAGTGATGGCATAATATAATTTAGTCTCTTGAAACCATAGCTATTTACACATAAAGGTTTTACATATTTAGTACTTGTTATGGCTCTTGTTTGTATGTTGTGAGAGACCTTATGCCTGAATCTTGCGTCATGGTAGTAGAGATTCAGTACAGTAATACTTGGTGAGTTAGCCGTGGTCTTTACGCTCGTGGCTGCAGGCAATCGCTCTCATCCGAGAGGCGAGGAGGTTTGAATCCCCCGCCGGCAACCTTGAAGATGGTGTTCTGTAGTTTCCCATCTTCCTTCCAGGAAAATGCTGGGGTTGGTCCCTAACTATAGGCCACAGCCGCAACCTTCAAATTCCTCGTCCTTACATTCACACTTTCCTCCCCAGACAACACTCCACACGTAACGGTACTTGTAGCTCACCCCATAGGTGTCCGCATAGAAGCAGCTACAAACTCGGGAAAAAAAAAGTTGAGAGACGTTCTTTCATCAGAAGATGTGAGGTAAGTGTTACAAGAGAGGGAGGACATTTTCAGCATCGCCTATGAGCACTGTAAGTACACATTATTGAACATGTTTGGTAATAATAATAATAATAATATCGTATGGCCTCCGGTGCCGGGTGCAAGCTTTGTAATTTGACACCCATAGGGTAGCTTGCATGTCGAATTTCCTTGTTCCTTGAAGCACTATGAACGTCAAGGAGGTTATATATCTAAGCTCCTTGAACACTATAGCGCTTTCTAGTAGAGAAATGAGGCACTTTGTGTTGGCGGAAACTCCCGAGATTAATTTTGCCATTATGAACACGGTCTACTGAATTCAAATGGGATCTTTGACATGCCAACATCGTATGACATGCGTGTCGTATTTTTGCCGCCTTTCAAAAAAAATCATTTACCACGGCCAGGAGCGAACCTGCAAGCGTGGGGTTAGTACACCGACACGCTAACTACTTACCCATCTTGGCAAGCTAAAATGTTTGGTTAAAGTGTGAAGGTGCGCGCCACCACCGGCTGAACCGGGTACGTGCGCCCACGATCTGCGCCAGTCACATTTGGCTTAGCTTGTCGTGTTTATCGGGGCGCACATAGATAATGATCCTGTATATTGGCTTTCAAGGTCAGTGAATTAAAACTCAGGGCGGTAGCGCGCAGTTCGCTACTCCTGTGGCGGTCCGGGCGGAACACCAAGAGCCCGCTGATGAGCCAGCTTGGTGTCCTAGGCGAAACCCTACACAAGACACGGCACACACCTAGACAAATTGCTGATATTGTAAATATTTTCACCCATACTTTCTGACGGCTTCGGTGGCGTAGTGGGTAGCATGCTGAGCTTCTATGCCCAAGGTCGCGGGTTCAAATCTGGCCGAAGCCGTCGGATTTTTTAAAAGCGTTAAAATCCCTCAGTATGCCTTCCTTCGGAGGGGAAGTAAAGCCGGCGGTCCCTTGTCATAGATTTATGGCATGTTAAAGAACGTTCCACTAATTACACATGTGTGAAGCTAAATTGTATAGGTTAGGAATCTAAACAACGCTCTTAGGTTTCTACGTTCGTTGCCAAGAACCGACTGCGGTGGTGTCTAGTAGCTAAGTTCTGAACCAGTAGTCGTTGTCGGTGGCGTTTGGCGGCAAAAGTAGGAACTATTTGAAAAATTCAAAGTTGCAGTCTGTAATTAAATTTAAAAAAACAGAAACACACACTAATACAGTCATCACAATAAACACCGGTTATCAGACAAATTCTACACACACCCAAAGTACACGGGGCTACATACCCGCGTTGTCGCAGCCCCTAAACGGTGAGGAACCAACCAACCTAATATTTTCTGACATAAATTTTAGGGCCTAAGTGTAATGGATCTGATTATGATCCCTTGACGATCGAAACTGGTCATCCAAGTGTATTTGTAATCTCATGTAATTTCTTCTCAGGATTAGGGAACCATCTGTTTTGGGTACAATCGTGTTGACCGACTGAAAAGCACCAAACTTTCGTTTACTAAGGCAACACTAAAAATGGCTTGAATCACCATAATATTATTATTTATTATTTACATATTTTACGCCCACATTGCACAGTGGGTCAAAATTGAAATCTAGGGGGACACAATTATGTTTATGTTTTAATCATGAATTTAGAGTGAAAGCAACATATAATTTGTTTACTTCATAATAAACATCAGTTATGACCTTTTTAAGCTAAGTCTGCACATGCAAGAAATTGTCTATGACTAGGAGTTCGATAGAGCATTCAGTTATCTCTTCAGAACAATTTTATACCCCTAATTTACTTTTAATATAGTCGCCAAGTTCCACTTTTGACATAATCATCGAACCCAGTTTTCAAACAGTTGTAAACGTGTGAGAACTGGTTGCGCGGCATCTTCTAAAACGTAAAATAACTAAGTAAGTTGCAAAAAGATACAAAAAATCTTATAACAGGCGTAAACTACAAGACTTTATCTACATTTTAACATTAAGTAGAAAGTGACGCACAGTGACGCGACATACTAAAAATCTAAGTGAAAATATAGTTTTAAAAATAATAGTTAAATATTATATAATGCAAATATAGCTAAAATTACGTAACAATTATGCCCATGAATAACTGAAACACGTTGAGCTGCATGTTCCATCTTAAAGCATCACACTAACCACAAAGACAACCAAACCACAGCCACTTACATTCACCCTACAATTCAGACTGCTGGAACAGTGGTGACAGATTTACACTAAGATGCGTTTATATCCCAGAATAATGAGCGGCAATTATATGAGGATGCTGTACAAGTAATACATCTTGATTTTTTAACTATGAAAATAAATAATTTTGTCCTTTTAGATTTCGATTTTGACCCACTGTGCATTGGAGCACTTAAATAAATACATTTGAGTAAATTTCTTCTTTTTCGCCTCCCAGAACTTTGTCATCCTCTCCGACCTGGAAGTCCGATATAGTATATTGTTTCCGTTCAGCTGTTATTAGTTTGAGACTTATGCTTTTGTTCTTCAAAATCCTCTTCTTTTCTCTGTCTTTGATTTGTTGCCGAGTTATACCCAATTCTACCAAATCATCCTGAACTTCTTTGAACCAATTATTTTTTATTTTATTTTTCAAAAAGTAATCAAATAGTTGTTTCAATATCCTGGTTTCTGGCAGTCTTGATATGTGACAGAAATAGGAAATTCTTCTTTTACGCATTGTAGTTATTATTGATTCACATTCACGATAGACGATGTTGTTAGGCAACAATCTCCACTGTCCATTAACTTGGTGTTTTTTGTTAATAATTGTTCTAATAATTCTTCTGTCAGTTTTCTGTAATTTTTCTGTTGTAGATTTTATATTCAATTTGAATAACGTTTCACTAGCATAAGTTGCCTCTGGTTTAACTATGGAATTATAGTGTTTCAGCTTAGCGTTTACCGAAAGAGATTTCTTTTTATAGCTTGTTTAAATTTAATATAATTTGATTTATTATAATGGTATGTGTTTCAGAGCCCGTGTGCACGTCCACGCCGTCCGTGCCAATGAACGATGCTGCCTCTGGGGGCGACACAGCGTCTGTCTCCTCCGCTTCCCCGTCAGCATCGGTGTCTGCGTCCTTGTCGGCGGTGGACAGCACGGATGCGCTGTTGCTGCCCGTGCCCAATGGCATAGTGGAGGTGAGTCTAAACCCTTGATAGGTCGGGGGGCTATATATTTACCAGCCGATCAGCTCGCGAGTGTGTAACTGAGTACTCGCCGCCTTGCGCGAGTAAACCTGCAACATGCAATACAGCTCTGCTGTGTGGGCGGCCTTGATACTGGCCGAGACCTGTGACGGACGGGGTTGCATGACTGTGGGCGTGGGAATGTGGGAGATATTCATAAGACACGCCCAAGATACAGAATACAATAAGTTTACTGAGTATCAGATGGTACACTGTTCACTGCGGACACAAGTGCTGAGATATCAGGATCCAATGCATGTGCTGACATGATGCGTAGAGCATTCTTCAATGTCGGATCTCCGTTTTATTCGGTTCATGGCCTAGAAAAGTTGCTTGCAACAGTATGTGGACCCAAACATACACATGATCCGTGCTGCGTTCTTGTGCAAGCTGAGAAAGGTTTATTCCTGGAGTGAACAATACCATCGTGACAGATCCAAAGTGTTGTAATATCTGTCTTTTAATAGGGTAGAATTTTGTAAGTCTATTATTTCCAGCTGCATTGACGGCGGGTAGTCATCAGGGGTAACTGAGAAAGAAGTGCTGAATAATCGCATTTCCTTTTCACGAACATTAAGGTCTTGGAACCTCTTTCCAAAAGACTCGAGAAGCCTCATTATCTTCATTAGATACTTGTCCAAACATGTCCCAGGAGGCGTTTTAAACAGGCAAGACGATTGAAAAACGTTAAATCTCTATTTCGTATCTGCCGCTCAAACAAACAGAGCTTTTCAGTGAATGTTCTGATTTTATCGCACATATCTACGATTAATAGATCTTTTCCTTGCAATGACGTATTTTAGGTGGTTTAGGTGCATTGTTATATCTGCAATAAACGCCAAGTCTGCTACCATGTTGGATCAGAGAGACATTGTTCTGCCTGCCCTTGCATTTCCAGGAAAAGAGCAATTTCTTCGCGAATGGCAAACAAAAACACATCAAGAACTTTTCCACGACTTAGCCAGCGAACAGTGCTGTGGTAGAGTATATCTCCGTAAGCCGCTTCAAGATCTTTTAAAAACCCTTTGAACTGACGATGATTAACACCATGTCGCCGGACAAAATTTACACACGTCACTACAACTCTCATGACAGATTCCAGTTCCACTGTTGCGGCACAAAACGCCTCTTGGTGACGTCACATTTCACTTTATTCTTAACCGGGAGACTAAGCCCTGCTCTCGCCCAACCATTTGTGGCGCGCCGTCTGAAGCCACCGAATGGAGCTTTTCCCATGGAATGCTCATGTTGTCCACAGATTCACAAACCGCCTCAAATATATCTTGACCAGTAGCAGTGTAATCCAGCGGTACCACATCTAAGAGTTCCTCCGTAACTTACAGTCCCATGTCGACACCGCGCACAAGTGCGAGCGAAAAGGCCACCATGTTTCGAATTCTACACTTGAGCTGCCTCTCCAAATCCCCTACCATGGCGCAAATGCGACGAGACACTGTCTGTTTTGAGAGACAGGCCGATTCAAATTTCTGCATCTCCCCTGGAGTTAAACATTCCGGAACGGCGAGCAAACACGATTTCATGATAGGCCCCACCGAGAACGGTTTCCCGTTCATCGCAATGATGTGAGCGACTTTGTAACTTGCTCGAATTGCTGCCTCATTTGTAGTTTCTTCAATATAATTCACCTGGAAAAGAAAGTATGAATAAGTTGTCATTTTAATCTGTTACTGTTTATGTCAAACGAATCTACAGTGATATTTGTTTTTAAAAACGTACGTCTAGCTATGAGCTCCTGGCGTGCTTCACCTTCCATCCGTTCATACAGAGCTGAATGGAGAGTTGTGTAATGAATGACGCTGTACGTTCCATTTCCTCATGAATGTAGCACTTTTTGACACACCAAACACTGCGGGAGGCCTTCCTTTTCGGTAAAGAGGAACTGTTCTTCCCACGAACTAGGCAATGGGCCCTTCCCGCCTGTCATAGTTATGTAGTGATGGGAAATAACACATCAAGATTGGCAGAAAGTGCATAGACTTCTACTATGACCTTCGCCCAGTGACGTTTTGGCTATCACCCCCAGTCCCTCTCCAACCGTGCTCCGAGCATCACTGCTCGCGTGTACGCATACTCAAACTCGTGGATTTGGAACAGCCAGACCTACAATAATGACATTTTATATTATCAAAGATACTGGTGGTTGAAACTTTCAGCAACATATAAAAGAATTATTTTGGAAGCGCCAATATTTTTAATACCAAATATTAGACCTAAGGTAGGCCAACTTAATATTTAAAATAATATATAAAAGAGGGAAAAGAAAACGAAATATAATAATAATTATTATAATATCGTATGGCCTCGTGCAAGCTTTGTTATTTAACGCCCAAAGGACAGCTTGCATGTCGAATTTTGTTGTTCCTTGGAGCGCTATGAAAGTCAAGGAGGTTAGATATCTAAGCTCCTTGACACTATAGCGCTTTCTGGTAGAGAATGGAGGAACTTTTTGTGTTGGCGGAAAATTTCGAGTTTAATTTTGCCATTATGAACACTGTCTACTGAATTCAAATGGGTTCTTTAACATGCCAACAACGTATGGCATGCGTGTCGTGATTTTTGTCGCCTTTCATGGACAGGAGTGAACCTGCAAGCTTGGGGTTGGTAGTCCGAGACGATAACCACTCGCCCACCGTGGCAAGCTAATATAATAATAACTATAATAATGAAATTTATAATTAAAATAAATATGCTTTAAAAAAATTAAAATGAATCAGCTCATAAAAATATATTTATATTATAAAAAAATAACAGAATTAAATTTATGAAAATAAATATGAATAAAATATCGTTTTTTTAGCGTATGGCTTTTGGTGCCGGGAGTGTCCGAGGACATGTTCGGCTCGCCAGTTTTGTAGCTGCTTCGAGACGGACACCCAATGGGTGAGCTACAAGTACCGTTGGGAAGGAAAGTTGGAAGGGAAGGGCGAGGAGTTGGAAGGTAGCGGATGTGGCCTATAGTTAGGGACCAACCCCGGCATTTGCCTGGAAGGAAGATGGGAAACCACAGAAGACCATCTTCAAGGTTGCCGGCGGGGGGATTCGAACCTCCTCGCCTCCCGGATGTGAGCGACTGCCACTAGTCATGCCGTAACGACCACGGCTAACTCACCCGGTATCGTAAATAATATTCTGCCCTAACAGAGCAAGGGCGGTGTGTGGAAATGATCCAGGGCCTGTTTCATAAAACTCGCTAATAATATTAGTACTCATAATAATTTTTATTAGTTAGCCAAATTCTGTTTCATAAAGAATCATGAGGACTGATAAAATGTCTTACTCACAATATTAGTGGGCTCAGCCTTCGTATCAACATTTAAGTGATATTATACTTAAATATGAAACAATGTAACTATTCGGCAATACTGGTATTATGTTTCTGCACAATGGCTATTGAGATATTAACCCACATTGTGGTAATGTAGTTATTAATATAATATATATCCATATGTTTATACGGGAACTGAGCAAGCCTTCACGAACTGCTGCTGTACATATTCCCTTGACTGGGAACTAGGTCTATTCATAAGGCATTTAAAACTCAATTCCACGCAGGAACATTATCGAAACAGGCAAGATATTAATAGAGCTTCCTTCCGTAATACAGTATTATTGGTACGTGAAAATAAGAAACCATCTTGTGCTAACCAATTGCATGGTCGAAATAGCGAGTTTCAGCTTAGTTTTCTACAGCAAAATAGTATCAATTTGTTTATTACTGAAACAAATAAAGTCCATTGTTAGCGCCAGCCGGGAGTGTGTGCCCTCTTTAATGAATTGCCTCCTCTCGCAGAGGGGTAGTTCAAGAGATTAGCGCGTTTAAAGACACAAACAAACAAAAGAACTCTTCAGCTTTATTGCATTATTATATTTATAATTATATTAGTATAGATGATAATTTAAAGTGGCTCAAAAGTCCAACAACCCTATGTTCATTTTCTGTATTTGATTAATACAGGGTGGGGCAGCATAACTTACTTTTTTCAATTGCGCCCCATTTAGTAGTGTGATGTAGTACCGGAGCGCTAGTGGTCTCGTCCAATAGGCGGGTCTGTAAAGTTTTGTACTGACACAGTTCAGTCGCCATCATGCGTTGGAACAGTGTGGGGCGTGCGTTTGCCCTTGAGGGCTACTTTTCGAGCGGTTGTTCTGTGTTCGCAACCCAGCGTGCCTTTCGGAATCGCTTTAATTTAGCCCCATTGGCGCCTGTCCCAGACCGGAAATCAATTGTTACGTGGGTCACTACGTTCAGACAAACTGCAAGTGCAACAAGACGTAGAACTGGAGTCCCACGGCCCATTAGATCACCTGATAACATTGAGGCAGTGAGAGCTTCAATTTTGCGATCACCACGGCGTTCTGTGCGCAAACATTCGTCTGCCCTTGGACTTTCTAATCGTTCTGTGAGGAGAAGTCTTCATGATGATCTTAATTTTCATCCATTCAAGATGGCGATTGTGCAGGAACTTTCTGAGCGCGACTTCAATTCTCGGAGGAACGCGTGTGAGGTGTTTCTGGAAGTCGTGCCTGAGGACGCTATTGTGTTTTTTAGTGATGAAGCCCATTTTCATTTGTGTGGATCCGTCAACAAACAAAACATGCGCTACTGGACTGCTACCAATCCTCGAGAATTGCATCCAAGGCCTTTGCATTCACCAAAACTCACAGTGTGGTGTGCAATTTCTTCAGGTGGAATAATTGGTCCCTGGTTCTTTGAGGAAAATGAAGTCACAGTGACAGTGAATTCGGCCCGGTATGTAAACATGTTAGTTTTTTTTTTTTTCCACAACTGGATGAGTTGGACTTAGGGGACGTTTGGTTTCAACAAGACGATGCAACGGCACACACTTCAAGAGCATCGATGGCCGTTTTGAGGGAACACTTCCCAGGGCGCCTAATCTCAATTAGGGGCGACTTGGAAAGGCCGGTCCGATCCCCCGATTTGACCCCTTGTGATTTTTTTCTACGGGTTTTTTTGAAATCCCGTGTTTATGTAAACCGACCAATGACCCTACAAGATTTGAAGAACAACATCCAGGAAGAACTTGCCAACATAACGCCTGCTATGCTGGTAAGAATTATGACAAACGCCAGAAATCGGTTCACCCAGTGTGTAGAGAATGGGGGACGTCACCTACCTGATTTGATCTTCAAAACCAAGTAAAACAAAACTTTATATTTGTACCTACATTATATTAAAAAATAAAAATTTTCTGATTCGTACAATGTGTTTTATTAAGGTTTGAAAAAAGGAAGTTATGCTGCCCCACCCTGTAAAATAGCTTGTAAAAATTAAATAAAAAGAAGCAATAAGGAAGTTATATAAATCATCCTTACCTGTCAGATTGAAGTGTTATTCCCCTCGCGAGCTCTTTTCCTGGCCATGAAAGCTGCTTTGAACACTTCAACGCTGGTCACAACAGGAACACAATCATGGTCCACTTCTGTAATCAATTACCGATTTTTAGCCTATTTTCAATTTTGAAAAAATAGGCTTATGAGATCACCTTTTGTCCGTGTGTGTGTGTGTGTGTGTGTGAGGTGTGTGTGTGTGTGTGTCCCTAATAAAATCTGAACGGCTGGAGCGATTTCAATGAAACTCGGTAAGTTCATAGCACTATTCCCGGCGACCTCGACCGTGCCCTTCAAATTTTGTTACGTCTCACAAATCCAACATGGCGGCTGTGCGAAATATTTCACTGCCATTCAATATCTCCGAAACTATTACCGATATCGCCCTGAAATTGTGAACGGTGATAAAGGGCACCACTAGAAGTTCACCTATGAGACTTTCAAAAACCTGGTGACTACAAGACCAACATGGCGGTCAAGCGAAGTTGAGACTTTAAATAGACTTTTCTCGCGATTTAACTATCCAAACGTAATGAAACTTGGTACAGCAAATGTGTATACACATTGTAATGCACTGGAGTCTAATTTAGTTCGATTGTTTACATAACCTCAGAATGGCGGCTGTGCGAAATATTTCACTGACATTCTATATCTCCGAAACTATTATAGATATCACCCTGCAATTTTGTACGGTGATAAAGGGCACTGATACAAGTTTACCTATGTATATTTCATAAACCTGTAAACTACAAAACGAACATGGCGACCAAGCGAATTTGAAATATTTTAATAGACTTTTCTCGTGATTTAACTCTCTGAGCGCAGTGAAATGTGGTACAGTAAATGATTTTGCAAATTGTAATGCACTGCCATCTAATTTAATTCAATTGTTTACATAACCTCAAGATGGCGGTTGTGCGAAATTTTAAAATTAAGTTTTTATTTCTTGTGTCGTAATCATGCGTTCGAAGTGAAAGTTTGAACAATGAACCTAGGCTATAATTGTCCTTGAATGGTACATAACACTATGGCCTATACATTTAACAATCCAACATGGCGACCATCCGAAATATTTAGACGGTTCTCAATATCTATAAATCTTTTACAGCAACCAAACAGAATTTTTTAATGTTCATAGAGACTATGAACATATGTTCACCTATAGGACTTCAGTAACCTGGTGAGCACAAATCCAACATGGCGGCGACGCGAAGTATACATATTTAAATGGACGTTTCTCGCGAATTAACTATCCGAGTGCCGTGAAACGTTGCACGTTAAATGCTTGTACAAATGTTGATCCACTGGCATCTAATTTATTTCAATTGTTTGCATAATCACAAGATGGCTGCTGTGCGTAATTTTAAAATCTCTTTTTTACTTCTTGTGTTCTAATCATGCGATTGAAGTTTGAATACCACACGTACACAATAATATTAATGTAATAGTACAAAAATAAAAATCCAACCTGACGACAATCTGAAATATTTAGACGGTTCTCAATATCTACGAATCTGTTACAGCCATTAAACTGAAATTTTGTATGTTGATAGAGGCAATTAACAGGAGCAGGATATATGAAAATAGGCTTTATAGTTCTTCACGGAACTACTTGTTTAAATCACTTTTCTGGCACATGGTTTTGCAGCACCAATCCACACCACTTGATTTGTTGTTGAGTTTCTTATAAAAACGGTAAAAATTATATACTATTATTAGCCGGTCAAACCTCAGAACTGACAGCTGGGTTTTCCAGAGACATTCGGAACTAGTGGAACGGTGTCTTCCTGATTGCGACCATTCCAGATTGCGGTCACTTTCATTTTGGGAGATATGGAACTGCTCCCATAATCAGTGGTATTTCCAGATCCTTTTAATTAGGCCGATTGAACTGCGCCCATAGTCAAGTCGGCCGTTAGCCCAAGGTCGGTTTAAGGGGAAGTGACTATCTTCTGCACTGCTGAGAATAAGAGGTAGACCCCGTCCCGATAAGCAGCTGTACTACGGGCCTCCGGGGTGGGCAGCTAATCACACTAACCACTACACCACAGAGGCGAATAATAATAATGATAATAATAATAACAATAATAATAATGAAAATCCACAGCCTTTTTCCAGTCATTGGACCGGGTCAGGGTTGGAATGAATGAAGCCCCCATCTAGCGGCGAGGATAGGCATTGAGCCGGCTTCCGAAGCCTGTCGCACTCCTCTGGGACAATGATTAATGAATGACAAATGAAATGATATTGGAGAGTGTTGCTGAAATGAAAGATGACAGGGAAAACCGGAGTACCCGGAGAAAAACCTGTCCCGCCTCCGCTTTGCCCAGCACAAATCTCATATGGAGTGACAAGGATTTGAAGCACGGAACCCAGCGGTGAGAGGCCGGCGCGCTGCTGCCTAAGCCACGGAGGCTACACTAATAATAATAATAATAATAATAATAATAATATAACTCTCTCTAATCCACCATAAATAACTACCCCTCTAGTTTTGCTATACAATAATAAAATATAACAATCTTCTAATTGGTAAGATTACCTCAAACTAGATTATTAAACATTTGCAATAACAAAACTATTTTTTAAATATGGTTAGATTGTCGAAAACATCCCAATGTACCAGTTAATGCTAATATTGCTAGAACAAAAATTAAATATTAGTCTGTTTTGAAAACTATACCTGTTTTATGTATCCCAGGCCAACACTAATCTCTTGTCCGCAATCTGGACAGGGTATATTTAGTTGTTCGCAATCAAGACACAACCGATTTGAAATGAGTCACTTCATATTCACACCACTCGACACAACATAATTCGGTAGAGGGGTGGAGGGAGGGACCCTACCTGACCGCTCTCAATGGGCGCAGTTCCACAGCCACTTTTAGAAGTTTGATGCTAATGACCAGGGTCATCAGTGAAGCTTGGGCGCAGTTCCATACAACCCTTCATTTTAGGGAAGAGCTATATACATTCCAGCGTCCAGATTGCGGTCACTTTTCTTGGGAGACCGGTCCGGTTGTAACTCCCCTGGGGATTTCCTCACCTTCCACTTCTACCCCTCTGGCCAATGTTGAGGTACATGCCATATGTCAGTTCTCTTTGGAATGTTAATAAACCTAAAACTTCAAATGTTTGAGTTTGTGTGTAGGAGGGGGGGGGGGGACAAAAATTGATTACAAAGGGGATTTAGAATCAAACGCAGAACAAATTACTTTAACGAGACGAACTTTTCGAGGTAATAAAAATAAAGTTTTTCACTATAAACAGTAGGCTACCTATTATAAAAATAGATATCTCGCGTCTCAAATGGGAGGAGAGGGGCAGAAATTAAAAATTATACCCTGTAAGTATAAAATTTCCCGTTAAACCAATTTTGTTTAAAGTGAAGGTCGTCTATTGCGATCCTGAAACGTTTCTATTCTTAAGACTGAAAATGTTATAATCATTGCTTTACGAGGTGCTGTCAGATTGGGAGGAGACTTTATTTTTTAAGCGAAGTTTTTTTGGGGTGTGCTCAGCTGAACACTGAACTGTATTCTTTGGTTAGGTAATGAAATATCAGTTTCCCCTTGTTATCCACAAACCTTATAGAAGATATGAGTCAGTCGGGAAGAACCAAGAACCGGTCTCCCAAGAAAAGTGACCGCAATCTGGACGCTAGAATGTTTATAGTTCTTCCCTAAAATGAAAGTGACCGCAATCAGGACACAACCAGTGGGACTCATTAGCTTATTGACTCAGGCGTGAATACGCGTTCGGAACTCATGGGAATGGAACTCGTGGGACGAAACCGTCCAGTCTTGGCACGCTATTCTGTTAGGTTGGTAATAAGCGATGTACGGTTAATCCATTATTATTCGAGTAATCGAATAATTTCAAATGAATTGATAACGATTAATCGACTGACCGTTCATTGGTTTAATAATAGAATAATCGACTAACACAAGAATCGATTAGAAGACAGGAGATAAGCGTGCGGAAAAGCACTGTATGGATTAATTCTGCAAATTTGGAGAAAAGAAAAGATGCCTAACGAATGGCAAGAAACAATAATACGAGGGATGTTTTTTAAGTAAGGGCCATTTTTTAAGCCCGTAGTTAGTGCGCACGCCGGCAACAAGCGTGCCCGCTACCTCCCGGCATCCTTTGCGAACAAGCAGGCGTCAGTTGCAGCTGTGCGCTGAACTGTGCATCTTTACAATATTCAAGATTACTGATTCGCCCGCCGCGTGTGAGGTACGATCTGTGATAAGTTTTTGAGTGCAAGAAACATGTCGGCTGCAGACATTCATCGTCAGCTTTCTGAGGTGTATTGTGATAATGCAATGACGGAAGGTAAAGTGCGAAAATGGGTACGCGAATTCAAAAGTGGCCGTGAAAATGTTCATGACGATGAACGCTCAGGTCTGTGATCACAGATGACTTGGTGACTGCAATTGACACGAAAATTCACGAGGACCGAAGATTCATGATAACCACTCTATCAATGGATTTTCCTCAAGTGTGAATTCTTGGTTGTTCAGAGCAGGCGGCAAACTTTTATGCAGAGGGATTTCAGAACTTAGTTTTAAGGTATGACAAGTGCCTAAATAAACAAGGCAACTACAGTATGTAGACAAATGGAGGAAGGTATGTAAAACCTAAAAATAAATGTGGTTTCAAAATAAAATGTTCGGTTAATAAGAAAAACGGCCCTTACTTAATAAACAGCCCTCGTATGGCCAATACACAAGAAAGGGAAGAGATCCAAATGTGAGAACTACAAGGGGGGGGGGGGTATCATTATTATGTAGCGCATACAAGATATTGGCGTGAATCCTATTACAAAGGCTACAACCGTATGTGGAGGAAAACCTTGAACAGCACCAGGCCGGATTTCGAAAAAGCATGTCAACGACATACCAAATATTCATACTCAGGCAAGTAATCGAAAAGTTGTGGGAATTTGACAAGAAGGTTTACTGCCTGTTTGTGTTTGAGTCTCCTGTATTTTGACAGGTTTGATGCAGCACTCCATGCCTCCCTGTCCTGAGCTAATCGTTTCATCTTTACATAGCTACCACACCCTACATCCGAGGTAATCTGTTTAACATATTCTAACCTTGGTCTACCCCTACAGTTCTTGTCCTCGACCCTTCCTTCCATAACTAAGCTTGCTATTCCTAGGTGTCTTAGTATGTGTCCTACCAACCGATCTCTTCTCTTCATTAGCATTCGCCAGAAACATATCTCCTCTCCCACTCGTCTTAATACCACTTCGTTTGTAACCCTATCTACCCATCTGATCTTCATCATTCTCCTGTAACACCACATTTCAAACGCTTCAATTCTCCTCGTTTCTGCTGCACCAATAGTCCGAGTTTGACTTCCATAGAGCGCCACGCTCCAGACAAAGGCTTTCAAAAAGGACTTCCTAATACCTATATCTATATTCGATGTCAACAGATTGCTTTTTTGTAGAAATGCTTTCCTTGCCTGAGCCAACCTACTTTTTATATCCTCTTTGCTTCGTCCATCACTGGTTATTTTGCTTCCTAAATAACAGAAGTCTCCTACTTCCTTTAGTTTCTCCCCTACCAATTTCATGTCCATAGAGGTTTCTGATTTATTGCGGCTGCATTCCAATATTTTTGTTTTACATTTATTAATTTTCATCATGAATTATTTCCTCAAGACGGAGTCCATACCATTCAAAAACTCATTCAAATCCTCAGGCGTGTCGGCCAAGATGACGATGTCATCAGCAACTCTCAGAGTTGAAATTATTTCTCCTTGAATCTTCACTCCCACTTTAAATTTCTCTCTAATTTTCTTCATTGCTTGTTCAATGTAAATATTGAAAAGTATGGGTGACAAGTTGCAGCCTTGCCTCTCACCTTTCTGCCTGTTTATAACTTATGATAGTGTCAACAGAGAGAACATACGGAGGACAGTGGAAGGATCAGGAATACCCTCGAAATTGATTAGATGGACTAGAATGTCATGGAGAGAACTAAGTCTATAGTGAGGGTTGAGGGCAGGGAATGTGATAGTTTTAATGTGGTGACAGGATTAAAACAGGGAGACGGCATCTCCCCCAGCCCGTTTAATCTGGTATTGGAAAAGGCACTAAAGAAGGTGTCATCGATGCGACGAGGTGTGAACATAGGTGGTGAGATCAAACTACTTTTGTCTACGATATTGTTATCAATTAATATGATAATATTGGTCCGGTTAACTCAAACATAAAATGCCAGCGTTTCGCCCCAGTGTGCCGTTGGGCTCGTCAGTTGGTACAGACACACCTCACCAATACGCGTGGCTAGCACATACTGAGAAGGCCATCACAAGACACAAAATACAAGTAGTATTGGCGTCACGAGTGATGCCAATGTGCTACAGAAGTCAAGCTTCCTTTCATAAAACAAAAGCCTTACCTTGGCAAACCATATAGGTTATTGGTGAGGTGTGTCTGTACCAACTGACGAGCCCAACGGCACACTGGGGCGAAACGCTGGCATTTTATGTTTGAGTTAACCGGACCAATATTATCATATTAATTGATAATTCATCTGCTCAAACGAAATTAACACCATGTTCCCATTCGGGAATATTCATAACCTATATACGATATTGTTGTCATAAAAGAGAATGAAGAGTAACTAAAAAGGCTAGCTGAAGTGTTAATAGAGGAGGCACAAAAAGTGAGTCTGAGGATCAATCAGGAGAAAACTGAGTGTATGGTAGTTACACGGGAGAATAAAGAAGAAGCGATGGGGGCACTAGAGAGAGGAAGCTTGTTGCTTAAGAAGACTGGATCCTTCAAATATCTATGAAGCATCGTATAAATTGGAATAACAACATGGAGGAAGAGATAATCTTCTTCTTCTTCTTCTTCTTCTTCTTCACCTTATCCCACTTCAAGTGGGGTCGATGTTTCTGGCAAGTCTTTTCCATATTATTATTTTTGTCCCACACATCGCCGTCCTCTAACTGCTTCTCCATTAGGTCTTCATGGATATTGTCACTCAATCTTCTTCGAGGTCTGCCTCTATTCCTCGTGCCATCCACAACCAGAGACATCGCTCTCCTTCCTACATAGTTATCTCGACGCATAACATGCCCATAGCACAGCAGTCTTCTCTCCTGGATTTTCTCGGAGACTTCTGTTACTTTAACTGTGCCCCTGAATTTCTCATGTGCGATGTGATCAATCCTAGTGACGCCGCAGCATCTTCATCTCAGTCACATCCAGCTTATGACATTGTGACTTAGTTATTGCCCATGTCTCCGCACCATACATCATGGCTGGCCTCACAGCTGCCTTGTAGGCCATTCCTTTCACCCTTTTGTCACACAGAATGCCAGAAAACTTTTTCCAGTTCATCCAGGCTGACTGAACCCTGTGGTTAATCTCAATATTTATGTTGCCATCTTCAGACATGGTTGACCCAAGATACTTGAAGCTACTGACTGGCCTTAAGCTTACTCCAACCACAGCCTGCTTCCAGTCGACCGTCTGGGTCAGGGAATGGAATGAATGAAGCCCCCATCTAGCGGCGAGGATATGGAGTGTGCTGGCTGCCGAAGCCTGTCGCACTCCTCTGAGGCAATGATTAAATGAATGACAGATGAAATGAAATGATAGTGGAGAGTGTTGCTGGAATGAAATTGTGACAGGAAAAACCGGAGTACCCGGAGAAAAACCTGTCTGCCTCCGTTTTGTCCAGCACAGATCTCACATGGAGTGACCGGGGTTTGAACCACGGACCCAGTGGAAGCATTAAAGAAGATGAAAGGGGGAAAGGCACCGGGAATAGACGAAGTGAGTGTGGAGATGGTGAGAGCAGCAGGGGTGATGGGAACACAGTGGCTCTTTCGAGTAATGAAAGTGATATGGAGGGAGAAGAAAATACCAGAGGACTGGAAAAGAGGGATAATAACACCCATATTTAAAAAGGGAAGTAGGAAGGAATGCAAGAACTACAGGGGAATTACACTCGTGTGCCACTGCGCCAAAATATTTGAGAAGGTACTGGAGAGAAGAATTCGGACAGAAGTTGAAGATGGGCTGAGGGAAGATCAGTATGGATTCAGGCCAGGAAGGTCAACAATTGACCTCATCTTTGCTGTAAGACAGCTACAAGAACAGCATTATGAATATGGGAAAGATCTGGCGATGACCTTCTTGGATATTGAGAAAGCATATGATAGTATTAATAGAAACAAGGTATGGGAAGCAATGAGAGCAAAAGCAGTGAACAAGGAGACAGTGGCAAGAGTGAAAGCAATGTACAAGGGAAGCAAAAGCTGTGTAAAGGTGGGAAGAGAGAGAACGGAATGGTTTCAACTGGAGAGTGGTCTGAAATAAGGAATTGCCCTCTCACCTCTGTTATTTATAGTGGTGATGGATGAAATCATACGAAAAGTGGTAAATAGCATTGGGGAAAGGAAAATGAAGTCAATGTTGTTTGCTGATGACCTTCTGGTATGGGGAGAGGATGAGGAAGAAGTACAAGAGCAATTAGATGAGTGGGAGAAGGTAGTGTTATCATATGGGATGAAGTTCTCAGCACCAAAGAGTGAAGTGGTCATCACAACAAGGAGGAAGAACAGACTGGATATGGGCATAACACTTGGAGGACAGCAGTTGCAGAAAGTAGAATGCTTCAAGTAATTGGGAAGCATAATTGAAGAAAAGGGAGGCAATAGGATGGAAATAAATGAAAGGGGAAGGTGCGCAGATGGATTTTTCAAGAGTGTTAGGGGGATGATATGGAATAAAGATGTACCACAAAAATGTAAAGGAATCATCTACAAGACCTACTTTGTGCCAATTTTGACATATGGTTCAGAAACATGGGTGATGAAGGAAAGGGACGAGCAGTGGAGATGAAGTTCCAGAGGAGTAGGGTAGGAGTAACAAGAATGGACAGAGTAAGGAATGAGAGCGTCAGAGAGATTGTGAGAGAGGAACAATTGCAAAATAGAATAGAGCGATCTAGGCTACAGTGGTATGGACATGTGAGGAGGATGCGAGAGGAGAGGATACCGAAGATGTTTGGAATGGAAATGAAGGGAAGGAGGCCACGGGGAAGACCAAGGGACAGATGGACAAAAGGAGTTAAGAAGAGTGTGGAGGAAAGAGGAATGTGCTGGGACACAGTGAAAGACGAGAGATGGTGGATGGACAGGAAACGATGGAGAGGCTTATGTTCCAAGCAGACCCGACCAGCGGTCGGAAACTGCTCAAGATGATGATGACCCAGTGGTGAGAGGCCGGCGTGCTACCGCCTAAGCCACGGAGGCTTGCAAGCTTACTCCATCCATCTGCACTAATTCATGAACCGTATAAAATCTGCAGAGAGGTGCTTGTTTGCAATGAATCAACAGTAAAATGTTATCAAGAACATCGAAACTTCGTGTTTATAAGACAATTGTAAGACCAGTATTAATATATGGGACAGAGACATGGGTGGAGAGGAGAATATTGACCTTTGAAAACAAAGTGTTAAGAAAAATCTTTGGGTTGGTTTTAGAGCAGGGAATCTTCAGAAGAAGAAAAAAAAAACACAGAAATGCATGCACTGTATAACGAACCGGATGTGATACCACTACTCTAGAGTCTCGCAAACTCGGCCTAATGTGGACCGAAGGGTGGCAGAGTTCGCGAAAATGCCGGATTATCGGGAAACGTGTTAAAAAAGAAGAAATAAGCTGTTTGTTTTGGTTTAAAAGTAATGCAATGCAGTACATTTATTTGTTTTTAACAGAAACACAAGTTTTAAAACGATTAAGCCACTACAATTACAGTGCTTGAATATATAGTTCAGTACTGTATTGTATAAAAATCAAGGAAAAACAATTACTGTATTTTTTTAAACTTAGAAAAACTAGGCCTACAAACTATTTTTATAATAAGTACACTGTACAGTATATGTACAAAACAATTCCCGAGGGCAAATAGTTTTTTCACTTAATGAAAATTACCATTTACTTTTTTTTGTGCAAAAAAGTAAGTAATGTTCTTTTGCTTTTCGCTTTGAAACCTGTTTCTTGAAGCCTCATCACGAAGTCGTCGAAGGAACAGAATTGCGGAGAATGCGCAATCAAATAAATGCAACGCTCTGTGCGAGAACCGATTGTTTACTTCTTCCTGCCAACAGTTTGCATTTACAGTACTGTACCTGTATTTATCAGGTCGTCGCTACTCTTCTTATTATGTGCTGTAGGTCAACTTGTTTCGCGTTGTATTTAACTGTCGATGATTCCATTGATGGAGAAGACGAAAGAAAACATAATAACGCTCTGTGCGGAAACACAAAAATCAAACAAAAATCATGATTTTATGATGTGGAACATCTTTCCGCTAGGTTGCTGGACAGTTTTGTGGGAGTGATTTTGAAAATTGGGGACGAAAGTGGATCGGAACGATCGAGCTGGCAGTGGAAGTGTACTAGCTGGCAGTGGTTGACAATGGAAGTGTGCACTGCCCGCTCGATCGATCAAACGGAAGTGTACTAGCTGGCAGTGGTTGACAACGGAACTACGCACTGCCCGATCGATCGATCGAATGGAAGTGTGCCCTAGCTGGCAGTGGTGGATCGAACGGAAGTATAAGACGCACTGCCAACTCGATCGATCGATCCACTGGTAAGAGAAACAATCAGCGCGTGGTGTCGAAAATTGATACCATGACGCACTCTCGGCCATGTGGAACGTATATGACATACTGAACGGAAAACGCTCATGCGAACTCTGGTGTCAATTGATTTAAACAAATGACATGGTACATGTTCGAAGTCTTCGTATCAGTATTTTTAAATGGTAAAATGCCTTAATATCAAACAATGTAAGTAGTCGGCATTGCATTGGCATAACGCATTTTAAACTCAATGTCACTCAGGAACATTATCGAAACAAGCAAAATATAAATGAAACTTAATTCCGTAATGCAGTATTATTGGAAAGTGGAAAGAAGTCACCATCTTGTGCACAATATTTGCGTAGTCGAAATAGCCGTGGGGTTATTGCGTATGACTGTGAATCTAGAGATCTTGGGTTCGAATCCTGGGCGGGGTAGATATTTTTGCTACCAGATTATCATTTTAAGCGATATTTATCAAATCAATATGACTCATTTTAACGGAATCCATATGAAATTACGTGTTGGTCTGTGAATCAAGAGGTCCTGTTTATAAGGAATTTAAGTTTATGAGCGGTGTCGCGTCTATTAATCTAGTTGATCCATATCGTATTCTTTATTTAGGCTGGTGCTGGTGGAAGCTACAAATCATCTAATAAAATGAGTTCCGTATTATAAACTACAATATCAGTAAAACACTCCCTTTTACAATAGATTAATATTTGTGCCAATAATAGTATAAAATACCGGTGTATGAACAATTTCACGTGAGGTTTCTTATATGTCAGATGTTACACATCATATGCGACTACTGTAAGGCTCGTTTTTTTTTCTCCTGTCAGGGTGGCCGAGAACTCCGGAGTGCCGGGTTACCAAGTGCCAAGTTTGCGAGACTCTACTGTAATAAGGAGTAGAAGAATAGAATGGCTGGGACATGTACTGAGAAGGGAAGAAGGGATGATAAAAAAGAGTGCTAGAAGGAAAACCACATGGAAAAAGACCCCTCGGCAGACCAAAGTTGAAATGGCGGGATAGAGTCAGGAAAGAACTGGAGGCCCTGGGAGCCAACGATAACATGGCCGGAGACGGAAAGCATTGGAAGAGGCTAAAAAAATGAGGCAATGGCCCGACTTCGCTTCGTGTAGCCTACTAAGTAAATAAGACATGAGATAAGAACAGAAGTTTAAATGAGAGGTCATCCTTTGAGTCATACTTATTTTCTGAATGAAGTAGTCTATCTATACTAATATAATAAAGCTGAAGAGTTTGTGTGTTTAAACACGCTAATCTCTGGAACTACCAGTCGGATTCGAAAAATTCTTTTTTGTATTTGATATCCAGATTCAAGAGGAATAGTTTAGGCTATGTAGCATTAGGCTACACCTCTCAGGTAACCTTAAATATTGCTTTTTGTTCAGTAAGTCGGAAGAACAAGCGCTCAAGAACAGCCTGGCAATGCGGGCTGCATCACGTCACCCCTACCAGTGTTCTGGTGCAGAATTGAGAGCTGCTTATAAATATTGCAGTCACGGGGAGTAATTAGTGCATAAAAGATTTCTTAGGCCCCTTAAAACAGTTATCATCATGACAATAGTATGCCTCTGCATTGTGCCCGTTTGGACCGAAGTCCGGACGGCCATATATGCGTTTCACCAAAAATCAGTCAGCACGAGAATCAAAATATCCCGGGGCGCCAGATGGGTTAAAGTCGAATGCAAAGACCCAACAAAAAATGCTTAACTGATTTTCGGCTTGACGCAACAGTAAGGATAGGAGGAGATTTATGAAAACTGTGATTGAATACCATAAAATTACCTCATTTTATTAAAACGTTAAAATTACATGAAGAAAATATGCCCAAAATGGCATAAAAGATGACTGGAAAAGAATAAATTATTTACACAATATACAATATCGCCAACACATGAACACTAACAAAGTTGAAACGAGAGGTCAGAATATCAGTCCTGTTGACTTCGTTCAACATAATTATGTACAGGGGTAGGGTTTTATCAGCGCAAAGTCAATCATCCATACTGATCCCTAAATTATTTAGCATTCACACGTTGAAGATCAATAAGAAAATTTATCACTGGTTGGAAAATCACTTTCACTGTTCATTTCTCAAAACTATTATCGTAGCATTTCGACTAACACTTCTTAGGCAATAGTAATATTAGGATTTGTCGAATACAAAGTTGTTCATAATAAGTGAAATACACTATGATTTACATGGACCTTGAGCATTTCTGTGGATTAGAAAAAAACAGAAAATATCTATTGAAACATAGATCTCAATCCAAAGTCTGTCAAAATAATTTTGACTTAATCAAAAATATAATTATCCCAAATATAACTTCCATTCCATATGGATTCAGTCAACAAATTAATTAATTATTCCTTGAAAACATTAATTAGGAAATTTGAAATATCATTTAACATGTTTTATAATGAAACAAATTATTATTATTATCATCATCAAAGTGATTTTGAAAAAAAAGTCAAATATGTTTCATTATCAACTTATTAAAGAAAATGTATATTTATTTTTATAGGATCTGAAATTCCTTTCAGCTTATAGTGGTTGTTAATGAGTAACAATTTCAAACAACAGCATTGGCCCATATGATTGACACGTGATAAAAATCACAGAATTATAAATCAGCATTTAGACAACGGTAAAGCTTTCCTGAATGAAAGGAACTAGTAGAATAATAATATTCCGGGTAAGCAATTACTAGAAATATTTTCAAACACGTGGATCAACAGTAATTTAATAATGATAGTTCACAAAATAACCTGTGGTAATATTACGACGAAAGTGTGGCGAAAAACGACTCTCCTACTACATCAAAAACATCCAACCTACAATTTGATTCCATTTTACACAACCTCATTCCTGCGACATCAATTGCGCACTCAGAATGGCATATAATTATCTGCACACACACAATGACATCTTCTCAAATTATACAAAATAATCAAGCCTTTGCTTGTTGTGACAAATCGAAGATTCAAAAATCAGTAAACCTCACCAATGAGTTTACGACAATATCCAATATAATTTCACCATCAGAAATTCCACACAGTGTTAATATTAGCAAACGTTGTGAAAGACGCTGCGTCATAATGATTTTATTTTATATAAACTCTAGCAAAAACCCTGCTTTATACATGCTTAGCTTCCCATTTCACTTCTTTCCGTGTCTTTATCAAAGCTTTAAATATGAAATGCAAACGTGAAACAATTTCACTGAATTTAAAAAGGAAGCTTGTAGTTTAACGTGACCGTTAATCTTGAGATCATGAGCCACGGGACCTCCTTTTTACGTGGAATCCGAACCACAGGACATGGCATTTCACTTCGAAAATCTCACATGCATTGACCGGGAATCGAACCCGGACCGCCTTGGTGAGAGGCATACAGCTAGACCGCTGAGCCACCACGCCCCTCACTGAATTTAACTGTTCATTATAAGTGGGCATGTGTTAACCACTAACCTTCGGAATTAACAAATATCCGATTTAGAGTATGACTTCAAATGTCAACTGTATTAATCATACAATCAGAAAATGATTATTATAAACCACAAATGTTGATTATTAATACTCCAGAAAAATAGAAAAATAATAATAATTATTAAATTCCATTATTATTATTATGTTCAAAACTAGGTTTAAAGTTATCAAATTGTTCGGGGAATATCACCCTCGACTTCATAATGATGGATAACTCTCCATTCCTCAACTTAGATTAATTCTTAAATCTCAAATTATGACGGCTAATGACAGCAATAAGAAAAAGATATCGAACTAAAATAAATGCTCGTTCTGCTCGTCCATAAATATCGAATCGTATAAATCTGAGTAAAAATAAACTCAGGTCCTAGCTCAGGTTTCGAAAGAAAATATTTGCAAAAGCAAATAAACATATCGATGACTATAGAGAAAAAATGTGTTGGCAAGTCTGTAGAAAATACGAGAAAATCCAACTAACTACGCATAGAAATAATGTAAATTGCAGCTTACATTCTTGTAGGTCTTGATGGTAGAAATCTGGACTGAACCAGACTACTCAGTCTTCCTTTGTCTGTCCCATTAGGGCGCGTACTTATATTCTCGTATCAGCTTCCATGTTATACCCACAAGCTGTTTACGCAGACATAGTGGCGTTTATAATGTCTTGCAGAAAAATGTTGGCAACTTCAAGAGCTGAAGTGTAGTTGACAGGGGTCTGATCTAAGCGATCCATGATGAAATAATTACCAAGACCCACTGTGATACAATCAGTATTCCAATACTCATACAATCTTTTCAGCACAATTACAAATTCTGTTGAGTTGGCTGGGCAAAGCTTCTCACTTTTCAGATCCCACAAGGCTAAACCTGTATTCCCATTCGGCTTTCGAATTGTAATATGTAAGACTGGTTTTGAAGTTACTGACTTATCTTGGCTGGTCCAACTATTGGATATAAATAATCCAGCTATAAGTGAATGTGGACTGAAGAAAAAGTTGTAGACGTAGTCTACCATATGTCCAAGTTTTAGCGGTAAGAATTACCAAGTGCCACAGACTTATTTCACTTATGTGAAATCGAAGAAAAGTTCCAAACTCACTCGAAATAGTTTAACACTTTCACTAACCATGTACTATCGAAAATTCTAAGTCCAAAGCTTGTGCTGTAAGTTGAAGTTTAAATGCAACCATGTGCTCGGCGATAATAACGATGTTCGAAGTTCGGTGATAGTCAAACGGCTAGAGCGCTTACGTAGCATAGCACGACCAAGTGAACGGAGTGCTTGAGATGAAGTGAACCTCCCTCTGCCTGCGAGGCTCGCCTTATATACCCATCCGCTTGCTGGCTCGAGGTCACTGCGGCGAAAACGCTGGAACTAAAACAGCTCATAACTCGGCTTCTGTTCAATCAATTTCTTTGAAACAAAGCTCATTCTTCTTCTCTTGTTCTTGCCAGTAATCTGATATAGGTTTCATGTTTCCATCTCAACGGGAAATATTTAGTGACATATAGCCTCGACTATGACGCTCTCCTCCTACGTCATTTACCCACTTCTTGGCTGTAAATTCCTTCGAAAAGCTTCTAAGAAGGTTTGGAGCGCGCTATTCAAACATCCATATCCGAACTGAGAATCGTGGCCTGTTCCCTCAAATCTAGGCTCACGGCTTGTACCCTTCAATCTAGGCAACTGGATTAGGGCACAGTATAAGGGCGATGGTGTTGGTGCAGAATACTGAGGTTATCAGCTGCAGTAAGCGTTGGTGCTTCCTTATCCTTGAGCGCTCCAGTTCTGTAAAACAAATAAATCCACCGGGCGAAGCCTGGCACTACTGATAGTAGAAATGTCTAAAAATAATGTTTTGCATTCCCCCCAGAGGTTCACGCCTAGTGGGACGTGAGTTGGCGACCACGGGACCCCAGCTGAGTCCAGCATTGCTTTAACTTACTTGTGACGGGCACCTCTCCATCTTCTTTCCTGTCGACCTCCCTTGGCCATCACTTGTTCTCTTCCGACCTCGACGGTATTACAGTATCCGAGGCCTAGGGAGTCTTTCAATTTCCCGCCTTAATTGGCCCTTGTCTCATCTTGCCTCATATCCTCTATCTTTGAGGGGACAGCCTTCTTTTTCTTTTCATGTTATCTCCTGCCTTCTGCACCAGGCCCTCAAGGAGGCAGGGTGTATGTAGCCCCACCACTTCTGGTGCACCCTGGATATTGCTACACCTTCAAGGGCTCACGGCTGGTGAGTTTGGGAGTTAGCGACCCCGCGGGATTCCTGAGCTGGGTCCTTTTTGCCCCCTTTTTCCTCTGACCTTGCGGCGGGCCCTCTCTTCTTTCACTTTCCTATCTGCCGTTCATGGCTCTCCTTCCTTCCAAGTCCCACAATCCCCATTTTTCGAGGGTTGAGGGCATTTCTTTTCTTCCTGTCCTTTATTTGCCTGATCTTTTATTTGTTCACCATTTCTTCTTGTAGTTTGTAAGTTTGTAGTTAGTATTGGTAGGCCTAGTTATAGTCTTTTCATTCACATCTCATCTTTCACTATAAACCAAACCATGAGGGGCCGATAACTCGAATGTTAGGCCCCTTAAAACAGCAATCATCATCATCATCATCATCATCATCATCATCATCATCATCATCATCATCATCATCGTTACCTAAATATAGAAAGTGTGCTTCCTTGTCTATGTTAACAATAACAGTGACAGTGGAAGGACGAACATCAATCAAATTGGGAAGGGTTTCCAAAAAGGAGGACGAAGAGTTTTCAGCAAAGATTTTGAATTCTTGTTCATTGTTTACAATTTAGGACAGGAACATTTTTGTTAGCCTACTTTTCACATTTTGCAAAAATGAGGAAAAAGTAGACTTATGAGATCGGGCAAATGTGTGTGTGTCTGTCCTTCTGTCTGTCTGTCTGTCTGGCTGTGTGTGTGTGTCCCCCTATCAACTCCTAAACGGCTACAGCAATCGAAACAAAATTTGGTAGGAATAAAGATCCATACCTGAATATCTCACGGCCATATTTGAAAATTATGTCAGTGCTACCAACTGCTGAAAAATTGCAATTGAAATTTGAGCTCCAGGTTGGATATCTTGGAAGGTATGAATGGTAGCTATTTCAAAATTGGCACACGTATAGATAATAATATTGCAGTTTAATTTCCAGGAGGCCATACATGGCAGTGTTGCCAAAATGATTATAAGCCTGCTGATAGGCCCAATTTTTAAATGCATATAAATTCTACACTATCAATTGGAATTCAACCAAATTTCGTATTTGCTTTGTGTACATAAACAGATATGACTGAGCATATTCTTAAGAGCCACCAGGGCTGCCAACTGTTAATAAATGCTCTCATTTTTTGAATCCAAATACCCATATATCAGAAAGTATGCAAGCCGACAGCTTTAAACTATGCACACGTATAGTACCTGACTTTCTATATTAATTTGGGGTAACTTATATATGTCAGTGCTACCAACATGATTCTAAGCCTGCTGAGAAGTCCAACTTTAAATACATGTAACTTCTATATTATCATTGGGATTTCAACCAAATTTCGTGTGTGCTATATGTACCATAACAGATATGACTATGCCGATTCTTAAGAGTAACCAGGGCTGCCAACTGTTAATAAATACTGTCTCTATTTTTGTTACCCTAATATCAATATATCAGAAAGTATGCAAGCCAATAGCTCTAAACTTTGCACACGTATAGTACCTGGCATTCTATATTAATTTGGAGCAAATAATATACGTCAGTGCTGCCAACATGATTCTAAGCCTGCTGATATGTCCAATTTTGAAATGCATGTAACTTCTATACTAACTAATGGATTTCATTCAAAATTGACACAACAATAGATCATATTATTTCAGATTATTTCTGACCAATACACGTATGTCATTGTTGCCAACATGAATTTACGCGCGCTGTTAGATGCAATGTTTAACTGCATGTAACGTACATGCTATCCATTGAACTTCAACCAAATTTTGTATTCTGTACATTAAGAGATGGAACTAAGAATAGCCTATATTCAGTCACCAAGGCTGCCAACTGTAGTTCTCTATTAGGCTACATTATGCCAGGTATACAGTATTTCGAACTAAATAGTAATTTCGATATTACCAACTTAATTTCGTCATTATTCTAGATAGATCCATATTGATAATCATTGGCATGAATTTTAAATTTTAAGAAAAGTAGACTCTTTAGTTCGTCACGAAACTTCTTGTTCTGTTTTCTTTTAGTCTAGTTTTCACGAAGAAGGTACATTATTTAAAATTATATATCTCCCCCCAGGGGCTCACATCTAGTGGGACGTGGGTTGGCGACCACGGGACCCCAGCTGAGTCCGGCATTGCTTACACTTACTTATGCCGGGCTCCTCTCCCGTCTTCTTTCCTGTCGACCTCCCTTGGTCAACTCTCCGACCCCGACGGTATTACGGTATCCGAGGCCTAGGGAGTCTTTCACTTTCCTTCCTTAATTGGCCCTTGTCTCATCTTTCCTGATCCCCCTCCTTCTTCGAGGGATCAGACCTCTTTTTTTTTATTTTCCTTTTCTCTTTAAGATTTCCGCACTGTTTTTGTTAATTGGCTGTCCGTGTATCTAAATTCAATTTTTAAAACCTCCATTTTGTAGTTGGTTTCAATTTCCGTTGCATTTTGTAAGTCTTTTCGATCTAAATTACATTTTGTGAGTGATTTCAACCTCAACTGCATTTTGTAAGGATTGACAATCTAAAAGTCTTTCAATATAGGGTCTGAGACTTTTGTGAGTATTTTGAATTTCAATTGCATTTTGTATTTTCAAACTAAACCGCTTTTTGCAAGTATTTTCAATCTAAATTGCATTTTGTAGGGTGCGCATTTTGCAAGTATTTTGATTCTCAATTGCATTTTGTGGGTATTTTGAATCTAAATTACATTTTGTACGTATTTTCAATCTAAATTGCATTGTGTAAGTATTGTCCATCCAATTGAGTAATTTGAATCTACCGAACATTTTGTAAGCATTTTCAATTTCAGTTGCATTTTGTACGTATTTTGAACTTAACCTACATTTAGTGCGTATTTTTCAATCTATTTCTTATGTGAGTTTTTTCGTTCTAAATTCCCTTTTGTAAGTATTACCGCTCTCCATTTTGTGAGCAGTTTCAATCTGAGTTCCTTTTTTGTAAGTATTTTCCTTCTCACTTAATTTTCGTTCTGGTTTCCACTTCATTGACATTTTTGCTATCACCCAGACCATTCGGGGCCGATAAGTTAGATGTTAGGCCCCTTAAAACAACAATTATCCTCGTCATCATCAAATTATATATCATCATCATGTTCATTTCCCCTTTTCCATCTGACACCGGGTGGGGGAAAATATGGTTCCCCTCCACTTTCTTCTGGTGTTCCACCATTCTTCTTCCGACACGGTGTTCCAATCCAGGTTAGGTTTTTTAATGCTATTCTTCACCGAGTCCATCCAAAGCATTCTTGGTCTTCTTCGTCCTCTCTTCCCTGTCATCCGTCGTTCCTGTGCTCGTTTTGGTAGCCTTACTTCATTCATCCGTTTGACATATCCAAACCATCTCAATCTGGTTTGCTCCAGTTTGTCATTTAGTTTCTGTACTCCCAGTTCTTTCCGTATATCTTCATTTATCACTCTGTCTCTTGTGTTTCTTTCGACCGTACTTCTCAGGAATCTCATCTCAGCTGCCTGTACTCTGCTCTAATCCCTGTCATTTTCCATAACTTATATGATATATTTTATGTTCGAAGATGTTGAAATGTAAATACTATACGTCAGAAAACTGTATCACAATGATGGCCATTATAGTACTGTTTTTCATTATGAGACAGTTTTTCCAGCCAATCAGAGCTCATTCATTGACCAATTAGGTAAGGATACCTTCGCGCATGCGCTCAAAATCCAACATGTCGGACATGAATTACATGATTTTAAAGTTCAAATTGGATATCGGATCAACCATTGTAGTTACAATCCCAACACAAAGACAAAATCAGCACGAACCTTTACGGTAACAAGAAAATACTATGACATATGCAAGAAATTTATGAATCTACGTCCAGAAGTTAGCTACACAGCATCCTTCTATATAAATTACCGACATGGAAAGTACATCGTCCCATATGTTCGCGTAAATAAACTGGCGAATATGAGACAAGAAATAGCACTGTACCTTAATATCCCCAACTCCAATTTCTACACAGCGCATTGCTTTCAAACGACTTCGGTGACAATATTAGTGAATGCTAGAGCTGGACGGCACTAATCATCATGCAGGCTTGAAACAATAGCATTTCCAAGCAAAGTAAATGGTCTCTGCTTTCGAAATTCTTCGACCCACGCATGCACTCTGTTCACTAACTGAAGTTACTGAATCCCACAGATATTTATGAATATTTATGATGTTTTGCATATTGCCATGGATCACAGTGGGGACGGACTGATTTATTAAGCAGTGTCCACACCTGCTCTACACAATAATTGAGATCAGGAGTATAGGCAGGCCATTCCATTCTGTGAATACCATTCTCCTGAAGAAGGGCGAGCGTCATCGTCCACGAAAGTGAAATTTGGGCCTTTCTCTACAGGTGCCAGGATAGTATCTCTCTAACGTATGCCTGTCATACGTCCTGAGATTTACACACGAGGGATTCGGCGACCATACATGATGCTGGATGCTCCCTGTTGGTATTGGTCGTGCATACGTTCACAGGGTCGTCTCTACACTCGCACAGATTTCTCCTGATTGACACAGCCGATATACACGACTAATGGGTTTGAGACCACTACGACTCTTTGCCAGCAATATGCAAAACATCTTTTAATGTGTGTAATTGAATGTCTGTTTTGCTTCTGTTCGAGCGTAGTGAAAGTTGCGAAATACATTGATTAAACGACAAAACAACAATCTTTACATTGAAAAGTATGGGTGATAAGTTGCAGCCTTGCCTTACACCTTTCTGAATACCAGCTTGTCTCTCATGTCCTTCAGCTCGAATGACTGCTGTCTGGTTTCTGTATAGATAGTAGATCACCCTCATATCCCTGTACTTTATTCCAATAGATTTCAAAATGTCAAACAATTTAGTCCAATCAACGTTATCAAAAGCCTTTTCTAAGTCTACAAATGCCATGAACGTTCTCTTGCCTTTCCTTATTCTACCTTCCAAAATCAGCCTAAGACTTAGTACAGCTTCCCTTGATCCTACATTTCTCCTGAAACCAAACTGGTCTTCATCCAACTCTGCTTCTATCTGGCTTTCCATCCTCTTGTAAGTTATTCTAGACAGGATCTTTGAAGCATGAGTAATCAAGCTGATTTTACGGTAATCTTCACATCTGTCAGCTCCTACTTTCTTCGGTATAGGGATGATAACATTCTTCTTGAAATCAGAGGGTACCTCACCTGTCTTCATTTTATAGTAACTTAATAGTAACATCCAGCGAATTCCGAATCTCAGCGGTGTTTGTTAAATCAGCCCGTGGAAATGTTGAATAATTCCATCAGTGAATCTAATAGATTATTGGGCATGGAAATGAATTTACAGACAACTATCATCACCACGAATCACTAGAACCTTTCAAATTATTAAGTAACAGGTAATATAGCTCTTATTAATTCCGGAGTTTTATAACGGGACGGCTAGGACACGTTTACATTAATATTCATAGGTTCCTACAAAGATTGCTTCATCCTTGGCATCCTGAAATTCAACACTCCCATAACGGGGAGTTGGCGCAGTAGTTGTCTGTGATAACCTATGTTTATGACGATAATGGTGTAGTGGCTAAGATTGAACAAAGTGAGCTATCATCACAACATAGGCCTAGAGGGAGAGTACACTAGGAATGCCAGACTCAGGATGGCCGGGACTACGCTACTAGGCGCCTTTGGTAGCGTAGTTGGTAGCATGCTGAGCTCCTTTGCCCAAGATCGTGGGTTCAAACCCGGCCGAAGTCGTCGGATTTTAAGAGCGTTAAAAATCCCTCAGTATGCCTTCCTTCGGAGGAGAAGTAAAGCCGCCGGTCCCATGTCATAGATGTATGGCATGTAAAAGAACCTTCCACTAATAATAATAATAATAATAATAATATCGTCTGGCCTCGGTGCCGGGTGCAAGCTTTGTAATTTGACACCCAGAGGGTAGCTTGCATGTCAAATTTCATTGTTCCTTGAATCAGTATGAAAGTCAAGGAGGTTAGATATCTAAGCTCCTTGAATACTATAGCGCTTTCTAGTAGAGAAATGACGAACTTTGTGTTGGCGGAAACTCCCGAGATTAATTTTGCCATTATGAACACGGCCTACTGAATTCAAATGGGTTCTTTAACATGCCAACATCGTATGACATGCGTGTCGTATTTTTGCCGCCTTTCAAAAATCACTTACCACGGCCAGGAGCGAACCTGCAATCTTGGGGTTAGTAGACCGACACGATAACCACTCACCCACCGTGGCAAGCTAGGTTAGTTTGATAACTCTATATTAGTCCAAACGTTCGCCGCAAGGTGCTGGCTGCGATGGCATCTAATAGCCAAGTCCGCAGCTAGGTGTTTTGGATGGTATCATTTGGTAGCAAAAGTAGGAACTACTTGAAAAATTGATAGTCTGCAGTACTTCTACCTGAATCACAGATAACACACACTAATACAGCCATCACAATTAACACCGGTTATCAGACAGATTCTACACACACGGAGCTACATGACCGCGTTGTCGCAGACCCTAAACTGAGGAACCAACCAACTGCGTGGGGAAATGTGTGTTGACATTGAAAGACGATAGTCTTGAGTACCGGTAACCATGGGAACAATCCCTCAAGTGTGTCGCATTGTGTTACATGATACATGATTGCGGAACTAATTCTGTTAGCCTATATATCTCAAGGGAGTCCGAGAGGGACACCGAGATATTCCTACGAAGCGAGATATTCTTACGAAGTGAGATATTCCTACGAAGTGAGATATTCCTACGAAGTGAGTTATTCCTACGAAGTGAGATATTCAGTTCAGACCTACCCAGAGTAGTATAAGGGGGGCTTATACACCGTCGGATGTCAACATTTTAACATTTTATTTATTTATTTAAATGAAAGACAATGCCTTTCTCAATATATCTGTTATTTTTTACAGAGATTTTGTCAGAGATTAGCGTATTACGTGAGACCATGCGCCTATCTGTCAATGGAGTGTTTAATATTGAAAGCTGTTTTCCCGAAAGTTTGTCTTTTTGGTAGGAAAAAAACACAATATCTCGTAAACTATGTGATGAAACTGGATGAAACTCGGCAGATACATTCCAACCTATTATCCCTAGAGGATGAACCTCATTCATGGAATTATTTAAAGTAATAATTGAGATATTCTTGGAAAATTAAACAAAAAACATTTCATTTTTTGAAAGACAAATTTAATATTTAAAAAGAATATACTATTTATAATATAACATTCCTGGTGGTTCATCCTCGGTATTTAGGCTTATAGGTTTACATGAAAAAAATCCATTCAGACTAGTATTTCTTGTTAAATCGTGTTTTTTGTGATTCACAGAGTTTAAAAATCACGAATATGATCCTTTCAATAAATCAAGAAATACTTTATATACTGTTCCTCCCTCTAAATTAGATGGAAGCTCTATGTATTTACTATACATATGTCTGTTTTCATAACTCTTTGTTACATATTAGTGAAGCTATGATATGATTCGTGACTGTATGCGAGAATTCCCACTGGAGTGAATGAATTCCCTAGGCACGGCGATCTTCAGATTCGAAAGGAGAGTGTGTTTGAAACCTACCATCAGTCGTCCTTCAAAAGCTGGGCAACTAAGAGCTTCATCTATGGGACGTAAAATAGGAAAGGAAGATTATTCATTCATTCATTCATTCATTTATTTGCAATGGGGGGTGTGTCCCCCGGTGGCAAATTGGATATACATAACAAATACATAATTATACATAACAAAACATAATTATACATAACAATTCAATAACAATTATACAACAATTAAACTGGAGTATTTACACAAATAGTCAGTCTTTTATGGCATGTAAAGGAACCTTCCACTAATTACACTTTTGTGTTGCTTAATTATAGATTAGATTTGACTAACGCTCTTAGGTTCCAACGCTCGTCGCCATGAGCCGACTGCGGTGGATCTAGTAACCAATTTCAGAGCTATTTGTCGTTGACAGTGGCGTTTGGTAGTCAAAGTAGGAACTACTTGAAAATTGAATGTCTGCAGTTCTTACTTGATTTGAAAACAGGTAACACACACTAATACAGCCATCACAATTAACACCGGTTATCAGACAGATTCTACACACACCCAAAGTACACGAGGCTACATGATTGCGTTGTCGCAGCCCCTAAACTGAGGAACCAATCAATATACAGTACTCCCTCTGTAATCCGGCACTCCGGCGTTTTGTATTCGAGTACAAGCTCCACACTTGATTTGATAATGCGTCCCCAATACTGTACAATGTTTCTCACGCAGCGACAAGACTAGTGTCTGAGTAAACAATGCATCGGCGCCAAGAACGATGACTCACGCACGCCCCCTCAGGTGCTTAGTGTAGGACAGTTGTACTGTAGTAGTGTTGTGTTGAAGATGGCATCCGTGCAGAAAAAAGTAAACATAAAACTCTATCTGCCTTAGATAAACATGAAATCCTAAAGCGGCTTGGAAAGGGCGAAACGTTAACTAGTGTTGCTAACGAATACGGTATTGGTCGAGCTACATAGCCTCTATGATTGGATTTTACAAGAACGTGGTAGGCATAGCCTACACCAATTTATGGTGAAATCTTTAAAGGAAAGGCTAGGGAATTTTACCTGAAACTTACAACAACAACAACAACAAAAAGGATGATTTCCAAGCCAGCGAGGGATGGTTGCAGAAATTCAAACAACGTTATGGAATTAGACAGCTAAGTACAACGGGTGAGAAACTTTCATGTGACGAAAGCGCTGTTGAAGGTTCAAACAGGTTATCCAAGAAATGGATTTAACTCCTGACCAAGTTTACAATGCGGACGAGAGCGGTTTATTTTGGCGGTTGTTACCAAAAAACTGATTTTCAATTGATATGAGTTTTTCTCGATATTATCCAGTAATCTGGCCTTTTCGGTAATCCGGCAGTGCTCTGGTCCGATATTTGCCGGATTACCGAGAGAGCGCTGTACTCTCTCCATGCTCCACAACAGTCGCAGTGTAATTATAATATACCATCTTTCCCATAAATGATTTGCTGATGGGTGATCTTATTTTCTTTCATTGCTGTTAAGTCCACAAAGAGTTCACGAATTTTGAAAATGGTTTAACAAATTTTCTGATTATAACAGACTTATGGATCGGCCAGTATCCTTCTTTGGAAACACTGTTTATTAATATTTCTCTCTCGTTATTCACTGCACTACTCTCAAATATTAGACGATCCACTGTTTGGGATCCTTCGTTAAAGGAACCCTCAGGGCTGCGAGCAATTTTAAGTATGTGTGGATACGAGTTAATATTTCCATGTCCTGATATGAATGTTGTCAAATTTGGCGTGAGGTTAATTTTGGTTGTTAATCTGTGGTAAGGAGATGGGTCCAACAGTTCAAACTGCAATATGAGTGGGCGTCCATCGTTGGTTAAGGAAGACTTTGGTTGTGCAGTTCGAAAACGCAAAAGGAAAACCGTAGATTTACACTATTTGGTCTTTCTATGAACTTTCCGCAAATGTTGATGTCAACATAGGCGGTAGAGGAGGAGGTCCAAAAATGGGCTAGTGTTGTTATTGGGGCTGCAGTCTGTCAGGGAGTGTTGGAGCTTATGAGGCTCAAGGTCACAAGCAGGATTGCAAGGGGCGTCAGTCTGTCGGAGAAAGTGTTTCGTACATCTCGTGTTACATTGCATAGAGTCACCCCATGTGCTGCTAAACGTTTTACAGGTAAGAGTGAAACATCCCTTTACTTGTCATTCATCGTAATAAGAGATATCGAGGTATGTGATACGTGCACTTAAATATCAGAGCTTTCAGTTGGTGAAATACATGAGTTCATTTTTAATAACTATAGACCGCCACAATTGGACAAACATCATTGACGTCATGGTCTAAATATTGGCTATCGTGCGTGGTCCCTCCTGAAAACTCAAGAGGTGGTGTAATGAGTCCTTTTGACATTGCACCATTTCCTTCATTATCGAAGAAAACTAGTAACCGAGGGCCTAAAGCGACTGGTTCTTCGCTAATATCTGGAACTCCTTACAAGTCTCGACTGTCAGAGACAGTTGGGAAGCTGACAGTCAAACCTCAGCGAAACAAGAGCAGCAGGACGCTAGATTTTGATCTAGGAACAGATCCTAGATCTAGGAACAGAAGGTGAATGAAGAAAATTGAGGGTCAAAACGACAACAAGAAAGAAGGGAGGGAAAATCATACCTGGAATAGGCGGAGATACATTCCAAGGTTAGTAAAAAGGAAATTTAGAGAACGGAGTTCAGATTCTGATTCCGAAGAGTCTGTAGACATAGACCTATCGATGAAACTGGATGATGATGGAGATAGTGATAGGGATTATCCTCTGGGAGATGCAAGGCCACGAGATAATGATGCACTATGTATGTTTTGCGAGGGAGAATTTTCCGAAGACTCTTCCGGTGAATACGCTGCCGAAGTGACGCGCCTAGCAACCGTATGGGCGCAGCCACATTGGACCCAAACAACTGGTTGCTAGGTTTTTTATACATAGGAAGCTGCATTAACGCTGCGCAGTGTCTTGAATGTTGTGGATAAAAAGGTGTAATATGCGTGAAATAAGGCAAACGCCTCCCGTGAAGATCATCCACAATGTTGGAGCTACAAAATAGAAGTGAAATTTTATTGATAAAGTACCAGAATTTTGCGAGATAATATGAATAAAGTCGACCTCACTCCCGAGGCAAGAATTGCATGGCGGGTTCTACAAATTACAAATATTTATTTATAACATCATTTAGTGGATACAGTATAGCTAATATAGAGAGATATTTAGGACATACATGTCACATGAAGGGGGTTTTGGTTCATGTGGGCAGTGTAGTTGTAATTAAATATGGTTTGTACTATAAGTATTATAAAGGACAACCTACATAACCTTACATCTGATTCACTAATTTAACAGCAATAAATTTTCTCCCACAACTTTTCTGAGTAGTGATTTTTCACTTAATTTATTTAAGCAGTGAATTGTTTCCAAATAACAATTAGGCCTATTCTAGACTGAAAATTTCTGCTTAAATACCGTATTTTATTTTTTGCAAACTGAGCATAATATGTGGTCTGTGGAAAGGTTTGAAGTTGCTAGTAGAAAGTCCTATTCAATTTGGTAACTGGAAACTGTGTGAGCCATCTAGTATCATAGCACATGGATCATCGTTATGGTACCGGGACTAGCATTTCTCTACATCAACTCTTTGGCCCACTTCATACCAAGTAGGCTACTTGTACCACTTTGACTGTCCAGCACATATTGTGTGAATGTTTGCTAGGATTGCTCGTGAAGATGCAGGGTGGCTTTTTTGTTGTTGTTCTAAATCTCTATATACCAGCTAATTCTATTTAGCTCTTTTGTGGTGCACCAGCTAATGTGTAACATTAATCAGTGTGATAATGTGGTCATCAGCTTGGTGTAGGCCTACTTATTGGGTGAGAGCCTCGGATATTTTCATGTCAGTTTTAGTGGCCTAATATTTAGAGCTAGGATAGGAAAAGTGTCCCATTATTTAGAACGAGGTAGGACGATATGCCTTAATTGTAGACTTCTCTAACCTGTTATTGAGCACACAGGTTAGGCTTTGTCAATTTGATTCGTTTTCAAACAAACGCGGCGTTGTGGTAAACACACAAATTGTATTGAAATGCAGTCTTTGTTTCTTCTATAGCCGTTGATGAGATTTGGCCTAAACTCTCATCCAAATATGTTAAACTGTTCCCTTATGCATTGATAGACCTTAAGTTCATTTTATTCGTCTCTTACTGGTAGGGCCTACGGTACTTTATTTTCCGTAGTATTGATCATTCATACGGGACGTGACTCACAATATCCAGAAATGTTTTCATGTTTTCACTTAATTTAAGGTAAATATCGTAGGCCACATCTCTACGACTTATGATCTAAGACTTAATGTGCATCTCGTACGCAATATTTTACAACTTTATTGGACAACTATGTTAAATTACTGTGGAAAATATACTTTTCTATGCTTTCTTGCCTCTGGACATCCATGCATGTACAGTTTTATACGATACAAATAGGAAATAATGACGGCTCAAAGACTGAAGCAAGCTATAAGGGAGCCATGTTGTATTGCTCCAGTTGCTTAGCAACGGAGCGGAAGTGACGTCGACTTCGGCAGCGTATTGTGGATAATGTGTTTTTTGTGACTGTGCGGGTGCAGAAAAGGGACAGTACATTTGTGACTTTTGTAAATAGTGTACGGAATAATACTTGTTTTTGTTTTGTGTGTATTTATTATTTGTGTTCAGTATGATTACTGTGGTTAAGCCTCCGTGGCTTAGGCGGCAGCACGCCGGCCTCTCACCGCTGGGTCCGTGGTTCAAATCCCAGTCACTCCATGTGAGATCTGTGCTGGACAAAACGGAGGCAGACAGGTTTTTCTCCGGGTACTCCGGTTTTCCCTGTCAAAATTTCATTCCAGCAACACTCTCCACTATCATTTCATTTCACCTGTCATTCATTTAATCATTGCCCCAGAGGAGTGCGTCAGGCCTCGGCAGCCGGCACAGTCCATATCCTCGCCGCTAGATGGGGGCTTCATTCATTCCATTCCTGACCCGGTCGGAGACTGGAAGCAGGCTGTGGATTTTCATTTTCATCATTACTGTCATTTTTCATTTTCTTGTGCTTAATGCCTTGATTTCTTGATGTTTTTTAATAATTTTAAAGATAGCCCATATTTAGACCACTGAAAGAAAAACTAACAAATTGACGCATTTGATTAAATCTTGATCCGTACTTAGATCATTGTTGCATTTCGAATGATCATGTTTGTATACTATGGCTAATAGATCCAGTTAAAATTTGCAGTTATTTCTTAATTTGTGCCTACAATGGTTTTCCAGTGATATCACAGAAAGAAAGTGGTAGCCCATATTTGCACCTTCTCTAAAGTTTTACGAACAAGGCACACAAAAACTAGTGCCGCGCTATGACAAGTGCCTCCAAAATGGTGGGAGCCGTGTGTTTGGCCCGTGAGTGAGAAAGTGAAGCTAGCCAGCGGGTCTATCTCAAGTTCAATGACAGTTAAGTTTGATATGCGGAAGTGGGTTGCGAAGGGGTGAGAAGACGCCAAATAAGCAGGGCTGCTTCTTGTGACAGATTTATAACAGAGAGGTACAGCCAGTATGTTAGGTTTGACTCGTTGTCATGTTTCTATCGTTCGTATTATTGACTTGCACCGTTAGATGACTACCCGGTGATTGCTTTTGAAGTGAAGATTGAAAATGCATTGTCATTGGTTAATAAATTATAATTATTTTCTAAAATTGTTTGATTATTAATAAGTATATTGCTGAACTATATAGTCATAATATGTACGGTATAGTCTATATGTATATACTATATTGTTCTATTAGCATGCTGAGCTTCTATGCCCAAGATAGCGGGTTCAAACCCGGCCGAAGCCGTCGGATTTTTTAAGAGCGTTTAAAATCCCTCAGTATGCCTTCCTTCGGAGGGGAAGTAAAGTAGGCGGTCCCATGTCATAGATTTATGGCATGTTAAAGAACCTTCCACTAATTACACCTGTGTGAAGCTAAATGGGATAGGTTAACAATGTAAACAACGCTCTTCGGTTTCTACGTTCGTTGCCAAGAGCCGACTGCGGTGGCGTCTAGTAGCTAAGTTCTGAACTTGGCCTAGTAGTCGTTGACCGTGGCGCTTGGCGGCAAAAGTAGGAACTATTTGAAAAATTATAAGTTGCAGTCTGTACTTAAATAAAAAAAATACAGTCAGTCTGAAAGACTAGACGTTAGATCATTTCAAATCACAAATGCTACAAATGCTACACATGTTAGAAAGGCTCTGGAGGGCTTCTCGCTTCGCTCGAAGCCCCAGGACTCTTTCAACAGACTCTATTACCCATTAACTTAGGCTTCCCGCGCGGGCACCTCTTTAAGGGTAACCCTGTATTTGAGTCTGACATCTTTTACAACTCTTTAAGAGTCACCCATTATTTGAATCTGATATCTTGCAAACCTCTTTAAGGGTCACCCTGTATTTGAATTGAATCTAACATAGTGTACACCTCGTTAAGTGTCACCCTGTAATTTGCTCTGACATCCTGCACACCTCTTTAGTAGGCACCCTGTATTCTTTTCGCTTCGCTCAAAGCCCCAGGTCGCTCTTTCAACAGACTCCATTAACTTTGGCTTCCGGCGTGGCTGCATGACGTCACGCACTCGCCGTCCTTGACCCATTAACTTAGGCTTCCCGCGCGGCTGCATGACGTCACTTCCGTCTCCGTACCGCATAACTTTAGACTCAAGCATAACGACGAAGATCATTTGAAATGATAAAAAGAAAAACCTGATAACAAACACTAATACAGTCATCACAATTAACACCGGTTATCAGACAGATTCTAAACACACCCAAAGTACACGGGGCTACATGACCGCGTTGTCGCAGCCCCTAAACTAAGGAACCAACCTATATTGTTCGAATACACGTACTAGTGTCATTTAATTATTCTAGTCACCCCTAATACAGTTTATAACAAGCGAAATAAATAATGGTTGCTATCGTGTGAGCGACAGTTGTTGTGGGGACAGAGTGTACTTCTGACGTAGCGGACACCACCCAGCAGACTCTCTTGAGCTTACTACGAGATTTTCACAAGGGTCAATTAGTTCTGAGGCAGTTATAATATAGTTCACGGTTTGCAGTTTGTTTTGGAATAAATAGTTTGTCTGTATCTGTACTCGTTTTGTTTATATTACCAAACGGAACTTACTTTTTGGACGTATGTGCGTTTGTTTGCAGACTCCAGTTCCTCCACTGCCCGCTAACCGGCCCATGCGGCGCTGTGTGTCAGATGTGGGGTTGGAGCCCAGTGTCCCGGTGTTCCCCAGCCTACCAGACTCTTACCTGGACCAGTTGGGATTGTTCCACCATCTGAGGGCGGGGTGAGTATCTTCTCTCGTGGTCAACTGACCAATTGCCTTCAGTAATATTACCATAGGAATCCACCGCGCCACTTCTGCTCCCCAAGCAATTCTACCGGCGATGGTTTTCATAAAATGGTGAGGCATTTTTAAATACAGGACAAGTATCAATTCAATCCAGGGGTATCCAAAAGAAAGCAAACCGTATCCAAAACACATTGAGAAGTAAAAGGTATGTTCTTTCTTCATGAACGTACGACTTTGATATTAAGGTCATGTTTCTTAGAATAGTACATTATGCAACAAGACTATAATGGCAATAATTAAGACACGAGTATGTTTATAAAACGAGCAAAGCTAGTTTTATAATTTCTCTACGAGTGTCTTAATTACCATTATAGGCGAGTTGCATACGACTGTTTATGTTTGACGATAATAAATTATAACTATGTTCGAACATAAATATTTATATATCTGTCGAGATTTCGCCAGTTTTATGTACTGAACAGAGCGGATGAGACGCAGAGAATGCCTTGTATTTGACCATGACCTCCTGGAATACCTCACTGTGACACTCACCACGCAGTGAAATTTAAGATAGAGGCCATGGAAGTGAGCGCAGGTGCGATGGTATCCTCACCTAATTGGTCACACAACTGTTTCTTGAGTTCTGATTGGTGGGAGAAACTGTGTCATAATGAAAACTTGTACTATAATGCGCCTGATTATAGTACAGTTTTCTGACATATAATATTTACATTTCACCAGGGACGAACATAACGTGCTGCTCGCGAACACAAGCTCCCTTGAGATCCTTTCTTCAGTTCAAATTATGTTGCGTGAGCCGCAATAATAGTCATCGTAAGTGATCACTGGTGGTCATGGCCCTCACAACGCCACACGACTGAGCGCTGGGCATCTCATGTTGCTAGTGTAGCTCGCCAAAACATCGCCATTTGTGTTTTAGGCACTTCTTCAACTATAAGGCATCCAACGTTTAGAATGAAGCACTGGTTAGATAGGGATATTCTTCTCTCTCTCTCTGTTGCACGTGAGACATGTATGACGCTGTCATTTTCTAGCAATCCAGTCGAAAATTTTTCTTTGTTGAAAAAACAGCTTATTCGGGTAGAACTATGTTTTGCCGATCTTTTTGTCCTATATTAGAACTACGTAAACTTGATAGAAATGCTAGAAAAATTAGATATCCATTATTTAAAAAAACGTAAACTGTGTCCCCTTTTTAGTAAAATCGATTTTATTTCATGTTGCATTGACTTTGTGATGCCTAATTTTCACACACGTGTAGCTAAATGTGCCGTCTTGATGATGGAATATTGAAATATTTTATATTGGAAGATTACAATTTTCATGTAGGTAAAACTTCTGAATATTCTCTCATAACCACATAGCAGCATTGAAAAAGTTCGTATGCTGCCAACAACCATGTCATGTCAGTTTGAGAGTTGTAGAGGAATGTTGGAAGAAGTTTTCTACCTGCCTACCCAGAGTGTAGGTTTAATTGTTTACACAGGCCGGGCTGTTCATTGACCGCGGATTATATGAATGAAGTTTCGAAGGACAGCGGGGTGCAGCTTGCTACTCACAGCTTTATTACTGTGCCCTTCGAGCTTGTATTTCAGTAGTTCGGCTGTCTCTCTCTTGAATGTGTGTGCAGCAGTTCTGTTAGATTTTACGTATTTCACGTACAACAATGGATAGTTTTGTGAAAAGAAAGCGTGGTCAAGTGCTCAGAAGGAGGGGAAAATAGGTCGTAATTAATGTGTTCAGTTATTTTAAGAATCTTAAACCCAAAGAAAGTATAAATCATGAAAGGTAAGCCAATGAGGAGTATTTTCTTTAATAACGTACTGCAACTTTAACTGCTGTCGAAACTTCACACATTTCCTTGGGCTTGTACTTTATTTATCTTATTTTGATTGTTTTATTTATGTTACATTCAGCATACGTTATAGTTAATTTAATTTCGTTGTATGTGTTATGTTAACCTACTATTAGTATTATTATACAGTACTTAATTCAAGTCTTCGTCACTGCACAATCGCTGAATGTGCGGAAGGTGTACGCGAAGTGCTTTGTACTGCCTCCTCTCATGGAGTGGCAACCCTGTCGTAACGCGCCATAAGACCAATGCTTCATTCTAAACGTTCGATGCCTTATAGATGGTATATTGGCTTTCACGGCCAGTGAATTAAAACTCAGCAATTCTTCTAGGTTTGTGCCGTGTCTTTTGTGGGGTTTCACCTAGGACACCAAGCTGGCTCATCAGCGGGCTCTTGGTGACCCCGCCCAGACCTCCCGGACCCAAGACACGGCACAAACCTAGAAAAATCGCTGAGTTTTACTTCAACTGTTTTGATTGATTAATATTTGTTCATAAATTTTGTATTTTTGTTGCTGATTTTTAACAGTGCCCGTGCCCAGTAGGCAGCCTATGTGTAAAGTATAACCCCTCGGATATCCGCAAACATTTTCGCCATGCGGATATAGTTTGCATGGCTGCGCGGAAGCGGATAAGCTGAGGATAATGTGTAGAGTAAATTTGCGGATAGTTTTTAGAATACAATCGATGATGATGATGATGATAATTGTTGTTTTAAGGGGCCTAACATCTAGGTTATCGGCCCCTGATGGTTTGGGTGATCGGGAAGATGAAAATGAAAAGCGAATTTAAAACTGAAACTAACTACCAACCTACAAACTAGAAGAAGAAATGGAAAACTAAAGGAGAATAAGGCAAATAAAAGGACAGAAGGAAAAGAAATGCCCTCAACCCTCGGAGAAGGCGGATTGAGGGACTTGGAAGGAAGGAGAGCCATGAAAGGCATATAGGAAAGTGAAAGAGGAGAGGGTCCGCCCCAAAGGTAAGGGACAAAAGGGGAAAACGGACCCAGCTCAGGAATCCCTCGGGGTCGCCAACTCCCGAACTCACCAGCCGTGAGCGCCTGAGAGTGTAGCATTACCTAGGGTGCACCAGAAGTGGTGGGGCTACATACACCCTGCCTCCTTAAGGGCCTAGAGCACAAGGCAGGAGGTAAAAGGAAGAGAAAAAGAAGGCTGACCCCTCGCAGAAGGAGGGTATAAGAAAAGATGAGACAAGGGCCAATTAAGGCGGGAAAGGAAGAGACTTCCTAGGCCTCGGATACCCTAATACCGTCGGGGTCAGAAGAGAACAAGAGTTGACCAAGTGAGGTCGACAGGAAAGAAGACAGAGAGGAGCCCGGCACAAGTAAGTGGAAGCAATGCCGGACTCAGCTGGGGCCCCGTGGTCGCCAACCCACGCCCACAAGATGTGAGCCCCTGGGGGGTAGAATACAATCCGAACTCGTTGAATATCATTACTAGAACCCAGATGTTTGACATATCTTTCTGTTATGTGTTCTTCCTGACAAATGTAAGATAATTTAAGATAACCTCTTTCTAATTATGTCATTAAGCATATTTAACACTCAGAACTGAAAAGGGTTGCAATTCTGGCTGTATAACATTCATTATAAACAAAGCCTAGGGGAACGACTTTCTCCTCAAATGTCTAAAGGTGTTGCTTTAATGCTTTATCTTATGGAAAATATTATTGTAAAGCCAGTTGATTAGGATAACAAACGTGTGGATGCAGTTAAGAGTCGGGAGGATGCGGATAACGTTTTGTTTAGGTACTGTTTCTCAGCAAATTTCTTAGCCTAAGTTTTATTTTTGTACAAATTAAAAATAGGCTTATGATATGTCCGTGTGTCTTTCTGTGTGTGTGTGTGTGTGTCCATCCTATCAATAATCAAACACGACGAAACCGAAATGAACCAATTTTGGTACAGAAGTAGCACTAGCGAAATACACCTCAGTGTCACGTTTTATATCGCCACCATATTAACAAAAAAAAAAAAAAAAATGGCTATCACCCAAAAGTTCGAAGCTTAAACCAAACTAATCATCATATTTATCTCTACCAAATTTGTGTGTGTAATGGCACTAATTATCTAATGAGCGGCTTCGGTGGCGTAGTCGGTAGCATGCTGAGCTTCTATGCCCAAGATAGCGGGTTCAAACCAGGCCTAAGTCGTCGGATTTTTTAAGAGCGTTAAAATCCCTCAGTATGCGATGCCTTCCTTCGGAGGGGAAGTAAAGCCGGCGGATCATGTCATAGATTTATGGCATGTGTCAAGCTAAATTAGGTTAAAATTATAAACAACGCTCAGGTTCCTACGTTCGTCGCCAGGGGCCGACTCCGGTGGCGTCTAGTAGCCAAGTTCTGAAATAGTAGTTGTTGACGGTGGCGTTTGGTGGCAAAAGTAGGAACTACTTGAAAAATTCGAAGTATGCAGTCCTTACTTGAATTAAGAAACAGAAACACACACTAATACAGTCATTACTAGGGCCAGGATTTTTAGGTAAATAAATACTTTTTTATGTAAATACATATTTCAAGCATTTTTCTATAAATACATAAATTCCTGTTTTTCACTTATGAGCACATAAAAAGACATAATATTTACATTTTTAAAATCAGTATGCCTAGATCTTTCAGTTTATTGCATTTTAGCTCTCTGTTACTTAACGGGGAAGAACCTGTGAGCTATCTAATCTTCATGCAGAGCGTATGTCAGCTTGCAAATGTGTTATTCTTAACTTGTCGCCCCGTGCCACTCACTCTGGAAGCCGGGCATTTCCTTGTCCATAGCCATATTGCACCACGTGTTAGACCTCCCCCTCACGCAGATACCTGGAACCAGTGTCACTCACTTGCAGTTCATTTCTGGCACTATGAAGTGTAAGGCAGTTCTACGATGCCTGAAATAAAAACAACTGCAAGTTATCGTCTGTTGTAGAATTTAAAGATAATTTTACTTCTGATGGGGGCGTTCTGTTCTGCCAACCGTGTGGGAAAGCAATCTTGGCTGAACAGCGATCTCAAGTTACACAACACCTCAAGGGCAAGAAACATATTGCCACAGTTTCGAGCCTTCAGAATAAGTGTGTCGCGATAATCGTCGGTCATTTGTGCTGGACAACCTGAAGATGTATCTCGTTGTGTATTGTAATGCTTCAGCAGTCAGTGAGACATAGCATAAATTGCATTCGTGGGCACTGCATATTGTTTATAATCACATTAATAAAATAAATTATAATTAAATATTTTTACTTTTTTGTCACATATTTCTGGTATTTTAATACATAAAAAATATTTTCCCGATTTTTAGCACCTAAAAATCCGAGCCCTAGTCATCACAATTAACACCGGTTATCAGACAGATTCTACACACACCGAAAGTACACGGGGCTACATGACCGCGTTGTTGCAGCCCCTAAAGTGAGGAACCAACCAACCAATTATCTAATGCATAGTGAAATTTTCCTTCATTCGATTATCGCGCGTTGGACAATTTATGCATATCGATAGTTATTGTATTCGCGAAACTCTCGAAGTGTACAAAACTTTGACAGGTGGAGTTGTCAAGGCAACAGCTCTTCGACGGGTGTAGTATCTACCCTGTCACACTCTGACATATTGTCGGAATGAAGAGTTATTATTGCCGTACCTGTCCAGTTTATGAAATAGTGCCCTGGGGTTAAATTGATAGACGGGTGTTGACAGCTCGTGTGACTTTTCCTGTATCTCCCAGTGTTGTGAAGACGAAGCTTACTTCCTGTGTCTTGCCCTATAAATGTCACCGATAACTGCTGTATTTATAGACACAGTTCGTGACTCACCTAAGACTTCCTGCAATAGACTGTTGTAGTCACGTAGTAGGCCTATGTGGTTCCTGCTATAAGTACCATGTAATAATAATAATAATAATAATAATAATAATAATAATAATAATAATAATAATAATAATAATTATATACAGGATGTCTCAAAGAATGTACTAACAATTCAAATGACTATAAAATGATTATTTATGAACATAGAGACAAGTTTAAGGGCTTCAATTTATAGAAGAGACAAGTAATTAAAGGTTCATGTTCGCAAATGTTCAAATTGATCACCGTCAGTGTCCAGGAGTTCGACAAACCGCCACCAACGCACCGGACCATTGCTCGCATCAGAGATAAATATGAAGCAGATGGAACGGTTCACAACGTCAACAAGAAACTTTCTGAACGACCACGGACTTCCACCAGTCCTAGAAAACGAGAACAGGTGCAGGAAGCCCTCACTCGATCCCCACCGAAATCACTACGACAAACGGCTCGGGAGACACATCTCAAAAGATAGCGTCCATTGCATCATGAAACGTCTGCGCTGGAAATCCTACATTCCAACACGAAATTACATGAAAGACAATGTCACGAAATTCCAAATGATGCGAATCCATTGCTTCGCGTTATCAACTTTGTCTGGACACTTATGGTCATCAATTTGAACATTTGCGAACATGAGTCTTAATTACATGTCTCCTCTATAATTGATGCCCAAAAACTTGTCTCTATGTTCATAAATAATCATTTTATAGTCATTCAAAGTGTTGGAACTTTTTTGAGACACCCTGTATATATGGACCACGTTTGACAGTTTTTACATTATTTTTTGTCTTCACTCTCTTCATCCTCTCTTCTGTGCCTCTGTGTAAGGTCTTCCTTTCCTCACTGACAACGCCCCTGTCTCCTGGAAACCTGTAATCTCCTTAACTAGTCTTCCATTATGCCTTCTTCGTTAACACCCATCCGATCCAAGTCCAATCTCACTTCCCGAAGCCATTTCGGATCCGTCTTCCTCTTCCTGAAGAATTCAAAAATCATCTTCGTAATAATAAAATAATAATAATGAAAATAAATGAAAATCCACAGCCTGCTTCCAGTCTCCGACCGGGTCAGGAATGGAATGAATGAAGCCCCCATCTAGCGGCGAGGATATGAACTGTGCCGGCTGCCGAGGCCTGACGCACTCCTCTGGGGCAATGATTAAATGAATGACGGATGAAATGAAATGATAGTGGAGAGTGTTGCTGGAATGAAATTGTTGACAGGGAAAACCGGAGTACCCGGAGAAAAACCTGTCTGCCTCCGTTTTGTCCAGCACAGATCTCACATGGAGTGACCGGGATTTGAACCACGGACCCAGCGGTGAGAGGCCGGCGTGCTGCCACATAAGCCACGGAGGCTTCCAATAAAATAAAATAATAATAATAATAATGGCAAACGAAAGAAAAACGAACAATAAGCAAACAAACCAAAAATGAAAAAAGGAAACAAAAAGGCGAAAAGAAAAAACAAAGAAATACAAACGAAAAAACCATTAAAAAAATAATATAACCACGAGGCGGGTGCGAACCCGGACCTCCCGACAGACAGACAGACAGACAGGTGCGCTACCAATCCTGCCAAACCAACAAATGTATTGTTATTATTGAGTGTTTGAGTCTTCAGTCTTTTGACTAGTTTGATGCAGCTTTCCATGCTTCTCTGTCCTGAGCTAATCGTTTCATCTCAACTTAGCTACCTCACCCTACATCTGATCTTCACCATTCTCCTGTAACACCACATTTCAAATGCTTCAATTCTCCTCTTTTCTGCTGCACCGATAGTCCAAGTTTCACTTCCATAGAGTGCCATGCTCCAGACAAAGGCTTTCAAAACTGATTTTCTAATACCTACATCTATATTCTACGTCAACAGATTTATTGTCTATAGAAATGCTTTCCTTGCTTGAGCGAACCTTATTTATTATATCCCCTTTGCTCCGTTCATACTGGTTATTAGCCTACTTTCGATTTTTGCAAAAAATGAAATAGACTTATAAGATACACACAGGGCCAAAAATTGTGTCTGTCTCTGTGTGTGCTCGGAATGTCTGTCCCCCCTATCAATTCGAACACGGTGAAACCGAATTGAACGAAATTTGGTACAGAGGTAGAACTAGCAAAGGGCACCTCAGTGAAACGTAATGGCGGCCAACCAAATGTTAAAAGCTTAAATCCAATTACGACCAACCAAATAATCTGATCTCTACCAAATTTTGCAACAACATACCTTTATGTGGGAAGCATATTTTGACCAAACTACAAGAACATCAGCTCAATAGTTTGCAGATGGCGACCATGTATGTGTGCAACTCGATTCCCCCTATCAATTCAAACACGGTGAAACCGAATTGAACGACATTTGGTACAGAGGTAGCACTAGCAAAGGGCGCCTCAGTGCCATGTTTTATATTGCTGCCATCTTGACGGGAACGTAATGGCGGCCACCCTAATGTAAAAAGCTTAAATCCAATTACGACCAACCAAATAATCTGATCTCTACCCAATTTTGCAACAACATACGTTTATGTGAGAAGCGTGCTTTGCCCAAGTACAAGTGCATCAGTCCAATAGTTTGCATATGGTGACCACTATGTGTGCAACTCGATTCCCCCTATCAATTCAAACATGGTAAAACCTAATTGAACGAAATTAGGTACAGAGGTAGCACTAGCAAAGGAAACCGCATAGTCATGTTTAATATCCGTATAGCACGTTGTATTTCAACAAGCTACTACAACCAACATTCATTTTTTTTTTCTTAAGTAGCAGAAGTCTCCTACTTCCTTTAGCTTTTCACCTGCCGATCTGATTTATTTCGGCTGCATTCCATTAGTGTTGTTATTAGATGAGAATTCTCAACCTTTCTAAAAGTACACATCTGCCCAGGGGCGTATATACATTTGGAGGGGCGCTGACTATCCTAGAAAATTGTGAGTTTTCTCAGGGGATTGTCACCCCAAAATACCCAGAAATATCAACCAATATCTTAGAGCATATAACTTTGTGTAATTATTTTAGATACGAGTTAATTGTAAAATTCTAAGTTTATATAGCCTACAATTAGTGGCAATACTAAAGAGTTGTAAAATACAACGCAACACACAAATACAATTTTATACTTAATGAATTTTCTATTACGGCCTGTGGAGTATGAATGGCAAAGATCTGAATATTTGTCTATTTATTAAGCAAAAAAGGTTTTTTTTTCTTACAAATTGATAATTTATTTCTCAAAAGTACCGTACTGTGGAATTCTAAGTTTTGCCTCACAAGGCTGATAGTACCCCATTCCAACCCTCAGACCAGAATAAATTTCTTTTGGCAGAGCCAGAAATCGCATTTGGACCTCCGGGGCGGCAGCCAAGAATGCTAGCCACTACACCACGAGGTAGTCTAATTTCAATCTTAATATTGTTGATAACTTAGCCAATAAGTTAACATTAGGGTACAACCAAATTTACAATTATGTTATGCTTTTACCAAAGCAACACTTTCTTAATTTTGATTGGCTATTTTCGGGGCACGAGCCCCCCCCCCCCCCCCAGCTCGCCCCTTATATACGCCCCTGCCCCTGTATCTGTGATCTCCATCTGTATTGAGACAGGGCTATCGTCACTAGAGCACGTTTTCTCACTAACCGCGTTTCGTAAAACGTTTGGTTATATAAACCTGTTTTATGTTCGACCCTGACAATTATGTGTCAGAAAACTGTACTATAATGAGGCTCATTATAACACTATTTTTAATTATGAAACAGTTTCTCCCACCAATCAGATCTCAAGAAACAGTTGTTTGACCAGTTAGATAATTAGATGCGCTGAGTTGCACGGCCTTCTAATTTTAATTTCACTGCCTGGCCTAGTGTCATAGTAGGTGTAATCGAGGAGGCCATGGTCAAACACAAGGCATTCTCTGCATCTCATAGGCTCTGATCAGTACATAAAACTGGCAAAATCTCGACAGATTTTCCTTACGAGTGTCTTAATTACCATTATAGGCGAGTTGCATACCAACTGTTTATGTTCGACGATAATTATAACTATATTATATGTTTTAACTTAAATATTCATAAATATCTGTGGGATTAAGTTAATTCAGTTAGTGAACAGAGCGCGCTGGCTTTGCTGACTGAACAGAGCGCATGCGTGGGCCAAGGCACTCCGAAAACAGAGACCATTCACTTTGCTTGCTAACACAGGACACCTATTGTTTACAGCCTGCCGTCCAGCGCTCTAGCATTCACTAATATTGTCACCGAAGTCGTTTGAAAGCAATGCGCTGTGTAGAAATTGGATTTGGAGATATTAAGATACAGTTCTATTTCTTGTCTCATATTCGCCAGTCTATTTACGCGAACATATGGACCACTTTCCATGTCGGATTTTGAGCGCATGCGCGAAGGTATCCTTACCTAATTGATCACACAACTGTTTCTTGAGCTCTGATTGGTGGAAAAAACTGTTTCATAATGAAAAATAGTGTTATAATGAGCCTCATTATGATACAGTTTTCTGATATATAATGTTTACATTTCGACATCGTCGAACATAAACGAAACTAACGTTTTATAACCAATCGACCCAATCGTTTATTAATATAATGAAACGTTTTCTGAAAACAGTCCTATGATTTTAAATATAAATCTAATAGTAAGAAAATACATTAGAAAGACCATGTCTGCCCAAAATCCTTATTGTCAAAGTCTAATGAAATAGGAAAATATTATCAGGAGTCAATAAATTGTAATTCTTGAGTACAGTGTTACATTATAACCTGCTCAGTTGATGCAAATGAAGTTGCAAGATTGACACAACATTTTATAAAAATCCTGATTTGAAAATTCTTTCCAAAACACTAAAATGATTAAAATACTCTAAAGACAGCTCCAAGTGGAAATGTCAATGATGTGGAACTGATGTAATGGTTCATTGCAATTTTTTTTAGGTTGGGATGACAATAACAATATTAATAATGACAAGAATAACAAGAACAAGAAAAATAACATCAATGACAAGATCAATATCAATAACAATAAGAACAAGAATAATAAGAACATTAACAATAACAAAAAGAATAGCAACAAGAAAAACAAGAATAAAAAGAATAATAACAATGACAAGAAGAATAACATTAATTTAAGAAAAAGGGCAACCCCTGGCACTACAGCCCATGACGGGCCTGCAGATATTGGGGTGACGCGTGATGAGCGCGTCGGGTCCCCTCGGCCGTTAATCTTGGTATTCGTGATCGGGGCGCTTGTCTCACTGTCAGACAGCTACTCAATTGTCCTCACGAGGCTGAGTGCACCCCGTTCCAACCCTCACGTCAGTTTTAAAATCCCTGACGGATCCGGGGATTGAACCCGGGGCCTCCGGGTGTGAGGCAGGCACAATAACGTTAATGACAAGTAGAATAACAACAATGACAAGAACAATAACAACGACATGAATAATAACAACAATGACAAGAACAAGCAGAATAACAAGAACATTAACAACAATGACAAGAACAAGCAGAATAACAAGAACATTAACAACAATGACAAGAACAAGCAGAATAACAAGAACATTAACAACAATGACAAGAAGAAGCAGAATAACAAGAACATTAACAACAATGACAAGAAGAAGCAGAATAACAAGAACATTAACAACAATGACAAGAACAAGCAGAATAACAAGAACATTAACAACATTGACAAGAACAAGCAGAATAACAAGAACATTAACATCAATGACAAGAACAAGCAGAATAACAAGAACATTAACAACAATGACAAGAACAAGCAGAATAACAAGAACATTAACAACAATGACAAGAAGAAGCAGAATAACAAGAACATTAACAACAATGACAAGAAGAAGCAGAATAACAAGAACATTAACAACAATGACAAGAACAAGCAGAATAACAAGAACATTAACAACATTGACAAGAACAAGCAGAATAACAAGAACATTAACATCAATGACAAGAACAAGCAGAATAACAAGAACATTAACAACAATGACAAGAACAAGCAGAATAACAAGAACATTAACAACAATGACAAGAACAAGCAGAATAACAAGAACATTAACAACAATGACAAGAACAAGCAGAATAACAAGAACATTAACAACAATGACAAGAAGAAGCAGAATAACAAGAACATTAACAACAATGACAAGAACAAGCAGAATAACAAGAACATTAACAACAATGACAAGAACAAGCAGAATAACAAGAACATTAACAACATTGACAAGAACAAGCAGAATAACAAGAACATTAACAACAATGACAAGAAGAAGCAGAATAACAAGAACATTAACAACAATGACAAGAAGAAGCAGAATAACAAGAACATTAACATCAATGACAAGAACAAGCAGAATAACAAGAACATTAACAACAATGACAAGAACAAGCAGAATAACAAGAACATTAACAACAATGACAAGAACAAGCAGAATAACAAGAACATTAACAACATTGACAAGAACAAGCAGAATAACAAGAACATTAACAACATTGACAAGAAGAAGCAGAATAACAAGAACATTAACAACAATGACAAGAAGAAGCAGAATAACAAGAACATTAACAACAATGACAAGAACAAGCAGAATAACAAGAACATTAACAACAATGACAAGAACAAGCAGAATAACAAGAACATTAACAACAATGACAAGAACAAGCAGAATAACAAGAACATTAACAACAATGACAAGAAGAATAACAAGGAAAAAAAAAGAACATCAATAACAATAAGAACAAGAAGAAGAATAACAATAAATAGAACAACAACAACAACAACGTACCACAGATATTCAGGCCTCAAACTACGGTATATTAGTATTGACTCTCTGGTAGGTAGTTAACCTGAAGGCTGGTTGGATTCTCATAAGTTTTCGTCGTAAGTTATGTGGGTTAAAACCCCAAGGCGGTGCTGTAATGAGACCTAGACTGCTATACAAGGTGAGGAGCTGGTGTAGTATAGGCCTACACACAACTTACCTCGCTACGTATCGAGACTCCGGTCCCAAATGTTCGATTCCCGGCTCTGCCAAGAAATTAAATTCTGGTCTGAGGGTTGGAACTGAGACTAGGTGGATTCGATTCCCATGTCAGTTATCCTAGAAGTGGTTTTCCGTGGTTTCCCACTTCTACTCCGGGCAAATGTTCCTAACTTTAGACCACGGCCGCCTCCAAATACATTACTAGCCTTAATGACAATACACTTATAGACTAGTTATCATATCAGACAGCTTTTTAACACACACACCCAAGTTAACGGTGCTGATGACCACGATACAGGCCCCACCACCACCAATAGGCACTAGCTGTGCCCCGAATGCCATTCTTACCTTCGTGTGTGTGTGTGTGTGTCCCTATTAACGTCTAAACAGCTGGGGCGATTTCAATGAAACTTGGTAAGGACACAGCACCATTTTGTCCGATCCTGACCGTGCCCTTCAAATTTTATTACGTCTCACCATTCCAACATGGTGGCTGCGCGAAATATTTCACCTGCATTCTATATCTCCGAGACTATTACTCATATCACCCTGAAATTTTGTGCGGTGATAAAGGGCACTACTAGACGTTCACCTATGTGACTTTCAAAATCTTGTTAATCACAAAACGAACATGGCGGTCAAGCGAAGTTGAAACATTTAAATAGACTTATCTCTCGCGATTTAACCTTCCAAACGCAGTGAAACTTGGTACAGAAAATTACTATACAAATTGCAATGAATTGACATCTAATTTAGTTCAATTGTTTACATAACCTCAAGATGGCGGCTGTGCGAAATTTTAAAATTAAGTTTTTTATTTCTTGTGTTCTAATCATGCGATCGAAGACAACGTTTGAATAATGAACATACGCAATAATCTTCATCTAATGGTACATAACTATAACGCCTATATATAAAAATTCAACATGGTGACCATCCGAAATATTTAGACGGTTCTCAATATCTAGGAATCTATTACAGCAATCAAACTGAAAATGTGTATGTTGATAGAGGCTATAAACATCAGTAGGGAATATGAAAATAGGCTATATAGTTATTCACGGAACTATAACTGCCCCAGAACTAATTGACCCTTGTGAAAATCTAGTAGGAAGCTGAAGAGAGAGCCTGCTTTTCTCAGCCTGCTGGGTACTGTCCGCTGTGTCACCCGTCAGTCGTCTGAAGTACACTCTGTTCCCGCAGCAACTCTCACTCACTCACTCACTCGATGAAAAAATCCACAGCCTGCTTCCAGTCTCCGACCGGGTCAGGAATGGAATGAATGAAGCCCCCATCTAGCGGCGAGGAAATGGACTGTGCCGGCTGCCGAGGCCTGACGCACTCCTCTGGGGCAATGATTAAATGAATGACAGATGAAATGAAATGATAGTGGAGAGTGTTGCTGGAATGAAATCTTGACAGGGAAAACCGGAGAACCCGGAGAAAAACCTGTCTGCCTCCGTTTTGTCCAGCACAGATCTCACATGGAGTGACCGGGATTTGAACCACGGACCCAGTGGTGAGAGGCCGGCGTGCTGCCACCTAAGCCACGGAGGCTTACTCACTCGCTCGATAACAACCATTATTTATTTCACTCGTTACAAACTGTATTGGAGGCGATTGGAATAATACGTGTAATGGAATAATATAGTAACGAAAATATTATGGCTATATAGTTCAGCACTGTACTGTTAATAATCAACCATTATTAATAATTATAATTAATTAACCAAGCAAATGGAAATGCATTTTCAATCTTCACTTCAAAATCAATCACCTGGTAGTCATTAATCATCTAATGGTTCGATTCCAGACATTTCACTATCGCCATCACTTTTATGTGACTGGTGAATAAGTAGCACGTTGGGAACAACTGGCTGACTATACCTCTCTGTTATAAATCTGTCACAAGAAGCAGCCCTTCTTCCTTCGCCCCCTCTCGCCCCTTCCCAACACTCTTCTGCATTGCAAGCTGTCATTGAACTTAAGGTAGGCCCGGGGGCCGGCTTCCCTTTCTCACTCACGGGCCAATTTGTTCGGAGGGACTTATACTTGTTTTACCTCAAAAGCTTTCAATATAATATCCTGAAATGAGACGGGTATACATTTTGTTCTAGCTTTTGCCAACAGACTGCATTTATCAATAGATGGCATCAGGCCAGGATATAAAACTGACGCTGTATATTTACAAATGTGAGCAGGGAAGACGTAGATTAAACCTGCAAAATATTTGTGCTGTTTTCTGTGCGGCACGTCTTAAGATGTTATGGTGGTATTTCACGGTTATTCATTAGCAACGGCTGGCGCGTATCAAATATTGTTGGTACTATCAGCAAAGAGTCGAGGAGGCAGGACGTCCTTGCTGCGGTCGTGTCTATATCCGCTTTCACCGTAGCAGGAAAACTAAACTGGCTTCAGTTGTTTGGTGAGCTGCACGCAACATGGCGGGAACTACCAGCTCGTGGGGAGACCTCATCGCGCTGCTGAAACGCAGGTAAACAGCATGGCCTCGTTGGCATTTAATGTGTTAGTGTAGGAGGCATTGGGGGCCAGGCCTTCATTACGCTACAGTAACACAGGTATACAGCATGGCCTCCTTGAAAAACTGACTGACATTGATATTAAAGGCATTGTCTATTAGTCTAGGAGGCTGTGGAGCCAGGCCTTCAATACGCTACAGTAACACAGGTATACAGCATGGCCTCCTTGAAAAACTGACTGACATTGATATTAAAGGCATTGTCTATTAGTCTAGGAGGCTTTGGAGCCAGGCCTTCAATACGCTACAGTAACACAGGTATACAGCATGGCCTCCTTGAAAAACTGACTGACATTGATATTAAAGGCATTGTCTATTAGTCTAGGAGGCTTTGGGAGCCAGGCCTTCATTACGCTACAGTAACACAGGTATACAGCATGGCCTCCTTGAAAAACTAACTGACATTGATATTAAAGACATTGTCTATTAGTCTAGGAGGCTTTGGGGGCCAGGCCTTCAATACGCTACAGTAACACAGGTATACAGCATGGCCTCCTTGAAAAACTGACTGACATTGATATTAAAGGCATTGTCTATTAGTCTAGGAGGCTTTGGGAGCCAGGCCTTCATTACGCTACAGTAACACAGGTATACAGCATGGCCTCCTTGAAAAACTGACTGACATTGATATTAAAGGCATTGTCTATTAGTCTAGGAGGCTTTGGGGGCCAGGCCTTCAATACGCTACAGTAACACAGGTATACAGCATGGCCTCCTTGAAAAACTGACTGACATTGATATTAAAGGCATTGTCTATTAGTCTAGGAGGCTTTGGAGCCAGGCCTTCATTACGCTACAGTAACACAGGTATACAGCATGGCCTCCTTGAAAAACTGACTGACATTGATATTAAAGGCATTGTCTATTAGTCTAGGAGGCTTTGGGAGCCAGGCCTTCATTACGCTACAGTAACACAGGTATACAGCATGGCCTCCTTGAAAAACTGACTGACATTGATATTAAAGGCATTGTCTATTAGTCTAGGAGGCTTTGGAGCCAGGCCTTCATTACGCTACAGTAACACAGGTATACAGCATGGCCTCCTTGAAAAACTGACTGACTGATATTAAAGGCATTGTCTATTAGTCTAGGAGGCTTTGGGAGCCAGGCCTTCATTACGCTACAGTAACACAGGTATACAGCATGGCCTCCTTGAAAAACTGACTGACATTGATATTAAAGGCATTGTCTATTAGTCTAGGAGGCTTTGGAGCCAGGCCTTCAATACGCTACAGTAACACAGGTATACAGCATGGCCTCCTTGAAAAACTGACTGACATTGATATTAAAGGCATTGTCTATTAGTCTAGGAGGCTTTGGAGCCAGGCCTTCATTACGCTACAGTAACACAGGTATACAGCATGGCCTCCTTGAAAAACTGACTGACATTGATATTAAAGGCATTGTCTATTAGTCTAGGAGGCTTTGGGAGCCAGGCCTTCATTACGCTACAGTAACACAGGTATACAGCATGGCCTCCTTGAAAAACTGACTGACATTGATATTAAAGGCATTGTCTATTAGTCTAGGAGGCTTTGGAGCCAGGCCTTCATTACGCTACAGTAACACAGGTATACAGCATGGCCTCCTTGAAAAACTGACTGACATTGATATTAAAGGCATTGTCTATTAGTCTAGGAGGCTTTGGGAGCCAGGCCTTCATTACGCTACAGTAACACAGGTATACAGCATGGCCTCCTTGAAAAACTGACTGACATTGATATTAAAGGCATTGTCTATTAGTCTAGGAGGCTTTGGAGCCAGGCCTTCATTACGCTACAGTAACACAGGTATACAGCATGGCCTCCTTGAAAAACTGACTGACATTGATATTAAAGGCATTGTCTATTAGTCTAGGAGGCTTTGGGAGCCAGGCCTTCATTACGCTACAGTAACACAGGTATACAGCATGGCCTCCTTGAAAAACTGACTGACATTGATATTAAAGGCATTGTCTATTAGTCTAGGAGGCTTTGGAGCCAGGCCTTCATTACGCTACAGTAACACAGGTATACAGCATGGCCTCCTTGAAAAACTGACTGACATTGATATTAAAGGCATTGTCTATTAGTCTAGGAGGCTTTGGGAGCCAGGCCTTCATTACGCTACAGTAACACAGGTATACAGCATGGCCTCCTTGAAAAACTGACTGTCATTGATATTAAAGGCATTGTCTATTAGTCTAGGAGGCTTTGGGAGCCAGGCCTTCATTACGCTACAGGAACACAGGTATACAGCATGGCCTCCACGAAAAACTGACTGACATTGATATTAAAGGCATTGTCTATTAGTCTAGGAGGCTTTGGAGCCAGGCCTTCAATACGCTACAGTAACACAGGTATACAGCATGGCCTCCTTGAAAAACTGACTGACATTGATATTAAAGGCATTGTCTATTAGTCTAGGAGGCTTTGGGAGCCAGGCCTTCATTACGCTACAGTAACACAGGTATACAGCATGGCCTCCTTGAAAAACTGACTGACATTGATATTAAAGGCATTGTCTATTAGTCTAGGAGGCTGTGGAGCCAGGCCTTCAATACGCTACAGTAACACAGGTATACAGCATGGCCTCCTTGAAAAACTGACTGACTGATATTAAAGGCATTGTCTATAAGTCTAGGAGGCTTTGGAGCCAGGCCTTCATTACGCTACAGTAACACAGGTATACAGCATGGCCTCCTTGAAAAACTGACTGACTGATATTAAAGGCATTGTCTATTAGTCTAGGAGGCTTTGGAGCCAGGCCTTCATTGCGCTACAGTAACACAGGTATACAGCATGGCCTCCTTGAAAAACTGACTGACATTGATATTAAAGGCATTGTCTATTAGTCTAGGAGGCTTTGGGGGCCATGCCTTCATTACGCTACAGTAACACAGGTATACAGCATGGCCTCCTTGAAAAACTGACTGACATTGATATTAAAGGCATTGTCTATTAGTCTAGGAGGCTTTGGGGGCCAGGCCTTCATTGCGCTACAGTAACACAGGTATACAGCATGGCCTCCTTGAAAAACTGATTGACATTGATATTAAAGGCATTGTCTATTAGTCTAGGAGGCTTTGGGAGCCAGGCCTTCAATACGCTACAGTAACACAGGTATACAGCATGGCCTCCTTGAAAAACTGACTGACATTGATATTAAAGGCATTGTCTATTAGTCTAGGAGGCTTTGGAGCCAGGCCTTCATTACGCTACAGTAACACAGGTATACAGCATGGCCTCCTTGAAAAACTGACTGACATTGATATTAAAGGCACTGTCTATTAGTCGAGGAGGCTTTGGGGGCCAGGCCTTCAATACGCTACAGTAACACAGGTATACAGCATGGCCTCCTTGAAAAACTGACTGACATTGATATTAAAGGCATTGTCTATTAGTCTAGGAGGCTTTGGGAGCCAGGCCTTCATTACGCTACAGTAACACAGGTATACAGCATGGCCTCCTTGAAAAACTGACTGACATTGATATTAAAGGCATTGTCTATTAGTCTAGGAGGCTTTGGAGCCAGGCCTTCATTACGCTACAGTAACACAGGTATACAGCATGGCCTCCTTGAAAAACTGACTGACATTGATATTAAAGGCATTGTCTATTAGTCTAGGAGGCTTTGGGAGCCAGGCCTTCATTACGCTACAGTAACACAGGTATACAGCATGGCCTCCTTGAAAAACTGACTGACATTGATATTAAAGGCATTGTCTATTAGTCTAGGAGGCTTTGGAGCCAGGCCTTCAATACGCTACAGTAACACAGGTATACAGCATGGCCTCCTTGAAAAACTGACTGACTGATATTAAAGGCATTGTCTATTAGTCTAGGAGGCTTTGGAGCCAGGCCTTCATTACGCTACAGTAACACAGGTATACAGCATGGCCTCCTTGAAAAACTGACTGACATTGATATTAAAGGCATTGTCTATTAGTCTAGGAGGCTTTGGGAGCCAGGCCTTCATTACGCTACAGTAACACAGGTATACAGCATGGCCTCCTTGAAAAACTGACTGACATTGATATTAAAGGCATTGTCTATTAGTCTAGGAGGCTTTGGGGGCCAGGCCTTCAATACGCTACAGTAACACAGGTATACAGCATGCCCTCCTTGAAAAACTGACTGACATTGATATTAAAGGCATTGTCTATTAGTCTAGGAGGCTTTGGAGCCAGGCCTTCATTACGCTACAGTAACACAGGTATACAGCATGGCCTCCTTGAAAAACTGACTGACTGATATTAAAGGCATTGTCTATTAGTCTAGGAGGCTTTGGGAGCCAGGCCTTCAATACGCTACAGTAACACAGGTATACAGCATGGCCTCCTTGAAAAACTGACTGACATTGATATTAAAGGCATTGTCTATTAGTCGAGGAGGCTTTGGGGGCCAGGCCTTCAATACGCTACAGTAACACAGGTATACAGCATGGCCTCCTTGAAAAACTGACTGACATTGATATTAAAGGCATTGTCTATTAGTCTAGGAGGCTGTGGAGCCAGGCCTTCATTACGCTACAGTAACACAGGTATACAGCATGGCCTCCTTGAAAAACTGACTGACATTGATATTAAAGGCATTGTCTATTAGTCTAGGAGGCTTTGGGGGCCGGGCCTTCATTACGCTACAGTAACACAGGTATACAACATGGCCTCCTTGAAAAACTGACTGTCATTGATATTAAAGGCATTGTCTATTAGTCTAGGAGGCTTTGGGAGCCAGGCCTTCATTACGCTACAGGAACACAGGTATACAGCATGGCCTCCACGAAAAACTGACTGACATTGATATTAAAGGCATTGTCTATTAGTCTAGGAGGCTTTGGAGCCAGGCCTTCAATACGCTACAGTAACACAGGTATACAGCATGGCCTCCTTGAAAAACTGACTGACATTGATATTAAAGGCATTGTCTATTAGTCTAGGAGGCTTTGGGAGCCAGGCCTTCATTACGCTACAGTAACACAGGTATACAGCATGGCCTCCTTGAAAAACTGACTGACATTGATATTAAAGGCATTGTCTATTAGTCTAGGAGGCTGTGGAGCCAGGCCTTCAATACGCTACAGTAACACAGGTATACAGCATGGCCTCCTTGAAAAACTGACTGACTGATATTAAAGGCATTGTCTATAAGTCTAGGAGGCTTTGGAGCCAGGCCTTCATTACGCTACAGTAACACAGGTATACAGCATGGCCTCCTTGAAAAACTGACTGACTGATATTAAAGGCATTGTCTATTAGTCTAGGAGGCTTTGGAGCCAGGCCTTCATTGCGCTACAGTAACACAGGTATACAGCATGGCCTCCATGAAAAACTGACTGACATTGATATTAAAGGCATTGTCTATTAGTCTAGGAGGCTTTGGGGGCCATGCCTTCATTACGCTACAGTAACACAGGTATACAGCATGGCCTCCTTGAAAAACTGACTGACATTGATATTAAAGGCATTGTCTATTAGTCTAGGAGGCTTTGGGGGCCAGGCCTTCATTGCGCTACAGTAACACAGGTATACAGCATGGCCTCCTTGAAAAACTGATTGACATTGATATTAAAGGCATTGTCTATTAGTCTAGGAGGCTTTGGGAGCCAGGCCTTCAATACGCTACAGTAACACAGGTATACAGCATGGCCTCCTTGAAAAACTGACTGACATTGATATTAAAGGCATTGTCTATTAGTCTAGGAGGCTTTGGAGCCAGGCCTTCATTACGCTACAGTAACACAGGTATACAGCATGGCCTCCTTGAAAAACTGACTGACATTGATATTAAAGGCACTGTCTATTAGTCGAGGAGGCTTTGGGGGCCAGGCCTTCAATACGCTACAGTAACACAGGTATACAGCATGGCCTCCTTGAAAAACTGACTGACATTGATATTAAAGGCATTGTCTATTAGTCTAGGAGGCTTTGGGAGCCAGGCCTTCATTACGCTACAGTAACACAGGTATACAGCATGGCCTCCTTGAAAAACTGACTGACATTGATATTAAAGGCATTGTCTATTAGTCTAGGAGGCTTTGGAGCCAGGCCTTCAATACGCTACAGTAACACAGGTATACAGCATGGCCTCCTTGAAAAACTGACTGACATTGATATTAAAGGCATTGTCTATTAGTCTAGGAGGCTTTGGAGCCAGGCCTTCATTACGCTACAGTAACACAGGTATACAGCATGGCCTCCTTGAAAAACTGACTGACTGATATTAAAGGCATTGTCTATTAGTCTAGGAGGCTTTGGGAGCCAGGCCTTCATTACGCTACAGTAACACAGGTATACAGCATGGCCTCCTTGAAAAACTGACTGACATTGATATTAAAGGCATTGTCTATTAGTCTAGGAGGCTTTGGGGGCCAGGCCTTCAATAGGCTACAGTAACACAGGTATACAGCATGGCCTCCTGGAAAAACTGACTGACATTGATATTAAAGGCATTGTCTATTAGTCTAGGAGGCTTTGGGAGCCAGGCCTTCATTACGCTACAGTAACACAGGTATACAGCATGGCCTCCTTGAAAAACTGACTGACATTGATATTAAAGGCATTGTCTATTAGTCTAGGAGGCTTTGGAGCCAGGCCTTCATTACGCTACAGTAACACAGGTATACAGCATGGCCTCCTTGAAAAACTGACTGACATTGATATTAAAGGCATTGTCTATTAGTCTAGGAGGCTTTGGGAGCCAGGCCTTCATTACGCTACAGTAACACAGGTATACAGCATGGCCTCCTTGAAAAACTGACTGACATTGATATTAAAGGCATTGTCTATTAGTCTAGGAGGCTTTGGGAGCCAGGCCTTCATTACGCTACAGTAACACAGGTATACAGCATGGCCTCCTTGAAAAACTGACTGACTGATATTAAAGGCATTGTCTATTAGTCTAGGAGGCTTTGGGAGCCAGGCCTTCAATACGCTACAGTAACACAGGTATACAGCATGGCCTCCTTGGAAAACTGACTGACATTGATATTAAAGGCATTGTCTATTAGTCTAGGAGGCTTTGGGGGCCATGCCTTCATTGCGCTACAGTAACACAGGTATACAGCATGGCCTCCTTGAAAAACTGACTGACATTGATATTAAAGGCATTGTCTATTAGTCTAGGAGGCTTTGGAGCCAGGCCTTCATTACGCTACAGTAACACAGGTATACAGCATGGCCTCCTTGAAAAACTGACTGACATTGATATTAAAGGCATTGTCTATTAGTCTAGGAGGCTTTGGGGGCCAGGCCTTCATTGCGCTACAGTAACACAGGTATACAGCTTGGCCTCCTTGAAAAACTGACTGACATTGATATTAAAGGCATTGTCTATTAGTCTAGGAGGCTTTGGAGCCAGGCCTTCATTACGCTACAGTAACACAGGTATACAGCATGGCCTCCTTGAAAAACTGACTGACATTGATATTAAAGGCATTGTCTATTAGTCTAGGAGGCTTTGGAGCCAGGCCTTCATTACGCTACAGTAATACAGGTATACAGCATGGCCTCCTTGAAAAACTGACTGACATTGATATTAAAGGCATTGTCTATTAGTCTAGGAGGCTTTGGAGCCAGGCCTTCATTACGCTACAGTAACACAGGTATACAGCATGGCCTCCTTGAAAAACTGACTGACATTGATATTAAAGGCATTGTTTATTAGTCTAGGAGGCTTTGGGAGCCAGGCCTTCATTACGCTACAGTAACACAGGTATACAGCATGGCCTCCTTGAAAAACGGACTGACATTGATATTAAAGGCATTGTCTATTAGTCTAGGAGGCTTTGGAGCCAGGCCTTCATTACGCTACAGTAACACAGGTATACAGCATGGCCTCCTTGAAAAACTGACTGACATTGATATTAAAGGCATTGTCTATTAGTCTAGGAGGCTTTGGGAGCCAGGCCTTCATTACGCTACAGTAACACAGGTATACAGCATGGCTTCCTTGAAAAACTGACTGACATTGATATTAAAGGCATTGTCTATTAGTCTAGGAGGCTTTGGAGCCAGGCCTTCATTACGCTACAGTAACACAGGTAAACAGCATGGCCTCGTTGGCATTTAATGTGTTAGTGTAGGAGGCTTTGGGAGCCAGGCCTTCAATACGCTACAGTAACACAGGTATACAGCATGGCCTCCTTGAAAAACTGACTGACATTGATATTAAAGGCATTGTCTATTAGTCTAGGAGGCTTTGGAGCCAGGCCTTCATTACGCTACAGTAACACAGGTATACAGCATGGCCTCCTTGAAAAACTGACTGACATTGATATTAAAGGCATTGTCTATTAGTCTAGGAGGCTGTGGAGCCAGGCCTTCAATACGCTACAGTAACACAGGTATACAGCATGGCCTCCTTGAAAAACTGACTGACATTGATATTAAAGGCATTGTCTATTAGTCTAGGAGGCTTTGGAGCCAGGCCTTCAATACGCTACAGTAACACAGGTATACAGCATGGCCTCCTTGAAAAACTGACTGACATTGATATTAAAGGCATTGTCTATTAGTCTAGGAGGCTTTGGGAGCCAGGCCTTCATTACGCTACAGTAACACAGGTATACAGCATGGCCTCCTTGAAAAACTAACTGACATTGATATTAAAGACATTGTCTGTTAGTCTAGGAGGCTTTGGGGGCCAGGCCTTCAATACGCTACAGTAACACAGGTATACAGCATGGCCTCCTTGAAAAACTGACTGACATTGATATTAAAGGCATTGTCTATTAGTCTAGGAGGCTTTGGGAGCCAGGCCTTCATTACGCTAAAGTAACACAGGTATACAGCATGGCCTCCTTGAAAAACTGACTGACATTGATATTAAAGGCATTGTCTATTAGTCTAGGAGGCTTTGGGGGCCAGGCCTTCAATACGCTACAGTAACACAGGTATACAGCATGGCCTCCTTGAAAAACTGACTGACATTGATATTAAAGGCATTGTCTATTAGTCTAGGAGGCTTTGGAGCCAGGCCTTCATTACGCTACAGTAACACAGGTATACAGCATGGCCTCCTTGAAAAACTGACTGACATTGATATTAAAGGCATTGTCTATTAGTCTAGGAGGCTTTGGGAGCCAGGCCTTCATTACGCTACAGTAACACAGGTATACAGCATGGCCTCCTTGAAAAACTGACTGACATTGATATTAAAGGCATTGTCTATTAGTCTAGGAGGCTTTGGAGCCAGGCCTTCATTACGCTACAGTAACACAGGTATACAGCATGGCCTCCTTGAAAAACTGACTGACTGATATTAAAGGCATTGTCTATTAGTCTAGGAGGCTTTGGGAGCCAGGCCTTCATTACGCTACAGTAACACAGGTATACAGCATGGCCTCCTTGAAAAACTGACTGACATTGATATTAAAGGCATTGTCTATTAGTCTAGGAGGCTTTGGAGCCAGGCCTTCAATACGCTACAGTAACACAGGTATACAGCATGGCCTCCTTGAAAAACTGACTGACATTGATATTAAAGGCATTGTCTATTAGTCTAGGAGGCTTTGGAGCCAGGCCTTCATTACGCTACAGTAACACAGGTATACAGCATGGCCTCCTTGAAAAACTGACTGACATTGATATTAAAGGCATTGTCTATTAGTCTAGGAGGCTTTGGGAGCCAGGCCTTCATTACACTACAGTAACACAGGTATACAGCATGGCCTCCTTGAAAAACTGACTGACATTGATATTAAAGGCATTGTCTATTAGTCTAGGAGGCTTTGGAGCCAGGCCTTCATTACGCTACAGTAACACAGGTATACAGCATGGCCTCCTTGAAAAACTGACTGACATTGATATTAAAGGCATTGTCTATTAGTCTAGGAGGCTTTGGGAGCCAGGCCTTCATTACGCTACAGTAACACAGGTATACAGCATGGCCTCCTTGAAAAACTGACTGACATTGATATTAAAGGCATTGTCTATTAGTCTAGGAGGCTTTGGAGCCAGGCCTTCATTACGCTACAGTAACACAGGTATACAGCATGGCCTCCTTGAAAAACTGACTGACATTGATATTAAAGGCATTGTCTATTAGTCTAGGAGGCTTTGGGAGCCTGGCCTTCATTACGCTACAGTAACACAGGTATACAGCATGGCCTCCTTGAAAAACTGACTGACATTGATATTAAAGGCATTGTCTATTAGTCTAGGAGGCTTTGGAGCCAGGCCTTCATTACGCTACAGTAACACAGGTATACAGCATGGCCTCCTTGAAAAACTGACTGACATTGATATTAAAGGCATTGTCTATTAGTCTAGGAGGCTTTGGGAGCCAGGCCTTCATTACGCTACAGTAACACAGGTATACAGCATGGCCTCCTTGAAAAACTGACTGACATTGATATTAAAGGCATTGTCTATTAGTCTAGGAGGCTTTGGAGCCAGGCCTTCAATACGCTACAGTAACACAGGTATACAGCATGGCCTCCTTGAAAAACTGACTGACTGATATTAAAGGCATTGTCTAGGAGGCTTTGGAGCCAGGCCTTCATTACGCTACAGTAACACAGGTATACAGCATGGCCTCCTTGAAAAACTGACTGACATTGATATTAAAGGCATTGTCTATTAGTCTAGGAGGCTTTGGAGCCAGGCCTTCATTACGCTACAGTAACACAGGTATACAGCATGGCCTCCTTGAAAAACTGACTGACATTGATATTAAAGGCATTGTCTATTAGTCTAGGAGGCTTTGGGAGCCAGGCCTTCATTACGCTACAGTAACACAGGTATACAGCATGGCCTCCTTGAAAAACTGACTGACATTGATATTAAAGGCATTGTCTATTAGTCTAGGAGGCTTTGGAGCCAGGCCTTCATTACGCTACAGTAACACAGGTATACAGCATGGCCTCCTTGAAAAACTGACTGACATTGATATTAAAGGCATTGTCTATTAGTCTAGGAGGCTTTGGGAGCCAGGCCTTCATTACGCTACAGTAACACAGGTATACAGCATGGCCTCCTTGAAAAACTGACTGACATTGATATTAAAGGCATTGTCTATTAGTCTAGGAGGCTTTGGAGCCAGGCCTTCATTACGCTACAGTAACACAGGTATACAGCATGGCCTCCTTGAAAAACTGACTGACATTGATATTAAAGGCATTGTCTATTAGTCTAGGAGGCTTTGGGGGCCAGGCCTTCAATACGCTACAGTAACACAGGTATACAGCATGGCCTCCTTGAAAAACTGACTGACATTGATATTAAAGGCATTGTCTATTAGTCTAGGAGGCTTTGGAGCCAGGCCTTCATTACGCTACAGTAACACAGGTATACAGCATGGCCTCCTTGAAAAACTGACTGACTGATATTAAAGGCATTGTCTATTAGTCTAGGAGGCTTTGGGAGCCAGGCCTTCAATACGCTACAGTAACACAGGTATACAGCATGGCCTCCTTGAAAAACTGACTGACATTGATATTAAAGGCATTGTCTATTAGTCGAGGAGGCTTTGGAGCCAGGCCTTCATTACGCTACAGTAACACAGGTAAACAGCATGGCCTCGTTGGCATTTAATGTGTTAGTGTAGGAGGCTTTGGGAGCCAGGCCTTCAATACGCTACAGTAACACAGGTATACAGCATGGCCTCCTTGAAAAACTGACTGACATTGATATTAAAGGCATTGTCTATTAGTCTAGGAGGCTTTGGAGCCAGGCCTTCATTACGCTACAGTAACACAGGTAAACAGCATGGCCTCGTTGGCATTTAATGTGTTAGTGTAGGAGGCTTTGGGAGCCAGGCCTTCAATACGCTACAGTAACACAGGTATACAGCATGGCCTCCTTGAAAAACTGACTGACATTGATATTAAAGGCATTGTCTATTAGTCTAGGAGGCTTTGGAGCCAGGCCTTCATTACGCTACAGTAACACAGGTATACAGCATGGCCTCCTTGAAGAACTGACTGACATTGATATTAAGGGCATTGTCTATTAGTCTAGGAGGCTGTGGAGCCAGGCCTTCAATACGCTACAGTAACACAGGTATACAGCATGGCCTCCTTGAAAAACTGACTGACATTGATATTAAAGGCATTGTCTATTAGTCTAGGAGGCTTTGGAGCCAGGCCTTCAATACGCTACAGTAACACAGGTATACAGCATGGCCTCCTTGAAAAACTGACTGACATTGATATTAAAGGCATTGTCTATTAGTCTAGGAGGCTTTGGGAGCCAGGCCTTCATTACGCTACAGTAACACAGGTATACAGCATGGCCTCCTTGAAAAACTAACTGACATTGATATTAAAGATGTGATGATGATAATTGTTGTTTTAAGGGGCCTAACATCGAGGTTATCGGCCCCTTGATGATATTAAAGACATTGTCTGTTAGTCTAGGAGGCTTTGGGGGCCAGGCCTTCAATACGCTACAGTAACACAGGTATACAGCATGGCCTCCTTGAAAAACTGACTGACATTGATATTAAAGGCATTGTCTATTAGTCTAGGAGGCTTTGGGACCCAGGCCTTCATTACGCTACAGTAACACAGGTATACAGCATGGCCTCCTTGAAAAACTGACTGACATTGATATTAAAGGCATTGTCTATTAGTCTAGGAGGCTTTGGGGGCCAGGCCTTCAATACGCTACAGTAACACAGGTATACAGCATGGCCTCCTTGAAAAACTGACTGACATTGATATTAAAGGCATTGTCTATTAGTCTAGGAGGCTTTGGAGCCAGGCCTTCATTACGCTACAGTAACACAGGTATACAGCATGGCCTCCTTGAAAAACTGACTGACATTGATATTAAAGGCATTGTCTATTAGTCTAGGAGGCTTTGGGAGCCAGGCCTTCATTACGCTACAGTAACACAGGTATACAGCATGGCCTCCTTGAAAAACTGACTGACATTGATATTAAAGGCATTGTCTATTAGTCTAGGAGGCTTTGGAGCCAGGCCTTCATTACGCTACAGTAACACAGGTATACAGCATGGCCTCCTTGAAAAACTGACTGACTGATATTAAAGGCATTGTCTATTAGTCTAGGAGGCTTTGGAGCCAGGCCTTCATTACGCTACAGTAACACAGGTATACAGCATGGCCTCCTTGAAAAACTGACTGACATTGATATTAAAGGCATTGTCTATTAGTCTAGGAGGCTTTGGGAGCCAGGCCTTCATTACGCTACAGTAACACAGGTATACAGCATGGCCTCCTTGAAAAACTGACTGACATTGATATTAAAGGCATTGTCTATTAGTCTAGGAGGCTTTGGAGCCAGGCCTTCATTACGCTACAGTAACACAGGTATACAGCATGGCCTCCTTGAAAAACTGACTGACATTGATATTAAAGGCATTGTCTATTAGTCTAGGAGGCTTTGGGGGCCAGGCCTTCAATACGCTACAGTAACACAGGTATACAGCATGGCCTCCTTGAAAAACTGACTGACATTGATATTAAAGGCATTGTCTATTAGTCTAGGAGGCTTTGGAGCCAGGCCTTCATTACGCTACAGTAACACAGGTATACAGCATGGCCTCCTTGAAAAACTGACTGACTGATATTAAAGGCATTGTCTATTAGTCTAGGAGGCTTTGGGAGCCAGGCCTTCAATACGCTACAGTAACACAGGTATACAGCATGGCCTCCTTGAAAAACTGACTGACATTGATATTAAAGGCATTGTCTATTAGTCGAGGAGGCTTTGGAGCCAGGCCTTCATTACGCTACAGTAACACAGGTAAACAGCATGGCCTCGTTGGCATTTAATGTGTTAGTGTAGGAGGCTTTGGGAGCCAGGCCTTCAATACGCTACAGTAACACAGGTATACAGCATGGCCTCCTTGAAAAACTGACTGACATTGATATTAAAGGCATTGTCTATTAGTCTAGGAGGCTTTGGAGCCAGGCCTTCATTACGCTACAGTAACACAGGTAAACAGCATGGCCTCGTTGGCATTTAATGTGTTAGTGTAGGAGGCTTTGGGAGCCAGGCCTTCAATACGCTACAGTAACACAGGTATACAGCATGGCCTCCTTGAAAAACTGACTGACATTGATATTAAAGGCATTGTCTATTAGTCTAGGAGGCTTTGGAGCCAGGCCTTCATTACGCTACAGTAACACAGGTATACAGCATGGCCTCCTTGAAGAACTGACTGACATTGATATTAAAGGCATTGTCTATTAGTCTAGGAGGCTGTGGAGCCAGGCCTTCAATACGCTACAGTAACACAGGTATACAGCATGGCCTCCTTGAAAAACTGACTGACATTGATATTAAAGGCATTGTCTATTAGTCTAGGAGGCTTTGGAGCCAGGCCTTCAATACGCTACAGTAACACAGGTATACAGCATGGCCTCCTTGAAAAACTGACTGACATTGATATTAAAGGCATTGTCTATTAGTCTAGGAGGCTTTGGGAGCCAGGCCTTCATTACGCTCCAGTAACACAGGTATACAGCATGGCCTCCTTGAAAAACTAACTGACATTGATATTAAAGATGTGATGATGATAATTGTTGTTTTAAGGGGCCTAACATCGAGGTTATCGGCCCCTTGATGATATTAAAGACATTGTCTGTTAGTCTAGGAGGCTTTGGGGGCCAGGCCTTCAATACGCTACAGTAACACAGGTATACAGCATGGCCTCCTTGAAAAACTGACTGACATTGATATTAAAGGCATTGTCTATTAGTCTAGGAGGCTTTGGGACCCAGGCCTTCATTACGCTACAGTAACACAGGTATACAGCATGGCCTCCTTGAAAAACTGACTGACATTGATATTAAAGGCATTGTCTATTAGTCTAGGAGGCTTTGGGGGCCAGGCCTTCAATACGCTACAGTAACACAGGTATACAGCATGGCCTCCTTGAAAAACTGACTGACATTGATATTAAAGGCATTGTCTATTAGTCTAGGAGGCTTTGGAGCCAGGCCTTCATTACGCTACAGTAACACAGGTATACAGCATGGCCTCCTTGAAAAACTGACTGACATTGATATTAAAGGCATTGTCTATTAGTCTAGGAGGCTTTGGGAGCCAGGCCTTCATTACGCTACAGTAACACAGGTATACAGCATGGCCTCCTTGAAAAACTGACTGACATTGATATTAAAGGCATTGTCTATTAGTCTAGGAGGCTTTGGAGCCAGGCCTTCATTACGCTACAGTAACACAGGTATACAGCATGGCCTCCTTGAAAAACTGACTGACTGATATTAAAGGCATTGTCTATTAGTCTAGGAGGCTTTGGGAGCCAGGCCTTCATTACGCTACAGTAACACAGGTATACAGCATGGCCTCCTTGAAAAACTGACTGACATTGATATTAAAGGCATTGTCTATTAGTCTAGGAGGCTTTGGAGCCAGGCCTTCAATACGCTACAGTAACACAGGTATACAGCATGGCCTCCTTGAAAAACTGACTGACATTGATATTAAAGGCATTGTCTATTAGTCTAGGAGGCTTTGGAGCCAGGCCTTCATTACGCTACAGTAACACAGGTATACAGCATGGCCTCCTTGAAAAACTGACTGACATTGATATTAAAGGCATTGTCTATTAGTCTAGGAGGCTTTGGGAGCCAGGCCTTCATTACACTACAGTAACACAGGTATACAGCATGGCCTCCTTGAAAAACTGACTGACATTGATATTAAAGGCATTGTCTATTAGTCTAGGAGGCTTTGGAGCCAGGCCTTCATTACGCTACAGTAACACAGGTATACAGCATGGCCTCCTTGAAAAACTGACTGACATTGATATTAAAGGCATTGTCTATTAGTCTAGGAGGCTTTGGGAGCCAGGCCTTCATTACGCTACAGTAACACAGGTATACAGCATGGCCTCCTTGAAAAACTGACTGACATTGATATTAAAGGCATTGTCTATTAGTCTAGGAGGCTTTGGAGCCAGGCCTTCATTACGCTACAGTAACACAGGTATACAGCATGGCCTCCTTGAAAAACTGACTGACATTGATATTAAAGGCATTGTCTATTAGTCTAGGAGGCTTTGGGAGCCACGCCTTCATTACGCTACAGTAACACAGGTATACAGCATGGCCTCCTTGAAAAACTGACTGACATTGATATTAAAGGCATTGTCTATTAGTCTAGGAGGCTTTGGAGCCAGGCCTTCATTACGCTACAGTAACACAGGTATACAGCATGGCCTCCTTGAAAAACTGACTGACATTGATATTAAAGGCATTGTCTATTAGTCTAGGAGGCTTTGGGAGCCAGGCCTTCATTACGCTACAGTAACACAGGTATACAGCATGGCCTCCTTGAAAAACTGACTGACATTGATATTAAAGGCATTGTCTATTAGTCTAGGAGGCTTTGGAGCCAGGCCTTCAATACGCTACAGTAACACAGGTATACAGCATGGCCTCCTTGAAAAACTGACTGACTGATATTAAAGGCATTGTCTAGGAGGCTTTGGAGCCAGGCCTTCATTACGCTACAGTAACACAGGTATACAGCATGGCCTCCTTGAAAAACTGACTGACATTGATATTAAAGGCATTGTCTATTAGTCTAGGAGGCTTTGGGAGCCAGGCCTTCATTACGCTACAGTAACACAGGTATACAGCATGGCCTCCTTGAAAAACTGACTGACATTGATATTAAAGGCATTGTCTATTAGTCTAGGAGGCTTTGGAGCCAGGCCTTCATTACGCTACAGTAACACAGGTATACAGCATGGCCTCCTTGAAAAACTGACTGACATTGATATTAAAGGCATTGTCTATTAGTCTAGGAGGCTTTGGGGGCCAGGCCTTCAATACGCTACAGTAACACAGGTATACAGCATGGCCTCCTTGAAAAACTGACTGACATTGATATTAAAGGCATTGTCTATTAGTCTAGGAGGCTTTGGAGCCAGGCCTTCATTACGCTACAGTAACACAGGTATACAGCATGGCCTCCTTGAAAAACTGACTGACTGATATTAAAGGCATTGTCTATTAGTCTAGGAGGCTTTGGGAGCCAGGCCTTCAATACGCTACAGTAACACAGGTATACAGCATGGCCTCCTTGAAAAACTGACTGACATTGATATTAAAGGCATTGTCTATTAGTCGAGGAGGCTTTGGGGGCCAGGCCTTCAATACGCTACAGTAACACAGGTATACAGCATGGCCTCCTTGAAAAACTGACTGACATTGATATTAAAGGCATTGTCTATTAGTCTAGGAGGCTGTGGAGCCAGGCCTTCATTACGCTACAGTAACACAGGTATACAGCATGGCCTCCTTGAAAAACTGACTGACATTGATATTTAAGGCATTGTCTATTAGTCTAGGAGGCTTTGGGGGCCGGGCCTTCATTACGCTACAGTAACACAGGTATACAGCATGGCCTCCTTGAAAAACTGACTGTCATTGATATTAAAGGCATTGTCTATTAGTCTAGGAGGCTTTGGGAGCCAGGCCTTCATTACGCTACAGGAACACAGGTATACAGCATGGCCTCCTTGAAAAACTGACTGACATTGATATTAAAGGCATTGTCTATTAGTCTAGGAGGCTTTGGGAGCCAGGCCTTCATTACACTACAGTAACACAGGTATACAGCATGGCCTCCTTGAAAAACTGACTGACATTGATATTAAAGGCATTGTCTATTAGTCTAGGAGGCTTTGGAGCCAGGCCTTCATTACGCTACAGTAACACAGGTATACAGCATGGCCTCCTTGAAAAACTGACTGACATTGATATTAAAGGCATTGTCTATTAGTCTAGGAGGCTTTGGGAGCCAGGCCTTCATTACGCTACAGTAACACAGGTATACAGCATGGCCTCCTTGAAAAACTGACTGACATTGATATTAAAGGCATTGTCTATTAGTCTAGGAGGCTTTGGAGCCAGGCCTTCATTACGCTACAGTAACACAGGTATACAGCATGGCCTCCTTGAAAAACTGACTGACATTGATATTAAAGGCATTGTCTATTAGTCTAGGAGGCTTTGGGAGCCAGGCCTTCATTACGCTACAGTAACACAGGTATACAGCATGGCCTCCTTGAAAAACTGACTGACATTGATATTAAAGGCATTGTCTATTAGTCTAGGAGGCTTTGGAGCCAGGCCTTCATTACGCTACAGTAACACAGGTATACAGCATGGCCTCCTTGAAAAACTGACTGACATTGATATTAAAGGCATTGTCTATTAGTCTAGGAGGCTTTGGGAGCCAGGCCTTCATTACGCTACAGTAACACAGGTATACAGCATGGCCTCCTTGAAAAACTGACTGACATTGATATTAAAGGCATTGTCTATTAGTCTAGGAGGCTTTGGAGCCAGGCCTTCATTACGCTACAGTAACACAGGTATACAGCATGGCCTCCTTGAAAAACTGACTGACATTGATATTAAAGGCATTGTCTATTAGTCTAGGAGGCTTTGGGGGCCAGGCCTTCAATACGCTACAGTAACACAGGTATACAGCATGGCCTCCTTGAAAAACTGACTGACATTGATATTAAAGGCATTGTCTATTAGTCTAGGAGGCTTTGGAGCCAGGCCTTCATTACGCTACAGTAACACAGGTATACAGCATGGCCTCCTTGAAAAACTGACTGACTGATATTAAAGGCATTGTCTATTAGTCTAGGAGGCTTTGGGAGCCAGGCCTTCAATACGCTACAGTAACACAGGTATACAGCATGGCCTCCTTGAAAAACTGACTGACATTGATATTAAAGGCATTGTCTATTAGTCGAGGAGGCTTTGGGGGCCAGGCCTTCAATACGCTACAGTAACACAGGTATACAGCATGGCCTCCTTGAAAAACTGACTGACATTGATATTAAAGGCATTGTCTATTAGTCTAGGAGGCTGTGGAGCCAGGCCTTCATTACGCTACAGTAACACAGGTATACAGCATGGCCTCCTTGAAAAACTGACTGACATTGATATTTAAGGCATTGTCTATTAGTCTAGGAGGCTTTGGGGGCCGGGCCTTCATTACGCTACAGTAACACAGGTATACAGCATGGCCTCCTTGAAAAACTGACTGTCATTGATATTAAAGGCATTGTCTATTAGTCTAGGAGGCTTTGGGAGCCAGGCCTTCATTACGCTACAGGAACACAGGTATACAGCATGGCCTCCTTGAAAAACTGACTGACATTGATATTAAATGCATTGTCTATTAGTCTAGGAGGCTTTGGAGCCAGGCCTTCAATACGCTACAGTAACACAGGTATACAGCATGGCCTCCTTGAAAAACTGACTGACATTGATATTAAAGGCATTGTCTATTAGTCTAGGAGGCTTTGGGAGCCAGGCCTTCATTACGCTACAGTAACACAGGTATACAGCATGGCCTCCTTGAAAAACTGACTGACATTGATATTAAAGGCATTGTCTATTAGTCTAGGAGGCTGTGGAGCCAGGCCTTCAATACGCTACAGTAACACAGGTATACAGCATGGCCTCCTTGAAAAACTGACTGACTGATATTAAAGGCATTGTCTAGGAGGCTTTGGAGCCAGGCCTTCATTACGCTACAGTAACACAGGTATACAGCATGGCCTCCTTGAAAAACTGACTGACATTGATATTAAAGGCATTGTCTATTAGTCTAGGAGGCTTTGGAGCCAGGCCTTCATTACGCTACAGTAACACAGGTATACAGCATGGCCTCCTTGAAAAACTGACTGACTGATATTAAAGGCATTGTCTATTAGTCTAGGAGGCTTTGGGAGCCAGGCCTTCAATACGCTACAGTAACACAGGTATACAGCATGGCCTCCTTGAAAAACTGACTGACATTGATATTAAAGGCACTGTCTATTAGTCGAGGAGGCTTTGGGGGCCAGGCCTTCAATACGCTACAGTAACACAGGTATACAGCATGGCCTCCTTGAAAAACTGACTGACATTGATATTAAAGGCATTGTCTATTAGTCTAGGAGGCTGTGGAGCCAGGCCTTCATTACTCTACAGTAACACAGGTATACAGCATGGCCTCCTTGAAAAACTGACTGACATTGATATTAAAGGCATTGTCTATTAGTCTAGGAGGCTTTGGGGGCCGGGCCTACATTACGCTACAGTAACACAGGTATACAGCATGGCTTCCTTGAAAAACTGACTGTCATTGATATTAAAGGCATTGTCTATTAGTCTAGGAGGCTTTGGGAGCCAGGCCTTCATTACGCTACAGGAACACAGGTATACAGCATGGCCTCCTTGAAAAACTGACTGACATTGATATTAAAGGCATTGTCTATTAGTCTAGGAGGCTTTGGAGCCAGGCCTTCAATACGCTACAGTAACACAGGTATACAGCATGGGCTCCTTGAAAAACTGACTGACATTGATATTAAAGGCATTGTCTATTAGTCTAGGAGGCTTTGGGAGCCAGGCCTTCATTACGCTACAGTAACACAGGTATACAGCATGGCCTCCTTGAAAAACTGACTGACATTGATATTAAAGGCATTGTCTATTAGTCTAGGAGGCTGTGGAGCCAGGCCTTCAATACGCTACAGTAACACAGGTATACAGCATGGCCTCCTTGAAAAACTGACTGACTGATATTAAAGGCATTGTCTATTAGTCTAGGAGGCTTTGGAGCCAGGCCTTCATTGCGCTACAGTAACACAGGTATACAGCATGGCCTCCTTGAAAAACTGACTGACATTGATATTAAAGGCATTGTCTATTAGTCTAGGAGGCTTTGGGGGCCATGCCTTCATTACGCTACAGTAACACAGGTATACAGCATGGCCTCCTTGAAAAACTGACTGACATTGATATTAAAGGCATTGTCTATTAGTCTAGGAGGCTTTGGGGGCCAGGCCTTCATTGCGCTACAGTAACACAGGTATACAGCATGGCCTCCTTGAAAAACTGATTGACATTGATATTAAAGGCATTGTCTATTAGTCTAGGAGGCTTTGGGAGCCAGGCCTTCAATACGCTACAGTAACACAGGTATACAGCATGGCCTCCTTGAAAAACTGACTGACATTGATATTAAAGGCATTGTCTATTAGTCTAGGAGGCTTTGGAGCCAGGCCTTCATTACGCTACAGTAACACAGGTATACAGCATGGCCTCCTTGAAAAACTGACTGACATTGATATTAAAGGCATTGTCTATTAGTCTAGGAGGCTTTGGAGCCAGGCCTTCATTACGCTACAGTAACACAGGTATACAGCATGGCCTCCTTGAAAAACTGACTGACATTGATATTAAAGGCATTGTCTATTAGTCTAGGAGGCTTTGGAGCCAGGCCTTCATTACGCTACAGTAACACAGGTATACAGCATGGCCTCCTTGAAAAACTGACTGACATTGATATTAAAGGCATTGTCTATTAGTCTAGGAGGCTTTGGGAGCCAGGCCTTCATTACGCTACAGTAACACAGGTATACAGCATGGCCTCCTTGAAAAACTGACTGACATTGATATTAAAGGCATTGTCTATTAGTCTAGGAGGCTTTGGAGCCAGGCCTTCATTACGCTACAGTAACACAGGTATACAGCATGGCCTCCTTGAAAAACTGACTGACATTGATATTAAAGGCATTGTCTATTAGTCTAGGAGGCTTTGGGAGCCAGGCCTTCATTACGCTACAGTAACACAGGTATACAGCATGGCCTCCTTGAAAAACTGACTGACAATGATATTAAAGGCATTGTCTATTAGTCTAGGAGGCTTTGGAGCCAGGCCTTCAATACGCTACAGTAACACAGGTATACAGCATGGCCTCCTTGAAAAACTGACTGACATTGATATTAAAGGCATTGTCTATTAGTCTAGGAGGCTTTGGAGCCAGGCCTTCATTACGCTACAGTAACACAGGTATACAGCATGGCCTCCTTGAAAAACTGACTGACTGATATTAAAGGCATTGTCTATTAGTCTAGGAGGCTTTGGGAGCCAGGCCTTCATTACGCTACAGTAACACAGGTATACAGCATGGCCTCCTTGAAAAACTGACTGACATTGATATTAAAGGCATTGTCTATTAGTCTAGGAGGCTTTGGGGGCCAGGCCTTCAATAGGCTACAGTAACACAGGTATACAGCATGGCCTCCTTGAAAAACTGACTGACATTGATATTAAAGGCATTGTCTATTAGTCTAGGAGGCTTTGGGAGCCAGGCCTTCATTACGCTACAGTAACACAGGTATACAGCATGGCCTCCTTGAAAAACTGACTGAAATTGATATTAAAGGCATTGTCTATTAGTCTAGGAGGCTTTGGGAGCCAGGCCTTCATTACGCTACAGTAACACAGGTATACAGCATGGCCTCCTTGAAAAACTGACTGACATTGATATTAAAGGCATTGTTTATTAGTCTATGAGGCTTTGGAGCCAGGCCTTCATTACGCTACAGTAACACAGGTATACAGCATGGCCTCCTTGAAAAACTGACTGACATTGATATTAAAGTCATTGTCTATTAGTCTAGGAGGCTTTGGGAGCCAGGCCTTCATTACGCTACAGTAACACAGGTATACAGCATGGCCTCCTTGAAAAACTGACTGACATTGATATTAAAGGCATTGTCTATTAGTCTAGGAGGCTTTGGAGCCAGGCCTTCATTACGCTACAGTAACACAGGTATACAGCATGGCCTCCTTGAAAAACTGACTGACATTGATATTAAAGGCATTGTCTATTAGTCTAGGAGGCTTTGGGAGCCAGGCCTTCATTACGCTACAGTAACACAGGTATACAGCATGGCCTCCTTGAAAAACTGACTGACATTGATATTAAAGGCATTGTCTATTAGTCTAGGAGGCTTTGGGAGCCAGGCCTTCATTGCGCTACAGTAACACAGGTATACAGCATGGCCTCCTTGAAAAACTGACTGACTGATATTAAAGGCATTGTCTATTAGTCTAGGAGGCTTTGGGAGCCAGGCCTTCAATACGCTACAGTAACACAGGTATACAGCATGGCCTCCTTGGAAAACTGACTGACATTGATATTAAAGGCATTGTCTATTAGGCTAGGAGGCTTTGGGGGCCATGCCTTCATTGCGCTACAGTAACACAGGTATACAGCATGGCCTCCTTGAAAAACTGACTGACATTGATATTAAAGGCATTGTCTATTAGTCTAGGAGGCTTTGGGAGCCAGGCCTTCATTACGCTACAGTAACACAGGTATACAGCATGGCCTCCTTGAAAAACTGACTGACAATGATATTAAAGGCATTGTCTATTAGTCTAGGAGGCTTTGGAGCCAGGCCTTCAATACGCTACAGTAACACAGGTATACAGCATGGCCTCCTTGAAAAACTGACTGACATTGATATTAAAGGCATTGTCTATTAGTCTAGGAGGCTTTGGAGCCAGGCCTTCATTACGCTACAGTAACACAGGTATACAGCATGGCCTCCTTGAAAAACTGACTGACTGATATTAAAGGCATTGTCTATTAGTCTAGGAGGCTTTGGGAGCCAGGCCTTCATTACGCTACAGTAACACAGGTATACAGCATGGCCTCCTTGAAAAACTGACTGACATTGATATTAAAGGCATTGTCTATTAGTCTAGGAGGCTTTGGGGGCCAGGCCTTCAATAGGCTACAGTAACACAGGTATACAGCATGGCCTCCTTGAAAAACTGACTGACATTGATATTAAAGGCATTGTCTATTAGTCTAGGAGGCTTTGGAGCCAGGCCTTCATTACGTTACAGTAACACAGGTATACAGCATGGCCTCCTTGAAAAACTGACTGACATTGATATTAAAGGCATTGTCTATTAGTCTAGGAGGCTTTGGAGCCAGGCCTTCATTACGCTACAGTAACACAGGTATACAGCATGGCCTCCTTGAAAAACTGACTGACATTGATATTAAAGGCATTGTCTATTAGTCTTGGAGGCTTTGGAGCCAGGCCTTCAATACGCTACAGTAACACAGGTATACAGCATGGCCTCCTTGAAAAACTGACTGACATTGATATTAAAGGCATTGTCTATTAGTCTAGGAGGCTTTGGAGCCAGGCCTTCATTACGCTACAGTAACACAGGTATACAGCATGGCCTCCTTGAAAAACTGACTGACATTGATATTAAAGGCATTGTCTATTAGTCTAGGAGGCTTTGGAGCCAGGCCTTCATTACGCTACAGTAACACAGGTATACAGCATGACCTCCTTGAAAAACTGACTGACATTGATATTAAAGGCATTGTCTATTAGTCTAGGAGGCTTTGGGAGCCAGGCCTTCATTACGCTACAGTAACACAGGTATACAGCATGGCCTCCTTGAAAAACTGACTGACATTGATATTAAAGGCATTGTCTATTAGTCTAGGAGGCTTTGGAGCCAGGCCTTCATTACGCTACAGTAACACAGGTATACAGCATGGCCTCCTTGAAAAACTGACTGACATTGATATTAAAGGCATTGTCTATTAGTCTAGGAGGCTTTGGGAGCCAGGCCTTCATTACGCTACAGTAACACAGGTATACAGCATGGCCTCCTTGAAAAACTGACTGACAATGATATTAAAGGCATTGTCTATTAGTCTAGGAGGCTTTGGAGCCAGGCCTTCAATACGCTACAGTAACACAGGTATACAGCATGGCCTCCTTGAAAAACTGACTGACATTGATATTAAAGGCATTGTCTATTAGTCTAGGAGGCTTTGGAGCCAGGCCTTCATTACGCTACAGTAACACAGGTATACAGCATGGCCTCCTTGAAAAACTGACTGACTGATATTAAAGGCATTGTCTATTAGTCTAGGAGGCTTTGGGAGCCAGGCCTTCATTACGCTACAGTAACACAGGTATACAGCATGGCCTCCTTGAAAAACTGACTGACATTGATATTAAAGGCATTGTCTATTAGTCTAGGAGGCTTTGGGGGCCGGGCCTACATTACGCTACAGTAACACAGGTATACAGCATGGCCTCCTTGAAAAACTGACTGTCATTGATATTAAAGGCATTGTCTATTAGTCTAGGAGGCTTTGGGAGCCAGGCCTTCATTACGCTACAGGAACACAGGTATACAGCATGGCCTCCTTGAAAAACTGACTGACATTGATATTAAAGGCATTGTCTATTAGTCTAGGAGGCTTTGGAGCCAGGCCTTCAATACGCTACAGTAACACAGGTATACAGCATGGCCTCCTTGAAAAACTGACTGACATTGATATTAAAGGCATTGTCTATTAGTCTAGGAGGCTTTGGGAGCCAGGCCTTATTACGCTACAGTAACACAGGTATACAGCATGGCCTCCTTGAAAAACTGACTGACATTGATATTAAAGGCATTGTCTATTAGTCTAGGAGGCTGTGGAGCCAGGCCTTCAATACGCTACAGTAACACAGGTATACAGCATGGCCTCCTTGAAAAACTGACTGACTGATATTAAAGGCATTGTCTATTAGTCTAGGAGGCTTTGGAGCCAGGCCTTCATTGCGCTACAGTAACACAGGTATACAGCATGGCCTCCTTGAAAAACTGACTGACATTGATATTAAAGGCATTGTCTATTAGTCTAGGAGGCTTTGGGGGCCATGCCTTCATTACGCTACAGTAACACAGGTATACAGCATGGCCTCCTTGAAAAACTGACTGACATTGATATTAAAGGCATTGTCTATTAGTCTAGGAGGCTTTGGGGGCCAGGCCTTCATTGCGCTACAGTAACACAGGTATACAGCATGGCCTCCTTGAAAAACTGATTGACATTGATATTAAAGGCATTGTCTATTAGTCTAGGAGGCTTTGGGAGCCAGGCCTTCAATACGCTACAGTAACACAGGTATACAGCATGGCCTCCTTGAAAAACTGACTGACATTGATATTAAAGGCATTGTCTATTAGTCTAGGAGGCTTTGGAGCCAGGCCTTCATTACGCTACAGTAACACAGGTATACAGCATGGCCTCCTTGAAAAACTGACTGACATTGATATTAAAGGCATTGTCTATTAGTCTAGGAGGCTTTGGAGCCAGGCCTTCATTACGCTACAGTAACACAGGTATACAGCATGGCCTCCTTGAAAAACTGACTGACATTGATATTAAAGGCATTGTCTATTAGTCTAGGAGGCTTTGGAGCCAGGCCTTCATTACGCTACAGTAACACAGGTATACAGCATGGCCTCCTTGAAAAACTGACTGACATTGATATTAAAGGCATTGTCTATTAGTCTAGGAGGCTTTGGGAGCCAGGCCTTCATTACGCTACAGTAACACAGGTATACAGCATGGCCTCCTTGAAAAACTGACTGACATTGATATTAAAGGCATTGTCTATTAGTCTAGGAGGCTTTGGAGCCAGGCCTTCATTACGCTACAGTAACACAGGTATACAGCATGGCCTCCTTGAAAAACTGACTGACATTGATATTAAAGGCATTGTCTATTAGTCTAGGAGGCTTTGGGAGCCAGGCCTTCATTACGCTACAGTAACACAGGTATACAGCATGGCCTCCTTGAAAAACTGACTGACAATGATATTAAAGGCATTGTCTATTAGTCTAGGAGGCTTTGGAGCCAGGCCTTCAATACGCTACAGTAACACAGGTATACAGCATGGCCTCCTTGAAAAACTGACTGACATTGATATTAAAGGCATTGTCTATTAGTCTAGGAGGCTTTGGAGCCAGGCCTTCATTACGCTACAGTAACACAGGTATACAGCATGGCCTCCTTGAAAAACTGACTGACTGATATTAAAGGCATTGTCTATTAGTCTAGGAGGCTTTGGAGCCAGGCCTTCATTACGCTACAGTAACACAGGTATACAGCATGGCCTCCTTGAAAAACTGACTGACATTGATATTAAAGGCATTGTCTATTAGTCTAGGAGGCTTTGGGAGCCAGGCCTTCATTACGCTACAGTAACACAGGTATACAGCATGGCCTCCTTGAAAAACTGACTGACAATGATATTAAAGGCATTGTCTATTAGTCTAGGAGGCTTTGGAGCCAGGCCTTCAATACGCTACAGTAACACAGGTATACAGCATGGCCTCCTTGAAAAACTGACTGACATTGATATTAAAGGCATTGTCTATTAGTCTAGGAGGCTTTGGAGCCAGGCCTTCATTACGCTACAGTAACACAGGTATACAGCATGGCCTCCTTGAAAAACTGACTGACTGATATTAAAGGCATTGTCTATTAGTCTAGGAGGCTTTGGGAGCCAGGCCTTCATTACGCTACAGTAACACAGGTATACAGCATGGCCTCCTTGAAAAACTGACTGACATTGATATTAAAGGCATTGTCTATTAGTCTAGGAGGCTTTGGGGGCCAGGCCTTCAATAGGCTACAGTAACACAGGTATACAGCATGGCCTCCTTGAAAAACTGACTGAAATTGATATTAAAGGCATTGTCTATTAGTCTAGGAGGCTTTGGGAGCCAGGCCTTCATTACGCTACAGTAACACAGGTATACAGCATGGCCTCCTTGAAAAACTGACTGACATTGATATTAAAGGCATTGTTTATTAGTCTATGAGGCTTTGGAGCCAGGCCTTCATTACGCTACAGTAACACAGGTATACAGCATGGCCTCCTTGAAAAACTGACTGACATTGATATTAAAGGCATTGTCTATTAGTCTAGGAGGCTTTGGGAGCCAGGCCTTCATTACGCTACAGTAACACAGGTATACAGCATGGCCTCCTTGAAAAACTGACTGACATTGATATTAAAGGCATTGTCTATTAGTCTAGGAGGCTTTGGAGCCAGGCCTTCATTACGCTACAGTAACACAGGTATACAGCATGGCCTCCTTGAAAAACTGACTGACATTGATATTAAAGGCATTGTCTATTAGTCTAGGAGGCTTTGGGAGCCAGGCCTTCATTACGCTACAGTAACACAGGTATACAGCATGGCCTCCTTGAAAAACTGACTGACATTGATATTAAAGGCATTGTCTATTAGTCTAGGAGGCTTTGGGAGCCAGGCCTTCATTGCGCTACAGTAACACAGGTATACAGCATGGCCTCCTTGAAAAACTGACTGACTGATATTAAAGGCATTGTCTATTAGTCTAGGAGGCTTTGGGAGCCAGGCCTTCAATACGCTACAGTAACACAGGTATACAGCATGGCCTCCTTGGAAAACTGACTGACATTGATATTAAAGGCATTGTCTATTAGGCTAGGAGGCTTTGGGGGCCATGCCTTCATTGCGCTACAGTAACACAGGTATACAGCATGGCCTCCTTGAAAAACTGACTGACATTGATATTAAAGGCATTGTCTATTAGTCTAGGAGGCTTTGGGAGCCAGGCCTTCATTACGCTACAGTAACACAGGTATACAGCATGGCCTCCTTGAAAAACTGACTGACAATGATATTAAAGGCATTGTCTATTAGTCTAGGAGGCTTTGGAGCCAGGCCTTCAATACGCTACAGTAACACAGGTATACAGCATGGCCTCCTTGAAAAACTGACTGACATTGATATTAAAGGCATTGTCTATTAGTCTAGGAGGCTTTGGAGCCAGGCCTTCATTACGCTACAGTAACACAGGTATACAGCATGGCCTCCTTGAAAAACTGACTGACTGATATTAAAGGCATTGTCTATTAGTCTAGGAGGCTTTGGGAGCCAGGCCTTCATTACGCTACAGTAACACAGGTATACAGCATGGCCTCCTTGAAAAACTGACTGACATTGATATTAAAGGCATTGTCTATTAGTCTAGGAGGCTTTGGGGGCCAGGCCTTCAATAGGCTACAGTAACACAGGTATACAGCATGGCCTCCTTGAAAAACTGACTGACATTGATATTAAAGGCATTGTCTATTAGTCTAGGAGGCTTTGGAGCCAGGCCTTCATTACGTTACAGTAACACAGGTATACAGCATGGCCTCCTTGAAAAACTGACTGACATTGATATTAAAGGCATTGTCTATTAGTCTAGGAGGCTTTGGAGCCAGGCCTTCATTACGCTACAGTAACACAGGTATACAGCATGGCCTCCTTGAAAAACTGACTGACATTGATATTAAAGGCATTGTCTATTAGTCTTGGAGGCTTTGGAGCCAGGCCTTCAATACGCTACAGTAACACAGGTATACAGCATGGCCTCCTTGAAAAACTGACTGACATTGATATTAAAGGCATTGTCTATTAGTCTAGGAGGCTTTGGAGCCAGGCCTTCATTACGCTACAGTAACACAGGTATACAGCATGGCCTCCTTGAAAAACTGACTGACATTGATATTAAAGGCATTGTCTATTAGTCTAGGAGGCTTTGGAGCCAGGCCTTCATTACGCTACAGTAACACAGGTATACAGCATGACCTCCTTGAAAAACTGACTGACATTGATATTAAAGGCATTGTCTATTAGTCTAGGAGGCTTTGGGAGCCAGGCCTTCATTACGCTACAGTAACACAGGTATACAGCATGGCCTCCTTGAAAAACTGACTGACATTGATATTAAAGGCATTGTCTATTAGTCTAGGAGGCTTTGGAGCCAGGCCTTCATTACGCTACAGTAACACAGGTATACAGCATGGCCTCCTTGAAAAACTGACTGACATTGATATTAAAGGCATTGTCTATTAGTCTAGGAGGCTTTGGGAGCCAGGCCTTCATTACGCTACAGTAACACAGGTATACAGCATGGCCTCCTTGAAAAACTGACTGACAATGATATTAAAGGCATTGTCTATTAGTCTAGGAGGCTTTGGAGCCAGGCCTTCAATACGCTACAGTAACACAGGTATACAGCATGGCCTCCTTGAAAAACTGACTGACATTGATATTAAAGGCATTGTCTATTAGTCTAGGAGGCTTTGGAGCCAGGCCTTCATTACGCTACAGTAACACAGGTATACAGCATGGCCTCCTTGAAAAACTGACTGACTGATATTAAAGGCATTGTCTATTAGTCTAGGAGGCTTTGGGAGCCAGGCCTTCATTACGCTACAGTAACACAGGTATACAGCATGGCCTCCTTGAAAAACTGACTGACATTGATATTAAAGGCATTGTCTATTAGTCTAGGAGGCTTTGGGGGCCGGGCCTACATTACGCTACAGTAACACAGGTATACAGCATGGCCTCCTTGAAAAACTGACTGTCATTGATATTAAAGGCATTGTCTATTAGTCTAGGAGGCTTTGGGAGCCAGGCCTTCATTACGCTACAGGAACACAGGTATACAGCATGGCCTCCTTGAAAAACTGACTGACATTGATATTAAAGGCATTGTCTATTAGTCTAGGAGGCTTTGGAGCCAGGCCTTCAATACGCTACAGTAACACAGGTATACAGCATGGCCTCCTTGAAAAACTGACTGACATTGATATTAAAGGCATTGTCTATTAGTCTAGGAGGCTTTGGGAGCCAGGCCTTATTACGCTACAGTAACACAGGTATACAGCATGGCCTCCTTGAAAAACTGACTGACATTGATATTAAAGGCATTGTCTATTAGTCTAGGAGGCTGTGGAGCCAGGCCTTCAATACGCTACAGTAACACAGGTATACAGCATGGCCTCCTTGAAAAACTGACTGACTGATATTAAAGGCATTGTCTATTAGTCTAGGAGGCTTTGGAGCCAGGCCTTCATTGCGCTACAGTAACACAGGTATACAGCATGGCCTCCTTGAAAAACTGACTGACATTGATATTAAAGGCATTGTCTATTAGTCTAGGAGGCTTTGGGGGCCATGCCTTCATTACGCTACAGTAACACAGGTATACAGCATGGCCTCCTTGAAAAACTGACTGACATTGATATTAAAGGCATTGTCTATTAGTCTAGGAGGCTTTGGGGGCCAGGCCTTCATTGCGCTACAGTAACACAGGTATACAGCATGGCCTCCTTGAAAAACTGATTGACATTGATATTAAAGGCATTGTCTATTAGTCTAGGAGGCTTTGGGAGCCAGGCCTTCAATACGCTACAGTAACACAGGTATACAGCATGGCCTCCTTGAAAAACTGACTGACATTGATATTAAAGGCATTGTCTATTAGTCTAGGAGGCTTTGGAGCCAGGCCTTCATTACGCTACAGTAACACAGGTATACAGCATGGCCTCCTTGAAAAACTGACTGACATTGATATTAAAGGCATTGTCTATTAGTCTAGGAGGCTTTGGAGCCAGGCCTTCATTACGCTACAGTAACACAGGTATACAGCATGGCCTCCTTGAAAAACTGACTGACATTGATATTAAAGGCATTGTCTATTAGTCTAGGAGGCTTTGGAGCCAGGCCTTCATTACGCTACAGTAACACAGGTATACAGCATGGCCTCCTTGAAAAACTGACTGACATTGATATTAAAGGCATTGTCTATTAGTCTAGGAGGCTTTGGGAGCCAGGCCTTCATTACGCTACAGTAACACAGGTATACAGCATGGCCTCCTTGAAAAACTGACTGACATTGATATTAAAGGCATTGTCTATTAGTCTAGGAGGCTTTGGAGCCAGGCCTTCATTACGCTACAGTAACACAGGTATACAGCATGGCCTCCTTGAAAAACTGACTGACATTGATATTAAAGGCATTGTCTATTAGTCTAGGAGGCTTTGGGAGCCAGGCCTTCATTACGCTACAGTAACACAGGTATACAGCATGGCCTCCTTGAAAAACTGACTGACAATGATATTAAAGGCATTGTCTATTAGTCTAGGAGGCTTTGGAGCCAGGCCTTCAATACGCTACAGTAACACAGGTATACAGCATGGCCTCCTTGAAAAACTGACTGACATTGATATTAAAGGCATTGTCTATTAGTCTAGGAGGCTTTGGAGCCAGGCCTTCATTACGCTACAGTAACACAGGTATACAGCATGGCCTCCTTGAAAAACTGACTGACTGATATTAAAGGCATTGTCTATTAGTCTAGGAGGCTTTGGGAGCCAGGCCTTCATTACGCTACAGTAACACAGGTATACAGCATGGCCTCCTTGAAAAACTGACTGACATTGATATTAAAGGCATTGTCTATTAGTCTAGGAGGCTTTGGGGGCCAGGCCTTCAATAGGCTACAGTAACACAGGTATACAGCATGGCCTCCTTGAAAAACTGACTGACATTGATATTAAAGGCATTGTCTATTAGTCTAGGAGGCTTTGGGAGCCAGGCCTTCATTACGCTACAGTAACACAGGTATACAGCATGGCCTCCTTGAAAAACTGACTGAAATTGATATTAAAGGCATTGTCTATTAGTCTAGGAGGCTTTGGGAGCCAGGCCTTCATTACGCTACAGTAACACAGGTATACAGCATGGCCTCCTTGAAAAACTGACTGACATTGATATTAAAGGCATTGTTTATTAGTCTATGAGGCTTTGGAGCCAGGCCTTCATTACGCTACAGTAACACAGGTATACAGCATGGCCTCCTTGAAAAACTGACTGACATTGATATTAAAGGCATTGTCTATTAGTCTAGGAGGCTTTGGGAGCCAGGCCTTCATTACGCTACAGTAACACAGGTATACAGCATGGCCTCCTTGAAAAACTGACTGACATTGATATTAAAGGCATTGTCTATTAGTCTAGGAGGCTTTGGAGCCAGGCCTTCATTACGCTACAGTAACACAGGTATACAGCATGGCCTCCTTGAAAAACTGACTGACATTGATATTAAAGGCATTGTCTATTAGTCTAGGAGGCTTTGGGAGCCAGGCCTTCATTACGCTACAGTAACACAGGTATACAGCATGGCCTCCTTGAAAAACTGACTGACATTGATATTAAAGGCATTGTCTATTAGTCTAGGAGGCTTTGGGAGCCAGGCCTTCATTGCGCTACAGTAACACAGGTATACAGCATGGCCTCCTTGAAAAACTGACTGACTGATATTAAAGGCATTGTCTATTAGTCTAGGAGGCTTTGGGAGCCAGGCCTTCAATACGCTACAGTAACACAGGTATACAGCATGGCCTCCTTGGAAAACTGACTGACATTGATATTAAAGGCATTGTCTATTAGGCTAGGAGGCTTTGGGGGCCATGCCTTCATTGCGCTACAGTAACACAGGTATACAGCATGGCCTCCTTGAAAAACTGACTGACATTGATATTAAAGGCATTGTCTATTAGTCTTGGAGGCTTTGGAGCCAGGCCTTCAATACGCTACAGTAACACAGGTATACAGCATGGCCTCCTTGAAAAACTGACTGACATTGATATTAAAGGCATTGTCTATTAGTCTAGGAGGCTTTGGAGCCAGGCCTTCATTACGCTACAGTAACACAGGTATACAGCATGGCCTCCTTGAAAAACTGACTGACATTGATATTAAAGGCATTGTCTATTAGTCTAGGAGGCTTTGGAGCCAGGCCTTCATTACGCTACAGTAACACAGGTATACAGCATGGCCTCCTTGAAAAACTGACTGACATTGATATTAAAGGCATTGTCTATTAGTCTAGGAGGCTTTGGAGCCAGGCCTTCATTACGCTACAGTAACACAGGTATACAGCATGGCCTCCTTGAAAAACTGACTGACATTGATATTAAAGGCATTGTCTATTAGTCTAGGAGGCTTTGGGAGCCAGGCCTTCATTACGCTACAGTAACACAGGTATACAGCATGGCCTCCTTGAAAAACTGACTGACATTGATATTAAAGGAATTGTCTATTAGTCTAGGAGGCTTTGGGGGCCAGGCCTTCATTGCGCTACAGTAACACAGGTATACAGCATGGCCTCCTTGAAAAACTGACTGACATTGATATTAAAGGCATTGTCTATTAGTCTAGGAGGCTTTGGGGCCAGGCCTTCATTGCGCTACAGTAACACAGGTATACAGCATGGCCTCCTTGAAAAACTGACTGACATTGATATTAAAGGCATTGTCTATTAGTCTAGGAGGCTTTGGAGCCAGGCCTTCATTACGCTACAGTAACACAGGTATACAGCATGGCCTCCTTGAAAAACTGACTGACATTGATATTAAAGGCATTGTCTATTAGTCTAGGAGGCTTTGGGAGCCAGGCCTTCATTACGCTACAGTAACACAGGTATACAGCATGGCCTCCTTGAAAAACTGACTGACATTGATATTAAAGGCATTGTCTATTAGTCTAGGAGGCTTTGGGGGCCAGGCCTTCATTACGCTACAGTAACACAGGTATACAGCATGGCCTCCTTGAAAAACTGACTGACATTGATATTAAAGGCAATGTCTATTAGTCTAGGAGGCTTTGGAGCCAGGCCTTCATTACGCTACAGTAACACAGGTATACAGCATGGCCTCCTTGAAAAACTGACTGACATTGATATTAAAGGCATTGTCTATTAGTCTAGGAGGCTTTGGGGGCCAGGCCTTCAATACGCTACAGTAACACAGGTATACAGCATGGCCTCCTTGAAAAACTGACTGACATTGATATTAAAGGCATTGTCTATTAGTCTAGGAGGCTTTGGAGCCAGGCCTTCATTACGTTACAGTAACACAGGTATACAGCATGGCCTCCTTGAAAAACTGACTGACATTGATATTAAAGGCATTGTCTATTAGTCTAGGAGGCTTTGGAGCCAGGCCTTCATTACGCTACAGTAACACAGGTATACAGCATGGCCTCCTTGAAAAACTGACTGACATTGATATTAAAGGCATTGTCTATTAGTCTTGGAGGCTTTGGAGCCAGGCCTTCAATACGCTACAGTAACACAGGTATACAGCATGGCCTCCTTGAAAAACTGACTGACATTGATATTAAAGGCATTGTCTATTAGTCTAGGAGGCTTTGGAGCCAGGCCTTCATTACGCTACAGTAACACAGGTATACAGCATGGCCTCCTTGAAAAACTGACTGACATTGATATTAAAGGCATTGTCTATTAGTCTAGGAGGCTTTGGAGCCAGGCCTTCATTACGCTACAGTAACACAGGTATACAGCATGGCCTCCTTGAAAAACTGACTGACATTGATATTAAAGGCATTGTCTATTAGTCTAGGAGGCTTTGGGGCCAGGCCTTCATTGCGCTACAGTAACACAGGTATACAGCATGGCCTCCTTGAAAAACTGACTGACATTGATATTAAAGGCATTGTCTATTAGTCTAGGAGGCTTTGGAGCCAGGCCTTCAATACGCTACAGTAACACAGGTATACAGCATGGCCTCCTTGAAAAACTGACTGACTGATATTAAAGGCATTGTCTATTAGTCTAGGAGGCTTTGGAGCCAGGCCTTCATTACGCTACAGTAACACAGGTATACAGCATGGCCTCCTTGAAAAACTGACTGACATTGATATTAAAGGCATTGTCTATTAGTCTAGGAGGCTTTGGAGCCAGGCCTTCATTACGCTACAGTAACACAGGTATAGAGCATGGCCTCCTTGAAAAACGGACTGACATTGATATTAAAGGCATTGTCTATTAGTCTAGGAGGCTTTGGAGCCAGGCCTTCATTACGCTACAGTAACACAGGTATACAGCATGGCCTCCTTGAAAAACTGACTGACTGATATTAAAGGCATTGTCTATTAGTCTAGGTGGCTTTGGAGCCAGGCCTTCATTACGCTACAGTAACACAGGTATACAGCATGGCCTCCTTGAAAAACTGACTGACATTGATATTAAAGGCATTGTCTATTAGTCTAGGAGGCTTTGGGGGCCAGGCCTTCAATACGCTACAGTAACACAGGTATACAGCATGACCTCCTTGAAAAACTGACTGACATTGATATTAAAGGCATTGTCTATTAGTCTAGGAGGCTTTGGAGCCAGGCCTTCATTACGCTACAGTAACACAGGTATACAGCATGGCCTCCTTGAAAAACTGACTGACATTGATATTAAAGGCATTGTCTATTAGTCTAGGAGGCTTTGGAGCCAGGCCTTCATTACGCTACAGTAACACAGGTATACAGCATGGCCTCCTTGAAAAACTGACTGACTGATATTAAAGGCATTGTCTATTAGTCTAGGAGGCTTTGGGAGCCAGGCCTTCATTACGCTACAGTAACACAGGTATACAGCATGGCCTCCTTGAAAAACTGACTGACATTGATATTAAAGGCATTGTCTGTTAGTCTAGGAGGCTTTGGGGGCCAGGCCTTCAATACGCTACAGTAACACAGGTATACAGCATGGCCTCCTTGAAAAACTGACTGACATTGATATTAAAGGCATTGTCTATTAGTCTAGGAGGCTTTGGAGCCAGGCCTTCATTACGCTACAGTAACACAGGTATACAGCATGGCCTCCTTTAAAAACTGACTGACATTGATATTAAAGGCATTGTCTATTAGTCTAGGAGGCTTTGGGAGCCAGGCCGTCATTACGCTACAGTAACACAGGTATACAGCATGGCCTCCTTGAAAAACTGACTGACATTGATATTAAAGGCATTGTCTATTAGTCTAGGAGGCTTTGGGAGCCAGGCCTTCATTACGCTACAGTAACACAGGTATACAGCATGGCCTCCTTGAAAAACTGACTGACATTGATATTAAAGGCATTGTCTATTAGTCTAGGAGGCTTTGGAGCCAGACCTTCATTACGCTACAGTAACACAGGTATACAGCATGGCCTCCTTGAAAAACGGACTGACATTGATATTAAAGGCATTGTCTATTAGTCTAGGAGGCTTTGGAGCCAGGCCTTCATTACGCTACAGTAACACAGGTATACAGCATGGCCTCCTTGAAAAACTGACTGACTGATATTAAAGGCATTGTCTATTAGTCTAGGTGGCTTTGGAGCCAGGCCTTCATTACGCTACAGTAACACAGGTATACAGCATGGCCTCCTTGAAAAACTGACTGACATTGATATTAAAGGCATTGTCTATTAGTCTAGGAGGCTGTGGGGCCAGGCCTTCATTACGCTACAGTAACACAGGTATACAGCATGGCCTCCTTGAAAAACTGACTGACATTGATATTAAAGGCATTGTCTATTAGTCTAGGAGGCTTTGGAGCCAGGCCTTCATTACGCTACAGTAACACAGGTATACAGCATGGCCTCCTTGAAAAACTGACTGACATTGATATTTAAGGCATTGTCTATTAGTCTAGGAGGCTGTGGAGCCAGGCCTTCATTACGCTACAGTAACACAGGTATACAGCATGGCCTCCTTGAAAAACTGACTGACATTGATATTAAAGGCATTGTCTATTAGTCTAGGAGGCTTTGGGGGCCAGGCCTTCAATACGCTACAGTAACACAGGTATACAGCATGGCCTCCTTGAAAAACTGACTGACATTGATATTAAAGGCATTGTCTATTAGTCTAGGAGGCTTTGGAGCCAGGCCTTCATTACGCTACAGTAACACAGGTATACAGCATGGCCTCCTTGAAAAACTGACTGACATTGATATTAAAGGCATTGTCTATTAGTCTAGGAGGCTGTGGAGCCAGGCCTTTTTTTTTTTTTTTTTTTTTTGTAGTTTAGGCAATGGGCATAGCACGTATGCTCTGAACCTAGCCACAGCCCTAAAAATACTTTAACACGTGAAGAGTATCCAATATTTGAAATAGAAACTACTGGAAAATTGTAACACATACTTACAAGGACACAGGTTCTAATCTTCACACCACGCGACGTACCTTAGTGACTTACTACTTTAACACAAACATGACATCGTCACACGTAAGGGTATGGAAATTAAAGAGTAAGGGAGCATTCATGCAGAAATCTAAGGAAGGCATGAATAACAGAAGGAATGGGAGAATGAAGAAGCACAGAAATGTTGAGAGGGAGGGAGAAACCTAAAGAACGTAAAGTGTGTAGAAAGGGGGCTCGTTGAGTGTCAAATAGAGGGCATTGAAAAATTAAATGATTAATAGTACCGTACCGATTGCCTGAGAACAGTCGCCGAGATCCGAAGGACGAAGCTTACAGCGGGCCATATATACCGGAGTCAAAGCATGATGAAAACTTAAACGAATAATCGTAATAATATGACGTCGCGTGTAGGATCCATTATAAAACCAAGGGTGTCTAGGGATAGTAGGTTGAATTCTATAATATAACCTGGCTTTCGTGCGTGTATACTCCTGCCATTGTTGTAACCAAATATGAAGTAATTGAGATTTGAGAATGGGGAGATAATCTGAGGCGGGGGTAGCCACATTCGTCAATAAGAGCCAGGCCTTCATTGCGCTGCTGTAACACAGGTATACAGCATGGCCTCCTAGAACACTCACTGACATTGATATTAACGGCATTGCCTATTAGAGAAGGAGGCTTTGGAGCTAGGCCTTCATTGCACTACTGTAAAGGTGCCTGTGAGAGCTTTTGCCCTAGGTAGGGCACTCGAAGCTCCTCTCCAGAGTACACAGGTGGTAGAAACCCTAGCGGAGACCACTCTCAGCTCTAGCTAGGGCCGGCTAACTCAACGGTGTAAACAGTATTTGGGTGCCCTAGCTAGACCAGTCTAGCTCTATTCGTTCGGTTGAATATTGGAAAGTGCTCTATGTAGAGTCAGTGGTGGATTGTTGGGGTTATTTGTTTGTTGTTAATTACAGTGTTTGAATATGGCTGAATTTGTGTGGAGTCGCGAAAAAACAATAACATTAATTGAGCATTCAGAAACTTGGAATTGTACTTTGAAAGAATAGTCATTTTTGCTCATTTCTAAAAAGTTCTTGTACACTTCAGAATCTTCTGAACATAACTCTTGCAAAAATTTAGCGTGCATTCCCTCGTATTATCTTTTTTGATATCCAATTCCTCACTCATAACCTTTTTTCCTCTTCATAGTTTTATTTTTTGACAAGGCACACACAACCACCACAGATGCTAAAAGTTCTCTTGAAGACATTTTAACTTCACAACACAGCGCAATTAAACCTAGACCCACATTGCTCTCAGAATATTTTAGCGCTGCTCTACCTAGTACATTTACGTTTGACAGTGTACACAGGTTCAGAGAGTGCTCTAGGTAGATTTGTCTATCTCCGCTCTACGAATGCTCTACCTAGGGAAAATTACTCTACAGTGTACACGCACTCAGTTTAGCTAGAGCGGTCTAGCTAGACTTGCTCTATGAAAATCACTCTACAGTGTACACGCACTCAGTTTAGCTAGAGCGGTCTAGCTAGACTTGCTCTATGAAAATCACTCTACAGTGTACACGCACTCAGTTTAGCTAGAGCGGTCTAGCTAGACTTGCTCTATGAAAATCACTCTCTAGTGTACAGGCACCTTAACACAAGTAAAGAGTATGGCCTCCTAGAACACTCACTGACATTCCTATTGACGGCATTGCCTATTGGTGTAGGCAGGAGGCTTTGGAGCCAAGCCCTCATTGCTCTACAGTCAAGGTGCATTCTGAGAGCAGTGTGAATCTAGGTTTATTTGCGCTGTGTTGTGAAGTTAAGATGTCTTCAAGAGAGCTTTTAGCATCTGTGGTGGTTGTGTGTACCTTGTCAAAAAAGAAAACTACGAAGAGGAAAAAAGGTTGTGGGTGAGGAATTGGATATCAAAAAGAAAATACGAGGGAAAGCACGCTAAATATTATTGCGAGAGTTATGTTCAGAAGATTCTGAAGCGTACAAGAACTTTTTAAGAATGAGCAAAAATGACTATTCTTTCAGAGTACAATTCCAAGTTTCTGAATGCTCAATTAATGTTATTGTTTTTTCGCGACTCCACACAAATTCAGCCATATTCAAACACTGTAATTAACAACAAACAAATAACCCCAATAATGCACTACTGACTCTACATAGAGCACTTTCCAATATTCAACCGAACGAATAGAGCTAGACTGGTCTAGCCAGGGCACCCAAATACTGTTTACACCGTTGAGTCAGCCGGCCCTAGCTAGAGCTTAGAGCGGTCTCCGCTAGGGTCTCTACCACCTGTGTACTCTGGAGAGGAGTTTCGAGTGCCCTAGCTAGAGCTACTCTACGCTCTAGCCAGGGCAAAAGCTCTCCAGTGTACAGGCACCTTTACACAAGTAAACAGCATGGCCTGCTAGAACACTCACTGATATTCATATTGACGGCATTGCCTATTAGAGTAGGAGGCTCTGGAGCTAGGCCTTCATTGCACTACAGTAAGCAGCATGACCTCCTAGAACTCTGGTTGGTTGGTTGGTTGGTTGGTTCCTAAGTTTAGGGGCTTCGACAACGCGGTCATGTAGCCCCGTGTACTTTGTGTGTGTGTAGAATCCGTCTGATAACTGGTGTTAATTGTGATGACTGTATTAGTGTGTGTTATTTGTTTTTTAATTCAAGCAAGGACTGCAGACTTTGAATTTTTCAAATAGTTACTACTTTTGCCGCCAAACGCCACCGTCAACGACTACTAGTTCATAACTTAGCTACTAGACCCCATCGCAGTCGACTCTTGGCAACTAACATAGGAACCTAAGAGCGTTGTTAACATTCTTAACCCATACGGTATAATTTAGCTTCACACAGGTGTAATTAGTGGAAGGTTCTTTAACATGCCATAAATCTATGACATGGGACCGCCAGCTTTACTTCCCCTCCGAAGGAAGGCGTACTGAGTGATTTTTAACGTTCTTGAAGAAATCCGACGACTTCGGCCGGGTTTGAACCCGCTATCTTGGGCACAGCAGTTCAGCATGGTACCAACTACGTCACCGAAGCCGCTACTGCGCTGCTGTAACACAGGTAAACAGCATGGCCTCCTAGAACACTCACTGATATTGATATTAACGGCATTGCCTATCAGAGTAGGAGGCTTTGGCCTTCTTTGCGTTGCTGAACACAGGTAAACAGCATGGCCTCCTAGAACACTCACTGATATTGATATTAACGGCATTGCCTATCAGAGTAGGAGGCTTTGGCCTTCTTTGCGTTGCTGAACACAGGTAAACAGCATGGCCTCCTAGAACACTCACTGATATTGATATTAACGGCATTGCCTATCAGAGTAGGAGGCTTTGGCCTTCTTTGCGTTGCTGAACACAGGTAAACAGCATGGCCTCCTAGAACACTCACTGATATTGATATTAACGGCATTGCCTATCAGAGTAGGGGGCTTTGGCCTTCTTTGCGTTGCTGAACACAGGTAAACAGCATGGCCTCCTAGAACACTCACTGATATTGATATTAACGGCATTGCCTATCAGAGTAGGAGGCTTTGGCCTTCTTTGCGTTGCTGAACACAGGTAAACAGCATGGCCTCCTAGAACACTCACTGATATTGATATTAACGGCATTGCCTATCAGAGTAGGAGGCTTTGGCCTTCTTTGCGTTGCTGAACACAGGTAAACAGCATGGCCTCCTAGAACACTCACTGATATTGATATTAACGGCATTGCCTATCAGAGTAGGGGGCTTTGGCCTTCTTTGCGTTGCTGATCATAGGTAAACAGCATTGACAATCATTTTGCATTCATACTGACCGGCATTGTTTATTGTAGTCGGAGTTACTTTACGACCACCAAATTCATTAATTCTTTGAGGTATATTTATCGACGGTGTTTGGGCAACATAAATACATAAGTAAATCTCGTACCCGTCGTAAAATCGTGCTGCAATAATGTGACAGCTGATCAGCTATAAATGACATTACCATGTGCCAGTGAAGTGTAGAATATGCCGTCTACCTAAACTAAAATGCATTAATGTTCTTAATTAGGTGTTGCATTATACGTTATCTCATACGTTCTTATTTGGCTAATGATGTCAAGGATGGGAGCCTCCGTGGCTTAGGCGGCAGCATACCGGCCTCTCACCGCTGGGTCCGTGGTTCAAATCTCGGTCCCTCCATGTGAGATTTGTGCTGGACAAAGCGGAGGCAGACAGGTTTTTCTCCGGGTTCTCCGGTTTTCCCTGTCGCAAATTTCATTCCAGCAACACTCTCCACTATCATTTCATTTCATCTGTCATTCATTTAATATTAATAATAATAATAACATATGGCCTCGGGTGCCCGGTGCAAGCTCTATTTCACACCCAGAGGGCAGCTTGCATGTCGAATTTCGTCGTTCCTTGAAACGCTATGAAAGTCAGGAGGTTAGATATCTAAGCTCCATGACACTGTAGCGCTTTGTAGTAGAGAATGGAGGAACTTTGCGTTGGCGGAAAATCCCGAAATTAATTTTGCCATTATGAACACGGCTTACTGAATTCAAATGGGTTCTTTAACATGCCAACAACGTGTGACATGCATGTCGTGATTTTTGTCGCCTTTCAAAAATCACCTACCACGGCCAGGAGCGAACCAGCAAGCTTGGGGGGTTGGTAGTCCGACACGTTAACCACTCACCCACCGTGGCAAGGTATTCATTTAATCATTGCCCTAGAGGAGTGCGACAGGCTTCGGCAGCCGGCACAGTTCATATCCTCGCCGCTAGATGGGGGCTTCATTCATTCCAGGCTGTGGATTTTCATGTCAAGAATGGCGACCACGTCACACTAGACAATTCGTGCTGCCAAGTTTTAATTTACATTACAAGTGACAGTTTCATTGTCTGCAAGTGGTTTGCAAACGCGTTGATTTTGAAATATGGTAGCGACAGTGACCGCAACCCTGATTCAACCCAATAGCAAGAAAATTACTATAAATCACAATGTTTGTAGTCATGGGAGGCAAGTGGTAAGGTATCTCCGCCAGGGGCTCACATCTAGTGGGATGTGGGTTGGCGACCACGGGACCCCAGCTGAGTCCGGCATTGCTTCCACTTACTTGTGCCGGGCTCCTCTCCGTCTTCTTTCCTGTCGACCTCCCTTGGTCAACTCTTGTTCTCTTCCGACCCCGACGGTATTAGGGGTATCCGAGGCCTAGGGAGTCTTTCACTCTCCCGCCTTAATTGGCCCTTGTCCCATATTTCCTGATCCCTCCTTCTTCGAGGGGTCAGACCTCTTGTTTTATTTTCATTATATTTCCTTTGCTCTTTAAGATTCCCGCACTGTTTTTGTTTATTGGACCCCCGTGTATCTCTAAATTCCATTTAGCGATATTTCTTTTGCATCTACACTCCATTTTGTAGGTGTTTTCAACCTCAATTGCATTTTGTAAGGATTGACAATCTAAAAAGCTTTTTAGCAAGTCTTTCAGTATAGGGACTGGGACTTTAGTGAGTATTTTGAATCTCAATTGCATTTTGAATTTTCAACCTAAACCTCTTTTTGCAAGTATTTTCAATCTAAATTGCATTTTGTAAGTATTTTGAATATCAATTGCACTTCGTGATTATTTGGAATCTGAAATGTTCATTTTTCAATCCAAATTGCATTGTGTATTTTCAATTGCAATTACATTTTGTAAGTATTTTGAACTTCAATTGCATTTTGTAAGTATTTTGAACTTGAATTGCATTTTGTACGTATTTTCAATCTCATTTGCATTTTGTAAGTATTTCGACTGTGCATTGCATTTTGTACGTATTTTGAACTTAACCTTCATTTTGTGTGTATTCCTCAATCTATTCCTTTTGTGAGTAGTTTCGTTCTAAATTCCCTTTAAGTATTACCGCTCTCCTTTTTGTAAGTATTTTCCTTCTCTCTTAATTTTCATTCTGGTGTCCACTTCATTGACATTTTCGCTATCACCCAGACCATTAGGGGCCAATAACCTAGATGTTGGGCCCCTTAAAACAACAATTATCATCATCAGGTAAGATTTCATCATAACCTACTCAAGGATTACGTACAGTATTAACATAGGCCTAGGAGGCATTGGACCAGGCACGCTGTATTAGACTAAAAAGAGGTTTCGTCATACCTCATTCAAGGTCTACTGTACGAACAGTATTAGCATAAGAGGCATTCGAATCAGCTACGCTGTAATGGACTAAAATAAATGAATCTGCGTCAAGTATTGTTTTTTCGCTGTCCCGACAATTTGTACCGGACATTTCGTGCCAAGTTTGTTTTTTTACCGTAATAATTAGCCTATGTGTTCCACAATAATACAGGGTGTGGCACTTCTGTCTTTCGGAATATTTGGGAAAATACAAATCGGAATAAAGCATAGTTCCAATATCCCCCCAGGGGCTCACATCTAGTGGGACGTGGGTTGGCGACCACGGGACCCCAGCTGAGTCCGGCATTGCTTCCACTTACTTGTGCCGGGCTCCTCTCCTTCTTCTTTCCTGTAGACCTCACTTGGTCAACTCTTGTTCTCTTCCGACCTCGACGGTATTTAGGGTATCCGAGGCCTAAGGAGTCTCTTCCCTTTCCGCCTTAATTGGCCCTTGTCTCATTTTTTCTGATACCCTCCTTCTGCGAGGGGTCAGCCTTCTTTTTCTTTTCATGTTATCTTCTTCCTTCTGCTCAAGGCCCTCAAGGAGGCAGGGTGTATGTAGCCCCACCACTTCTGGTGCACCCTGGATAGTGCTACACCCTCAGGGGCTCACGGCTGGTGAGTTCGGGAATTGGCGACCCCGAGGGATTCCTAGCTGGGTCCGGTTTCCCCCTTTTGTCCTTGACCTGTGGGAAGACCATCTCCTCTTTCACTTTCCTATCTGCCTTTCATGGCTCTCCTTCCTTGCAAGTCCCTCAATCCGCATTCTTCGAGGATTGAGGGCATTTCTTTTCCTCCTGTCCTTTATTTGCCTTATTCTCCTTTTGTTTTCCATTTCTTCTTCTAGTATATAAGTTAGTAGTTAGTTTTAGTTTACATTTCATTTTCATCTTCACGATCACCCAAACCGTTAGGGGCCGATAACCTAGATGTTACAGGCCGGACGTTTGTTTTAGACGATTGCCCTTGACCTTGAAGCCAGCGGGTGAGCCTACACACACTCACTCTCTCACCCTATCGCTTCACACTTGTCACCACCGATCTGATGTAATGGAATTCCAGACTTGAGCACACAGTACAGTCCACGTCGAAGTATTATGTCACGCGGAAGTACACGTTACTTATTTACGAACAGAACGTCATTATATTTGCCAATAACTGTACTTCAGCAGTAGGTGTGAAACAGCTTTGTCAATCATCGGACCGCTTGGAGCAGCTGATAACAACACAGGTACTGTAGTAACTCGCCTCCAGGCTTCCATTAAGATTTTTCACTCGTCTAAAACAAACGTCCGGCCTATAGGCTCCTTATAACAACAATTATCATCATCATCATCATCATAGTTCCAATAAAAGTTGTTCACCTCGAAGAGGGACATCCATTAACATTCGTAAAGCTCCACCCCCCTGCACTACCCCCGGCGGTCGGAAACGTGGGGAGGGGACTTTGAAATCTTAAATAGGAACCCCTATTTTTTACTACAGATTCTCCGTGAAAAAATATGTAACTTTTGTATGAACATTATTTTTTGTTTCATGATAGATGGCGCTGTAATCGGCAAAAATGAAAATGAGTTGAATATCGTTGAAAAATGGTATTATCTAAAAGAAAATACACATCAGAATAGGACTCACAGTAATCAAGCACCCCGAGATAGTGAGAGGCAAGGGGACTCACAGTAATCAAGCACCCCGAGATAGTGAAAGGCAAGGGGACTCACAGTAATCAAGCGCCCCGAGATAGTGAGAGGCAAGGGGACTCACAGTAATCAAGCACCCCGAGATAGTGAGAGGCAAGGGGACTCACAGTAATCAAGCACCCCGAGATAGTGAGAGGCAAGGGGACTCACAGTAATCAAGCGCCCCGAGATAGTGAGAGGCAAGGGGACTCACAGTAATCAAGCACCCCGAGATAGTGAGAGGCAAGGGGACTCACAGTAATCAAGCGCCCCGAGATAGTGAGAGGCAAGGGGACTCACAGTAATCAAGCACCCCGAAGGGAACAAATTACTACTACGTCCATGTCGTTGTTCCTGGGTAACTCTAAAACAGGGCCATCCAGACAGCGCTCCTCGAGCGCTAGCATTCCGGCCGCGCTCTAAGCTAGTGCTCCGAGCTCTTTGATGGAAGGTAGAGTCTGAAGCTTGGCTGGCTGAGCGCGCTGAAGTGTGCAGCTGATCCATCAGTCGCTAGTCTAGTCCAATGTGCTTTGTTGACAGCGTGTAAGTAAATCAGTTTCGCAGTGGTCATGACTGAACATAATACAAAAAAAAACAGTGGTGAAGCAGCAGCCTTTAAAACAGAATGGGAAATTTCGTTTTTCTGTACAGCTTATAAAGGGCATGCCTAATATTTAGTGTGCTACAGAGATTTAAAGTGTTAAAAAGAACACAATTTGTTGTTGAATTTTCCTCTCTAATATGTTCACATTTCAGTGTGGAATAAATTACAATATTCTTTATTTAACACTTGCGTTCGTTTCCTGCACATTCCATACATCGGAGTAGCATTCGATTTGTATATGCGGTATATTTGTTATGGCGAAACAGCCCTATTAATATGTCAACAATCCCACATGAGCCGTCGGCCACACGACTGTACGTACGTATTTTGTCAGCGTGGCCGCGCCCGGGGAGCACTGGGCAGTCAGACTAGCGCTCCTTCCCCTACCACCACTACACTGTGGCAGGATGAGACCTGAGACAGACGGATGATGTTCCGACCGCGCTGACAAAATACTGTGCCCGTCAGGGTTGCCAACAACCGAAATGACATCCCTAACACCTCACCTGTCGGACCCATGTGCCATGAGGATCAGGTGAATTTCTTATAGGCCATAGCGGCACGAGATTCCATGATCCAGGGGATCCGTGGTAACATGGTTGCTAAAAAGGTCATAGACAGCCTAAGAAAATACACCTCCTAAGGCCTGTATCACACTACACTCGCTAGCATGGAAGCTGTTGTGATTGCTGGTATAAAATCTTGTATGATTCTGTTCATCCTCGTCCGTACACCTGCCTTTATGGCTGAAGTGTATCACACGCTAGCATTTCGTGTGCCAAGTTGTAAGAAATAAAACATGGAGGACGGTTGTCGTTTGGGGGTAAAATTTACAGTCGATTCGCATTATTAACGCAAAGCGGTCGTGAAGCTTGCTTTAAGCATAATAGCGGAAACTCCTCGCCAAAACAGGAGACAGCGCTCCCCAGCACCACCTAGCGGTCCGAGTTGGCAACGTAAGCCCAGCTGATTTACAACCGTGAGATCCAATCAAGCAATTATAGTAGATTATTGACCTGTGGATGATCTAATTATCCAATTGTAATGGTTGGTACAGGGAGTATTTGTGTCATACATGGCTGTAATAATTATAAACAACAAAGTGATCCAAAATCTTTCTTCAGGTTCCCAAGAAATAAGGAAATGTAAGTATGAATTTATTGTAAACAAGTAGCCTACCATTACACTGATAGTTCGGTTTTCTTTTAATACAGAATGCTTTTATAATATAATTTAGCATATTTTAGTCTGTTGTTTATTTATTTATAGATGCACGCAGTGGGTTATTCGAAGCAAAATGCTTCTCCTCATGAGTGTGCTCAAGATCTGTCACACAAAATGTCAGAAATATTTAGATTCAATTTTGAACAATTTTTGATTGAAAGCACGCATGGGGTCAAAATCAAGACGGTTAATTTACTTACGACTGAATGTGCCACACCGGAGGGAGTATGCAAGAACTGTATTCTGTTGTTGGCTAGCAGATATTTTGCAGTCTTCATAAAGGCATTTGTGAATAGACTATGACAAATAATTCTTCTGAATCGTATGTAAACATAGGAAGTGTTAAATTACGGAAAGTAACACATCAATAAGTGTAAATGCTTACGGATATGTATGGACATATTCCAGACTTCAGCAACCCACACCAATACCATGTCATGAATTATCTGCAGCATTTTTAGCTTATTTTCAATTTTGAAAAAATAGGCTTATGAGATCACCTTTTGTCCGTGTGCGTGCGTGTGTGTGTGTGTGTGTGTGGTGTGTGTGTCCCCCTAATAAATACTAAATGGCTGGAACGATTTCAATGGAACTCGGTAAGTTCATAGCACTACTCCGGACGACCCCGACCGCGCCCTTCAAATTTTGTTACGTCTCACCAATCCAACATAGCGGCTGTGTGAAATATTTCACCAGCATTCAATATCTCCGAAACTATTCCCGATATCACCCTGGAATGTTTTACGGTAATAAAGGGAACTACTAGAAGTTCACCTATGTAACTTTTGAAAAACTGGTGTCTTCAAAACCAACATGGTGGCCACGCGAATTTGCGACTTTTAAATAGACGTTTCTCGCGATTTAACCAACCAAACGCAATAAAACTTGGTACAGTATATGTTTATACACATTGTAACGCACCGACATCTAACTTCGTTCAATTGTTTACATATCCACAAGATGGCGGACGTGCATAATATTTCACTGGCATTCTATATCTCTGGAACTATATGCGGTATCGCCCTGAAATATTGTACAGAGATAAAGGGCACTACTGGAAGTTCATCTATAAGACTTTCAAAAACCGGTAAACTACAAAACGAACATGGCGGCCAAGCGAATTTGAAAATTTTAAATAGACCTTTCTCGCGATTTAATGTTCCAAACGCAATGAAATCTGGTACAGGAAATGTTTATACACAATGTAATGCACTGGTATCTATTTCAGTTCAATTGTTTACATAATCTCAAGATGGCAGCTGTGCGAATTTTATAATTAAGTTTTTATTTCTTGTGTCGTAATCATGCGATCGAAGTGAAACTTTGAACAATGAACCTACGCAATAATTTTCTTTTAATGGTACATGACTCTATGGCCTATACATTTAACAATCCAACATGGCGACCATCCGAAATATTAAGACGGCTCTGGATATCTACGAATCTATTATAGCAATCAAACTGAATTATTTTATGTTCATAGGGGCTATGAACTTAAGATCACCTATAGGACTTTAAATAACCTGGTGATCACAAATCCAACATGGTGGCGACGCGAAGTATACATATTCACATGGACGTTTCTCGCAATTTAACCATCCGAGTGCAGTGAAACTTGGTACAGTAAATCCTTATACGAATGTTAATCCACTGGCATCTAATTTATTTCAATTGTTTCAATAACCACAAGATGGCAGCTGTGCGAAATTTCAAAAACTCTTTTTTACTTCTTGTGTCCTAATCATGCGATTGATGTTTGAATGCTACACGTACACAATAATCTTCATGTAACAGTACATAACTCTAGGACCTACATATATAAAATCCAACATGGCGACCATCCGAAATATTTAGTCGGTTCTCAATATCTACGAATCTATTACATCAAACTGAAATTTTGTATGTTAATAGTGTCAGTTAACATAAGTAGGATATATGAAAATAGGCTGTATAGTTCTTCACGGAAATACTTATTTAGAATTCTATATAAATTGTACAGAACCAAGTATCTTTTTTTTTTTTTAACACTGATCTTTAAATTATTTGCTGCCTAAATATCAATCCGAGACATATGTTAACTTCACAATGCAATTTCGGTCGGTGCGCACTCAAAAATGCTAGCTGTGGGTGGCAAGAAGGGTAATGCTGTCAACTCGCACCAAGAGATGGCACTGTGATCGCTGTCGCCAGGCGAGCGCATGCTTTTACGGCCGATTTTCCGCTATTATCTTTATAAGCTATTCGCTTTAAGTACATTTGAAAACATGCCTGGTACTGAATGAATGCATTCCAATCAATATTTAAGATCTAACTGTTATAATTCGTATATAACCATACGCGCTAATAAGAAGCGTAACAAAATGCGGTAAACTCTGCTGGAAAAGTGTGTAAGTGGTATCGCGCCTGCTAACTGCTTTGAAGATCCCGGGTTCAAGTCATCCAGCGGCGAAAATTTTTACTTCCTTTTAATTATTTTATTATATCCTCCTCACGTCGTACAACAATATTGCAACTTAGTTTTGTCTACATGATCTACGAGGACGATAGTAAACATGTTTTCTCTCATAAAATTCTATTCTCCCCAAATACTGTTTAAAACCATGGGCGGATACTATTCGTGATAACTATTAGATTTTAAACAGTTCAAAATGTATCCCATAATAATAATAATAATAATAATAATATGACACGTCCTGTATTTAAGGGATATTCGCGAACTGAATCGAATGTAGGTGGCAGGTCAGTCGCGACAAAATGGTGGTTGCAAGGGTGATAGACTTCTTGATATGATTGTGTTGAATGTTGTTGACAATTCTAGGCGGGCTCTTGTTGAAGGGCAGGCATTTTTAGATGCCAAGCACATAATTATGTGTGGGAAAGTGCTAGAAACAGAAGATTGTATGAGACTTGAAGCTTTATGCTTACAAACTAGTAATTTAAAAGGAGTACCTTATCCGATTCAAAATGAAATTCGTTTACCATTGGCCAAGAAAAAAATAATTTGTTCAGGAACATGTAGGCCTAATAAGTGTGCAGTCGGTACATTGCTTTACATACTTCAGTAAGTAGATACATTTAAATTTGAAAGATAAACCGGTAGCCTAATACCGGTACTGTCGAAGTCAATACATCAACGACTGTAGCTTAGCCTACAAGTTCACTAACGTATTGTTACGTGCCACCCCCCTAGTGGCACTTTTTGTTAACTGGATTACGGTGGGTTGAAGCACAACAGATTGTTCCTTTAAATTAAATAATTAACTTTATTGCGGCCAGAAAGATACAGCACTCATCAGTAAATACAAGCAATTATTACCTTACTCCAGTTTCCTCCTCGGCGAGAACACTTCCCCTTTCACTTGTCAGTAAGCCGCAGAAGTTAATCCCTCGTAATGAGGTGGCCCCGTGCGTTGGCTGGAAATATCTGCACTCAGCCTGTCACCGTACTACACACTGTTTCACAATGCACCACATTCACTTATGTCGCACTCGAAAAACACACTCGTTCAAGACACAGTTCCTCTGTAGGCTTCTCACTTCCTCACTGTCAAGAGAATCAGCTTCTCTAGGGGTTTCGCAAGTCACCACACTTCTGTCGCTCAGGATAAACGCTCGCACTAGCTCATAAAAACACAACAACAACTGCTGCTTGACATGTCGCTCTTATATAGCAGGCCGGTGACTCAATAAATGCTTCTAGACCCATCCAGGGTTCACGGCTTCTCGAGGTTTGTTCTAGTAGTCCTGTTGCATAAGGCGCACACAATACACTGAGGCCGAGCAGCCCAGCCCTGGGGCAGTGGTGACTCATGCGGCGAGCGATGAAACGAACTCACAGCCGTAACAGTATAAAGAATGTCTAAATTTTTAATAGGCACCTGACTATAAACTTAAAAGACCAGAGCTTCACAGATTTGAAGGAGCAATGGGGCAAGTTAAAGAAAGACGACCACATGTAGGCCTACCATAAAGCGAACCCTAAAATTGTTTTTTGCCACATGGGAAGAACAGCTGTCAAATCGACCTTGCTAAGTCACCTAGTTTGTAGTGCAGGGAAGAATGTAGGGTACTAGTTATTGTAAGAAATTATTAATATAAAATTCTCCTTTGTAAAATGCCAGCCGCATGCGATCATATACTTCGAAATCGGCTTTGCGACGCGAAGTAATCGACTCCATTCCGTCTGAAAAGCTTTCTTTTTTGTGGAAGTAATGCATTGATATGGCAATTATTGTATTCGAGGAGCACAGCGTAACTGAGCAATTATATTACTCACTTTTAGCCTCAATTTTTATGAAAATAACTGAAAAAACGAGAGAAGAGCACACCCATCAACTCAAATCACATGTTATTGTATATGTTTGTATGATTCCATCACCCTTCCGCTAGTTCCAGATAAAGGCAGCGCCGTCGCTTGAGTTCGCGAATAGCAAGCGCTTTTCACACAAACGCTGTACAGAGAAAATATAGTTCCGTTCAGATGTATTTATTCGAGGGCCTACCTACATAACAAATGTATTTGTTAATTTTGTCGCTAAGATCTCTACTAGAACGAGAAAAGCAATCCGATTGGTTGTTGTATTCAAACTTCCATGCAAACTGCCAGGAAAAATAGCACCTGTTCAATTTCGTGAGTTGTATGGAAGCTACCATGGAAGGCAGAACCTAGTATGGAAGGTACAAATCACACGGTAACAGAAGCGTGTATGCCCGTACTGGTGGAAGGCTTAAAGCTAGACTGAGAAATAAACTTCCAGGCTTAAGTAAAACTTGTAGAAATATTTATTCAAAATATTCAGACACCTAGCCTAGTTCGGAGGGTTTCTATCGGCTAATCCGCAAACTAATAAATAAACAAAAATAAAAGATCAGGACCCTACCTGTAAACTACTATAAACCCTCGCGAAAGATCTATTGGACAAAGTAAAGCAACAACAGCAACGCTAGGAAAATGGTACGGCAATAATCTCTAAGTCAAGTTACAAAATAAGCTAATAACGGAGTTTACATTTAACAGGGTAGCAATAGCAAATCTAAGTTAGGATGGTACCATTTCCTCATTTACATTTAGTGTTAAATAATCTAGCTAATTCCTAACAATTAATACAAAATTTACGGCGATGACGTCCGTAAAGCAAAACAGTTAGTATAAATCTACATGACAAGCCGTAAAAAAAACATTAATGCCCTCTTACAATCTAAAAAAAAGGGTAAACATGGGATTATCATACACTTGAATAAATAACAAGACCATAAGCAATATTATTCCTGCCTTCGCCCTGGGTTACTATTTGTAAACCAGTGTCATCTACGTGCATGTCATTCACGGTGGCAAATGCGTAGTAAAAACTACGTCTAACATTGCATGAGGCTCACGCTCCACCAGCTACTGACTGAAGGTTGAGCAAGCACTCCGTCGATAAAAATTAGTGTCATCTGTCCTAGATTACTTCCACAAAAGAAGTGTGCACAAAGCAAGTGTCAGCCAGCAGGTCCAAAATGCAAGAAAATCAAGGTTAAATGCTATAAACAATTAGTTATAGTTTATAATAATGACGTGTTTTTTATTATTAGAATGTCGGTTTAGATTATCGTTGGTTTATGGCGAATAGGCTGACAATCCTGAATACCTTGGGCTCAGCAGTAGCAGTCTCGTGCGAGATCAATCTCTGCTATAAAACACCATCAACGAGCTCTCCCGCTCGGACATAACAATAACACAGGTTATTAGTGGCTCTCGGCTCACTTAATTTACCTCTGGGTCGGTCTGGAATGAACATCAGTTACCTCCCTACAATAACACAGTCAACAGAATCGAAGTCTGGACATATAAATATAGCCTCTACACAGGTGCCTCATCTAGCCTCTCGATCTCAACAAATAAACCTTAACATAACGTGTAATCATTCTCAAATGGAGAAGAAAAGTAGTCTCTCCAATAGCGATGTAAACACATGGCTCTTGCCAGTCAGATCAAAGTAGCAAAACATCGGAATATTACAAAATGGTGGCAACAAATGGTTAGTAATGCTATAAGCATTGTCAAAAAGGTCTGAAAAAGTATGTCTCACTGAATGAGTGGTGCTCTAGTACATTGCATGCTGGGAACTATTACCACCTGTCCATGACTTGAGCTAGGCTCGCTACTCATAGTCATCTACACGGACAGTTTAAAATGAAACAGCACTGAAGGCAGGCAGCTTTCTCGCAGAAAGTCTATCAGAAAACTGGCCTCGTTATCTGGTCCCAAATATAATATAAAATAGCATAAGCATCAAGCTTACAATCACGCCTCAAAACCAGACACAAAGACGTGGCATGTCAAATAAAAGAAAAATACAGATATATCACTTGTTCTGAACTTCTTTGAAATCTGCAGATATGTCACTCCATATCTGCTTTGTCTAACTATAACCAAAATAATAACAATGTCGAAACACCTGACACAAAATAAACATAAAAAAGTCGCAAATCTTACAATTGCTAAGTTTGCCAATGATACGGCATTCATTACAGGGTTCGATGCTAGATTGCATACAAAATGTAACACCCTAAATGTGTTCACAACTTGAACTGGATGGCTTCTTAGCACATCAAAATGAAAATGACATTGAATTACAAAACTGGTAGCTTCAGTCGACTACCTACTGATACGAACTGTTCTAACTAAATCAGTGGCGTGACAACATTTACAAGAAAGGGGGTGTTATAAAAATAACACTGGCCATGACGTCTGATCGTCATCCCAAATAACTATACACAAAATCACCCACCTAGGGTTGGACAAAACGTAGTAACAAAGACTACAGTCATGCTTAGCAGGGGTAGAACTAACATCTTAGCGATGTCCATCAGAATGCACTGTGATCGAAAAAGATTCAATCACAACGGGTGACTAACAAATCACTGAAAGTGAACTACAAGGATTAATTCTAACAGTACAAAACCTACCTATGGCTTGTCAAGGAGTTCGGCTGGTTCTACAATAAACTACACTAAGCTACACCACAAAAGAACCTCACAAGAAAGGATGTCTACATCTTAGTCGTTCCAACGACCTGAGGGATACAATAAGTCTTTGATCTCCGGACAAGGGTTTTGCAACCTGGGCCTCCACATGGGCTCTATCCATTGCCATGGCCTTCATTCGTCCTCGTCGTTGTCGTGATGATATGACCAGACTCCTCTCCAAAGTCGTCATGTTCCTTGGCTTAGCGGATGCTAAAGTCATGGTTCTCCTGTCATCGGCTGTAGTTCTCCGGTCCTCTCCGTCACATCATGAAGTTTAGCAGTTCATCTCCACAGGTGATGAGTAATAAAGATCGTCGTACACGTGGTTATCAGGAAGTGACATGTTTAAATATGAAGTAACCACTTGAAAATACGGAAAATGAGCATAGCACAGTTCCACTGAAGCTTTAATATGGTAATAACTTCACTGCTTTTACACGGCGCAGATGATTTATAAATTGGCCATGCACTGTTATCTGCCTCACTATCACAGATTTTAATAGCCCACAAATCACGTGGCATCGAAGTTGTATGTTACAGAAATTAATCGCTCTTGGGATGATAGCAATATTCGTAGTAGTGAGTGTTAGAATAATTCACTGGATTAATTATAAATTCACAGTAATTGACATATTTCCTCGTCACTTGACGATGTTGAAATTTCCACAACACGTGGTTGAAAATGTGGTGTTCCACGATGCACAATTTTAATCACTTTTCCAAAATTCACAAATAGCGTGGCACAAGCCTTCTCTGGCTGTAATATTCACTCGAATGATGCACAGTTCGTTGCAGAATATTGTGCGATGCACAACGATTACTTTCCTCGCCTTCCAGGCGGACTATTTCCTCGTCTTTAAGACGGACTTCACAAACACATCCAATCTGAATGGAAAACCAAACACATGTGCTAGGAGCTCTGTCCTGCGCTGCGAGAACTTGTGAATACACTAGTCGTGCAGAGACTGGTTGGTTCCGGTTCGCGTATTTGCGATGTTAATGCCTTACCAAAAGTAGAAATGACATTCTGAAGAATGTTTCAATGATACAAAATTACAACATGAGAATATATGAGCTTCGTAGAAAATAGAAGTGTCATAATTAAGCCTCAGATTATATTTAAAAATGGTTTTCTGCATAGTCAAAAGATCAACCATTTATAACTCCAAAGAATGTTAGCATGTGATGACAGCATGGCTGGTCAGTGGGTACGTTCTAAGGTGATGCATCAAAATGCATTGCAATGAAAAATATCACATGAACCAGTGCTTAGCGGGTTCAATACGTACGTTCAGTCGTGCGGTCGACGGCTTTTGTGGGATTGTTAACATCATATTGATGGGGCTGTTTTGCCATAAAAATATACCTTACATAGGCCTACAGGGTGAGATTTTTTTCTAATTTTTCAACTAGCTCCATAGGACGAATACATTCCGCCGCGTCCATTAGGCACTCCTTGATTAAATTCCCTTCCGCGAAGAGTTTCCCAGCTTTGGCAATTCGCATCGAACATTTGTAGCTTGCTCGTAAATTGCGTCCACCAACCTCATTCTCCTGTTGGACAGAAATACGGCAAGTAACAATTTGTAGTGTTCTTCAGTTAATTAAGTCGTTTGTTTGTAAACAAGCATTTTAAAATTAAAACACTAATACTTACAGAAAAGTGATGCTTGAAATATTCTGTCAATTCTTCCAAATTCGATTGGCGACTGGCGTCTGTCAAATCACCGTAATCATCCCTGTGGTTGGCACTGAATTCCCCTTCCAAATTGTGTTTCTTTAAACACATTAAATCTCGGTGGCACACGAAACATTTGGCATGCCCTTTATAAGCTGTACAAATTTCCCATTCTGCTTTAAGGGCTGCTGCTTCGCCACTCCTTTTTTAAATATGATGTTCAGTCATGGCCACTGCTAAACTGGCTTACTTACACGCTGTCAAAAAAGCGCATTGGACTAGACTAGCGACTAGACGCGCTCAGCCAGCCAAGCTCCTCCCACCCCTAACGATACTACCTGCCACCAAAGTGCTCGGAGCACTGGCTAAGAGCGCGGCCAGAGCACTAGATGAAGCTGCTCGTACGGGCAGATTCGGATGGTGGGGTCATGTGAAGAGAAGGGTGAGGAGAGATTACCTAAGAGGTTAATGGCTGTAGGTGGTAAGATAAATAATCTAGAGTAGACCTGTTCAGATTCAGTGTTGAATTATTGCAGTGCTAACTGCTAATAAGGCATCATGGAGGTGACATGTTCGCAATCAGAGGCTTGCAGACTAGACTGGACTCTGAAAGGCAAAACCATCTCAAATGAAAATGTACACACTAATACAGCCATCACAATCAGACAGGTTATCAGATAAATTCTACACTCACAGGGTTACATGACCACGATGTTTCGAAGCCCCTAAATAAATGAAAACCAACAACAACAACAACAACAACAACAACAACAACAAAACAAACGTAATATCTCCTGTAACGCGCATATCAAACACACTCTCGACGGTTATACGTATGATAAGAGTATACAGTTATCGGCTTCACGGATTTCTCCCGGTGTCCTTTAGTCCAGTAATCTAGTAATAGTCCACTATAGGCACACACGGCTCGTGGTTTATCCACGATTGTGACCCCGTCAAACTCTCTGCACTACTGACAATTTACGCTCATGCCTTAAGCCTTGTTCCCACGGCCTGGCGAGCGTACTCACAGACTGTAGTCTGTTGTGGCCTGTCGTGCTCTGTTGTATTCTGACCCCAAGCCGTTCCCATGGAGCGGAAAGGCTCTTGACTCGGTGAATCTGAGCGGCCACAAGTCTAGAAGAGTCACCAAAGCTACAATGGTAGGAATACGCGCAAGAAGAGCTTGCCTCAGAATGCTGCGCAGATCTTCGGCAATGTTCGGGTGAGCTCGGTAGTGGCAGAACACGCCCCTTCCACTTCGCTGCAGTAGTTCGCTGGCAGCAGTTCTGAACGGACCGTCTGCTCCAGCTGGAGGTGTAGCATGCTAAACTGTGACTGGGATCTCAGCGCGTGATTGTAATGCCTTACACAGTAGTTATTTACCTGTGCCAGGACACAGTAACCTATACTCTATAGTGTTTGCTGCTTCCTTGCACTCCACGCTGGATTTACAGCTGTAGACCACGTCTCGCCATGAGCCCACAGGCATAAAGAAAGCAGTGTGCCCGGTAATCAGCATTCGGGGGACATACAGGAGCCCCGCAATGAGCATTAAACTACGCCGATTGATATTGGTCTCTGCGCATCGTTGAATTTCGGCAAGCTCTTCTTGCGAGTACTCTACAGTGTTCAGTGGCTTGTAAAATTATTTAGTTCCAGTCCCAGTTCCCGTATTGTTACTTACTCGTACGTCCTGTAAGTCGCCATCAAATTTTATTTCTTCTTTTTCAGCTCCTTTAACCCTTTATAGGGCAAAAAAATGGTTTACTTTTATGTGTTTCTCATTTTAATTCATTTTAATTATTATAAATAATGTTATTTTTTGTTTCACTAATTTTAATGTTTATGTATTTATTTTAAATTTTCGATTTATGTTCTTCTGGATTTAATTTTGATATTTTATTGAATTAACTAATTTCGAATTGATTTTTACAATTATTTTCATAAATATTTTATGTTTATTATTTTATTGTTTATATTTCTTTTATTATTGTAATTTATTTTTATGATATTTATATTTTATTTTCACACTTTAATTGTTAATGTTTTATTTTATTTTTTATTTTTTAAAATGTTATCAAACACATTACGTCAATTCGAAATTTGCCTGAAAGATTCAACTATCAGCGTGTATGAAAGCATAATCTGTTCTTATAATAATAATGACAGGTGGTTCATATAGAACCACTATCCCATAAAGGGTTAAATAACACTCAACGCTGATTATATTATACCTTGTATTCATTTCCAAGCATCAAATATCTTGTTTCTATCTTTGCGGGTTCGAAATAGAAGGTGATCCCTTGTACAGATCTAAAAACTCCATAATCACTACATTAGATAATTAACCGTAATCAAGCACTGAAAAGTCCAGAAAACTGCATAATAATAATAATATCGTATGGCCTCGGGTCCAAGCTTTGTTATTTGGCGCCCAGAAGCAGCTTTGATGCGTTTAGCGCACCAAAAATATTCAGTACAAATTGCAACGGCGTGTTTTGCGACTTTTACATCGAGCTTCGAGAAAATTATCAAGGTACGTTACAGTTTCGGCAAGTCGAGTTGGTGCCGACAATGGGAGAAAGTCACAGCTTAAATTGCCAACCAAGCTTGCAGTTTGGACGTCGGTAAAATTTTTGGTGTGAAAAAGCCCCAAATTCCTATCCGTGCATTGCTGCACATTCATCGTGACATCACTATAGACATCGATTCGGTAATCACAAGGTTTGCTAAACAAAATAGACGAGTTGATTTTGTTATATAAATAATCGTTTTTATATAACAGGTATGAAGTTGTAAATATGTAGAGTTGTAACAGAACATAATAATTGCAATAAAGATATTTTCAGTAATGAATAAAATGAAAAAAAAAAACCTGTTTTTCAGTTAAAATTCGTTAAGTTTTATTTGTCTGTTTTCGTTTTTTGAGTTTGGAAAAAAATTTGGTCTCCATTTGGTGGGGAGGTCATGACCGCCGTGACCCCCCCCCCCCCCCCCCCCCGCTTGAATCCGCGCCTGCTTTCATGTCAAATTTTGTCGTTCTTTGGAGCGCTATGAAAGTCAAGGAGGTTAGATATCTACGCTCATTGACTCTATAGCGCTTTCTAGTAGATAAATGGGGAACTTTTGTGTGGGCGGAAAATCCCGAGATTAATTTTGCCATTATGAGCACAGCCTACTGAATTCAAATAAGTTCTTTAACATGCCAACATCGTATGACATGCGTGTCGTGATTTTTGTCGTCTTTCAGAAATCACTTACCAGAGCCAGGAGCTTGGGCTTAGTAGTCCGACTCCTTAACCACTCATCCACCGTGGCAAGCTAGAAAACTGAATAAACCTGCACAAACCACAACAGATCGTGGGAACGGGTGCTCGAGCTGTACTGAGGCTTGTCATCCTTAGAGCCCCAAGCCTTTGATGTCAGAGGGAGGTACCGACAATACACGGAAAAGTCCGAGCTACCCCGAGTCACCTCGAGTAATAACGAGTCTTTCCGTTCCCAGGCTCTCCAAGCCACAGGCCGTGGGAACAAGGCTTTAGAATTTGGGGCTCGGCGAGTGTATGATATTCCAATGCGAATTCGGGGCCCACATAAACGAAACGGTGAAGTGAACTGCATCAACCTATTAAGGGACACTAGGACTGAGTTGGGCAAAAATGACAAAATAACTGTTTTGTTTTTCCCATGTGTATATTTTATGGACACCTGTGGATAATTTCAGTAGAACAGTTTTCATGCACCGCCATTTGTAAAGGATCTGTGGCATTTTTAAATCTCCTCCGCGTAGGATGATGTTGGAAGGGAAATCATATGAAAGTAGGTTATATTTTTAAAAATAGAAATCCTAGAAAGTCGTATGTTAACTCAAATGAAAGGTCTCTATTCTCTTTATCTCTAGAACAAAACTTTGTATTTTTCAGGTTTTTCCCAAAAAAGTTTCATTAGGTGAGCCAAACTGTTTAATAGAACATTCGATTTGATAAAAATGCTTTTATCTTCAAAGAACACTTTTAGGTAATCAAAATGTGCATGAGATATTCACCAATTTTACTCAAACAATTACTGGATATTCAGAAATACATGTGTTGTAAGATAACATTGCAATATCTACAGTCACTTAGTAAATTACAGACCAAAACAAGTAGTTCCGTGAAGAACTATACAGCCTATTTTCATATATCTTAATTAAATACAAGTTTTTCGGGCTTGTAGGCCGTGGTCCAGACAGGATATCTCCCGACGTTTCACCGGAAACTGCGTCCGGCATTATCAAGGGTTCCGCTCCTTTCCTTGGGTCAGCAGTGCTGAGCGGAACCCTTGATAATGCCGGATAGAAAATTAAATTTTAAACCTCGTATATGCCATCTAAAGTTTGCTATTTCTTAGCGTTCTCTATTTATTTGAAATGGAAATATGAAAGTTTGAAGCCAAGGAGTGTAGTGACAACACTAAAATGGTCGCCATATTTAAATAGTGCCAAGTATCGAAATCAAAAGTAGCCTATATGTTAACCAGGTAAATCAGCTACTTCCATGTAAAATGTCATATAAATCGGACCAATGGTTCTTGCGTGATTGAGTAATGCACAGACACACACAATCTCATTTTTAGCCTATTTTCAATTTTGAAAAAATAGGCTTATGAGATCACCTTTTGTCCGTGTGTGTGTGTGCGTGCGTGTGTGTGTGTGTGATTCGTGTGTGTGTTTCCCCCCCCCCCCCTAATAAAATCTAAACGGCTGGAGCGATTTCAATGAAACTCGGAAAGTTCATAGCACTATTCCCGGCAACCTCGACCGTGCCCTTCAAATTTTGTTACGACTCACCAATCCAACATGGCGACTGTGCGAAATATTTCACCAGCATTCAATATCTCCGAAACTATTACCGATATTACCCTGACATTTTCTATGGTGATAGAGGGAACTACTATAAGTTCACTTATGTGACTTTTGAAAACCTGGTAACTACAAAACCAACATGGCGGCCAAGCGAATTTGCGACTTTTAAATAGACGTTTCTCGCGATTTGACCAACCAAACGCAATGAAACTTGGTACAGTATATGTTTATATACATTGTAATGCACCGACATCTAACTTCGTACAATTGTTTACATAATCACAAGATGGCGGATGTGCGAAATATTTCACCGGCATTCTATATCTCTGAAACTATTAGCGGTAAAACCCTGAAATTTTGTACGGAGATAAAGGGCACTACTGGAAGTCCATCTATAAGACTTTCAAAAACCGGTTAACTACAAAACGAACATGGCGGCCAAGCGAATTTGAAAATTTTAAATAGACCTTTCTCGCGATTTAATGTTCCAAGCGCACTGAAACCTGGCACAGGAAATATTTATACACATTGTAATCCACTGGTATCTAATTTAGTTCAATTGTTTACATAACCTCAAGATGGCAGCAGTGCGAATTTTAAAATTAAGATTTTATTTATTGTGATGTAGTCATGCGATCGAAGTGAAAGTTTGAATAATGAACCTACGCAATAATTTTCCTTTAATGGTACATGACTCTATGGCCTATACATTTAACAATCCAACATGGCGACCATCCGAAATATTTAGACGATACTGAATATCTACGAATCTAGTTTAGCAATCAAACTGCATTTTTTAATGTTCATAGGGGCTATGAACTTAAGTTCACCTATAGGACTTTAAATAACCTGGTGATCACAAATCCAACATGGCGGTGACGCGAATTATAAATATTCACATGGACGTTTCTCGCAATTTATCTATCCGCGTGCAGTGAAACTTGGTACAGTAAATCCTTATACGAATGTTAATCCACTGGCATCTAATTTATTTCAATTGTTTCCATAACCTCAAGATGGCAGCTGTGAAAAATTTTAAAATCTCCTTGTTTTTTCTTGTGTCCTAACTATGCGATTGAAGTTTGAATACTACACGTTCACAATAATATGCATGTAACAGTACATAACTCTAGGACCTACATATATAAAACCCAACATGGCGACCATCCGAAATATTTAGTCGGTTCTCAATATCTACGAATCTATTACAGCAATCAAACTGAAATTGTGTATGTTGATAGTGGCAATTAACATAAGTAGGATATATGAAAATAGGCTGTATAGTTCTTCACGGAACTACTTGTTGTATATTAGTATAGATTATTAGACTATCATTGAAATGTATGTAGCATATTGGTCTCGCTTTTTAGGTATCACATCAGTTTTCGTAGGAAAAAGTGACAGTCAGTCTAAAAGACTGGACTTTATATCATTTTAAATGCTACAAATGCTGAAAAATGCTAGAAAGGCTGGAGGCTTGTCGCTTCGCTCGAAGCCATAGACTCTTGACATGTTAGAAAATTATCTGCATAATACTTATCTTGTTTCAAATAACTCGCGAACGGCAAGTGCAAACCAAGGGCAAAGCAAGGTCAAACGCGCGGGATGCCTCACGCTCACCAGAGCGCGCGGGGACGTGCCCCTTCCATCCAGTCTAAAAACACTTATAGTGGGCAATGTATTGAAGATAGGGATATGCTCTCGCGGACTTTTTTTGTAGAACTTTTCATGCTGACCAATTCTTACGCTCATAGTATATTGATTTTTTTTAAACGGTTTGCCCAGCGTAAGCTTAAGAAGCGCACGGACGCCAAGTTTGTTTTCGACTTTTTCAGTGAAATCGTTACTGCTTGGCTTCCTTTGATCATACATAAGTTATTTTCTACAGAATCTTTCCTCGAGATATCCTTTACAGAAAGGTGAAAGCCGCATCAAAATCCATCCAGTGGTTCTCGAGATTACCCGTGACATCCAAGAATCGGGGATTTTTGTCTTATACTAACGAAGTAGAGATTGTCGGGGAACACATGCACCAAGCGGTACTATGACGTCACACACCTCAGTGCATCTGGGTACATTTCGTCCCGTCATCGTAACGTAACGCCAGACCCCAGCAAAACGCCGAAGTCGACAAGATCCTTTAAAATGATAAAATGATAAAATTATCCCCTTTACCGCTTTGGGTTAAGGATGTTGAATGCCCCACTCAATTATTTATAGCCCTGCTTGTATCTTCACCGTATTGCTTCACTTAAGAAGAGAGCCAAACGGTTAGTTTATTCAGATTAGTTGGCTTCCGTTTGAACATATGCACGCGTCAAAGAAAATATGTGATGCACTAATAAACAGTTGCTCAGTGCCATCGATGTATTTACTATGCCATGCCACATGAGGCACCTGGATCAACATTCTTCAGCTGTTTCCTCTCATAACAATGGACGTGAGACACTTCGTGCGAATGTTGGTTTCATGGATCCAGAGACGTTAATAGGCACTATAATACAGAGTCTAGGCATGAGAAGGCAGATCATGGCCTCCTCAATACAGTCACTAATACAGAGTCCCGCCATGTGAAGGCAGATCATGGCCTCCTCAATACAGTCACTATAATACAGAGTCCCGGCATGTGAAGGCAAATCATGGCCTCCTCAATACAGTCACTATAATAGAGTAGGGACATGTGGACCCAGATCATGGCCTCCTCAATACAGTCACTATAATACAGAGTAGGGACATGTGGACCCAGATCATGGCCTTCTCAATACAGTCACTATAATACAGAGTAGGGACATGTGCACCCAGATCATGGCCTCCTCAATACAGTCACTATAATACAGAGTAGGGACTTCTGGACCCTGATCATGGCCTCCTAAATACAGTCACTATAATACAGAGTAGGGACATGTGGACCCAGATCATGGCCTCCTCAATACAGTCATTATAATACAGAGTAGGAACATGTGGACCCAGATCATGGCCTCCTCAATACAGTCACTATAATACAGAGTGGGGACATGTGGACCCAGATCATGGCCTCCTCAATACAGTCACTATAATACACAGTAGGGACATGTGGACCCAGATCATGGCCTCCTCAATACAGTCATTATAATACAGACTAGGGACATGTGGATCCAGATCATAGCCTCCTGAATACAGTCACTATAATACAGAGTAGGGACATGTGGACCCAGATCACGGCCTCCTCAAAACAGTCACTATAATACAGAGTAAAGACATGTGGACCCAGATCATGGCCTCCTCAATACAGTCACTATAATACAGAGTAGGGACATGTGGACCCAGATCATGGCCTCCTCAATACAGTCAGTATAATACAGAGTAGGGACATGTGGACCCAGATCATGGCCTCCTCAATACAGTCACTATAATACAGGCTAGGGACATGTGGACCAGATCATGGCCTCCTCAATACAGTCACTATAATACAGAGTAGGGACATGTGGACCCAGATCATGGCGTCCTCAATAGAGTCGCTATAATACAGAGTAGGGACATGAGGACCCAGATCATGGCCTCCTCAATACAGGCACTATAATACAGGGTAGGGACATGTGGACCAGATCATGGCCTCCTCAATACAGTCACTATAATACAGGGTAGGGACATGTGGACCAGATCATGGCCTCCTCAATACAGTCACTATAATACAGAGTAAAGACATGTGGACCCAGATCATGGCCTCCTCAATACAGTCACTTCTTTTAGCGTATGGCTTTTAGTGCCGGGAGTGTCCGAGGACATGTTCGGCTCGCCAGGTTTGTAGTTGCTTCGAGACGGACACCCAATGGGTGAGCTACAAGTACCGTTGGGGAGGAAATTTGGAAGGTGAGGACGAGGAGTTGGAAGGTAGCGGCTGTGGCCTATAGTTAGGGACCAACCCCGGCATTTGCCTGGAAGGAAGATGGGAAACCACAGAAGACCATCTTCAAGGTTGCCGGTGGGGGGATTCGAAGCTCCTCGCCTCCCGGATGTGAGCGACTGCCAGCAGTCATGCCGTAACCACCACGGCTAACTCACCCGGTTAATACAGTCACTATAATACAGAGTAGGGACATGTGGACCCAGATCATGGTCTTCTCAATACAGTCACTATAATACAGAGTAGGGACATGTGGACCCAGATTATGGCCTTCTCAATACAGTCACTATAATACAGAGTAGGGACATGTGCACCCAGATCATGGCCTCCTCAATACAGTCACCAAAATACAGAGTAGGGACATGTGGACCCAGATCATGGCCTCCTCAATACAGTCACTATAATACAGAGTAGGGACATGTGGACCCAGATCATGGCCTTCTCAATACAGTCACTATAATACAGAGTAGGGACATGTGGACCCAGATTATGGCCTTCTCAATACAGTCACTATAATACAGAGTAGGGACATGTGCACCCAGATCATGGCCTCCTCAATACAGTCACCAAAATACAGAGTAGGGACATGTGGGCCCAGATCATGGCCTCCTCAGTACAGACACTATAATACAGAGTAGGGACATGTGGACCCAGATTATGGCCTTCTCAATATAGTCACTATAATACACAGAAGGGACATGTGGACCCAGATCATGGCCTTCTCAATATAGTCACCAAAATACAGAGTAGGGACATGAGGACCCAGATCATGGCCTCCTCAAAACAGTCACTATAATACAGAGTAAAGACATGTGGACCCAGATCATGGCCTCCTCAATAGAGTCAGTATAATACAGAGTAGGGACATGTGGACCCAGATCATGGCCTCCTCAATACAGTCACTATAATACAGAGTAGGGACATGTGGGCCCAGATCATGGCCTCCTCAGTACAGACACTATAATACTGAGTATGGACATGTGGACCCAGATCATGACCTCCTCAATACAGTCACTATAATACAGAGTAGGGCCATGTGGGCCCAGATTATGGGCTCCTCAATACAGTCACTATAATACAGAGTAGGGCCATGTGGGCCCAGTTCATGGGCTCCTGAATACAGTCACTATAATACAGAGTAGAGCCATGTGGGCCCAGTTCATGGGCTCCTGAATACAGTCACTATAATACAGAGTAGGGCCATGTGGGCCCAGTTCATGGGCTCCTCAATACAGTCACTATAATACAGAGTAGGGACATGTGGACCCAGATCATGGCCTCCTCAATACAGTCACTAAAATACAGAGTAGGGACATGTGGACCCAGATCATGGCCTCCTCAATACACTCACTATAATACAGAGTAGGGCCATGTGGGCCGAGATCATGGGCTCCTCAATACAGTCACTATAATACAGAGTAGGGACTTGTGGACCCAGATCATGGCCTCCTCAATACAGTCAGTATAATACAGAGTAGGGCCATGTGGACCCAGATCATGGCCTCCTCAATACAATCACTATAATACAGAGTAAAGACATGTGGACCCAGATCATGGCCTCCTCAATGGAGTCACTATAATACAGAGTAGGGACATGTGGACCAGATCATGGCCTCCTCAATACAGTCACTATAATACAGAGTAGGGACATGTGGACCCTGATCATGGCCTCCTCAATACAGTCACTATAATACAGAGTAGGGACATGTGGACCCAGACCATGGCCACCTCAATACAGTCACTATAATACAGAGTAGGGACATGTGGACCCAGATCATGGCCTCCTCAAAACAGTCACTATAATACAGAGTAAAGACATGTGGACCCAGATCTTGGCCTCCTCAATAGAGTCACTATAATACAGAGTAGGGACATGTGGACCAGATCATGGCCTCCTCAATACAGTCACTATAATACAGGGTAGGGCCATGTGGGCCGAGATCATGGGCTCCTCAATACAGTCACTATAATACAGAGTAGGGACATGTGGACCCAGATCATGGCCTCCTCAATACAGTCACCATAATACAGAGTAAAGACATGTGGACCCAGATCATGGCCTCCTCAATAGAGTCAGTATAATACAGAGTAGGGACATGTGGACCCAGATCATGGCCTCCTCAATACAGTCACTATAATACAGAGTAGGGACATGTGGGCCCAGATCATGGCCTCCTCAGTACAGACACTATAATACTGAGTATGGACATGTGGACCCAGATCATGACCTCCTCAATACAGTCACTATAATACAGAGTAGGGCCATGTGGGCCCAGATTATGGGCTCCTCAATACAGTCACTATAATACAGAGTAGGGCCATGTGGGCCCAGTTCATGGGCTCCTGAATACAGTCACTATAATACAGAGTAGAGCCATGTGGGCCCAGTTCATGGGCTCCTGAATACAGTCACTATAATACAGAGTAGGGCCATGTGGGCCCAGTTCATGGGCTCCTCAATACAGTCACTATAATACAGAGTAGGGACATGTGGACCCAGATCATGGCCTCCTCAATACAGTCACTAAAATACAGAGTAGGGACATGTGGACCCAGATCATGGCCTCCTCAATACACTCACTATAATACAGAGTAGGGCCATGTGGGCCGAGATCATGGGCTCCTCAATACAGTCACTATAATACAGAGTAGGGACTTGTGGACCCAGATCATGGCCTCCTCAATACAGTCAGTATAATACAGAGTAGGGCCATGTGGACCCAGATCATGGCCTCCTCAATACAATCACTATAATACAGAGTAAAGACATGTGGACCCAGATCATGGCCTCCTCAATGGAGTCACTATAATACAGAGTAGGGACATGTGGACCAGATCATGGCCTCCTCAATACAGTCACTATAATACAGAGTAGGGACATGTGGACCCTGATCATGGCCTCCTCAATACAGTCACTATAATACAGAGTAGGGACATGTGGACCCAGACCATGGCCACCTCAATACAGTCACTATAATACAGAGTAGGGACATGTGGACCCAGATCATGGCCTCCTCAAAACAGTCACTATAATACAGAGTAAAGACATGTGGACCCAGATCTTGGCCTCCTCAATAGAGTCACTATAATACAGAGTAGGGACATGTGGACCAGATCATGGCCTCCTCAATACAGTCACTATAATACAGGGTAGGGCCATGTGGGCCGAGATCATGGGCTCCTCAATACAGTCACTATAATACAGAGTAGGGACATGTGGACCCAGATCATGGCCTCCTCAATACAGTCACCATAATACAGAGTAGTGACATGTGGACCCAGATCATGGCCTCCTCAATATAGTCACTATAATACAGAGTAGGGCCATGTGGGCCGAGATCATGGGCTCCTCAATACAGTCACTATAATACAGAGTAGGGACATGTGGACCCAGATCATGGCCTCTTCAATACAGTCAGTATAATACAGAGTAGGGTCATGTGGACCCAGATCATGGCCTCCTCAATAGAGTCACTATAATACAGAGTAGGGACATGTGGACCAGATCATGGCCTCCTCAATACAGTCACTATAATACAGAGTAGGGACATGTGGACCCAGACCATGGCCACCTCAATACAGTCACTATAATACAGAGTAGGGACATGTGGACCCAGATCATGGCCTCCTCAAAACAGTCACTATAATACAGAGTAAAGACATGTGGACCCAGATCATGGCCTTCTCAATACAGTCACTATAATACAGAGTAGGGACATGTGGACCCAGATCATGGCCTTCTCAATACAGTCACTATAATACAGAGTAGGGACATGTGGACCCAGATCATGGCCTTCTCAATATAGTCACCAAAATACAGAGTAGGGACATGAGGACCCAGATCATGGCCTCCTCAAAACAGTCACTATAATACAGAGTAAAGACATGTGGACCCAGATCATGGCCTCCTCAATAGAGTCACTATAATACAGAGTAGGGACATGTGGACCCAGATCATGGCCTCCTCAATACAGTCACTATAATACAGAGTAGGGACATGTGGGCCCAGATCATGGCCTCCTCAGTACAGACACTATAATACAGAGTATGGACATGTGGACCCAGATCATGACCTCCTCAATACAGTCACTATAATACAGAGTAGGGCCATGTGGGCCCAGATTATGGGCTCCTCAATACAGTCACTATAATACAGAGTAGGGCCATGTGGGCCCAGATCATGGGCTCCTCAATACAGTCACTATAATACTGAGTAGGGACATGTGGACTCAGATCATGGCCTCCTCAAAACAGTCACTATAATACAGAGTAAAGACATGTGGACCCAGATCATGGCCTCCTCAATACAGTCACTATAATACAGAGTAGGGCCATGTGGGCCCAGATCATGGCCTCCTCAATACAGTCACTATAATACAGAGTAGGGACATGTGGGCCCAGATCATGGCCTCCTCAATACAGTCACTATAATGCAGAGTAGGGACATGTGGACCCAGATCATGGCCTCCTCAATACAGTCACTATAATTCAGAGTAGGGACATGTGGACCCAGATCATGGCCTCCTCAATACAGTCGCTATAATACTGAGTAGGGACATGTGGACCCAGATCATGGCCTCCTCAATACAGTCACTATAATACAGAGTAGGGACATGTGGGCCCAGATCATGGCCTCCTCAATACAGTCACTATAATACAGAGTAGGGCCATGTGGGCCCAGATCATGGCCTCCTCGATAGAGTCGCTATAATACAGAGTAAAGACATGTGGACCCAGATCATGGGCTCCTCAAAACAGTCACTATAATACAGAGTAAAGACATGTGGACGCAGATCATGGCCTCCTCAATACAGTCACTATAATACAGAGTAGGGCCATGTGGGCCCAGATCATGGCCTCCTCAATACAGTCACTATAATACAGAGTAGGGACATGTGGGCCCAGATCATGGCCTCCTCAATACAGTCACTATAATTCAGAGTAGGGACATGTGGACCCAGATCATGGCCTCCTCAATACAGTCGCTATAATACTGAGTAGGGGCATGTGGACCCAGATCATGGCCTCCTCAATACAGTCACTATAATACAGAGTAGGGACATGTGGGCCCAGATCATGGCCTCCTCAATACAATCACTATAATACAGAGTAGGGACATGTGGGCCCAGATCATGGCCTCCTCAATACAATCACTATAATACAGAGTAAAGACATGTGGACCCAGATCATGGCCTCCTCAATAGAGTCACTATAATACAGAGTAGGGCCATGTGGGCCCAGATCATGGCCTCCTCAATAGAGTCACTATAATACAGAGTCGGGACATGTGGACCCAGATCATGGCCTCGTCAGTAGATTAGGTCGTTAGCCCTGGCGATGAGCACGTCAAGAAAGGTCAAATAGAGCAAATAGAAAGGGTTACCATGGGTAGCCCACTAATAAACTCGGTGATTGCGAACTTCTTTATGGAGAATTTCGAGAAAGTGGCTATCGAGTCTGCTCCTCTCAAACCGAAAGTATGGCTACGTTATGTGGACGATATATTTCCAGTCTGGAGCCACGGAGAGGAAGAGGTGGAACGCTTCATGGATCATCTCAACAGCCTCAACACCAGCATCCAATTCACCACGGAGGAGGAGAAAGACAACTGTCTGGCCTTTATTGACGTGTTCATTACCAGGACTAACGATCAGTGCCGAAGCTGAGCCTAAGAATACCCGTCTCACTCTCAAGGAATATGCACATTTAAATTTTCCTATTTTTCATTGGCATATGCAAATTAAATCTCTAGTTTTCGGTATTATTCTCTGTAACCACGGTGGGATTGACGCCAGCTTGTCAGCGCGGGACTGAGCGGCCCGTGAGTCTCCTTTGAGACAGGCTCATGTCTCTGTGGGTAGAGAAGGCAATAGCGCATGCACCAAGCAGAAGGTCGATATCTGAATGCGATATCAGAGAGCCTACTGTCGACCAAAGTATTATGTGCACTCGAGTTTGAAGGTTGTTTATGAAGTAACCAATAGACCTACATAAAATCCAATAACATCATCATTTTCGGCGTTCTATTTTACGTTAGATCATGTAGGTTTGGATTTTTAATTTATATTTTAATATTTTTTATCGCAGTTGGAACACAAAATGTGCCCGTTTTTAAGCGTGTTTCAACCATGCGTCACATTTAAGAATCATTATCTCAAAACTCCGTCATCAGATCAAACGCAAATTTTAACACAATATACATTGGAATGTTGTATAACTGGTTTATTAATTTCAAAATTTTGTGTGTCCAAGAAACTAAGTTGTTATCATTTTTGTAAGGTAACTTTTTCTCGGCTCGGGGTGGTTGGAAAATATAGCTATTGGTCGCTTTATAATCCTTATACAAGAAGTTATGCTGTATGACTGTGAAATACGTAAATTAATTCACTTATTTTATATCGGTTTGTATTTGTTCGTGGAAATAAGGCATGATTCACCAGCCAGCCGCTCCGGGGTAAGCTGTACAGCGTTGCTGAGATGGAGCCCATCACTGCCGAGCGAGGCGAGGTCGTATTTCCCCGTTCAAATATAAACCGATATAAAATAAGTGAATTAATTTACGTATTTTAAAGTCATACAGCATAACTTTTTGATGTATAAGGATTACAACGCGACCAAGAACTACATATTCCAACCATCCCAAGCCGAGAAAACGTTACCTTACACAAATGATAACAACTTTGTTTCTTGGACACGCAAAATTTTGAAATTAATAAACCAGTTAAACAACATTCCAATGTATATTGTGTTAAAATTTGGATTCGATCTGATGACGGGTTTGTGAGATAATAATTCTTAAATGTGACGCATGGTTGAAACACGCTTAAAAACGGGCACTTTTTGTGTTCCAACTGCGATAAAAAATATTAAAATATAAACTAAAAATTCCAAACCTACATGAACGCACGTAAAATAGAACGACGAAAATGATGATGTGATTGGATTTTATGTATGTCTCTATTGGTTACGTTACAAACAACCTTCAAACTCGAGTACACAAAATACTTTGGTCGACAGTAGGCTCCAAGCAGTGCATTCGTGAGGCGGGCGGTATCTCAGCGTGTGCAGGTTCGTTTGTGAGTTTTCAAACATGGATTAGTGTAGTGATTTAATAGTGTATTTTAAATCAAGACCGCTTTCTTCGTTGTCCTATGAAGAGAATTTTTTTGAACAACGGCCTAGAAAAGTTATTTCAAGAAACAATGCACCTCATAAGACTGATTCTTACCTTTCCTGTTTCTAGTGCTTCGAGGAAACGAAGCATGAGTGTATTGAAGAGAGTTAGGGCCTAAGACATTAAGGAACTCCATGTTAGATTTTAGACTGAGCAATTTGAGTACTCTGGGTATTGAGAAGAGTTTGGTGAACTCTTTCCAGGGATGACATCTTCAAAGAACGCACCATTGATATCTTTGTTGAGCGAAAAAGACGACGACTGGAGTTTATCTACAAAAAAAATAAAAAAAATAAAATAAAAAAAAGACGAGCCTTACAGTAGTGGCATATCGTGTGTAACATCTGACATGTTATCCTACCTTGAAGTTGTTACAGTTTTTATTATCCTTGACATTCGTCAACACACAAAAAATCTTTTTATTGTTTACACTCTCATAATACATAACAATTCCAAGACTCTCTTTGTTTTCTTCACTGCCTACTTGATATTTGTACTCTCGCACTGCCTACTTGATACTCTGCTGTTACATCACTCTCCTGTCAGTAATTAAGTTACGTTAACAGAGACTGACTTATTTTTCTTCACTGCCTACTTGATATTTCTACTCTCGCACTGCCTTCTTGATACTCTGCTGTTACAAAGTAATCCGTATGTGATAAACATTCCACATGGTACCACTGCCAGCTGCATCACATCCCTTCTGGCGGCTAAAGCAGTGCGTCTTACACACTTCCGTCCGATCCATTTCCGTCCCATTTTTCAAAATCACTCCCACAAAAGTATCCAGCAACCGATTGGAAAGATGTTACACATCAAAAATTAGAATAGCCAGTTGCATGAATGTAGCTTCGCTAATGCTAACGACCTACGCTGGGGACAAACAGTATACAGGAAACCCACACACACCGACCGTTGTCATCATCGTCAGGGCCACTAAGGACCGCGAGATCTCAACTGTTTGCCTTCTTGCGGGCCCACCAGGTTTCCATGCTTCTCTCATGTTGCGACTTCTTCATGATGACGAACCTGTTTAAGATTTTGTTTGCGTGGTGTTCGGAGTTGGATGTCCGTATCTGAAATTCCATACCGGTACTATAAAAGGTCCTTATCGATCTACACCAGCCAATGAGGAATTGTTTTGAGACTTGTGAAGAAGGATAGTAAACTTTTAGATATTCTTATAGATGGTAATTCGAAGAGGTGACCGCAAAAGGTTATTCCTTTCTTTTTGATGTGTAACATATTTCCACTCGATTGCTGGATATTTTTGTGGGAGTGATTTTGCAAAAGGGACGGAAATGGGACTGAAACAATGAGCGAGCGCGGTGGCGGAGATTGGTGCCACGACGTACTGTCGGCCATGTGGCTATGTTGAATGTATATCGCATATGGTTTACTTCAAGGTTTGGAGGCCCCATAAAAAAATCCTACAATAAATCATTGGTACCACGACGTTCCTCGCGCATGCGCACTGGTCGGGATATGGCACTGAAGTTTTACAAGTAGTTATTTCAATAACCAACAGAGTTCACTGCTAACAAGGGATTTGCGCTCCCAGCAGACACATAGTAGGATAACATGTCACATGCATGCGACTACTGTAAGGTTCGTATTTTTTTTTTCTAAATTTATCGTTTGTGATCTGCCTCCAATTAGGGTTTTTGATGTTCTACTTCCCCCCTTTCTCAATGAAAGAATATTTACCCCAGTTGTTAGGTGGCCTGGTGGTTTTCGCCTTCTTATCCTCCCAAAATCTCTTCATGAATGCTCTGTGTTGCATCTTACGTTCTGTGAACCACTTCCTACCAGTTTTCTTTTTAGGTTTCTCCATGCATTTGTGCTTGCCCACTTTTGTCCTAAAAGCTCCACGATTGTCTATGATGTCGTCTGTAATATTCATTTCTTGGAGGTCCGCCTTAGTTTCTTCTAGCCATTTTATCTTGAACTTCCTTGAGTTGATTACTTCGAATAATCTTAGTTTGTCGCTGTTCATTCTGTAGATATTCAGGCATCCGTGAACCTGTTAGTGAAGGAGTAGAGGTCCGCTGTTCCCCTCTTAATCCACATTCCATTTTCTCTCGTAGGACCATACATTTTGCGGAGAATTTTCCGTTCATGTTTTTCAATGTCTGCAATTTTAGAGTGGCCACCCAGGCATATGGTTTCTGAGGCATATAAAGCTTCCGGCAATACAACTGTCTTGTAGTATCGTAATTTTGCATTACGTGATATGACTCTATTGTTGTAGTAACTCCATGTCAGTCTGTACGCCTTATGGAGTTTGGTGGTTCTTTCTACATTGGCACTGCTATCTAGTCCTGATGATACTATGATTTCTCCAAGATATTTGAAGTAGGAAACCTGTGAAATTGTGCCGTTTTCGAACTCTAACGTAGTTATTTTGCTATTTTGATGTAGATTTTCCATGTACTTGGTTTTCTCGTACGATATCTGGAGGTCTGCCTTTGATGCTATATTGTGTAATCTCCGTATGGCTGTATTATTATTATTATTATTATTATTATTATTATTATTATTATTATTATTATTATTGTTGTTGTACTCTTCGCTAATTGTTATTTCTCTCTAATTTCAGTAACAGCGCCGAGAATAGCGCAGATCAAAACATTGAGGTGAGTATAATGTTAAGTATACTTGTTCCAGGAGGCTTTCTTTATAATTTAACAAGCTGTACCCGGCATGCGTTGCAATACCAATAGAAGAAAGTGTTGGCGTTGTAATTTTGTTTCTTGAAGTGCTTTTGGATACACAATATTTTTTTAAAATTTCCACTAACTGCCTCCAAACTATCGTAAAATGGAATAACTAATTTAGAAACATTCGTGGGAACGTCCACAACAACTCAACAAAATTTCATCTCAATCAGATGAACGCATACGGGATTTTGTATAAACGATTCGCGAGCCGTCACTCATTTGTTGAATCTACTCGTACGCTACCTATTGTAAAATGGATTTACTCAGCCTGAAACCTGCCCTGGAGTGTACTCAACGATCCACCGAAGTTTCATCGCAGTCGGATGAATGGTATATGAACGCATACGGGACTTTGTTGAAACGCTTCACGCGTCGTCACTCATTTGTTGCATCTACTCTTGCGCTACCTATTGTAAAATGCATGTATTAAGCCAGAAACCTTTCCTGGAGTGTACACAACAATTCACCCAAGTTTCATCGCTAGCGGACGAATGTTATATGAACGCATACGGGACTTTGTTGAAACGCTTCGCGCTTTGTCGCTCATTTGTTGAATCTACTCGTGCGCTACCTATTGTAAAGTGGATTCACTAAGTCAGAAACCTTCCCTGAAGTGTACACAATAACTCACCCAAGTTTCATCGCAATGGGATGAATGGTATATGAACTCATGTGGGACTTTGTTGAAATGAATTGCACGCCATTTTGTTGAAGCTACTCCCGCGCTATCTATTGTAAATTGCCTATAACTTTTCTGGGAGTGTGCACAACATTTCACCAAAATTTGATCGCAATCGGAAGAATTGTATATTAACGCATCGCCGACACTTATTTGTTTAAACTACTAGCGTGCTATTTATTGTAAATTGGATTAACTATGCCTGTAACCATCCCGGGAGTGTGCTCAACAACTCACCAAAATTTGATCGGAATCTGATGAATGGTTTATGAACGCATAAAAGACGAACAGACAAACATTCATATATATAGAGGATGTCTCATAAGTAATTCTTCAAAGTAGAGACCATCAGATTCTATGGTCTTGAGCCATCTTTCAGCGAGGTTTCAAATTCCACAACGGAACCAGTCTCTGGGTTTTGATGCGAAGAATTCGGCGAGACCCACTTCCACAGCTTCAATGTTTTCGAAATTTCTTCCACGCAAGAAATGGGTCATGGATCGAAAAAGAGGGTAATCTGAAGGCGCAAGATCAAGGATGTATTCTGGATTTTGAAGCAGCTCGACTTCTTCCAATTCCTGAATTTTTGAGGTCTCGCATTGTCCTGCTTCGAGAGAACTCTATTTCGGTTAACTAATAAGTTACTGGGTATATCCGTCTCAAAATTTCATCAACTCGTTCTAGTTGTTGAGAATAAAAATCCACATTGACTACATGCACGTTTGGAACAAATTCCTAGTGAATCACTCCTTCTAAATTCCACCAGACATACAGAATCACTTTGGGGCTGGACCGATTCTTTTTAACGATGACTTTGGCATGTTGACGGGGACGGAGCCACGGAGGCTTCCCGTATATTGAGACAAAAATCAAAAAGAAACCTTACACAATATTCCACCCCATAATACTCAACAATTCCCCATATACGGTATTAGTTATCCTGTCTACAGCGGCTGCTTTTTTAGACCCTAATGCCAGTATGTCTTCATGTATATCCTTATTCGTGTAGCTTAGTATCTTAGCCCCGTATCAGACCTATAACTTATAATTTGGTGTTATCGCAGGTTCTTTACCTCGTAGACGCATTGTAGGAGACAAGTTTGTGCATCTATAACCTAAAAACTTGCAATGCCAATAATACTGTTAATAGGAAAAATTGTAAGTACTCGTATTTGAAAATTCAATTTAAAAATCACTCTAACTTTACTCACCGGCATAAAAAGCGAAACACTACGAATACCGTATCAGACAAAACTCAACATTTGACCGTTTCATACCCGGTATAAATTGAATGCTGTGACTTTGCAGCGATATGGAAATGTGCCGTGATTCAACTAGCTGATTTGAGAAGTTTCAGCGCAACAATTGATACATTGTTGATCGTGACAATCACAACACCAATATTACCGTTTCCCGCCTTTGAACAACAATAACAATTGCTGTGAATTCTCGTGTTACATATTCTTGTGATCATTACGGTTTATCTACAACATTCGTAATCAGAACCACACAGTGCAACAGGTCGGAGGACAGTACGATGTATTCCAGGTTTCGAAATTTCCAAATTCATGTATATTCACTGTTGTGATTGTCATGGTCATTAATGATTATCAATTATTGTGCTAATTAGGGTAATTAACTTATGATACATTGCCATATTGTTGTAATGCCATAGTATTTGATTAATACAAGGTTTGAAACGTCCTACATTGAGTTTAGTTTGCAATTCGTAGTGTTTCGCTTTCTTTGCTGGTGAGTGTCATTAGAATCATCTTTCAGAGATATGAAGTTTGAACACAGATGTTGACATTGACCTACTTGAGCATGCTTCTCCAAGTAACTCATCAGTCACCCATTCAAATGCTGAGATGGTACTTTTCTTTCAACGAAATCTTTTTTTAAATTTCTAACATAGGGATCTGGTGATTTTCGATTACCACCTAGGGATTTTTGGCGAAGTTACGTTGGCACTGATACGTGTATAGGATATGATGTACAGGAAGCTGGTTATTAATACCCTACTGATTATTGCTCACTTTATTGACTATAAAGTCCTTTGACATAATACCGGTAATCATGATGAAAGGATTATTGGTTCTGTGTTGACAAAGGGAGACATACCCATAAAAGAATACAACATGAAATAACCAGCCTATTCAACACTAAACACAACAATAAGTATAATCATCATCATCAGCTAGAGCAGTTTGCAACCGCAGGTTGGGTCTGCTTGGAGCACAAGCCTCTCCATCCACTTCTGTCACTGTTGTCCAATTAACGCATTTTCTCTCGACACTTTTCCTCACCCCCTTTATCCACCTATCCCTTGGTCTTCCTCTAGGTCTCTTTTTCTTCCACTCCATTTCCAATATTTTCCGTGGTATTCTCTCTTCTCCCATTCTTTTCACGTGTCCATACCTCTGTAGCCTTGATTTTTCAATCTTATCCTGTAGGGGTTCTTCCTTTAATATTTCTCTGACTCTATCATTGGACTCTATCCATCCTGGTTACACCTATACGACTCCTCTGAAACTTCATTTCCACTGCTTGTGTTCTGCTTTTATCTCTCTCCCTCATCACCCAAGTTTCTGATCCATACGTTAGGATCGGCACAAAGTATGTCTTGTACATGATCCCTTTACATTTCTGTGGCACCATATCGGGCCTCTAACACTCTTGAAGAATCCATCAGCACACCTTCCTCTTTCATCTAATTCCAAGGCATTTCCTCCATTTTCTTCAATGACACTTCGCAGATACTTGAAGCTCTGCACTCTCTTCAACTGCTCTCCGCCTAACTTTATCCCAGTGTATACTCTGTCCTTCTCACGTGTTGTAATCACCACTTCACTCTTTTGCGTCGAAAACTTCATTCCATAGGATGGCACTACTTCCTCCCATAATAATAATGAATAGGGTTCGGAAGTTGAAGGCCTAAAGAAGTACAAAATATGCAAGCTAATATGCCCTTAAAACTAGCTAAATATGATCTAAAAACTATAAAGTATGACCTAAAAACTATGAAATATGACATGAATTGTTGGGATAGGTAGAGTATCACTAAGATACAGTAAACGTCTTAAGTGCCAAGTGCGTAGAGGAGCGCCTTCTCTGCCTGTTCCGGGAAAAGAAAGAAAATGTATCGACTACACTATTCGGAAATCCTGTGTTTGAAACTCGACGCAGATAACACGTAGGCTACCTTGTTAACGACGCCTCAATTTAAACAACAATGCTGAAATTATAACCAAATATCACTAAAATATGACCAAATATGACCAAAACAAAAAAAAATGGCCGAAATATGCATTTATAGGCAACATCAAATTGATTTAAACATGGTCAGGGACCCGTCATTCAAACTTATTCTTCAGATTTCGGGTGAAATGAGCTCAGGAAAAATATGACTTTTCCTTAACATCCGAGCCTTAATAATGAATAATAATGTTATTGGTTTTACGTCCCTTTTGACTACCATACTCTGGCTTTTAGAGATGCCGGGGTGCCGGAATGTTGCCCCGAAGGCGATCTTTAACGTGCCAGTAAATCTACAGACACAGCTCCCTCGCATTTGCGCACCCTCAAATGCCAGCTGACCGCGCCTGGATTCGATCCTGCAACCTTGGGCACGATAAGCGAGAACGTTACCTCTGAGCCACGCGGCCAGTTAAACACAACAATAGGGGCATGAGGGCAGCAAAGGCCCGAACAAAAATAATAATGTATATATGTTTTTAAATTAAAATTAATAATCTGTAAACATGAAAAATTAACAGGTTTTGTAGTAATTTTTAGTAGTGCCAATTTTCAGTAGATTAACACGTATTTATGCACAATTTTAGGCAGGACAAAAAGTATGGTAATAGGTGGAAAAAGTGAAAAACCTAAAATAAAATTAGAAGGAGAAATTGAAGAATTGAAAGTTTTAAATATTTAGGAATTTGTGTTGTACAAGACATGATGTGCTCAAAAGAAATAAAAACAAGGGAGCTTTTAACCCTTTATAGGGTAGAACTATTTTTAATAGGCTATATTTTGTTTGTATTTATTTAATATATTATCCTAATTTTAGTTCATTAGTTTTATTTTGTGTTAATTTGTTAATTTTTATGTTTATATAATTATTTTAATAATTTTATATTTGTATAATGTTTTAAGCTTATTTAATTTTAATTGTAATTCTATATGATTATTAATTTTTACAAGCATATTTATTTTCAATATTATTATTTTTTCAACATATTTCATTTTTTACGTTTTACTTTTATTTGGTTTTGTTAAAATAATTAAATTTCATCAAGCATCTTAGGTCAATGAGATAGAACCATTTTATTTAGTTTTCTGTAATATTAACACTTTCAAAAGAAAATTCGTTGACATAGTAGGTGGTTAATATACAGACCCCTAACCCTTAAAGGGCTAATAAGAAAAGACAATGACTTTATTGAGCAATGAATAGGCTATAGAATTAAGAAAGAGATTGGTCAAGTGTTATGTTTGGAGTGTGGCAATGTATGGAGCTGAAACGTGCACAATTAGAAAAGAAGGTGAGATGAGATTAAGAGTTTCTAGAAATGTGCATGTGGAGGCTATAATTTGGAGAGAAAAGAATAAGAAAAGAAGAGGTATTGCAGTAAATAGCAGAAGAAAGAATGATGTTAAAAACAGGTATAAAAAAGAAATGAATTGGATTGGGCATTGCATAAGCAGGATGTCTACCAAAGCCAACTAACCGAGTTCCCTGACAATTCCCTGATTTTTCCAGGATAAATCAAGAAAATGCCCTGAGTAACAGTACCGGCCATGATAAATATAATAATATAAAACAGAGTTTGTACTTAAAGAGCATTTTAAAAGTGCTTGAACAATAAAGGGTAGCATGGCAAAGTTGAAAAGACAGAAAATAAAAACAGAAAAATATATTTTCCTATATTTTGCAATTTTCTAAATTTTTCATCCAGAAAAACTATTGTACTTGGCGAGTATTGGAAGTAGCTCGTCAAAGGTAATGCTCTCAAAAATCAAACAGTTACACATTTAATTTGTGTGCTTTATCTTGCATGAAATGAGAGCTCACTGATTTAACGTCAGTACGAACATACATCTACAACAAGCATCACCAGAATATACTTTTACCCATCAAAATGTAAATGCTTAATTTCCAATTATTCAAGGTTGGACCTTGTAAAAGTAAAATTCCGTGCGTTATTAAAATACCCTGATAATTCCCTGAGTACCGTAGCTTGCCTCGGTGGGTGAGTGGATATCGTATCGGTCTACTAACCCCAAGATTGCAGCTTCGCTCCTGGCCGTGGTAAGTGATATTTTTTTGAAAGGCGGCAAAAATACGATACGCATGTCATACGATGTTGGCATGTCAAAGAACCCATTTGAATTCAGTAGGCCGTGTTCATAATGGTAAAATTAATCTCGGGAGTTTCCGCCAACACAAAGTTCCTCATTTCTCTACTAGAAAGCGCTATAGTGTTCAAGGACCTTAGATATCTTAACATCTAACCTCCTTGACTTTCATAGTCAAGGAACAACGAAATTCGACATGCAAGCTATCCTCTGGGTGTCAAATAGCAAAGCTTGCACCAGGCACCCGAGGCCATACGATATTATTATTATTCCCTGATTTCCATGTTTTCCAGAGTAGTAAACACCCTGATAAGAGGGAATAGTTTGGTGACAAGAGCGTTGGAAGGGACAGTAGATGATAAAATCAGAAGAGGAAGAAGAAGGTTTCAGCTGATCGATAAATCTTATGACCTTATGAAACGTTGTGCAGAAGACCGGATAAGATTGGGAGAAAGACCAAGAGTAAACCTGCCATTAGGCAGATAAACTAAACTGAACGTAGGTGGGAAATATAAGTCTCTACCTGAAATAATGTACACATGATTAATCCTCATTTCAGTAGTATAGATCCCTCCTGCGGCGCTCACAAGCGACCAATCGCGATAAATGAGCATTCAAATGAAAGAGAATAGACATTACCAGAGACGAATTGCACTCTAATTTCATAAATATCTATAATTACTTTATAAATTATATTTTAAAAAAATGTACGAAGTATGCGATTTGCATATACTGTTGCTGTAGGAAAATACACTCCATAATTTCTGTCCACTTCACATTTTGGCCGCTGTGACGCCTGTTTCATGTCTTTTTTTTAACATTCTGAGGTCTTCCCTTTATCATTTTGCATGGATTTCAGAAACAGTAAATCGAAGGTATGAGTATGGTACTCAGTAGGCTACTGACTGCGCCACCGAAGCCGCTCATAATCATTTGGTTGAAATAGAAACATAACAACCTTTCTCCTTAAGTTTCTCATTAGTAACCTAGTGGGGAAAATGTGGTTTATGAACTCGCACGGGCCCGCTGGTTTTTATTATTTGCACAGATTTGTAATAAAGTACAGGGATAGGAGGGTGATCTACAATCTATACAGAAACCAGACAGCAGTCATTCGAGCTGAAAGACATGAGAGAGAAGCTGGTATTCAGAAAGGTGTGAGGCAAGGCTGCAACTTATCACCTATTCTTTTCAATCTTTACATTGAACAAGCAATGTAGGAAATTTGAGAAAAATTAAGTGGGAGTGAAGATTCAAGGAGAAATAATTTCAACTCTGAGATTTTCTGAAGACATAGTCATCTTGGCCGACACGCCAGAGGATTTGAACGAGTTTTTGAATGGTATTGAGTCCGTCTTGAGGAAAGAATTCATGATGAAAATTAATAAATGTAAAACAAAAATATTGGAATGCAGCCGAAATAAATCAGAAACCTCTATGGAGATCAAATTGGCAGGTGAAAAGCTGAAGGAAGTAGGAGACTTCTGTTACTTAGGAAGCAAAATAAGATTGATGGACGAAGCAAAGAGGTTATAAAAAGTACGTTGGCTCAGGCAAGGAAGTCATTTCTAAAAAAAAAAATGAATCTGTTGACAAAAAGTACCTTCCACTAATTACACTTGTGTGAAGCTAAATTATAGGTTAGATTTTGACAAACGCTTTTAGGTTCCAACGTTCGTCGCCAGGAGCCGACTGCGGTGGTATCTAGTAACCAAGTTCAGAACTAGTTGCTCGTTGACGGTGGCGTTTGGTAGCAAAAGCCGTAACTATTTGATAATTAAATGTCTGCAGTCCTTCCTTGAATTAAAAACAGATAACACACACTAATACAGTCATCACAATTAACACCGGTTATCAGACAAATTCTACACACACCCAAAGTACACGGGGCTACAAGACCGCGTTGTCGCAGCCCCTAAACTGAGGAACCAACCATCCTTCTCCTTGACATGGAGCAACTACCGCGCATGCACTGAACTGCGATTGCAGCCATGCCAGGGCAACGTATAAAAACGGAAATTACTTTCTGGACATGCCTAGTAGTTTATTCATGTACGGTACTTCAATTCTTATGTGTTTTCTTCACATTACAGTGGTATTAGTTTGCGAATAAACGTGTGGTAAAATTCTTGCTACTCTCTTGTGATGGATGTTTCAGAACAAGTTTGTTGCCGTGTCGTTGGCCATGAAGACTGATCGCCTCACTCTCGAGGCTCGCTTCCAGAAGCAGAAGAAGCTGTGGGACCAGGCCATGAGGAATGTAGAGCAGGAGGCTGCCAACCTCAACCTGGTGCTACATGTGAGTTAAAACCTATTTCCATTTGTCCCCCATCATTACAGACATGGTGATTTCTTGCTTCCTCTTTCCTAGTGTTTAGCCTTTTGAGGGGCTGAAACGGTGTAATAGGGGGGTACGTGCGTGTGTGAAGGGTTGCGGATAACTAGGGGGAGTACAAAGGGTGTTTAAGACCGTGGGTCTCTCCACGAGGATGTGTTATCGGAAGGTGCCGGGGGAAACTGGCGAAGCTCTACGAGATAGTGGTTATAATTAAAGGGATGCGCCTCAGGGATGAAGGTAATGCCGGGCGGGCTAAATGGGAGCCGCGGTGAGTACGGATAAGGTTTTGCTGACGGCGCGGTATCACGGACGGTGTGCGTGCGTGCTTGTCAAGAATGCAAGGACAATAGTAGTAAACAAGCTGATATTGCTAGCACAGCGATCCTGTGTTGATACGGTGAATGGGTGAAGTGTGAGAAGGGAATCAGGCAGTAAGCAGGGCGATGACAACAATAATGAACAATCGGCCGATGGTAATAAAATGTACTTATTTACTATGGGCCTTGTAAAAAGTATGTGCGCTTCCCTGAATGTAGGGACAGCTCAATAAAGCAGTATTACAAAGTAAATGAGTATGGCAAATGGGTAGGATGTTAATTATGTGTGGGACCCTGAGAGATACACACTCACCTGAGGTACGATGGCATCGACGATAGCTCGGGCAGCGATACGGGATACAACAGACATCCCCTCATGTTTGGGAGGCCTATTTAAATATTTCTAGATTGCTGACTGTTGCGAGCTTGCCACACAGTTGTTGTAAGAAGCAGTTCCTGTATAATTGTTGATGTTTGTGCAAGCCCTTGGGCAAGAGCTATAGTGTGTGTCTGCTGGCTTGGTGCGGAAATGGAGTGTGTTGTTGTTGGTTTCCCCGGGTGATTGGGGTATTGTATAAAAAACCTTTCCAGCTAATAAACAATATGATTTGATGGAGTATGGTAATCAAGGTTCTGTTGAAGTTTGGCTGCTGTGAGTTATTTTTGAATTAATAATATTTTAGTTAAATAAATTTTCCTTGTGTGCCTAACACCAGTCTCGACCCCTACTATCACTGCCCTTAAAAGATTCATTACATACTCGTCATCACCATCATCATCATCATCATAATCATCATCATCATCATCATCATCATCATCATCATCATCATCGAAGTCCCACTCCAGTCACCCGGGTGTGGTTTACAAGCCTCCTCCACTCCTTTCTGTCCTTCCATTCTTCCTGTTCCATCACTTCGGCCACATCCAATCCAGCTTCTCCAATGTCCTTCAAAATTTGGTCCAACCACCTTCTTCTCGGTCTTCCAACTGGTCTCTTGTCCTTGACTTCTCTTTCTAATTCCCTTCTTGCTACTCTTTCTTTACCCATTCTTTTTACATGTCCGAACCAACGTAACCTTGCTTTCTGTATTCTATCCCTTCTTGTCTTTTTAACTGAAGTTCTTAAAAATGTCATTTCTACTGCTTGTATCGTACTATTTTGCCTTTTATTCGTTACCAGTGTTTCCAGTCCATATGTTACAATTGATATGAAATACTGTTTATATTGTTACGGCTGTGAGTTTGTGTCATCGCTCGCCGCATGAGTCACAACTGCCCCAGGGCTGGGCTGTGCCCTTCCTGAGTGTATTGCGTACGCCTTATGCAACAGGACTACTAGGACAAAGGGATGGTCCAGAATGTTCGTGACCCAGCCAGTGATGGAAACCTCGAGAAGCCGTGAACCCTGGGTGGGTCTAGAAGCATTTATTGAGTCACCGGCCTGCTATATAAGAGCGACCTGTCAAGCAGTTTTGTTTGTGTTTTACGAGCTAGTGCGAGCGTTTATCGTGAGCGACAGAAGTGGGGTGACTTGCGAAACCCCTAGTGAAGCCGTTTCTCTTGACAGCGAGGAAGTGAGAAGCATACAGGGGACTGCCTGTGTTTTCGTAAGTAACTGTAATTTGTGTACATAGGGGAGAGTTGCATGTAGTTCTGTCAAGGCCACCAGACTCATTAGCGAGAAGATTAACTGTTGACAAGTGAAAGAGGGCAAGGGCTCTCCATAAGCAAGAGACTTGAGGAAACTGGAGTAAGGTTCCAATTGCTTGTATTTGCTGAGGAGTAGTGTATCTTCCTGCAAGCAATAAAGCTAACCTCTTTAAAGCAGTATTTGGTGTTATGCTTTCTACCCACCGTAATCCAGTTAACAAAAGTGCCACTAGGGGGTGGCACGTAACAATATAATATTAATTTCGTTCTCTGGGGTACGGTACTTTGCAAATATGAGTACAGTGGAACCCCTCTTGTCCGCCCTCGGCCGGTCCGACCATCCTCGAGCCGAACATGTCCCGACTCGTAGCCGTGACCCGTCGTGCCATTGGTATCGCTTGTCCGTCATCTCTCGTATCGTTTCTGTCGCCAGTGTTTTGTACAGTACTGCACTGTGAAGATTTTTGTGCTTTCTGTTCATTGGTTTTACAACATTGTTCTTCTGCGTACGTTGAAGTACTGTACAGTAATTTGTGTACCGTACTGTACAGTTGTGTGTGATTTTTTTCAATGTCAGAACTGAAACCTAAACATGTTACTCTTCATTAAATAAACAAAAAGTTCCGTGACGAACTAAAGAGCCTACTTTTCTTAAAATTTAAGATTCATGCCAATGATTAATGGACCTATCTAGAATAATGACGAAATTAAGTTGGTAATATCGACATTTCTAATTAGTTCGAAATATATCTGGTATAATGTAGCGTAATAGAGCACTACAGTTGGCAGCCCTGGTGACTGAATATATTCTTAGTTCTATCTCTTAAGGTACAGAATACAAAATTTGGTTGAAGTCCACTGGATAGCATGGACGTTACATGCAGTTAGACATTGGATCTATCAGCGCGTAAAATCATGTTGGCAACAATGTCATGCATGTGTTGGTCAGAAATAACCTGACATATTATGATCCCTTGTTGAGCCAATTTTGGATGAAATCCATTTGTTGGTATAGAAGTGACATTCATTTTAAAACTGGACCTATCAGCAGGCTTAGAATAATGTTGGCAGCACTGACGTATATTAGCTACTCCAAATTAATCTAGAATGTCAGGTGCTATACGTGTGCAAAGTATAGAGCTGTTGGCTTACATACTTTCTGATATATTGATATTAGGGTAAAAAAAATATAGACAGCATTTATTAACAGTTGGCAGCCCTGATTGCTCTTAGGAATACTAAGTCATATCTGTTATGTTACACATAGCACATACGAAATTTGGTTGAAATCCAATTGAGAGTATAGAAGTTACATGTATTTAAAAATTGGTCCTATCAGCAGGCTTAGAAACACGTTGGTAGAACTGACTTATATTATTTGCTCCAAATTAATCTAGAATGCCAGGTACTACGAAGACTGGACTAAGGGGAATCGCTCCCAAATATTGCCAAGGAACTCAAAGTAGGCGTTATGACAATAAAGTATGGTGAAGAAATCGGAGAGACACTGAATCATGTACAGCGACAATAGACAATAGATGGTGAAAACGCTCTTAAGAATCGCAAAACATTGAAGAAGCGTTAACTTGAACTGCTTAACAACGCATTGTGGATGTGGTTCAATTAAGAAAGAAGGAATGGAACCCAGATATCTTGAGTTCAGAGAATGTTTATTTTAATGTGAATCCGTATTTTTCTGTACTTTTTGATAATCCGACCTTTTTGCGTTCCGACCATACCCTCAGTCCCAAAGGTGACGGATTACAGGGGTTGTATTGTATTTTCTTCATTCAAGTACAAGTATTATACTCTTGATTTACAATAATGAACGGTGACAGCTGTCAAAGCTAGCACGTGGGGAAATGCTGCGTTGCCACTGAGGCAGATCATGACTCCTAACATTCCAAGAGCCTTGCAGGAAGACACAAATACTGGGGAAGTTACCCCCCCCCGCCTGGCGGTCTAATGACCGTGACGAGTGAAGTCACAGTAGAACACTGAGTCAAAACATGTGCTCACTGCTGTGGCTGCATACATTGCAACACTGCTCGCTGTTGCCATGGAGACCGTTACCCCTCTCGTCTCCACTCCACACCTCACCCTTCAAGCGGATGACAGCTTTCACCGTTCATCTTGTGTAAATCAGAGTATAGTCTACTTTTCACTTGCTTCAGATATGGTACATAATTTTCTTACACTGTTCCTTTCTTTCTTTCTTTCTTATGTATAAAGAACATAAACTGAAATTATCTTGCAGAATGAATTTTTTCAGACATGTTTCTGTTGGCTGTGTTTGTATGAAACCTGTTGTTCCAGAGGCTCAACTACCTGTGCACAGACTCCGAGTCGGTGGATATCCTCACCAACATCAAGGAGCAGGTGTCTTTTCTTCTGAGGGCTGTGGAGTATGTGTCGGGCAATGCAGAGGTTAGTGATCGTCAGTCTCGTGTAGTGTCTGTAGTAATATTGATAGTTGTGCTTTCAAGGGGCAGAACAGTGTGGTCATGTGCACCTCTATAGTAGTAGGTTGATGAGCCAGTTTGGTGTTCCTAGGCGAAATCCCTCACAGACACGGCATAAACCAAGAAGAATAGCTGAGTTTTAATTCACGGGCTGTGAAGCCAATATACCATACCAACTATTTATATATGTCATTTTCACAAAATTATTTTTATTAACATCAATTGGCAATTGAGAATAAAAAAGGCAAATTGGAAAGATTAAATTTTTGTACAAAAAATATGTACAATGAAAAGAACCTTTCTATCAATGCAAAATTATGACATTTTAATACAGTTGTTAGACCAGTCATCTTTTTCGGCATGGAAACTACAAATACAACCGGAATGGAGAATTTGCTCAAGATAGAAAGAAGAATTTTAAGAAGGAACTATAAAGGGCAAGGAGGCTATGTAAACAAATGAAAGAAGAACTTCAAAAATTCAAAATTACTGAAGAAGATTGTCTAAATCGAATAGAGTAAAGAAAAAAAAATTGGCCTCAAAATTCTTGTCGGGGAGAAGAATCTCAACAGAGGAGAATGGATTGCTGAAGAAGAGCTGCGCAGTCGACCAGGATGAAAGACTTCTGGAAGAGAAAGAAGGAAACTAGACCTATAAAGAAGTGATATTTGCGTGGTCCTTGTTGGCCTGTCCGCGGTGTATATATAAAGCCCACATTTGTTACAGATCTGTTTTTTACTATTTTTATAAGATTTTTCATAGAAAACCCAAGTTAAGTATTAACACGAAAGCTGCACTTGTAATCACTTTGATTACTTTATAACAACACCACTGGAGGAGGACATAATATGGCTAAAACTGGTACCGGTACATTTTATTAATTAATTAAATAATTAATTAAATCATTATTGACTAGCTATAATAAAGTTATTAAATAGTAATTAGTATACATTCACTTTCCGAAACCTAATGCTGACATCTATTTAAAAATTACTAAAATCACAGACACAACCCGTATGAGAAGGATCCAATTCATGGGACATTTGGGCAGAATGGACCCAACTAGGTTAACAAATAAATAAAATCTATAAGGCAACAAGGTCCAATTGGTACAAACACGCGAAAAAGGACTTGGCTGAATTAGGTTTTCCCAATCTCAAGGATCGAGAGGAAATTAGGAAAATTACTCATTACTAAGGCAGTTACAAGAACAGCACTGTGAGTATGGAACAGATCTACTGATGGCCTTCCTGGACATTGAGAAAGCATATGACAGTGTATGCAGAAACAAAGTATGGAAGTCCCTGGAGGATAGAGGAGTAGAGAAATGGACTATAAGGAGGATAAAGGAGATGTACAAGGGAAGCGTGAGCTGTGTGAAAGTGGGAGGAGAGAGATCAGACTGGTTGGAACAGAGAAACGGCCTGAAACAAGGAAGTGCACTGTCACCGTTACTTTTCATTGTGGTGATGGATGACATAATGACCCGAGTGGCACAAGTAATTGGGGAAGGAAAGATGAAAGCAATGGTGTTTGCAGATGATTTGATGATTTGGGGAAACAAGGAGGAGGAGGTACACGAACAGTTGGACGTGTGGGAAGGAATAATACAAGGATATGGGATGAAATTTAGCTTAAATAAGAGTGAGATGGTGATCACAACAAGGAAGAAGGAAAGAACCACAATGGGAATAACAATTGGTGGGGAACAGCTGAAGAAAGTGGAGAGTTTCAAGTATCTGGGAAGCCTGATACAAGATAATGGAAGAAACGATAGAGAAATAAATGAGCGTGGGAGGCTGGCAGAAGCATTTCGGAGGAGTGTGAGAAGCATGTTATGGAGCAAGGTTGTCCCTCAGAACAGCAAAAAGATCATATATCGGACGTACTATGTCCCTATCCTGACGTATGCCTCGGAGACCAGGGTTATGAAAGGAAGGGAGAAGAGCAAAATACAGGCCAGTGAGATGAGATTCTTGAGAAGCAGTATTGGAGCTACAAAGATGGACGGAATAAGAAATGAGAGGACCAGAGAATTAATGAAGGAGGAACCATTACAGGATGGTATAGAGAAATCTAGACTTAGATGGTATGGACATGTAAAACGAATGGAGGAGAAGAGGATACCCAGGAGGATACACGAGACGAAGTGGGAAGGAAAGAGACCGTGAGACAGGTGGCTGAAGGGGGTGGAAGAAAGCGTGAAGAAGAGAGGAGAAGACTGGACATGGGAGGAGGCTGAGAGATGGTGGGAAGACAGAAGACGTTGGAGAGGCTTGTGTTCGAAACAAACCCGGCCAGTCGCTGGAAACTGTGCAAGATGATTGTTATGGCCAACTTGGGAAGTCAACAACCCACCAAGAGTATTCTGGTAATAGTGGACACTGTATAAAAATTTGTTGGCCAAAGCATTAGATAATGATGTGATAATACAAAGGGTTGACTTTACAAAGGTCGCTTGACAATTTAGCAAACATGTGGAGGACCAGACAATATTATTGTCACTAAATAAGGAAGTCCAGGAAGGCATAAAGGACACGACACCACCACTAACTAATAATAAGATATATTATCAAATAGGTGTCACATAAAACAAATATCCAAAGGTGACACATAAACAAATATCCAAAGGTGGCACATAAACATATGAGAAACACTAGCACAAATTTACACACTTGAAGAAACACTCATTAAGAATTAACACTCGTTACGTCTTGAGCCTAAAACACACATATTGTCTTGAACGTAGCTGCAGATCAGTACATCATAGAACGGCATGCAATACACGGCGGTTCCAAAGAATGATATAATTTAAATATGCAACACAAGTGGAGTTGCAACAAATAATGAAAAAACAGGTCGCATGGAACGAGAATGTGTCGTCGAACCAGGACTGACTTACAGTGATGCGCCGATACTGTAAGCCCAAAAAGAATTGTTAATAAAACAACTTATGTGTGAAACGCAGGAAGTCAAAGTAGTTGCTGTCATACAAATACCGGGATATGCCCATCGCACGGTATTGTCACAATAGTAAAGTAGTTAAACCCAGCGTCAACTTCCATTCCAGTGATGTTGCAGGAAGTCAAAGTAGTTGCTATCATACAATTACCGGGATATGCCAATCGCATGGTATTGTCACAATAGTAAAGTAATTAAGCCCAGCGTCAACTTCCATTCCAGTGATGTTGCAGGAAGTCAAAGTAGTTGCTATCATACAAATACCGGGATATGCCAATCGCACGGTATTGTCACAATAGTAAAGTAGTTAAGCCTAGCGTCAACCTCCATTAGTGATGATGCCTAGCCTTGTAACATGCTTCCAGACACGATGAATTACTTATCACACGAAGCATCATCATTATTCATACGCGTGAAGACAAATTGTTAGGCAGTAAATGAAGATAGAAGTAAACACATTATAACAAACTATCCGACGCCGCGGATTGAAGAATTCGTCGACATGACGCGTATCAACATCAAGCATGGTGATGAGATCGAAAATCACCGTAATGTCACTGCCCAAACAAAATATGAATCATGTGCATAGGACATGATTGCTAAGCACGGTTACTATGAAGATAGCACCAATTATAGAAATGATTAGCTGGATACTTGTTGATATATCACAACCAGCGTTGACGCACAGCATTGTGTCATGGCTACACTTCAAAGAACAACGAAGAAGAAACACGTGATTGGTCGCTACAAGCAGCAAGAAGGCCTCTGATAGGCTGGAAGCAGCCAATCACAGTAGAGAGTTTAAAAACCAAGAAAGAGGCCTCTGATAGGCCGAAAGCAGCCAATCACAGTAAAGAGTTCAAACAAGTTAAAGATGAATCAATGTGGCCAACTTAGAATACAAAATTACCTTCTAAGCCAAAATATCCTACTGGAAACACGGCAGTGGGAATACTACATGCAATCAAAACAAATCATGACAACCAATCAACATAAACAAAACCAACCTGACAATGAATAAATGCAATGAAGACAAATAATACAGATATGTACCACCACACAGAGTGGAAACAAATGGGGAAACACAAAAACTGGTTTGCCAAGACAGTGGCCGAACCATATTGCCCGCACAGAAACAACAGGCAGGTTGTTTATGAAAATACAAGAGTGTTTAGTTCTGCGGCAACAAGGGAGACACCTTGACGATGGGACGTTTCAAGAGTCCAGAGGTGGTATGTAGAGAGACCACACGAGCGAGGCCGTCCTTACCACAATGAACCTCAAGAATTCGTCCAAGTCGCCAGTAAGTAGGAGAAATATTGTCGTCCATAATAAGCACAAGCGTGCCAACCTCGAGGTTAGGAGACATACGGTTCCACTTGCGACGTTGTTGAAGGGAGAGTAAATGATCTGTGGACCATTTACGCCACAATGAAGTCATAATCTGTTGAAGTAATTGCCATCTAGACAACCTATTGATGGGCACTTCAGAAGCGTCAGGAATGGGCAAGGCATTCAAAGGTCGTCCAACAAGAAAGTGACCTGGCGAGAGATAGCACAAGTCAGTAGGATCCTCAGTCATAGGCGAAATGGGTCTAGAATTTAGAATGGCTTCAATTTGCACCACGAGAGTGGTCAATTCTTCATACGTAAGTACTTGAGCCTTCATGATTCTTATTAAATGAGATTTCAAAGATTTGATGTTTGCCTCCCAAATTCCACCAAAGTGCGGAGAACTAGGAGGAATGAAGTGCCACTGAATTAGTAGCGATGACGTAGAATCTTGAACAACATATTGAAAATCTGCAGAGGAGAGCAACGTACCAAGATCAGCAAGGTCAGACTGTGCGCCTTGAAAGTTGGTACCATTGTCGGAATACACTTGAGCGGGAACGCCCCTTCTACTGCAGAAGCGAGTAAAGGCTACAACGAAAGCATGACTGGAGAGGGAAGTGACGACGTCGTAGGTATCAATTGACAATAAATAGAGACAAGCTCCATAGGCCTGCTGACTGCTGTCGCAAAAGCCATGAAGTTGCATAGATTTGATTTCTGAAGCAGGCTTAATCAAACGTGGAGTAGAAATCTCAGAAATCGCAGGTAAATTGCTATAAATGTTCAGCCAAGCTTGCGTGATTTCCATTGGAAGGGGGTCATCCCAACCGAGTTTGTGAATCCACAAATCTTGGAAGAGAATCTTACAAGCAACCACAATAGGTGACACTAAACCCAAAGGGTCAAAGATAGAGGCAACAATGGACAAAAATGAACGCTTAGTAAAGGTAATTGAAGTGTCACAGTTCACGATAGGTGACTGAATCCGCAACAAGTCATCGATAGGTTGCCAATAAAGTCCTAGCGTTCTGGCGACTGTTTCTTCACCATCGCCGAAACTACGGAGTTGTTGTTTCTCTTGATGATCAAGAGGAATGTTATCTAATAGAGTCATGGAGTTTGAACTCCACTTACACAGTTCAAAACCACCTAATCTCAAAAGAAGGGTCAATTCATCATACAGAATGAGTGCGTCATGCTCGGAATCACATCCCGAGATACAATCATCAACATAGAAGTCGTTTAAAACAATCTGAGTGGCAGCTGGAAAAGCTGTGCCATCAGTGAGGGCGAGCTCCTTTAGCACACGAGTGGCTAAGAAGGAAGCTGGGGCAGTACCATATGTAACGGTGTTTAATTGATATTCTACCATTGGGTCTGAAGGAGAGTCTCTCCAAAATATTCTCTGTAAGTCACGATCCTTGTGATCTACAAGAATCTGTCTGTACATTTTACTCAGATCAGCTGCAAACGCTATCAAGTGAGTACGGAACCGAAGCAAAATAGAGAACAAATCCTGCTGAATTACAGGGCCCACCAACAAAGTATCATTAAGGGAGCACCCAGACGTAGTAGCCATCGAAGCATCAAATACCACTCTGAGCTTTGTAGAAGTACTGTGCGGCTTGAAAACAGGATGATGGGGAATGTAGTAAACTTCACCATCAGTCGGGTGGGGGGCGACTTGCATATGATTTAAGGCTAGATATTCATGCATGAATTCAGTGTATTCTAACCTTAACTCAGGGTTACGAGCCAAACGTCTTTCGAGAGAGTGAAAACGTTTTAGTGTAGCGTAGCGAGAGGCACCTAGAGGCTCCGAGTCTACCTTGCGAGGGAATCTAACCACAAATCTACCATCGTCTTTGCGAGTGGTAGTAGCAACGAAGTGTTCTTCACATATGGATTCATCAACAGACAACACTGGGGTTTCAACTTCTTCAACGTTCCAAAACGCTTCCAGCTGTTGTTCTACATGAGGGCGTGAGAGTGTAAGTGCTGATACCACGTGCGATGGTTGCGAGGTGCTTGCACTGGGCAGCTTCCCAGAAAACACCCAACCCACAGAGGTATTTTGAATGATGGGCAAATCACCAACTGGTATGATTTTACCAGGACATAACAGGTCAAAGAAATATTCTGCACCAAGAACAAGATCAATAGATTTAGTGCAATTGAAATCAGGATCAGCTAAATCAATATGTGATGGAATGTTCCATTCAGAGGTGTCGAAACCAGCAGCGGGTAGCTCAAGTGCAATATTGGGAACCACGAGACATTCAAGCTTAGCAGACCAATTAGTAGCACAGGCAAAAACGTTCACATCAGCAACAACAGTAGCAGTGCTTTGATTTTGACCAACACCGTGAATGTGTACCTTCATAGGTTTGGTGTGGAGTCTTAATTTCTTAATTAAGTGTGACGAAATTAAGTTACAATCTGATGCAGAGTCAAGTAGTGCAGTGACAGGTACACGTAAGCCATTGCCAGCTAATATATTCAACTTGGCAGTGGGTAACAGCGTCCTTGAAAATTGATTGTCACGAGCGACGTTACTGCAACTAGTGTTTACCACGTTAGCATGAGCTTGAGAAGCATCATTACTAGTGCCACTGGAGGGCTCATAGTGAAGAAGAGTGTGGTGTTTTCGGGAACAAGTGTTACAAGAGTACTTCGAACATTGATGATTAGGCTCGAAATTACGCAAACAATTATAACACAATTTACGAGACCTGACAAAATCCCATTTGGCTGTGGACGAAAGTTTGATAAAGGTACCACATTTCGACAATTGGTGATCAATGCTCCTACAATATGTACAACGAGATTTGGTAGTAGTTAACATGGGTTTCTGAGGCGAATGACCTTCAGCTTTAAGTTTGGTTACAGCAGTATGTAATGCAGGCCTGGACACATTCTTTTCAGTTATTTCCAGTACCTTGCATTTTTTCTCTAAGAAGCTAACCAAGTCCTGGAGAGTGGGAATTCTCCCAGAATCAACATGATTCTCCCATTCACGGATGCTATCATTATCTAGTAGCTCCAATATAAAATGTGACAATAACAGGTCTTGAAGGGGAACCCCGTTAAAGTCCAAAGCTTCTAACGCATTGACATGAGAAACAAAGTGGTCGATGATGGCACGCAATGACACTGAATCATTACCGTATGCGGGGGGCTTGAAAAGCTTGGTAACATGATTGTGCGCTATGAGCCTAATGTTATTGTATCGAGTTGTCAGCAAGTTCCATGCAACCATAAAGTTATCATCTGACACAGTAATGTTCTTTAGGAGGAGTTTGGCATCACCACTAAGACTAGAATTAAGGTAGTAGAACTTAACAATATCAGACAGAGCATGGTTATCAATTACTATAGCCTTGAAGCTATCTCTGAAATTCAACCAGTCTGTGAAATCGCCACTGAACTGCGGAATTTGAATTTCAGGCAACTTTATATGCGCTGCAGCTACGTTAGCAGTAGGAAATTGTGCACTCTGCAAATTATTCAAAGGGTTATCACTGTCTGTAGTGTTGGATTTTTTGAAATTGTCACAATGTAGTTTAATTTTAACCAGCAACTCAAAATATTTATCTTCGAAGTCACAACGTTCGGCTATTTCTTCGTCGATATTGTCTGTAATATCCTCTAAAGCGACTTGCGCTTCGTTATATTGTTTATAAATTTCCTCGCATTTGTGTTTGCGTAACACTAACATTTGATATTGCTCTTCTGTAATGTCCTGAAAGTTGCTAATTACTTTTCCTTGTGAGGTAAGCATGGCCTTAGCGACTGCACGCTTCCTAACTAAAGGTCGTTTTTGGGCATCCTCCATAATGACTTTAGGATTGCCCGCCTAGATGTAATTACCAGAGTTGCACACCTAACTAACACAACCAACTTAACTAACACAAAAAATAAACACTGAGACAATGGTCTCGATTAAGTTGTAAACAAACATCTGAACATAGAATACTGTATTGTGTCCTTGGGAAGTTAATGGGAACGTATACAATTTTAAATTTATGGCCTTCCTGGTGAAATAGCAAGAAACAAGGGCCCAACATGGCCAACACAAAGCTTAATGATTCAAAGTAGTGAACAGCTCAATATCCGGCCCGGAGAGGACCAAATAATGTAATGGCCAACGCGGGAAGTCAACAACCCACCAAGAGTATTCTGGTAATAGTGGCCAACAAATTTTTATACATTGTCCACTATTACCAGAATACTCTTGGTGGGTTGTTGACTTCCCGCGTTGGCCATTACAATGATGATGATGATGATGACGATGATCAACTCATACACGGGGTTTTCAGGCAGAAGAGAGAAGACCTACCTGACACGTCTGGTCGCAGCAATGAAGACTCAATCGTTGCGCATGAAGAGTTATTGGGCAAACATCAAGGCCAAGAAGTGTTGATTCCGCGTGGTCCTAGGAGACCCATTTGCGCAGAAGAAGAAGAAGAAGAAGTATACATTTAGATTAAATCGGCAATAAGGAAAGCTTTTAGATATGATTTAGGCGCGTGGATGATGCCTGTCATGAGTAACTTACTAACTAGAGGTTTAATACTTATTTATTAACTACAGTAATTGTACCTAATACCAGGAGGCATTTCTTCCTCATGCCCGACTAAGGAGCGCGATTGAACTTGTTTAGCTGATGGCATTGCCTTTCTCTTCTCCCAAAATCTCTTCATCTTCTCGCTGTGGCTTCTCTTGCGATCTTCTGACCAGGTTTTGTTGGTGCTAGTGCTTGGATGGTCTGCAAAGCGGTGATTATCGACTAATTCTCTGAACTTAGCTCTGTCTATTACAATGTCATCTGTGATGCCCATTTGCTGAAGATCTTTTCAAACTACAAGCAGCCAGGTGTTTTTAACTTTCATTAACAGGGCAAGGTTAAGAATCCTTTTGGTCAGTCTCTGATTGCCCATCCTGAGGATATGCCCGTAAAATTTCAATCGTCTTTTCCTAAATGTGTCTGAGATTTTCTCTGAGTGCTGGGGTAAGTCTTGGGATTTCCTTTTCATCCAGACTCCCCCTGTACAGACTGGTCCAAACATTTTTGTTAGGATTTTCCTTTCTTGCTTTTCCACATCCTTAATTAATGATCCGGCCCCAATAATCAGCGTTTCAGAAGCATATAGTGCTTCAGGCTTGATTACAATGTAATAATTCTGTAATTTTGTCGGCCCCGTGGTGTTGGTGTAGCGCGCCTGCCTCTCACCCGGAGGCCCCGGGTTCGAACCCCGGCTCCGTCAGGGATTTAAAACTGACGTGAGGGTTGGAACGGGGTGCACTCAGCCTCGTGAGGACAATTGAGTAGCTGTCTGACAATGAGGCAGCACCCCGATCACGAAAACCAAGATTAACGGCCGAGGAGACCCAATGCGCTCATCAGGTGTCACCCCAATATCTGCAGGCCAAATCCCTGGGCAGTGGTTGCTTGGTCGGCCTAGGCCCTTCACGGGCTGTATAGTGCCAGGGGAAAAAATGCTGTAATTTTGCATTTCTGGATATTAATTTTTTATTATATCTGTTCCAAGTGAGTCTGTAAGCTTTTTGTAGTTGAGAGATCCTTTCTTTATTTGCTTCACGATTCAGTCCGGAAGGTTGCATGAATTCTCCCAGGTATTTGAATTTAGACACTTTAGATATTTTGCCGAATTTGGTTGTCGTTGGTAGTCCTTCTAGGTGCCGAAGAGATCCCTCCATGTAATGTGTTTTCTTGTATGAGATATTTGATTGTTTAAAAAATATAATATTAAGTTAGACACAAAATACAAGGACATATTATTTTCCTGACCATCACTGACATTTTTATTGCTAAATATGTATCAATTTCAAATCATGTGAAAAATTTAGTAAATTCAGATGTTCAACTTTTCCTACTCTTGGAAACAATTGCCACACACATCCATCAGATGGTCAGGGCAGGTCAAGTTTTGGCGATCTGTGCACCACCTTCTTGTTATCTTGTTCCGACTTCGCCCGCAATGATGACAGCAGCCTCTATTGCATCACGAAACTCCTCTGGGTGATTAGATATGAGATCGCCAGAGAGATATGCAAAGCCACGCTTCGAGTTTTAAACAACTGTTATGACACCTGTCATCCACATGCCTAACACAGGCTTAGGTTCTAATCACTATATATGTTCCTACTTCTTTTGTGATGCTAAATTTTGTTCTTACTTTCCTACATCATCCACTTAACAAGATGAAGAATACCCCCTCCACCAGTGGCATAGGAAACCAGTTGTGTGCTGTAACTCATCCCCCCCCCCCCCCTCTAAACAATAAAAATATTTAGAAACATACAGGAACATTCACTCAGAAACACTCCTGGTGGGAGTAGCTTCCTCTACTACTCCCCCCCCCCGATTGATTTGAGTGATTCCCTCTAAAATGCTATCGCAGAGACTAGAAGGTGGGACCGGCCACGTTCTCATTTCGTGTGACAGTGCCTTAGCTCCCAACAGCACAACAAAGAAGTTGGGCCGCATGCGCAAAAGGCAGAGTTCGTTTTTGCTGGCAATAAACTTAGAAATTCTCGCTGAGCTGCGATCTGCACAGCCAGTGCCTGGCACGGAGTGGAGTACAGGACTAGATACCTCGTTGTGAGGGGAGTTGAAATATTTCCTGTTCTTCGACTCATGTCTAATTCATCATCATCATCATCATCTTGCACAGTTTCCAGCCACTGGCCGGGTCTGTTTGGAACACAAGCCTCTCCAACGTCTTCTTTCTTCCCACCAACTCTCAGCCTCCACCCATGTCCAGTCTCCTCCTCTCTTCTTCACGCTTTCTTCCACCCCCTTAAGCCACCTGTCTCTCGGTCTCTTTCCTTCCCACTTCATCTCGTGTATCCTCCTGGGTATCCTCTTCTCCTGCATTCGTTTTACATGTCCATACCATCTAAGTCTAGATTTCTCTATACCATCCCGTAATGGTTCCTCCTCCATTAATTCTCTGATCCTCTGATTCTTATGGACAGAATAAGAAATTATGTCTAATTAATACACTATATTTGATTGTAGATAATATTATTAAATTTGAAAGATACTAAATCAAAGGTTAAATTTCGAGGCGCCTTGTCTGAACCATTTGATATCCGGACTGGACTTCGACAGGGAGATGGTCTATCACCGTTATTATTTAATCGTGTTCTTGAAAAGATCATGCGTGAGTGGAACAAAACTTGTCCTCCAAATGTAAAGATTGGTACTAATATAAAACTGAATTGCTTGGCCTTTGCGGATGACCTTGCACTGCTTGCAACCAGTATAGATGAGGCTAAGCACCAAATTGAAGAACTTGGGTCTATTGCAGCAAAAGTAGGACTTCAAATTTCATTTGAAAAGACTGAAATAATGGCATCCTTTGATGTGGAAACACAAGCTATTACATTGATCAACAATAAAGAAATTAAAGTTGTACATAAATTTAAATATTTAGGGGAGATTATAACATGGAATTTGAATGAGAAAGCGTCAATCGAAAATAGAACAACAAAGTTAAGATAAGCGCAATATATTACTTGGTCTAGTTTGAAAAAAAATCACTCTCCATAAATGACAAATTACGACATTACGAATCAGTTATTACACCGGAAGCAATATATGCTTGTGAAACACTTTTCAAGTTAAACACTCGATCAGTTACTGACACATTACAGAAGATTGATAGAAGAATTCTCAGAACTATAATTAATAAAAAACATCAGGTGGATGGTCAATGGCGTCCATTACCAAATGAAGTGGTTTATAAAGAAACTGAGTCTATAGTCGATACTATGCGAAAAAGGCGAATTGCCTTTTTTTGTCATATCTCACGCCTGCCGGATACCAGACAATTAAAAGTATTATTTAATTATTTTTTAAAAGTAAAACAAAGAACTCTTGGTTTATGGAAATTCAAAATGATCTGGATGAGCTCGGCTTGACAATGTCCCAAATTGCTAACAAAGATGAGAAGAATATCTTGAAAAACAAGAACATCCGACTTCCCTTAAAAACCTTTACCCGCAAAACTTACACCATAAGCGATGCAGAGAGAGCGGCAAGGTCGACTAAAATGAAAATGTTTTGGGAAAAGAAGAAAAATAAGAAGCTGAATCTTTAATATTGTTTTTGAGATATGTATATACTTGTTTTGGTTAAGTGCTCCAATGAGGGCGTAACATATGTAAATAAATAAATAAATAAATAAATAAATAAATAAATAAATAAATAAAGTAATTAATTTTCAAATAACACAATGTGCTGCAGCACTTCAGCTCAAAGGTGCGGCTGCCCCTGCACTCCACAACATAACATTCTGGTTTCTGATATTGATTGAATTGTTGGTTTGAAGAGAGTGGTACGGAAATTGCCCTTGCCTGGTTTTCCCCTTTTATCTCTTCCTCTAGCCACATCTGCCTGTCCTTTTAACTTGTTTCTATCCTTATTGTTTGTTTGTTTGTGGATAATACCGAAAGTAATGGAGAATGTCGTCCTCCTTACAGGCGCTGGGAGCAGTGAGGCAGGAGGCACGGGTGTCCCGAGCCTGGGATGTGGCCGTCTCCCACACGGAGAACGTCAAGCTCTTGCTGGACAATGCGAGGACAGATCTGGACGAGACCAAGTGAGTGAGTTCCAAAGAAAGATGGGGTAGTGTGCCAACAGCTAAGGATTCCATAGTGTAGATAGTTTTCCATTCTTCTTCTTCTGCTTCTTCCTGAATTAACACATTCTGGTTTTGCACCTAGCCTGCTGTTTTAGCTTCCTGAAATGTGATTTGTAGTGGATTTTAACAAAATCAAAACTCGTGAACAAGTGAATATAATCCATGCTGATTTTTGTAGTGGACTTGAAACTTTAATTTAATTACATCTCCCAACGATAACACATCTGTGTTGTAAAACTTATTAAATTTCTTCAAACCTACAACAAGATAACATTCTGTAAATAAATACATAAGTGGTGGAAGTGTCTTAAAAGTACCGTACATTAATAAAAGATTGTGGTTTTTCTTCTTTCATCATCATCATCACCATCTTGTACAGTTTCCAGTCCCTGGCTGGTTCTGCTTGGAACATAAGCGTCTCCTCCCACCACCTTTCACTTCTCATTCTGTCCCACTCCTCTCCTTCCATCACACTCACAATCCACCTATCTCTTGGTCTCTTGCCCTCCATTTCCATCTCATGCATCCTCCTTATGGTTAACATCATGCATGGGTCTCTGTTGCAATGTTCCTACGGAAGTCCCCCCAGGGGCTCACATCTAGTGGGGCGTGGGTTGGCGACCACGGGACCCCTGCTGAGTCCGGCATTGCTTCCACTTACTTGTGCCGGGCTCCTCTCCGTCTTCTTTCCTGTCGACCTCCCTTGGTCAACTCTTGTTCTCTTGCGACCCCGATGGTATTAGGTTCTCCGAGGCCTAGGGAGTCTTTCACTTTCCCGCCTTAATTGGCCCTTGCCTCATCTTTCCTGACACCCTCCTTCTGTGAAGGGTCAGCCTTCTTTATCTTTTCCTTTTACCTCCTGCCTTGCGCTCAAGGCCCTCAAGGAGGCAGGGTGTATGTAGCCCCACCCCTTCTGGTGCACCCTAGATATTGCTACACCCTCAGGGGCTCACGGATGGTGAGTTCGGGAGTTGGCGAGCCCGAGGGATTCCTGAGCTGGGTCCGTTTTCCCCTTTTGTCCCTTACCTTTGGGGCGGACCTTCTCCTCTCTCCCCTCTCCTCTCCTCTCCTCTCCTCATTATATTTACTTTTCTCTTTAAGATTCCCGCACTGTTTTTGTTACTTGGTTCACCGTGTATGTAAATTCCCTTCTAGCGATTTTTTAAAGGCATTTTTAATCTACGTTGCTTTTTGTATGTTTTTTCGATCTAAATTACATCTCGCGATTGTTTTCAACCTCAATTGCATTTTGTAAAGATTGACAATCTAAATTGCTTTTTAGTAAGTCTTTCAATATGGCGGAGGGACCTTTGTGAGTATTTTGAATTTCAATTGCATTTTGTAAGTATTTTCAACCAAAACCGCATTTCGCACGAATTTTGAATCTAAATTGCATTTTGTTTCGTGGGCATTTTGCACATATTTTGATTCTCAACTGCATTTTCTGGGTATTTTGAATCTAAATTAGATTTTGTCATGTATATTCAATCTAAATTGCTTTTTGTAAGTATTGTCAATCCAAGTGAGTCCTTTGAATCTACCGTACATTTTGTAGGCATTTTCAATTTCAATTACATTTTGTAAGTATTTTGAATTTCAATTGCACTTTGTGAATAATTTGGATTGGAACTGGGATCTTTCAATCTGAATTGCATTGTGTATTTTCAATTTCAATTGCATTTTGTAAGTATTTTGAACCTCAATTGCATATTGTACTTATTTTCGACCTCATTTGCATTTTGTAAGTATTTTGAATTTCAGTTGCATTTTGTAAGTATTTCGACGCTACATTGCATTTTGTACGTATTTTGAATCTAGCCTACGTTTTGTGGGTCTTTTTCAATCTATTCTTTTTGTGCATCTTTTCGTTCTAAATTCCCTTTTGAAAGACCATATTGTGAGTTATTTCCATCTGAGTTCCTTTTTGTACGTATTTTCCATCTCGGATAATTTTGTTCTGGTTTCCATTTCACTATCATTTTTGCTATCACCCAGATCATTAGGGGCCGATAACCTAGATGTTAGGCCCCTTAAAACAACAATTATCATCATCATCATCATCATCATCATCCTACGGAAGTGGTTGATGCTAGACCGGCTCAAGGGTGTCCCTTGTGTAAGTTTCTGACAATAGCAGTCGCCTCACATGACTTAACCACTTCAATCTCGCCACACTCATCCTTTTGTTAAACTCAACTGACCCCTTTAAATAAACACAGAAACTGTTTGGAAATGTAGATGGGAGCATGTTGGATGTTGTTGCAGGCGCTTGCTGACCGACAGCAGACAGCGACCAGTGGGGCCAGACGTGGAGCCAGTGGTACCAACGCGAGTGCGTACTGTGGTTGCAGACAGGCCGGTAAGTAGGACTCTCTCTTAGCCCGTATGCTTGCCCCGCCCCACCATGCACTGCCGTGCCATGCTAAGCTGTACCGGCCTCGCCTCGTTGTTGACAGGGCTCCAAGCGCAGAGCTAGCATCGCCACTATCGCACGACCCCTCACGCCTGCTAGCACACTCCACCTCAGTCGCAGTTTTGGGGTGAGTACTTGCATGTACCGACCACGTGGACTCTCAACCCACTGTTTTCTAACTCCAAACAAATGCTGGGATAATACTTTCTAATACACCGCAGCTACTTCTGTCCAGTAGTTCCTTCATCATCTTGCACAGTTTCCAGCCACTGGCCGGGTCTGTTTGGAACACAAGCATCTCCAACATCTTCGGTCTTCCCACCATCTCTCAGCCTCCACCCTTGTCCAGTCTTCTCCTCTCTTCTTCAAGCTTTCTTCCACCCCCTTCAGCCACCTGTCTCTCGGTCTCTTTCCTTCCCACTTCGTCTCGTGTACTCTCCTGGGTATCCTCTTCTCCTCCATTCGTTTTACATGTCCATACCATCTAAGTCTAGATTTGTCTATACCATCCTGTAATGGTTCCTCCTTCATTAATTCTCTGGTCCTCTCATTTCTTATTCTGTCCATCTTTGTAGCTCCAATACTGCTTCTCAAGAACCTCATCTCACTGGCCTGTATTTTGCTCTTCTCCCTTCCTTTCATAACCCAGGTCTCCGAGGCATACGTCAGGATAGGGACATAGTACGTCCGATATATGATCTTTTTGCTGTTCTGAGGGACATCCTTGCTCCATAACATGCTTCTCACACTCCTCCAAAATGCTTCTGCCTGTCTCCCCCTCTCATTTTAATTCATTTAATTAATTTTTTATTTCACCAACTCCTCTCATGAAGTCGATGTTGAAGGGCTTCTGACCATAAAAACCAATGCTACCTAGAAACTCGTCGTTCCTTGTCACTAACCCTGCAGGAATGGGAATAATAAGGGGTTTCTTCTTCATCTTCTCAACCGTTAGGTTAGTGGATAACATCCGTGGCGTCCAATCGTCTCTGTTCTTTGGTCAATAGCTTCAAGTGGCAATAGGTGTATTTGCCTCTAATGCTGTTGATAAATTATGTTCTTGGTCTTCCTCTGTTCCTTCTTCCTAGGGTGACCAACTATTTTTGAAGAAAATAAGGGAGGTTTAGATCACGGCAAAATTTCATAGCAAAAGCAAAAAAGCAATGAAGTGTTTGTGAAAAGAAAAAAAAAAAGAACTTTATGTTATACTTTAGAGGACCTAAATATATTTTGTTACAGATTTTGCTCCAGACAATTCTAATAATTCAGTGCAAGAATACATGAATTTCATGGCAACTTGAAGGATCTGATCTGATCTGCTCTGTACTGTTCCTATTTCTAACGCCTATCCAATTGATATTCATAAGAGAAAATACTCTCTGTCCACATATACTTCATTTTGTTATTTGCTGGTGTTTTAGCTTCATTATTGTATTATAAACTCTTTGGGGTACTTCCCTTGTGAGAAAGTAAAAGGATTTCAACACAAATGGTCAAAAATCAATAAAGAAATTCACTTCCAACAAATATTAATCCTTCCCAAGCGGATGCTTTTATGGGTCTGAGCGGATTTTTGTTGTTAATCCTATGTTAAGAAGACACAAATTACAGTTCTCTTGCCATTGACATTGAAATGGGAGGGACATGCAATTAGGATCCCGTGGCACAGCTTAATGTGTTTCAAGGTTCCATCATGGAGGATCAATTCAAGAGGTTAAATATTAAGTTGACTTCAAGCATCCATCTTTCCTTGGTCAGCTCTTGTTTCTTGCCGATCCTGATGGTATTAACCCGACATTACTCACTAGTATAGATAGCTTTGAAACCATTCTTCCGAGTTGCTTCATTCTATTATAGAAAGCTTTTCATTTCGTTAACACAATGCACTGCAGTTTTCCTGTTCTCAAAAACCTCACTACTTGTTTGGAGCTTCAGTAGCGTAGTTGGTAACATGCTGAACTGCTGTGCCCAAAATCGCGGGTTCAAACCCGGCTGAAGTCGTCGGATTTTTTAAGAGGGTTAAAATCCTTCAGTATGCCTTCCTTCGAAGGGGAGGTAAAGCCGGCGGTCCCATGTCATAGAATTATGGCATGTAAAAGATCCTTCCACAGACTAAACTTGTGTGAAGCTAAATTGTTAGATAAGATTTCGTTGAAACGCTCTATCAAAGTTCCAACGTTCACCACTAGGTATCATTGATACCTGGTAGCGAAATTTGGAACTACTTGAAATTGAACGGAACTTGTAGCTCACCCTAAGGGTGTCCGCTGGAAGCGGCTTCTGATTCTGGCGAGCCGAACATGTCCTCGGACACTCCCGGCACTAAAAGACATACGCTGAATAAATAAATACTTGATTGGATGCATTCCATAGATGTGTCCGAAGAACATGGCTCTCCTCTTCCAGAAGGTGCTGGAGATTTTTCCGTCCTTGTGTACAATTCTTGGTTTCCTTTCTTTCTGTATGAACCATCCTCTGTTCTTTGGCGTCCAAGTATCTTCCCCAGAATTTCTCTTTCCGTCAGTTCCAACCTCTTGACCAATCCTATTTTGGTCAGGTTCAAGAATACGAGGTCTGCTATACTCTGTATTTCAAAAGAATGAACGTGAAGGAAATGGCGGGAGCTTGGAACAGCTGTGCTGTGTTGCCAAGTTTTATTGTTGATGTAGAACAGCTGATTCAAATAATACACAGGGCTACACTTCGGATATTATTTCGGTACTATTATGCGCAATATAATGCAAATGTCGATCCTGAGTCAACGCCGAGGACATTCAATTAGAGAAATACGGTATAAAATGAATAAATAACTCACCGAAGCTATGCTACCTTTGTCACCGTTATTCAATAAATACGAGAAAGAGGCCAAACACTCGACAGCTATACAGATATAATACAAAATACAAACACAAAGTAATCTGATGATGAATATATCAACACTCACCATGCAATGATTATATCCTTCAAGATGAAACAATTGTTTGGGTGAAGGTCGTTCACAGTTTACACAGAACGCAGAAATAACATCATGACAATACCAAGCACACTCACTCACTGTATCGCGACTCTGAACCGCTAATAATAGCCTCCACATACGTAATGTTAAGGTAAAGTATTTAGCACCAAGCACACAAACAAGCTGTTCTGTGGCGATATTACTTCAGTGATTTTACAGTGTCGATTTGTAGGTTATTGAATGACAAGCGTTAATTTGAACATGACGGTATGCAATGAAACATTACTGGATACGTAAACATGAAGACTAAATGTACATAGCCTATTTTGTATGTCACGCATGTATTCTAAATTAAGTATATTTAAATTTGAATTGAACAAACAAGGCTAACCATGAAAATAGTTTCATGTCAAAATGAACGATAGCCGGCCGTTACAGGTTGGCACGCGCGGTCTCCAGCTGTATTTCCAGCATTTTCCCACGTTCTTCCTGCGGTACTATTTACAACTTATTGACTCGATGCTTAAAGTAAACGAAACTAGGCAATGAAACAAACTCCGACACAGTTAACAGGTGACTGAATGAATGACAATAAGCTGGCAACGTATGGTATTAGTTGTCAAAATCCAGCCAATAGGAGCCCGCGGCGGTCAGCTGTTCCAAGCTCCCGTCATTTCCTTCACGTTCATTCTTTTGAAATACAGAGTATAGAAAAGTACCTGACCTTATTATTTTTTGCGAAAACCTGATGGATTTAAATCGTGCGCGCTTGCATGAGCTTACCTTGGACTTTCGTGCACATGCGTGAATTTTTTCCCGCCTGTGGATAGTGTCGGTTTCTGGCAAGCAGCATTTGAGTAAGGTACTGTGTAGTGCTCTCATTGCAAGGACTGGGATGGGAAATGTATCTTGTTTCTGTGAAACCTGCACAGAGTACTTGGATAAATGGATGCATGTTATGGAGGAATTCAAGTGTTTCAAATGGTTGAGACTTTAAAACATTAAGGACCTCAGCTTTGAGGATATTGTACGATGTACAGTCTAAGGATGCAGAAATAGATGATTCAAAAACATTCAACCAGTTCTGCAACGTAAGTTCAACTTTGGATAAAGTCACGTGGTCTACAAAGATAACATCCACTTCTAGATTTGATTTAGACGGGTCTATTAGCTCTGCCCAATCAATATTTATAATTTCTTACTACAAAATTTATTTTAATATAATCCAGTTGATTATGATTACATGCGAAACGGCAGCACAGAAGATTTCTATCGACGTATGTCCATACCACCGCCGCAAGTCTCTCATCCAAGAATTTCTCCGTCTTCCCACAGATCTTTTCCCGTCAATCTTCCCTTGAATCAACATTATGACTTGAATGATCAGCCGGAGAAGTTCATATCGTTCACCTGTCATGATGTGCCCGAGGTAGCTGAGCTTACCCTCCTTGATGGTTGTGAGAAGCTCTTTCTTCTTGTTCAAGATGTTGAGGACTTCTTCATTCGTTTTCCTTTCTACCCAAGATATTCAGAGTATTCTTCTGTATAAATACATCTCAAAAGATTCAATCTGCTTCTCCAGTAATGGGCTGAGCGTCCATCCTTCGAAACCATACAAAAGGACAGGAAAAACATTGCAACGTAACATTGGAAGGTAGAGTTCTCACCTGGTGAATAAGGTCCTCATGGTATTGAACATATTTTTACCTTGTCCAATCCTGGATAAGATTTCACTCTTTGAATCACAATGCCTCATGGTGAAATTAATAACCTGTGTCTTGTTCTTGCATGTTTCTCATGGATTAACACTAGTCCGAGGTAAGAAGCATGTCTTGCTTACAATAATCAACTCCCATGCTCCAGCATGCTCCTCCTAGGGTAGAGACTTTATCACAAGCCAAATGTGTCAGTCGAAAATCCGAACTAATTGGGACTGGCAGCGGGGCGGGGTTTGGATTTACGATTTGTTCGGATTTTTTAACATAACCTAGAAGTTCCTATTTACACTAAAAATGTTAAGATAAATAAAAATGAACACTTTATGTACTTAAATATTGTACTTTGATTTATTTGTGTCTTTCAATCCAGAAAAATGCACTCATTTTACAAAAACAATTCACTACATATTTAGAAATGCACATATGTTTGTACTGTACATATGTATACGGTAGGCCTACACAAAAAAAATAACACGACTATATGAAATCACTAAAATATTTTATTTGAAGAACTTGCTAATTTTGGGTTGCGTGAGTTTCGAAACACACACAGTACTGTAATTTTAAAAAAAGTGACAGTCAGTCTGAAAGACTAGACTTTTTATCATTTTAAATGCTAAAAATGCTGAAAAATGCTCGCTTCGCTCGAAGCGAAAGACTCTTGACATGTTAGAAAATTATCTGCATAATACTTATCTTGCCTTATAATATACCTTATTTCAAATTACTCGCGAACGGCAAGTGCAAACCAAGGGCAAAGCAAGGTCAAGTGCGCGGAGGGAGATGGCTGGATGACGTGCCCCTTCCATCCAGTCTAAAAACACTTATAGTGGGCGATGTATTGAAGATAGAGATATGCTCTCGCGGACTTTTTTGTAGAACTTTTCATGCTGACCAATTCTTACGCGCATAGTATATTGATATTTTTAACGGTTTGCCCAGCGTAAGCTTAAGAAGTTCACGGACGCCAAGTTTGTTTTCGACTTTTTCACTGAAATCGTTACTGCTTGGCTTCCTTTGATCATACATAAATTATTTTCTACAGAATATTTCCTAGAGATATCCTTTACAGAATGGTGAAAACCGCATCAAAATCCATCCAGTGGTTCTCGAGAGTAGCCGTTACATCCAAGAATTGGGGATTTTTGTCTTATACTAACGAAGTAGAGATTGTCGGGGAACACATGCACCAAGCGGTACTATGACGTCACACACCTCAGTGCATCTGGGTACATTTCGTCCCGTCACCGTAACGTAACGCCAGACCCCAGCGTAACGACGAAGTTGACAAGATCATTTAAACTGACGATACAAATTATGTGCGCACTACGGACCAACTACAACTACACTACTGAATAATAGACTGGCCCGCTGGGGGGAAAAATTGGAATGCAGCCGAAATAAATCAGAATCCTCTATGGACATCAAATTGGCAGGTGAAAAACTAAAGGAAGCAAAATAACCAGTGATGGAAGAAGCAAAGAGGATATAAAAAGTAGGTTGGCTCAGGCAAGGAAAGCATTTCTGCAGAAGAGGAATCTGTTGACATCGAGTATAGATTTAGATATTAGGAAGTAATTTTTGAAGGCCTTTGTCTGGAGCGTGGCACTCTTTGGAAGTGAAACTTGGACTATTGGTGCAGCAGAAAAGGGGAGAATTGAAGCGTTCGAAATGTGGTGTTACAGGAGAATGATGCAAAATACAGTTCACATGTTTAAAGTGGGCGTTCGGATTATTGACGCTCTACCGTACTTAAATGTAACCATTTTGGTATGTCGCATCACTCTGCGTCACTTTCTACTTAATGTTAAAATGTAGATAGTCTTTTATGTTCGACCCTCACTATTATGTGTCAGATAACTGTATCATAATGATGGTCATTATAACACTGTTTTCCATTATGATACAGTTTCTCCAGCCAATCAGAGCTCGTTCATTGACCAATTAGGTAACGATAACTTCGCGCATGTGCTCAAAATCCAACATGTCGGACATAAACACAACATCGAACTATAATAAATTACCGACATGGAATACCCACCGTCCATATGTTCGCGTAAATAAACTGGCGAATATGAGACAAGAAATAGCACTGTACCTTAAAATCACCAACCCTAATTTCTACACAGCGCATTGTCTTCAAATGACTGCGGTGACAATATTACTGAGGGACGGCTGATGTAAACATATGGCTGCATATGGCATTGCAAGCCCTCAGAGCGCATGCGTCGGTCGTTCAAAGCTCTTGAAAGACAAAGATATAACACCCAACGCTCGCTCTGCGATCACAAAATTCCAGTAGCTGACTCTCAACAGATATTTATGAATATTTATGTTAAAACATATAATAAAGTTATAATTATCGTCGAACATAAACAGTCGTATGCAACTCGCCTATAATGGTAATTAAGACACTCGTATGGAAATTATAAAACTCGCATACGCTCGTTTTATAAAAAATACTCGTGTCTTAATTATAGCCATTATAGGCTCGTTGCATAATGTACTATTAGCTCACGCCTGTTATAAGATTTTTTGCATCTTTTTGCAACTTACTTAGTTATTTGACGTTTTAGAAGATGCCGCGCAACCAGTTCTCACACGTTTACAACTGTTTGAAGCACTGGGTTCGACGATTATATCAAAGGTGGAGCTTTGTGACTTCGTTAAAAGTAAATTAGTGGTAGAAAATTGTTCTGAAGAGATAACTGAATGCTCTATCCAACTCCTAGTCATAGACAATTTCTTGCATGTGTAGACGTAGTTTAAAAAAGGTCTTAACTGATGTTTATTATGAAGTAAACAAATTATATACCTTGCTTTCACTCTAAATTCATGATCAAAACGTAAAAATAATTTTGTCCCCCTATATTTCGATTTTGACCCACTGTGCAATGGTTGGATGGTTCCTTAATTTTGGGGCTGCGACAACACGGACATGTAGCCCCGTGTACTTTGGGTGTGTGTAGAATCTGTCTGATAACCGGTGTTAATTGTGATGACTGTATTAGTGTGTGTTATCTGTTATCAATTCAAGTAAGGACTGCAGACAGAAATTTCAAGTAGTTCCTACTTTTGCTACCAAATGCTACCATCTATGACGCCTAGCTTGCGGACTTGGCTACTAGATGGCATCACAGTCAGCACCTGGTGGCAAACGTTTGAACTAATAGAGCGTTATAAATTCTAAACTACAAATTTTGGCCTCACACAAGTGTAGTTAGTGAAAGGTTTCATTTTCATGCCATAAATCTATGACATGGGACCGTCGGCTTTACTTCCCCTCCGAAGGAAGGCATACTGAGGGATTTTTAACGCTCTTAAAAAAATCAGACGACTTTGGCCGGGTTTGAACCCCTGACCTTGGCCAGGCATAGAAGCTCAGCACCACCACCGAAGCTGCCATACCAGGGGAAGGCAGGTAGTGCACAGTTCGCTACTCCTGTGGTTCGGGCAAGGACACCAAGAGCCCTCTGATGAGCCAATCTTGGTGTTCCTAGCTGAAACCCCGCACATGATACGGCATAAACGTTGCAAATTGCCGAGTTTTAATTTATATCCTATTACGATTTTTTATTTTCCACCCAGTTAATGCTAAAAGTTTTCTCAATTTATGAGGTGTACATTCGACCCTTCTTTAGCACCGTTGTACTTCAAAGTGCACTAAGACAATTGGCAACAGTAGAGCCGTACTGATCCAAGTAGCATTCGCACCAATTCGAGTTAACGAGGGAAACGCGTTTGTGTTTAGTTTACAGAAACGTGTCATATTTTATGATTAAATCTTTAACAACATGTTGACTAATAACAAGTAGTTCCGTGAAGAACTATACAGCCTATTTTCATATTTTCTACTCATGTTTATTGCCTCCATCAACATGTACAAAATTTCAATTTGAAGGTTGTGATAGATTCGTAGATATTGAGAACCATCTAAATATTTCAGATGGTCGCCAAGTTGGATTTTTACTTTTGTACTAATACATGAAGATTATTGTGTACGTGTGGTATTCAAACTTCAATCGCATGATTAGAACACAAGAAGTAAAAACGAGATTTAAAAATTTTGCACAGCCGCCATCATGAGGTTATGTAAACAATTGAACTAAATTAGATGCCAGTGCCTTACAATATGTACAATCATTTACTCTACCACATTTCACTGCGCTCAGAGAGAAAAGTCGATTAAAATGTTTCACTTGGCCGCCATGTTCGTTTTGTACTTTACAGGTTTATGAAAGTTACATAGATAAACTTGTATCAGTTCCCTTTATCACCTTACACAATTTCAGGGTGATATCTGTAATAGTTTCGGAGATACTTAATGCTGGTGAAATATTTCGCACAGCCGCCATGTTGGATTGGTGAGACACAATAAAATTTGAAGGGCACGGTCGGGGTCGGCCAGAATAGTGCTATGATCTTACAGAGTTTCATTGTAATCGCTCCAGCCGTTTAGAAGTTATTAGGGGGGCACACCAACACACGGACAAAAGGTGATCATGAGCCTATTTTTTTCATAAATGAAAATAGGCTAAAAATATCGTATGGCCTCGGATGCCGGGTGCAAGCTTTGTTATTTAACACCCAGAGGGTAGCTTGCATGTCGAATTTCGTCGTTCCTTGCAGCGCTATGAAAGTCAAGGAGGTTAGATATCTAAGCTCCTTGAACACTACAGCGCTTTCTATTAGAGAAAGGAGGAACTTTGTGTTGGTGGAAAATCCCGAGATTAATTTTGCCATCATGAACACGGCCTACTGAATTCAAATGGGTTCTTTGACATGCCAACATCGTATGACATGCGTGTTGTAATTTTTGTTGCCTTTCAAAAATCACTTACCACGGCCAAGAATGAACCTGCAAGACATGATAACTACTCACCCACCCATCTTTTCATTGGAAGATACAAAAAGTTTGGTTTCTGCATTAAACTAATCACTTTGATGACTTTGGCGCAAACATGGCAGGTGCGTCACATCGAACACTGAAGATCTACGGAGGTAATCAAACTGGCTCATCTCCAAATCCGGAGGGCAGCATGTTTTCATCGTCGGGTAGCCTACATGTGGAATTGATAGGTAGAACAGATGATGAACTGGTGAAACAATTTTTTTTTTTTTTTCGCTGCTTAACAGAAATGCCTGCAAATCTGTTTCATTAGGTTTGAGGTCAATCGCTTTCTTCGTTTCTGTCTTTCTTCTTCTTCATTTCCTGGTTCCAGCGATCTGGGGCCTGTTCCACGAATGAACTTGGCAACTTTTCACTTTGCACTTTTCAGTTCAGATTTTGTTCCACCATCACTTTTCAGATTTGTCTTGCAAAGTGAAAAGTGAAAAGTTAGGAATCTTTTCACTTTAGAAGACTGTTATGTTCCTCCATTGGTGCAGAAATGCAAAGTGCAAAGGAATGATTGAAAAGTTTTCAGAAATCTTTGCAAAGAGACGATTCCCATTTCAGCTGTTAATGAACAAGTCTCTACACTAGTTTCTCGGCGCAGAATTTGGTTTAGTGTTATAAATATGTTAAGCAGGAGCTTTTGTTATCATCAAGTGAAGCTAGTGATGAACAATCCAACAAGAAGAAGTACAAAGACAGGATGAATTTTCATAACCTCACTTTAGTATTAACAGGTTAAAAGTTCCACCTGATCAATACTTTTATTAATTAAGATCACTGTGTGGTCATTAGTGGTACATGTTTCACCATGAAAAATAAAGCATTAAATCATGGAATAAATATACAGTTTGTTCATGGAATAAACATGATCGGATCATTCCTATGCAAAGACTTTTCACTTTGCAAAGAAATTGAAAAGTAATACATAGATCATGGTGGAACAGAAAGACTTTGCACTTTGCAAGAATTGAAAAGTGCAAAGTGAAAAGTGAAAAGTTGCAAAGTTTATTCGTGGAACAGGCCCCTGGGTCGGGGTGTGAATCAAGGACCTCCATACTTTTCTGTCTCTCCACGACTCTCGTCCCTCTTCCAGTACATCCTCCACTTTCACTCCTCTTTTCTCATCGCTCTCCCTCACTGTATCCATCCACCTCATCCCCTTTGGCGCCTTCCCGTGACTTTCTCAGTAAATAATCGCTCGGTCTTCTCCCATTCACATCATATGTCCATACCATTTTAGCTTACTGATCTCGATTTTGTCTTGTAACTTTGGGAATCCTGTTTTCTCCCTAATTTCCTTGTTTCTGATTTTGTCTCTGCGGGTCTTTCCAATTATACCTCTCAGGAACTTCATCTCAGCTGCCTGGATTCTACTTTCCTCCCGTTTAGTTGTTGTCCACTTGCCTGCTGCATATGTCAATATAGGAGTGTAGTATGTTGAATACAAGATTTTTTTACATTTCTCGGGAACTTCCTGGTTCCACACCAGACCCCTCACACTCTGGTAAAACCCATTTGCTTGTTGGATCCTCTTACCAACTTCCATCATCTGTTAGGACACTCCCTAAGTATTTGAAGCTTTTCACAACTTGTAATGGTTTTCCATCTACTGCAATATTCCCCCTACCATCTCGCACATTTCTTGTCCTCACCATCGTCTGACTCTTCTCCACGCTGATTTTCATTCCATGCTCTTCTATCTCCTGGTTCCACACATTTACTTGTTCTTGGACTTCCAGTTCATCGTCCCCCCATATCACTAGGTCATCAGCAAAGAGTAAGGCCTTCGTCCCTTTGCTTTCTGTATAGTCATCAATTTAATCATAAGGTTTGAGCCCTTGCAGAATTAAATTTTTTACATTTGTGATATCTTTGCGCCCTTATCAAAAATAGTAGTGATGCGATAGGCTTGCAAAATCCAGAAACTTGTCAGTCATGTCTCGAACTATGAAAGGTTTATGCTGTTACGGCTGTGAGTTTGTGTCATCGCTCGCCGCATGAGTCACAACTGCCCCAGGGCTGGGCTGTGCCCTGCCTCATGTATTGCGTGTGCCTTATGCAACAGGGCTACTAGGACAAAGGGATAGTCCAGAATATTCGTGACTGGACCAGCGATGGAAACCTCGAGAAGCCGTGAACCCTGGATGGATCTAGAAGCATTTATTGAGTCACCGGCCTGCTATATAAGCGGCTTCAACAGTGAGGGGACGGAGTTTTCTGTGGGTGTGTGTTTTTGAGCAAGTGCGACAGAAGTGTGGTGACGAAGTGCTGTGCGAGTTACGAAATCCAGTGACATTGTTTCTCCAGCTTGTGGACAACGAAATAGCCTGCAGCAAGTGATCGTAAGTAATTGTGGTCGGTGAACATAAGGGAGAGGAGCAGGTAGTTTCTGTCAAGGCCACCGTACTCATTAGGATGGATTAACTTCTGTGGTCTGTTGACAAGTGGAAGGGCCAAGAGCGCTCAAGGAAGAGACTTGAGCAAACTGGAGTAAGGCTCCTAATTGCTTGTATTTACTGAAGAGTAGTGTAATTTTCTGGCCGCAATAAAGTTACTTATTTCTTTAAGCAGTAATTGGTGTTGTGCTTCCTACCCAACGTAATCCAGTTAACAAAGGTGCCACTAAGGGGGTGGCACGTAACAACTGGTGTCAGAAGCCGGATTACGAACTCAAGCACAACACCTGACGGTCCTGGTTTCAAAACCCGAGCAGGTCATTTTCTCTAATTTTCCTGTGAGTGCATGCCCTTTACAAGGCAAACAACTAAAATGGAGGCGCAATTGGCAGCATTGCTAGAAAAGTTAAATGGCATAGAAGACGGCCAGAAGAATTTAACCAAGGACCTAACTGCCAAAATGGAAGACGGCCAGAAGAAGATGGAGGATGGCCAGAAGAAGATGGAGGATGGCCAGAAGAAGTTAGCAGAGGACCTGAAGGACAGCCAAAATAAGTTAGCAGAGGACCTAACCGCCAAATTTCTGGATGGCCAGAAAAATCTGGAAGAGTGTCTGCTGACGAAATTAGAGGAGAGCCAAAGGAAATTAGAACAGGGCCTACGTGAGGAAGTCGCAGCAGTGGAAAAGAAGTTCGACGCCTTACAAGTGGAAGTTGCCGAGCTGCGCCAACGCCCGCTGATGGGGGTGGAGGAGAAATTCAACGCCTTACAAGTGGAAGTTGCCGAGCTGCGCCAACGCCCGCTGATGGGGGTGGGGGAGAAATTCAACGCCTTACAAGTGGAAGTTGTCGAGCTGTGCCAACGCCCGCTGATGGGGGTGGAGGAGAAATTCAACGCCTTACAAAAGGAAGTTGCCGAGCTGCGCCAACGCCCACTGACGGGGGTGAAAGAGGAATTCAACGCTCTACGAGAGGAAGTTGCCGAGCTGCGCCAACGCCCGCCCACAGGTACACCGGGAATATCAGGAACGGGACATAGCAGAGTGACGCCCCCAACCTTCGACGGAAAGGTCCCGCGGAGCACCTAACGTCAGTTCAAGGCAGCCTGTTCCATAAATAACTGGAACAACACAGAAAAGGTTACAGCTCTCATTGTAGCGCTGAGAGGCGACGCCCTTAACGTCCTTCAGGCCATCCCGACTGGATCCCAGGACTACGCTGCACTGATCGCCCATATGGAGTCCCGATATGGAGATAGATAGCCATCTTCAGCAGGCCTATCAGATGCAGCTCCGGACCCGGGTACAGAAGAACGCGGAAACCCTGCAGGAGTTCGAGATGGACATCGCACGCCTTGTAAGACTCGCCTACCCAACAGCGCCGACCGACTTTCTGGAGCAGATAGCGACGCAGACTTTCACCGACGGGCTACGGGACTCGGACACTCAACAGGCGCTGCGACTCGCGCGCAATAAGACCCCGGCAGATGCGCTGAGCCACGCACTTGAATTCGAGACGGCAAAACAGGCATCTAGAATGCACGCGCGGGTGCGCCAAGTGGACGTCGATGAACCAGCAAAAACCAACGAGACCAAGCCCCTGGCCGACGAATTGATGGAGGCGCTAAGCCGTTTCTTCGATAGTCACGGCACCACCAGCAACGACACAGCCGGAGAGGCGGCCCGGAAGAGGACTACCGACCTGCTGGACCTGCCGTAAGAGAGGCCACCTGAGCAAGGACTGCGGTGATCGCCGCCGCCAAGGGTTTCCGTCGGGACAGTCAGTCGTAGGGAAACCGCGCGGCCCAGGAAAGCGAGTATTAGCCAGCCTTGGGGGGCAAAGGTTGGCTTGTGACAGTCGTCAAGCCCCGGCAGTCCAAGTGCGTGTGACGAGGTTACGGAGGGACAATAGCAGCCTGATGGTCGACGGAGTCGTCAACGGAGAGAGCTGGCCCATGCTGATCGACACGGGAGCATCGAGAACCATCGTCAATCCCACTGTGATCCCGAAGTGGAGAGTGCAACCCACACAAAGGAACCTCCAGCTAATAACCGCGACCGGAGAGGCCGCACCGGTACATGGCGAAGCATCACTGGAGTTCGTCATTGGTCGACGGGTGATAAAGCATCCAGTGCTTGTGGCTGACGTATCAAACTAAGTGATCATCGGACTGGACTTCATGGACCAGAACAACATCATCTTGGACCTGAGTACCAACACTCTGCACTTCGGAGGTGAGGAACTTGCTTTGCAACCAGCACACGAGGCCGTCACCGCACGACGAGTAAGGCTGAGAGAGGACGTCATCGTTCCTGCCAGGACGGAGGTCAGCGCCGCCGTAATTGTCGACGGAACTGCTGAGGGATTGGCGGCTGTCATCGAGCCAAAATATGAGGACATCCAGACAAAAGGATTGCTAGTTGCCAAGACCCTCATCAACACGACGTCTCGGCCGTACGTCCGCCTGTCCAACCTGAACGACTACGACATTACGGTTCACCGGGACACCAACCTAGGAGTCTGCGAGCCCGTTACCTGGATTGCCCGCATCACCGACACGACGGACGGACACCTGCAGACGGACAACCGAAGAAGACGCACACTGCCAGAAGAACTACAGAAGCTGTACCAAGGATCCCAGGACCATTTAGACGAGGAACAATCACGCCAACTTCAGGACCTGCTACGCGAATTCCAGGACGTCTTCTCCGTGGGGAGCAAAGACTTCGGCAGGACAGGCTTGGTCCAGCACAGAATCGACGTTGGGGACAGCGCACCGATTAGGGCCCCATTCCGACGAGTCCCGCTCGCCAAGCAAGCCGAAGTCGACCGGATGGTAGAAGAGATGAAGGAGCAAGGGGTGATCGAGCCATCACATAGTCCTTGGAGTTGTCCGGTCGTGCTTGTGAAGAAGAAGGACGGTTCCACCAGGTTCTGCGTGGACTACAGGCGAGTGAACGACGTCACGAAGAAGGACAGCTACCCTCTACCCCGGATCGACGACACGCTGGACACCATATCAGGGTCAAGATGGTTCTCCACCTTGGATTTGAAGAGTGGCTACTGGCAGGTGGAGGTCCACCCTAAGGACCGCGAGAAAACGGCGTTCTCTGTGGGCAGCGGGCTCTGGCAGTTCACCGTCATGCCATTCGGTCTGTGCAACGCCCCTGCGACCTTCGAAAGGCTAATGGAGTCCATTCTGAGGGGACTACACTGGAAGACCTGCCTGGTCTACCTAGACGACGTCATCGTTCTGGGGAGAAGCTTCGAGGAGCACTACAGCAACCTGAAGGAGATCTTGTTGAAGCTACGGGCTGCCCAGCTGAAGTTGAGCCCCAAGAAGTGTCAGCTCTTCCAGAAGCGGGTCCAGTACCTTGGGCATATCGTCTCCGAGGAAGGGGTGCGCACCGACCCAGAGAAGACCGCAGCTGTGAGGGAGTGGCCAGTTCCGAAGGACAAGTCCCAACTACGAAGCTTCCTGGGACTCTGCACTTATTACCGTCGCTTCGTGAGGGGATTCGCCGACATCGCCAAACCTTTACATCGACTGACTGAGAAGGACCAACTCTTCACGTGGACAGCAGAATGCCACAGTGCCTTCGAACAACTCAAGCAGGCTCTGTGCACCGCGCCTATTCTGGCCTACCCCAGACCTGGAACAAGGTTCATCGTCGATACCGATGCCAGCGACTTTGGCATAGGGGGAATCCTGTCGCAGGTAGTGGACGGCGAGGAGAGAGTAGTGGCCTACTTCAGCAAGGCCTTGTCAAAGCCAGAAAGGAACTACTGCGTCACCAGGAAGGAGCTGCTCGCCATCGTGAAGACCATTGAACACTTCCACAAGTACCTGTACGGGCAAGAATTTCTCATCATGACCGACCATGCATCCCTGCGGTGGCTCCTGAACTTCAAGCAGCCCGAGGGTCAACTCGCGCGGTGGTTAGAGAGGCTTCAACAGTACAACTTTGAGATTCAGCACAGGAAAGGCCAACTGCATTCTAACGCCGACGCCCTGTCACGAAGACCGTGCCCCGAAGACTGCACCTTCTGTGCCCGAAGGGAGGAGAACACCGGGATACTGTGCCGAAGGACTACCGTGGAACTTCAAGGGAGCTGGAGCCACGAATCTTTCACGCGGGCACAAGCAGAAGATGATGACCTGGGACTGATAGCCGAATGGAAGAGGGCCTCTGTCCCCAGACCCGGGTGGAACATTGTGAGTGACTGCAGCCCAAAGTTTAAGTCCTACCGGGCGCAGTGGGACTCGCTGATTGTAAGGGATGGCCTCATCTGCCGTACCTGGGAGAGCACCGACGGGAAGACATCTCGGGAACAAGTCGTCGTTCCAAAGGCTATGACGGAGGAAGTCCTGGGGGAAGTTCATGGAGGTTCATCTGGTGGACACCTAGGGATAAAGAAGACCCTGGAGAAGCTGAGAGAGCGGTTCTACTGGATCGGATGCCGAACAGACGTGGAGAACCACTGTGCGAGGTGCCACGATTGCGCAGCCAGCAAGGGTCCACTGAAGACCTACAACGTGGGCGGCCCCATGGAGAGAGTGGCCATCGATGTTGCTGGGCCATTCCCGTTAAGCGAGGCAGGGAACCGCTACATATTAGTTGTCAGCGACTACTTTACCAAATGGCCGGAGGCGTATGCGCTTCCTAACCAAGAAGCCGCGACGATTGCAGAGACCCTGGTGAAGGAATTCGTCAGCCGGTACGGAGTACCCCTGGAGCTGCACTCCGACCAAGGGAGGAACTTCGAGTCGCAGGTGTTCCAGAACCTATGCCAGCTGCTGGGAATCCGGAAGACAAGTACAACGCCGCTACACCCTCAGTCCGACGGGATGGTAGAACGATTCAATCGCACCATCGAGAACCATCTCCGAATAGTCGTCAGCGAGCACCAGAGGGATTGGGACAAACATCTTCCACTATTTCTTCTGGCCTACCGCGCCGCCGTGCATGAAGCCACCGGGTGCACACCATCCCGGGCCATGTTTGGGAGGGAGCTCCGTCTACCTGTCGATCTTGCCTTCAGCCGACCTGGGAATGATCCGATCCCGGTAAGCCAGTATTGTCAAGAACTGGTCGACCAACTGGAGGACGTGCACGCGTTCGCGAGGAGGAAACTGCGGATCGAGACCGACCGAATGAAGACCCGATACGACCAGCAGACGGATGCCGGCGGATTCCACGAGGACGACCTGGTCTGGCTCTTCAACCCATTACGGAAGAAAGGCCTGTCACCCAAACTGCAGAAGTCATGGGAGGGCCCATACCGAGTCGTGAAACGGATCAACGATGTCGTCTACAGGATCCAGCGGAGCCCGAGGGCGAGGATGAAGATCGTGCATCGAGATCGCCTGGCAGCCTACGGAGGGACACAGACGGACCAATGATTGATCAGGACGATCAGCCTTTTTAGGAAGGGGGTGGTGTTACGGCTGTGAGTTTGTGTCATCGCTCGCCGCATGAGTCACAACTGCCCCAGGGCTGGGCTGTGCCCTGCCTCATGTATTGCGTGTGCCTTATGCAACAGGGCTACTAGGACAAAGGGATAGTCCAGAATATTCGTGACTGGACCAGCGATGGAAACCTCGAGAAGCCGTGAACCCTGGATGGATCTAGAAGCATTTATTGAGTCACCGGCCTGCTATATAAGCGGCTTCAACAGTGAGGGGACGGAGTTTTCTGTGGGTGTGTGTTTTTGAGCAAGTGCGACAGAAGTGTGGTGACGAAGTGCTGTGCGAGTTACGAAATCCAGTGACATTGTTTCTCCAGCTTGTGGACAACGAAATAGCCTGCAGCAAGTGATCGTAAGTAATTGTGGTCGGTGAACATAAGGGAGAGGAGCAGGTAGTTTCTGTCAAGGCCACCGTACTCCTTAGGACGGATTAACTTCTGTGGTCTGTTGACAAGTGGAAGGGCCAAGAGCGCTCAAGGAAGAGACTTGAGGAAACTGGAGTAAGGCTCCTAATTGCTTGTATTTACTGAAGAGTAGTGTAATTTTCTGGCCGCAATAAAGTTAATTATTTCTTTAAGCAGTAATTGGTGTTGTGCTTCCTACCCAACGTAATCCAGTTAACAAAGGTGCCACTAAGGGGGTGGCACGTAACAATACTTCCGACAGCCACGCGCGAGGTCCATCCAAGATGTCTGTCTTCTTCTTTTGCCCTCGACTTATAAACGAAAAATTCGTGTCATTTGGATTTGGTAAGTATGTATGGCCGCTTACAAGGTAATGCATAACAATATTTTTGAGATGGGACGATTCGTTTTTCACTTGAATCAGTATGGTTCTACTTTCGCCGATTACAGATAATTATCCTTTCCACTAGTTGCTCGTTTAAAAAATAACATTCCTTATAAAACTTTCTTTGAGAACATATTGAGGGAAATTTATCTAGTTGGAATTGTCAAAAAATTTCCAATGGTTTAATTTCTGTATACTTAAATTTTAATCAATCAATGATTTCCTCTTGGCAATGAGGTTAGATCAAACTTTAGAACTGGAAAATGATTCCTACTACGTCGTATTTCTATTGCATTCTGCCGTTTTAATTGGTGTTTAGATCATTTTAGCCAAGCATCTTCATTGATTATCCACAAAATAGTGATGTATTATAATACCACGTTTATTATCTCCAGCTATTTACCCATTGCTTCAAACAAGACTATGAAAACACCGACAACTCGTTACTTTATGCACCTTTAATAACCTTTGCAGAACATATAGAGACTTTCCGCATATGTTACACCATCAACAACCACATTAATTTGTTCTGTACCTCAATTAATTCAACACCCTATATGCAGGGTGGGCGGGAAGTAACTAGGTACTATTAAATGGCTGTTAAGTTTTAAATATTGATGGAATAATATTGGAAATAGCATAAACATACAGAAAATTAAATATGATAGTGATTTTTCTCGCACGGCTGACTGGATGCGATCCAGTCGGCTGTGTTTGTGCCACGTAGTGCCAATGGTGGTTGCGAGAGGCGGTACACTCAACAATAACAAAGATGGCTAATCGCCTGACAGTAAGAGAACGAGCACAGATTGCTTCGCACTATGAGGTGTGGAATTTGATCGTTCATTGTTAATCGGCACAATTGCCGTTACTGGGCGGCACAGGATCCTGGAGTTACGGTGTGGTGTGGATTAACGGCTACAAATGTCAGCAGCCCATATCTCCTGCGTAACACAATGAATGTGGAACGCCACCTTTAAATGCTTCAGGATAACATTTGGCCCACGATCTCTGAATGGGAAAATACCGCTAACATTATCTTCATGCAAGATGGCTCACTGGCTCGATTTGCAAATTTCGTGCGGAACTGGTTGGATGAGAAGTTTCCAGGATGTTGGCTGGGGAGACGTGTACTTCATGAATGGCCTGCAAAAAGACCAGACTTATTTTATGGGGCTAGGCAAAAGAGGAGGTTACCAGACGAAACCTCGCATATTGGACGAATTGGAAGCATGGATTCGGAATGTTCTTACCAATGTCCCACACAACTTCCTCCAGAAAGCTGTGGATTCCATTCCAGGTCGTTTGAGGAGATTGGTCACAGGTGCCTACATCAAAATGTAATGTAAGTGTATGGTATTCCCATATAACAGTGTACATACTGTATTAATAGCTTGCCACGGTGGGTGAGTGGTTAACGTGTCTGTCTACTAACCCCAAACTTGCAGGTTCGCTCCTGGCCGTTGTAAGTGTTTTTTTTTTTATATAGGCGGCAGAATTACGATACTCATGTCATACGAGGTTGGCATGTTAAAGAACCCATTTGAATTCAGTAGGCCGTGTTCATAGTGGCAAAATTAATCTGGGGAGTTTCCACCAACACAAAGTTCCTAATTTTTCTACTAGAATGCGCTATAGTGTTCAAGGAGCTTAGATATCTAACCTCCTTGACTTACATAGTGATTCAAGGAACAACGAAATTTGACATGGAAGCTACCCTCTGGGTGTCAAATAACAAAGCTTGCACCCGGCACCCAAGGCCATATGATATTATTATTATACTGTATTAATTTCAAATAAATAACTCTGCAAACATAAAAGTTATACGTCAATTGCAATACCTAGTTACTTCCCGCCTACCCTGTAGTATGGTGCACCATATCAGGTTAAGTGACCATTGACACTTTAGTGCTACGCTTTATCATAATTTCATTATTTTAATGCTTTACAATTGGCTGATGAAGGGGACAAAAGTTGTTCATTAGTCCCTGAAACATGAACCAAGAACAAATTTGTTAATAATTTTTTTCATTAAAGTATTGATTCAGGCAGTTATATAAACCTTTTTTAAAAACTATTTAAGCACATCAATATGGAACCATTATGAGTGATTTAAATCATAGAATTATTATCACACCCAACATGATAAGATTCAGGTCATTCTATCTCTTAGCGAAATTGTGGAAAGATGTCTGTCTGGTGTTGACAGGATGGACCAAACAGGACTAGGAGTGCCCTGAGGATGAGCGGGTACTTCCCTCGCTGCAGTACCAATGAGTCAACTCTCTCCTCACTGGATACAAACGAGTTGGCCGAGAACCCCAGGTAAGTTCTTCTTTATGGATACAGTGCCTGTCTTTTACTAACAGCAGAAATATTAGATTATAAATTAGGAAACAAAATTAATCCACAAGTGGAGTTGTGCAGCTATCTCGGGATTGCCGTAAATAAAAGGTTACACTGGGGCGAGCACGTTGAGAGCGTTGCTAATAAGGCGCAAAAGTCATTATACTTTGTTATGAGAAACATTAAGAGTAGCAGTATTCAGGCCAAAGAATTGGCTTACAAATGTCTTGTGAGACCAATTTTAGAATACGCCATAAGTGTGTGGGAGCCCTACCAATCAACTCTAACGAACAAATTGGAGATGGTGCAAAGGAAAGCTGCAAGATTCATACTTGTCAAATTCTCCCAAACTGATAGTGTCTCTGACATATTAAAGTCATTGGGTTAGGAAAGCGACGTAAGTTTGAAGGAATGTTGTTAAGCATTTATTTGCAGGATATGTAGTATTTTTATTAATTCGATGGCATATGCAGATCTAAGTATTTGGTTAAAATTGTAACATGGTTAATTTATGGAATGTATACGACAAGTAAGTAAAGATATCGCAACTGAATCGCTATAGCAAGGTATTTAATGAAAGATTGCATAAATAAGTAATGCGTTGCAAGGTAATGGAACAAGAAATGGTAATAAATTGGCACGAGGACGATGTATAAACGTTAATGGTATATTTGTAAATTGAAAGTTATTTCATAGTGTTTGAATAACTAGTAGGCTTACTGATTTTCTCGCATCCCAGGCGGTGTGTTGAAATTGATTATTATATTTATTATTGTTGGAATTCCGTGCATAGTAATGGTTAGATGAACGTCGTTGTTGAAGACATATGCGCAGGTGGTAAGACGAAAATTTTAAGGGACTTGTTCAATGCAAAGATATTACGTCTACGATTATAAGCGATATATATGGAGTAATTAGTATAATGTCAATGTTGTTGGAACAACAAAGTTATTGCGATGTGTACGATGTTGCTTAAGCACCACAAACCACGATAGTAAGAGGTAAAGTTAACCACGAAGATAATCTGCTATATGGCTCATCATTTATCGGTTTATTAATGATTCTGACATAATAGAACAGCAATTACCTTAGATGGTTGTTAGTTATGTTCAATTGGATTTGAGATGCTTACCGGAAGAGATGAGGTAGATGTGATGCAGGTCGTGATAATTATAAATACTGTAAATAATTTAAATTATAGTAACAGATATTGAGTCAATTATATGTTTATAGAATTGAGGAACGATAGGGTGTGATCTAACGAAACAGTATTGTATTATGTAGGGATATTAGAATGTAAACAATAGTAGTATCTTGAGGAGAAGCGAATCTATGATATACAGGGGGATCAATGAGTTGATCCACGTTTAAATGTTTTAGACCTAATGTCTATTTTAAACAGGCAGTTATTATGAGTAAGGACAGGGGGATGTCCTGGATTGTGACGAAATTCTCAAATATTTCAGTTATCTACAGAAGAAGTTGTGATTTTATTTATGTTGAGAATGCTTTTGAGCATATGTTTTATAATTGTCAGCCTTTTTGAATAAACATTGACAGGCACTATTTTGTCTGCCTGTTCCTTTTATAGAATTTCAAGATTTTATATATTGAACAATGTCTTCGCTTTTGAGGATTTCATCTATTTCTATATTGTATTGTATTGTATTGTATCATTGTATTAGTTCATATGCTCCATTCCCCTCTATCCAATACAGCACCATAAAGGCGGTGGTACTACTGGTTAGATACAGGCGCCCACTTAATGTTAACCGTGCACCCTCGAGAGTCCGAGAGTCTTGTCCTACCATACTTTGTAGTAGGAGTTTTTTAAATGTAGTTAGTTAGTAGTACGGCTGTGTTTTAAACATAATGCACTGAGAGATTCCTGGTTAACCATCTAGTGGGATTTGTACGTTTATCTAGCTGAGTATCAGCAGTCCTTGTGATCCTTCCCATCCTCGGATAATAGCTGGAGGCTATGTGAATTTAGGGTACAGTACCTAAGTTGAGGCACAGTCGCTTCCTACCCAATTCCTGACCAGTGCTTTTTCTCTAAAAAAAAAATTAAGGGGTACTCTCAGTTGTAGTCGACAAAACATCACGATCTTGCAATTTTTGGCAATTTGCAAAGTCTGGTCATTGTTTGTGATCGAATTAATAACTTTCAGCTTTTTCGATGCCTAGGTGGATGTTAAATAATTCGTTATTTTCGTCATCCTTCACAGCTAATCACACGCACAAAATAACAACCTATCCCGCTTCCAAACACTAGCCTGCCTGCTTATAAGAATGGAGTGCCGAGTTGCCGACCAAAAGAAACTGATTCGATAGATCGATATAAATCAAGGATTACTCGAAATCTCCTCCAGCCATTGTGAACAGCGTGTTGACGCCAGCTGATCGATGAACTTTCAAGTCGGAAGTTATATTGGCCGGACTAGATACAAATGTACCAATATTTTTTCTTAAACAGTTTTCAAATGTACGCGTGCCCCATCGTTCTCCCTGAAGAAAAAAAAGCACTGTTCCTACCTCAAGTACAAATATACTGTACACACAAGCACATGCATCACAGAGACTCGAATTTGTCTGATCACAGTGACACAGGTTATCAGACAAATTCTACACACACCCAAGTACACGAGGCTAAATGACCACGATGCTGCAAAGCCCCTAATATAATCAACAACAACTTACTGATATTAAGTTACAATCCATCCTTTCACTCTGCTATTAACCTTCTTTATGATATCCTCCAAATCATCCCGACCTTCAGCTATGATGTCGTCAGCATTCAGTCGATTGTTTATAGCCAGACACCTTCTTCTTCTTCTCCTTCATCTGGCACTACAGCCCAATGTGAGCTTTGGCCTCGCCAACCACAGATTTCCATCGATCTTGATCTTGGACAGCTGTTCTCCAGGCTCGTACGTTCATTGTTTGCAAGTCCACCTCCACTTCATCATTCCATAGATTCCTTGGTCTTTTCATTCTGGCTTTATATTATCATCTTTGGTGTTCTTCTGTCTTCCATCCTTTCAATGTGGCCCGGCCATCGTAGTCTTTGTGACTTTATATATCGAACAATGTCTTCACTTTTGAGGATTTCATCTATTTCCCTATTAGTTCGTATCCTCCGTTCTCCTCTATCCAATACAGCACATAAATTCTCCGTATTATTTTCCTCTCAAACACCCTAAGTTTGTTGCAATCCTGAACCAACATATTCCATGTTTCTGAGCCATAAGTTAACACTGGACTGATCGAGGTCTTGAGTTTGGGTTTATGCGACAACAATAATTGTGACATAGAGAGTTTCAGGTTGGCAAAATAGTGCTATGTGTTACCCCTAGTGGCAAGTTCGTTAATTGGATTACAGTGGGTAAAAGCACAACACAAATGGTCCTTTAAAGAAATATTAGCTTTATTGCATGACTAGAAAGTTACACCACACAATAAGCAAGTAGAAACAATTAACTGTCTTACAGAAGCTTCCTCCTTTATGGAGCACACTCACCCTTTCACTTGCTCCCGCAGTTAATCCCCTCACTAATGAGACCGGTGTCCTCGGCTAGAAGTAACAACAACTCTTCCTCTTGTACACAAGCCACAGTCTGTCACTTACTGTTCTTGAATACACACTATTTCGCAATTCTCACGTCACCGTAACACCTCTATCGCACTGGAAAGCACACAGTCCCCGTCACCGGCCAGGATCACTCATTATATATCGGGGCTGATGACTCACAGATGTTTCTAAAGTCGACCAGGGTTCACACCTTCTTGATATTTCCAATACTAGGCGGGGCACGAACCTTCTGGACCATGCCCTTTTGTTCTTACAGCCCCGTTACGTAAGGCACTGGTAACGCACAGTCAGGGATAGCCTGGGGCGGCCTGAGTCAGGCGCGAAGCAGCGAAGTTGTCTGGCACTCGTAACAATAGGCTCTGTTTCCATTAATAATCCTCCTATTTATTTCTTCACTCACTTTGTTTTTGAACACCCAAATACTAAAAATGTACAACATTTTCAAATGTGCTGGAGTCTCTTATTAAATTATCAATTGCCAGACACCACCTACAGTATTTTAAATCCATGAGGCCTCATTCAGTCCGATGTGAACTCATCGCGTTACAGCTCGCTGAACGGCGACGTGAAGGAGAGCAGTCAGGAGGATGGAGACAGCCGAGTGGACCAGTCGACGGGGAACGAGGAGGAGAACAACAACGGACTCGTGGACCAGCACGATGACACAGACAAGTGAGTCCCGTCATAGGACAGACTCATTCTTGTAATTTTTATTTCAATTCTTATTTAGTTATATTTTTATTTCAGCTGTAATTTTTATTATTTTATTCATTTTAATTTTGATTTTAGTTATTATTCAATATTATTAATTTTATTTAATTAAATTTTTGTTTTATTTTAATTTGTAATATTAATGTTTTATTTTATTGTTTAATTTTTAATATTTTTTATTATATTTACTAGTTGAAATTTTATCCAGCACCATAAAACTAGACAGATATAATATCTGCCTTTCAGAAATATTACATCTACAAGGATCTTTGCTCTAATTAGGCTGAAAGTTTCAACTATTCACACCTTTGATAATAGCCTACAAACTCTTTTTATAGCAGATGGTTAATATATAGACCACTATCCTATAAAGGGTTAACATTGAAGACCATCGACTCAATAAAACCACTATGAAGTACCTTGGTCCTCTCACCACTTCGGATGGCGAGACCATTCTCGATGACCGAGCACGAGTAAATGCTGCATGGCTGAAATGGAGTACTGTCTCATAAGAAAATACCTACAAGATCATGATCATGATAAGGTCAGTGGCACTCTATGGCACAGGATGTTGGCCAGCCTCAACCAAACACGAACAGGCCCTCCATGGTATGGAAATGAAAATGCTGTGTTGGTCCATGGGTATTACAAGACTTGACCATGTCATAATTGAACATTTAAGGAAGCAAATGGGAGTTGCAACAATTAAAGGCAAAATGAGGGAAGCACGTCTTCGTTGGTATGGGCATCTCACTAGAAGTGATGAGAACTCTGTGGTAAAAACGGCCCTCCGATACGATTCTAGAGGGCATAAACCCCGTGGCTGCTCAAAGAAACGATGGATGGATAGAATCAGTGAAGACCTACTGATGTGCGGCCTTTCACAGGAAAAAGTGGCGAACAACAACCAAGCAAGTGGACCCTGCGCCAGCGCGGGGAATACGCTACAAAAGAAGAAGTCATGTTCCTAGGGGCTTGAGCATATAGTGTACTCGAATACTATAGAGTAAGACTGTAGTGATGACAAGAAACAAGAGAGAAGGACGACAGAATATTGAAGTCAATGGAAATCCATTGGAAATGGTGAAAAGCTTTAAGCTTTTGGGGAGCACACTCACAGAAGCTGGTACAATAAATGAAGAAATTGGAAGGAGAACCCAACAAGCTAATGGGTTTTACCAGTGTGTGAGAGGTTTAGTATGGAACCAGGAAGTCCCAGAGAAATGCAAGAAAGTTCTATTTTGACATAATGCAGCAGGTACTTGGACCACTACAAAACGCGATGAAAGCCGAATCCAAGCAGCCGAGATAATGTTCCTTAGAGGAATAATTGGAAAGACACGGAGGGATAAAATCAGAAATGTGGACATTAGGGAGAGAACTGGGTTCTCAAAACTGCAAGACAAGATAGAAACCAGTAAGCTGAAGTGGTACGGACATATGATGAGAATGGAAGAATATAGAGTACCAAAAAGAATACTTATGGAGAAAATACCAGGAAGAAGATCATGAGGAAGGACCAGAAAGAGGTGGATAGATACGGTGAAGGAAAGCATAGAGAGAAGAGTAGTAAAAGAAAAAGAAGTATTGAAAGAAGGAAATGAATGGTGGAGGAATAGACAACTGTGGAGGTCCTTGATTTGCAACCCGACCCAGGGACCTGGAAACGGGAAATGAAGAAGACCACCACCAGACACTCCCAGCTGAAACAGTAGTGGTGCTCCTAACAGCTTGGTCTTGTAGCACTCTGAAATATTATATCGTAATAACAATACTGGTATTTGGAGTGTGTTGACCTATGGTTGTGAATCATGGACACTTGGGAAAAGAGAAGAAACAAAACTTGAGGCGGCTGTAATAAGATTTTGGAGACGAATGACCCGAACAAGCTGGATGGAAAGAAAGACAAAGGAGCTTGTTCTGAACCAAATTCAGTAGAATCGATGAACACCATCAAGAGAAGGAAAGCAAAATTCATGGGACACATACTCAGACTTCTCACTCTCCTCCAGGTAATTTTTGAAGGAAAATTTTTTGGGGAAAAACCAAGGGGACGACCAAGACAATCGTATCTCAAGAACATTGTCAAGGAGATGGAATGTGACTTGAATGTCCATATGAAGAGAACTGCTGAAGAAGGTAAGAAATGGCTGCAATGACAAGGTTTTTAGTCTTTAGAAGCTGATGATGATGACCAATGCTGGACATCCCAGCCCATAGAGCATCTTTGGTATATATTGGGGAGAGCTCGAAATCCAGCTCCAGAGACATTAGGTGATCTGTGGGCAGCAAGCACTTAAATTGGAGTGGGGTCAAGTTGAGCGGAGAGACATCAGAGCCGTAATTGAAAAGATGGCTCAGAGAATGGTAGCTGCAGCTATGGCCAGAGGTGGACACAGTAGACATTGAGTGTTAGTTATGCCACTGGTTTAACGTGTGAGCTTATTCATAATATTAATTTTCACGTTGGTGACATTTAGAGTTGGTAAATATTTAAGTGACAAAATTAAGTATGCCTCATGTCTTGGTTTTGTGGGTTTCTACTCACGTAACCTATGGTCTATGTGATGTTTAGTTGAGATACTGGAAGTAGTGATTGACCTCCGGAATTTGCCTGCAACTAACAAATACTGCAACTAAATAAGTGTACATATTGTAAATATTTTCACCCATACTATCAGACATAGATTTTATAGCATAAGTGTAATGGATCTAATGATGATCGCTTGATGATCGAAACTGGTCATCCAAGTGTATTTATTAATCTCATGTAATTTTTTTCAGGATTAGGGAATAACCCATCTCATTGGGGTACAATCGTGTTGACCGACTGAAAAGCACCAAACTTTTGTTTACTACGGCAACACTGAAAAATGGCTTCAAACACCATAAATTGTATTTATTATAAAACTAAAAGTCAGTGGCAGATCCAGACCTTGCGGGGCCCTGGGCGGTTGCCCTCCTCGCCCTCCCCTAGATCCGCCGCTGCTAAAAGTAATCAGAAATGTTTAATTCAAACTATTTTGTTTAACACTCTTAGTTCCGCGCGCCGATCAGATCGGCTCTCGGTGTTCGTGGCAAAAGTGCCAAAGCCGATTGAATCGGCACGCTGTTTATCTTATACTAGTAGTAGTGCCTGGCTTCGCCCGGTGGATTTATTTGTTTTACAGAACTGGAGCGCTCAAGGATAAGGAAGCACCAATGCTTAATGCAGCTGATAACCTCAGTATACTGCACCAACACCATCGCCCTTATACAGAGGCATTCTATTGTCATGATGATAACTGTTTTATGGGGCCTAAGACTAATTACTCCCCGTGACTGCAATTTATAAGCAGCTCGCAATTCTGCACCAGAACATTGGTAGGGGCGACGTGATGTGGCCCGCATTGCCAGGCAACAATAGACTTGGGTATTATTGAAGCCGTTCTTGAGCGCTTGTTCTTCCGACTTACTGAACCAAACTCAATCTTTAAGGTTACCTGAGAGGTGTAGCCTAATGCTACATAGCCTAAACTATTCCTCTTGAATCAGGCTATCATATACAAAGAGAATTTTTCGAATCCGACTGATAGTTCCAGAGATTAGCGCGTTTAAACACACAGACTAACACACAAACTCTTCAGCGTTATCATATTAGTATAGATTTGTAGATTTCAGTAGGCATATGTCCGTGATTATTTCATACTGTTGGAAAGGTGACGTTCCAAGCTCGCCTGTGCGGTGTCTACTTTTTTCGTTCGAAGTCCGTTACGCGATAGGTTTATATTCACGCCCTCCCTTAGCGCTCCCCCAATCACGCACGTTCCCGTCAAAATTGCCGTGCAGATGTTTTCTTCTTGTTGAAATTTTTCTGCCTACAGATCTAATAACTTTCTACAGCTGGAAACGTGTGTCTTCGAATATGACACTGAGGTGTCCTTAATTTAGACTCAAAATTGTTAAAAAAAAGAAAAAGAAAATTGAACAATTATCAGAATAACCTCCATTAAAAAAGGTTTAGATGCAGTATTTACCTTTACGAACATATGTATGAAAGAATGAGGTATTCGTTATAAAACAAAGCAAAATTAATTATTTTATCGTTGAAAATGTGGTATTTATGATTTGTTTTCAAATAGTCTGCATGATAATTAAAAATGGCTTGGCACTAAGGGGGTTAATTTGTACCGTACTGACATGAAAGCCAAGTTTTAAAAAAATACTTGAAATTTGTTTTTGAGAATTAAAAATGACAAGTTGAATGATTCGTTAAGGTTGTATGACTGGAAATGCTCTATAGTGTTTGTTGGTATTTGTGTTGTCAAGCTACCTGAAGCAGGAAGATGATGACGCTTTCATCGGAGAAGATCACGAGGGTGGTGAACTTCCCGACGTTGGTGATGCTGCCAACTTGCTCGAAGAACCCATCACGCTGTTCAGGTGTCATCAGGTGTCTCCAACTGTCAGGTGGTTCAAGTGAGTAACAAGGCCATGTACAGCAGCAGATCTGTAGAATGTTTCATTGGACAGGAGAAGGAGGGCAGAAATACGACAAACATAATAGATGTAGAGAGAGAGAGGGAGGGCGAGAGAGAGAGGGGGAGAGGGAGGGAGGGAGAGAGAGGGGGAGAAAGATAGGGGGAGGGAGGGCGAGAGAGAGGAGTGGGGGAGAGGGAGGGAGGGCGAGAGAGGGAGGGAGAGAGAGAGGGAGAATGAGGGAGTGAAAGAGAGGGAAGGAGGGTGAATGAGGGAGGGGGAGAGAGGGGGAGAGGGGGAGAAAGAGAGAGGGAGAGGGGGAGAGGGAGTGAGAGAGAGGGAAGGAGGGAGAATGAGGGAGTGAGAGAGAGGGAGGGGTGAAGAGGGAAGGGGAGGGGGAGAGGGAGGGAAGGGGAGAAAGAGGGAGAGGGGGAGGGAGAGGAGAGAGCGGAGGGGAAGAGGGAGAAAGACAGAGAGAGAGATGGGGAGAGGGAGGGGGAGAGAGGGAAGGAGGGAGAAAGGGAGAGAGAGGGAGTGAGGGAGGGAGAAAGAGGGAGAGGGGAGGGAGGGGAGAGAGGGAGGGAGAAAGAGAGTGGGTGAGAGAGGGAGGGAAGGTGAGAGAGGGAAGGAGGGAGAAAGAGAGGGGGAGGGGGAGAGATGGAAGGAGGGAGAAAGAGGGAGGGGGAGAAAGAGAGAGGGAGGGAAGGGGAGAGAGAGAGGGTGAGAGAGGGAGGGAAGGAGGGAGAAAGAGAGGGTGAGAGAGGGAGGGAAGGGGAGAAAGAGAGGGGGAGGGAGAGTGTGATTGTTTTTGATTTTTTCATTACTTCATTGACACCACACATCAATATTTTCTTATAAACTACTTAACTTACATGAAGTCATAAAATATACAAATCACTCTTTAAAATTAAAATATTTAGGGCCGTTTTCACCAACTCTTCACTAACAAACAGTTAGTTAATTCCCATTTAACTTAAATACGAGATTTAATGCGTGATTATCTTCGATGCATTTCAGAGGCCATTTGGGTTCGCAATTACTTAAATAAGATTTCCGGCTCTCGCGCATGCGTGGACTAGGTTTCATCTTGGAGAGCATGGCGGACAGAACAAGAAGCGTCTAGCAATAATTGTTTTTTGCGATGCTTCCTTCAGACTTTCTGGTACATAATTATAAAGGAAGGGAAATACAGAAGACCTTATTCGTGGTAAAAGCTTAAAATGATATGAACAAAGTATTTAGGAGAACTGGCAGATGTGCGAATAGATAGCTTAATAGGACGCACAAACCAGTTGTCTACGTAGTGTAAGTGGTAGAGGTGTAGACTCCCAATTTATTATGCAGCACTGGAAGCAGTTCGAAACCCCCTTCAGATTTTTTTTTTTTTTAATTTCCGTATTAGTCTTTCATGGTATTAAAACTTAGTAGTGTGTGTGATCTTTTATAATTTCATTGTCATAAACATATTTTATATTCATATGGATGAAAGTACATGTGAAACTCGGAAACAAACCGCCATTGTGGAATGCGTTAGACACAGTTCAGCTGTTTCCCGCCACTTTAAAGATTTGACCATTTAACGTAATTCCTTGTTAGTGGTAAGTAGCAGGCACACACTGCGAAGGCCATCCAAGACGCCTCGCCACATATGAGGCCACGTCACGAACATGCCAGTGCACCACCGGAGTCAAAAACTCCACTTCCAAAAACAATAAACCTTGCTTTGGCATTGAATACAATCAAATGTTTTCGAAAGAGAAACAAAAAGAGTATTGTCCATTGAGCCATTATAATTAACACTAAAAGTGATAAAAATTTCCTCCATAACTCAACAAATTGCTAGCGTTTCACCCCAGCATGCCAATTGGCCTCTTCAGTTGGTAAAAGCACTCCTACCAAGACGCGTAGCAGGCACACACTGAGAAGATACTTTGCTACATGTGCAGCCACAGTAAAACTTGCTCCCAGTAAATGGAATTATCTTATGTTGACCGACTAAAGAGTTGCAAGTTATCGTGTCAATACGGACTTACCAGATAGGATGAGAGTCGTGTGATTGTGTATTGCAGGGAGCAGACTGCGATGGCGTGGGCGGCTGTCGACACACTGCTCGACAACTATCAGCGACCAGACATGGAGCAGCTGATCAACTCTGCCCGTAAGTTCGTGGTGGGAGTGCTGCTGGTTGCCGCAGCGTTCTGCATCCTCCAGACCTTCGTGCCCGTGAGCGGAAGTCCCAGCCCCGTCCTAGATCCCTGGACACCACCGACGTGAGGAGGTACCGGTACATTTTAAATAAGTTCCTTTCTTCCTTCTTCTTCTCCTAGGGGGCGTGGTGGCGCAGCGGTCAAGCTGTTCACCTCTCGATTCCTGATCAATGCATGCTAGATTTTCAAATTGAAATGCCATGTCCTGTGGTTCGGATTCCACGTAAAAAGGAGGTCCCGTGGCTTATGATCTCGAAATTAATGGTCACGTAAAACTTCAATCTTCCTTCTTCTCCTCTTTACTTTGAGGTTGGTGTTTCTTATTCACCTTTTCCACTCTATTCTATTCTGTGTCTCGAAAGACATGAATTTGAGATTTACAACTGTAACCGAACAATGGTTCACCCTTAGGTGCAGGTGGTGGTATTTTAGTTTGTTTTATCGGGTTGCCAGTCATGGCCACGGTTGGTAGGCCACCATGGAAAATCTTGTGTGCTGTGCCTTGAGACTCTTTGCTGGTGGGTAGCCAAGTGGATTGACCAGGTGGCCTTGGCTGATAGCATGATGTATTCCTTGACTTGGTTTTGGTTAAGGTTTTGAATATTCCCAAAGGGAATATGATGTAGTTTCCATTTGAGCGGATGAATTATCAATAAATGATAAAAATGGTCCGGTTAGCTCAAACAATGCCAGCGTTTCGCCCCAGTGTGCCGTTGGGCTCGTCAGTTGGAATGCCAAGGTAAGGCTTTTGTTTTTATGAAAGGGAGTTTGACTCCTGTAACACATTGGCATGCTCGTGACGTCAATACTGCTTGTATTTTGTGTCTTGCATGGCCTTCTCAGCATGTGCTAGCCACGCGTATTGGTAGGTGTGTCTGTACCAACTGACGAGCCCAACGGCACACTGGGGCGAAACGCTGGCATTGTTTGAGCTAACCGGACCATTTTTATCATTTATTGGTTTTGGTTGCCATGGTGATGAGTTGTTGATTGAAAGTAGGTTTGAGGCAAGATGGAGGCTGCCATATGAGGAGTTTGTTTGTGAATGGAAATGTTATATTGATTGATGCCAGGGAAAAATGGTAGCTGTGCTTTAAAAAAAAAAGTGATGTGGGAATTGGTCTCTCTGGTCTAGAGATGCAGGTAGTGGAATCCTGCTTATGGTGTTAGACAATGTATTTTTCAAGGCAATTGATAGAGAGTGAAGAAGGAACATGGATGCTGCCATGCCATGATTGTGTTGTGGATTTTTCTGGTTTGATGATGCCAGGCAAGAGGAATAGAGGCCTGCTCATATGTGAATAGTGATTATTATTAAAAAATGTTTTTTTTTAAGGAAGTGGTGTCCTGTGTCTTTGTGTGGATTCTTTTAAAAGCAAGTATATTGTCCCACTATTCTGAGGTGGCTAGCTCAGTATTATAGACATTACACAACAGAGGTTCCCAAATTATTCCAGCTTGTGGCCTCCTTCTGTAATCTCTTAAAAATCTATGTCCCCTTATAGTTATTACTGGAGACCAGATTTTTGGCTTTTTAAATGGGGCATTTTAGATTTTCAGAAACATAAAATAGTTTTTTTTTAAGGTATTTAATAGGCAGAATAGGATATTAAATATGTTTTTATGTTTAAAGTGTAGCAAAAGTTGACATAAACTATCCAAAGCTTAAAATTAATGCCACGGTGGGTGAGTGGTTAACGTGTCGGTCTACAAACCCCAAGATTGCAGGTTCGCTCCTGGCCGTGGTAAGTGATTTTTGAAAGGCGGCAATAATACGACACGCATGTCATACGATGTTGGTATGTCAAAGAACCAATTTGAATTCAGTAGGCCGTGTTCATAATGGCAAAATTAATCTCGGGAGTTTCCGCCAACACAAAGTTCCTCATTTCTCTACTAGAAAGCTCTGTAGTGTTCAAGGACCTTAGATATCTTACCTCCCTGACTTTCAAAGTGCTTCGAGGAACAACGAAATTCGACATGCAAGCTACCCTCTGGGTGTCAAATAACTAAGCTTGGACCCGGCATCCGAGGCCATACAATATTATTATTAGTAGTAGTAGTAGAAAATCTGATGGCAACACGAGTCTAAATACATCGCCTTCTTTCATCAAATTACCACCTAGAACACCTAGTCATTAATGAGAGTTCTACATCAGTACTAAAATCCCCGAAGGTTCGAGTTTCGCAGGTAGATTTCAGACAGAAAAATATATATTTCTCCACCTCTCTTCGACACAGCTAGACTCCAGAGCTTTGTTGGCTCATGGCACAGCGTTGTCAAGTCACCACCTTAGCCTCCGAGAGCAAACAGCAACACTGGACAGAGCTGCATGCAATTAGGCAACACCGGAGATCTGACGAGTGGTCAAGAACCATCAGCTATTTGCATACGTCACATCTATTTGTCAGCGGCTGAGTTCAGAAGGTAATCCGATATAGCTATCAGCGTGCCGCCTACCGTTTGAGTCGCCGGTGCTTTACCGGGAAAGTGAGACAATTCTGAAAGTATCAACTAGAGCTTGGGAACGGACTACACGTGGCAGCACAGGGTGCCCCATGACTCTATGCACAACCAAATGACATTTTGTCTTTTAATGGATTTTGGAGTTCCTTAATTTATAGATTTGAGGAATGGTTCTCAAAGAGTTTTTCCAAAAGTTCCGGGTTTGCTTCTCTTGGTTTTGCTGGTGGACAGGGGAGGTCATGCTGGGCTATTGTGCTAGCGGCACAAGATAATTGCTTTTATAATCAAGTTCACACCATTCGAAGTTATATAGTAATAGTTTACTCATGAAAGATGGTATATTGGCTTTCACGGCCAGTGAATTAAAACTCGGCAATTTTTCTAGGTTTGTGCCGTGTCTTGTGTGGGGTTTTGCCTAGGACACCAAGCTGGCTCATCAGCGGGCTAATGGTGTCCCCGCCCGGACCCCCACAGGAGAAGTGAACTGCGCGCCACCTTCCGTTTATGAAGCGCACCTTTGCCTCTTTACTGCGAGAACTAAAAGCTCAAGGAGCCATAAGGCTTCCAAAAACATGGTATATTGGCTTTCACGGCACAAACCTAGAAAAATTACTGAGTTTTAGTTTACTACTGGGTGAGCAGAATAAAGCGGAACCACTGCAGCCTGTGATGCAATACAGTGCTGGCCGGGTTTACTCAAGGCTACCGCGCGAGGTTTCAGTCTTTGTTGAACGTTTGTGACAATAATACGAGACAATGTACAGGGTCTTTCAAATAAAGTAAGAACGGCGAACGGCGGATTTGTTACCCGCTGCTGCAGTGGCCTTAGCCGAGCTTGTGGCGTCATGTAAATAGTCACAATAGATGTTTTATAGTGCTGTTAGTGTTTTTAATATTTTTTACGTGGCAAAACTACCCCATCAAGAGCAATGTCATACAGGAAATGGCATAATCAATGACACAACATACAATTTGCTTGCATTGTAACAACAAGTCATGTTTGAAACAGGCTTCCTCAAATTTGACGCAGCATTTATACAGAGTTACCGTTATTTCATGTTTTTTTTTAGTTCGTTTTAATGTGTTTTTATAGTGTTTTTAACATGTTTGTGTGCAGTGTATTTTTGCATGTTTTTTATTTGATGAAAGGAGATGTACAAGGATTGATTGTCTAATACTACTTAAGTCAGGGCTAATAATAATATCGTATGGCCTCGGTGCCGGGTGCGAGCTTTGTTAATTGACACCCAGAGGGTAGCTTGCATGTCGAATTTCGTTGTTCCTTTGAATGCTATGAAGATATCCAAACTCCTTGACACTACAGCGCTTTGTAGTAGAGAATGGAGGAACTTTGTGTTGGCGGAAAATCCCGAGATTAATTTTGCCATTATGAACACGGCCTACTGAATTCAAATGGGTTCTTTAACATGCCAACAACGTATGACATGAGTATCGTGATTTTTGTCGCCTTCAGAAATCACTTGCCATGGCCAGGGGCGAACCTGCAATCTTGGGGTTGGTAGTCCGACACTATAACCACTCACCCACCGTCGCAAGCAAAGGGCTGAAGAAGGGCTAAGAAAAATAGCTCGAAACTTGTCCCCTATCTTAACTGTTTTGAAAATAAAAGGTATTGATTGACGGAGTTTATCCTCGAATTGTGGCAAAACATTTCTTGTCAATACGGACCTAATGGATTCCATTATGGAGTTGAATAATGCTGAGAAAATTTGATTGTCGTAGAAAACTTATTAAGGGGATATATCAACATGTATTTAGTAGGAATGGGACTGGGACTTGAGAAAATCATCGCGTTCAATGGGGAAATGTGGTAACTGAGAACGTGCTAATGAGATTCCACTGTATCTTAATCACATGTCATTTATTTCAGGGATTTTTTCCACATAATCCAGTATTTGGATTTATTTTGCATTGATTGACGTAAAATTACAATATGAATTATTTCTCTTCATTCCAGAGAGAAGAGGAGATGATGACCACTACACTCGCTGTCATTCTGAGCATCATAACATCCAGCGAATTGAGCAGCGGACACTCGCTGGATTTGGCAACAAACTCGAGAGGCCTAGGAACAGTGTTCTAATTTTCTCCAAATGTAATTAGTGCTATAAGTCAAAAGGAAATTGAGTGTAAAGATTGAGTTTCTAGTCGGTTAACATGCAGGCAGGAGAAGTTACTATTAAAATAATCCTCTCAATCACCTTAAATACAAATAATACACTTCGCTACCACCCGAGATAACCATGCCCCACTGATATGTTCACTGACTGAAAACTCAAGTCTTCTCGTAGAAGGCACACTCATAATGTGTCACAAAAGGAAGTTAGATGAACGTATCTACCGTAGAAATGCAAGAAAATAGAGGGTCATTATCATTCTCGGTGCGCCCCGATAAACACGGCAAGCTAGGCCAGCTTTGACTGGGGCACATTGGGGGCGCGCGTACATCGTTCAGCCGGTGGTTGGCGCGCACTATTACACTTTTACCAAACATGTTCAATAATGTGTACTTACAGAGCTCATAGGCGATGCTGAAAATGTCCTCCCTCTCTTGTAACACACACCTGACATCTTCTGATGAAAGAATGTCTGTCAACTCTTTTATTATTTACGGAGTCTGTTTCCTTGAATCGTTTAGCGAGCCTCCTAATTGTACTGGCATTAGGCACAGGTCTTCCTGGAAACTTGATTCAAAAATTTTCGTGTCGTTTCTGAACAAGATTTTCTGCTTTTCATATATGAATTATGGATATACACACGTTCGTGCAATGTGAATTGGTGTCCAGGCATGACCAACAATCACAGTAATCGCAATACTCACTAAACGTGCAACACTAATGTCTAAGCTTTGCAGATTCACGTCCATATGAATGACAAAAAACATGTGAACTAACGATATGAGTTTCCGGAGCGCACCAACCACCGGCTGAATGCGTACGCGCTCCCGCGATCTTCCCCAGTCACAGCCGGCTTAGCTTGCCGTGTTTACACGCACACACATAGATAATGACCCTGTACTTGCACTTCATGTACAAGGAAAGAGACCAAGGTGAAAGGCAAAGAATTGGAGGTGGAGGACTCAAACGGGAACTGAAGATGTACGAAGACTGGAGAAGAGTTAGTACACCACACCTGGGACACTTAGAAGCTGCACTTGAAAGACCAAGCCACTACATTGTCACCTGTTAGCCGGGAATGTTGAATACGATCACTTGAAAAATTCACCATTACTTTCTTTTAAATCATAAATATGAGCGCTCTAGGCCCAGTACATAAGTTACTGTTGATAGCATGAAAGTTTCCTGGATGTATTACCATTCTTCATATCATTGTTTCATTGACATGATGCTGTTCATAGTGCAGAAATAAATTAGGAGTGGAGCACGAAGCATACACCAAGGATAATGGAGTTCAAAAGGTTAAAACAAGGTATAATCCTGGCATTTGCGTGCAAGAAGGATGGAGATGCACGATCCAAGCTTCTCGTCAGGTAACTGACACATCACAAGCCATGTGGTACAGCGAGATGTAATTGTAATCATACATGTCGGCTCGTCCCATGCTTGGTGATTAGGGTGCATGTCTTCCAAATAGAGTGTCCGCAAAGAGGCAGTAGAAGGTCCAGATGGCAATACGATGCCCGTAGTCAAAGGGGGAACTGCATTCTAAGAGGCAGTACTTTAGATGTTCCGGTTTAAACTGACAAATTATTGAATCCACTTATCGTTCCTGTGGCCCAAAATTCAACACCAACTGATAAGGCAATCGCCAATATACATGGTTACATTTTTTGAGCATATATTCTGGCTTCTAGGTTGAAAATTCCAAGTTCATTTCTCTAGCAAATATAGAAGACAACTATTAACTATAAGGAATGTCAAATAACTTCATTCCTATGCACCAGAATATGAAGAAAGGAATGTCTTCATTGCTTACATTCCTTCAAAAGAAGTTGTCTGCATCCCATTGTTTGGTAGGGGACGTACTATGTTGGAGCAATCAGTAACTGCATCCCATTGTTTGGTAGGGGACGTACTATGTTGCTGTACCTCCAAGTCAGAGGGAAATCTTTGTTTTCCTTCATGAGCCCTTCCAGATGAAAGCCGCAGAATTCAGCTAATCCATAATTTCCTTACAGCTATGGTGAAACATTCCATACCAGTAACAGTTATCTTTGACAAGCTCTTTTCGCCAAATACAGCAACCATTTTCTGATGAATCTCCATCCTCCAGCAATTCCTTCCAGGTAAAAACAGGTCTTGCTTGGATGGGTTCTGAATAACATCAGTCGTCTTGATGCAATGTCACGTGCCTACATCAAGCTCCCTGCCTCACAGCAAGCTGGACTGGGTTTGATTCATGGTCAATGCAGGGGCGTAAAACTCCTCGCTAACGTGGGGGGGCTAAATTTATAAACTGTGGTTACCTACCTACCAGGGAATGTTTATTTTGTTTAAGGTTGTAAACCTTTAAATAACACGGTAATGTAGGGCTAATGATATTGAACCCTTTAGTATTGCAGTGTTTATATGTAAGAAATCTTAATCAAGGGGTCGCGCTCAGTTCATAGTGTGATGTTTACGTTCGCCAAACAACATGCTCTACTGAGGCAAGGGTCATAGGATTAAAACTATAATTAAGAAAGAAGTGACAAGACGTAAAGTAATAACATAATTTAATGACTATTTGTGCAAAAAAATGAAATGAATAAAAACAACAACAATAATAAAATTCCTCCCTGAATCTTCCCATGACAAAATATTTATTAATGTTGAGGAGTCAGACGGATCTCCCCCTTATAAAAATGTGGATCCAAGTTCCACTGACTTGCATTGGGATTTCATGTACGCGTAATGACAAACTACGAGGAATGAGTACTTTGGATGACTGCTCGTTTACATCGGGTAACAGCCACGATGCTTACGATCAATCATCTCGTAAATCAACGTTTACGGATATGGGACACAACACTAATAAAAACCCTTAAAAATTAATGCTGACACACAATCTAAAATCTAGTATTTACAGGAATCTCCCTCGGGACCCTTCTTCAATGCGGTGACGCATCAGACAAATGAGCTGCCAACCCGGCCAATTGCTCAATACACAAACAAGGAAAGACAGCATCGCACGTGACTACACGGGTCACAAATATGAAACTTAAACATGGACTTAAACCAACAACAACAAAAGCCTCCACGGCTGAGATTACCTTATATGAACAAACATGCACGTTAAGCTAACGCTTCGGAGATTATAGTGATTCATAGGCAACTCCCATTTATTTAAACAATTTTTACCATTGATGAGTTCTTATTCTGTATTTCAAGTAACTTTTACGGAGCCAAAGCACTCCCTAATGACCTTGCTGCAATCCTTTCATCCCGCCTTGTGAAACAGCTTCCCCCTACCACAACACCTGTCATCGTCCAGCCCAGTGTGTAAAAATAACCAGACCAACTGTCCCGTTATCTCGAAGATTCAACAGCAACAAAACTCAACCACATAAACATATGGTAAGACATTAATCGAAATAGCCACATATGTCCTCGCAAGGTAACGATATGGGCTTGGCATCAAGCTGACAGAAATCAGTCTACGCTGAAATTCCTGCTTGTAATGACCAATAAAATCACACACACACACACACACTGCTGGGAATGACATAACACTTTTCACACAGGTCGGTTGAATAAGATGCTCACAAACTATTAAAATATTAAAACCTACGAGAGAGCTGACTGCTCCTCGCCACAAATCACATTGCTCCAACGGCAATAACTTCACTGAATCTGATCAATAATAAACATTACAAAGATTAATTTACCCTCCAATCTACTGCATGATTATACTAATTCAGTCCTACTTCTGAAACACAACATATCTCCGAGAGACGTTTCTCAACCGCATTACGTAAACATATGCGAACACGGTCGTCCACATAGTCACGTTAGTTAATAAAAAAAACAAACAAGAAACTATAACTAAATAAAATTGTGCGAGCTGTTTCCATGCAAAAGGTGTGTCAGACCAAAACTAAATATACTACGTTAATCAACACAAGCAAGATATTTACAAAAACTATTTGTCCCATATACCATAAGTTAATTTATCAGATAATGAGAATATTATTCAGTACTCATCCTCAGCCAATCACCGTCAACGGACATCTTCAGCCATTTCCCAACTTAATGCTGCTTAGCTCGTCTCAAACATTTCGACGGAATGTTGTCGGTTCCAAACTTCTTCCATGGTCAGTGATGTCATCTCTCGTGCTGATGTAAAAAGTTATAGATTATTATACACTCGATATCTGACTACTAAATTCGCCGTTCTAGGTACTTAGTTCCCCAGAAAACAGTCTGTTGGCGAATTGTCGAAGATACTGTCCCTACAAAAATAGTACTATGACCATCTATCACACTGATTTTAACACACTTTAGTATTAATAAAAATCTGTGTCCTCATGACACGCAAAGTACAAGTGCCTACGTCCTTGGACGCGCAGAATGTAGTATAACCTGTGTCTTCCGACACACAATGTATAATCGTAGAAATTACCTACGTCCTTAGACGCACAAAATATAGTCAGTCTTCTTGGCTCTTCACGCCACTTATAAATGAACTGGCCCTAGGTATCGATAGAGGGGGAAATTATATAAAAATTTCTCAAAATAATAGTGGTACAGGAATGAAACAAATATCACTGAACTCGTAAAATTGCGCAGGTCAAGAATATGCCCATTAATTCAAGAATCGATCGTAGAGATGTTGTCCAGCCAATCTCCCGCGTTAATGCTAGATATCGCGTGCCCAAGCTAGACTTGGCGCGCTCGTAAGCATTCATCTCTCATTGGTTCCACATTTTCTGTTAACTTCCCGGTTTTATCAGACTTCGGCTTCATAGGAGTGTCCAGTGGTACTATCAACCACTCAGGTTACTGCATTATATTTTTTCTAGGCACGAACAGTACAATGCACATGCCATAAGCGTGTCTCACCACGCGTCCCTTTTATTTTGAGGTGGCCACCACCTGTCCTTCTGAATCATTGCTATGCTATTTCTTTTCACAATCCTTAAGTATCTAGCCTTTTGTCAAACTGCTGCAGGTATGTCCCAACTGTCTCCAACAAATGCTTGAAATTTCCTCATCTTCGTCTGGCTATTTTATGACGCTGGTGGAAATATTAATTAATTGAAGAAATAAAACATCCAATCATTTATCCATCAGAGGATAAAGGGTTCAATATATATAAAATAAAATAAAAAAGATGATTTTTATTCATTATTTCTGATAAAAAAATATAAAATACAATCGGAATGTGAATACAAAACACACAACTTTCTTGTCAAAGTCTAGCAAAAGACTCGAACACTGACTAACCTCAGTTTTAAACTGGCGCTCAGAAATAATAGATCGAAAATGCACCTTTTCGAATTGTCGTGGTAAGGGGACAAAGCTCATAGGGTCTCGGCTAAGTTGGCGGCTCGGTTATGATGCGTGACAGGCTCCATCTTGGCAACGCTGTACAGCTTTCCCCGGAGTGGCTGGCTGGTGAACCATGTCTTATTTTCCCGTACAAATACAAACCGATAAAAAATAAGTTAATTAATTTACGTATTTCACAGTCATACAGCATACCTTTTTGATGTATAAGGATTACAACGCAACCAAGAACTACATTTTCCAACCACCCCGAGCCGAGAAAAAGTTACCTTACAAAAATGATAACTTTCGTTCTTGGACACACAAAATTGTGAAATAAATAAACCAGTTATACAACATTCCAATGTATATTGTGTTAAAATTTGGATTCGATCTGATGACGGGTTTGTGAGATAATAATTCTGAACTGTGACGCATGGTTGAAACACGCTTAAAAACTGACACTTTTTGTGTTTCAACTGCGATAAAAAATATTAAAATATAAATTAAAAATTCCAATCCTACATGAACTTACGTAAATTAGAACAACGAAAATGATGACGTTATTGGATTTTATGTAGGTCTATTGGTTACTTCACAAACAACCTTCAAACTCGAGTGCACATAATATTTTGGTCGACAGTAGTATAAATCATTTATAGAACACCATAGTTTTGGGTTAACTTACAACACTTTTATTTTGCTAAGGGTACTTAAACATTTTGTCTTACACCTAAAACTTAAGAGGGAGGGGGGGGGCGCAACGCCCAACCCTCCTCATGTGTTTTACGCCCCAGGGTCAATGCATGTGAGATTTTCTAAGTGAAATGTCACGTCCTGTGGCTCGTGATTGCAAGATCGTGTCTACAAACATCCTATCCTTATGCCCCACACCTAATTCCCAATGATGCTGTACAGCCGAGATGTTTCTATCTTGGTTGTTTTATTCTGTGCCAAATAATAAATGTTATCAATACCGAAAGGCACTGCTGTGTGTGTGGTGTCTCTGTGTTTGCCTAGACAGACATACCTTAGATGTGGATTATTACGAGTGTAAGGCTGGACACTTCACACTTCAGTGTGAACAGATCCAAGCAAGTTATTTCAATTATTTCCAAGGACATGCAGATGCAGTTCAAGTTTAACGAAAAGTTTCTTCTTTCAAGAACTGAAGTAGATTACACCCCTCATTTTTGCAGTGATTATTTAAATGAATTATTGCAATTATTTTTATATTTCATATACTGTACAGTGTGCTTCAAAATTGTGTTACCTTCTCTGTAGGCCTTTTACTGTCGGAACAGAGCAACCTCAGCTTGTGAATTTATAAGACTTGAAACATTAATTATTGTGAGTCTCTTGGTACTAAAGCAATATGTGAAGCACTTTTAATGCTACAGTTGAGAAGTAACGCAGTAAACAAAAGTTTGGTGCTTTTCAGTCGGTCAACACGAATGTACCCAAAAGAGTCGGGTTATACCCTAATAAAATTTCATGAGATTAATAAATACACTAGGATGACCAGTTTCGATCGTCAAGCGATCATCATCAGATCCATTACACTTAGGCTATAACATCTATGTTACAGAACTGTAACTGTAACTGGTGTCTAAGGAAACACGCAACTGCTTCAAGTTCCAGTTAAGGAGACAACTCGATAAGTATAAGCTTGTATTATTTCAGTATAACCATAGTTGATTTTGTAAAACCATATAATCACCCCTAACAGACAAATTCCGGATTTTCATCACTATTTTAGAAGTTTACCTAACATTTGATATACCACATTTAACATACACCGACTGTTGCATTACCAACACTGCAACTAAATAATTGTACATATTGTAAATATTTTTCACCTGTATTCTCTAACATAGATGTTATAGCCTAAGTGTAATGGATCTGATGATCGCTTGACGATCGTAACTGGACATCCCAGTGTATTTATTAATCTTATGTAATTTACTTCAGGATTAGGGCACAACCCCATAATGTTCACGGCTAGTCGGGCAAATCATGAAGCCAAGTGATTCAAATCACTCAGGTTTTAAGTGTATTTTCAAACATTGATTTTATAGCTTAAGTGTAATGGATCTGACAATAATAATAATATAAATAATATCGCATGGCCTTGGGTGCTGGGTGCAAGCTTTGTTATTTGACACCCAGAGGGCAGCTTGCATGTCGAATTTCGTTGTTCCTTAAAGCACTATGAAAGTCAAGGAGGTTAGATATCTAAGCTCCTTGAACACTATAGCACTTTCTAGTAAAGAAATGAGGAACTTTGTATTGGCGGAAACTTCCGAGATTAATTTCGCCATTATGAACACTGCCTACTGAATTCAAATGGGTTCTTTGACATGCCAACAACGTATGACATGGTGTCGTAATTTTTGCCGCCTTTCAAAAAAATCACTTACCATGGCCAGGAGCGAACCTGCAAGCTTGGAGTTAGTAGACAGACATGTTAACCACTCACCCACCGTGGCAAGCTAATGGATCTGATGATGATCGCTTGACAATCAAAACTGATCATCCTAGTGTATTTATTAATCTCGTGTTTTTTTTTTTCAGGATTAGGGTATAACCCAACTCTTTTGGGTACATTCGTGTTGACCGACTGAAAAGCACCAAACTTTTGTTTACTAAGGCAACGCTGTAAAATGGCTTCAAACCCCATAAAGTCTGAGTGGGTGATGCCGATTACTCTGTTTGACAAGGGACCAGCATAAAACTGTAGAAGCAACAGGAGCATGGATACATAGTTATTGTTGTTTTAAGGGGCGGAACTACGAGGTCATCTGGCCCTTTTAACACAAATTAAATTATACAAATTTGGAATATATCATTACATTTTGAGGTGCTCACCTAAATGTCAAAAGACCGAAAATAAATAAAACAAAAACTAATAAGATGGTATATTGGCTTTCACGGCCGGTGAATGAGCCGGCGTGGTGTCCTAGGCGAAACCCCACACAAGACACGGCACAAACCTACAAGAATTGCTGAGTTTTAAAACTAACAAGTATTATTCTAAACTAAAAATTACGGAAAAAATAATTCAGAATTCAAAAAAGAACAACGTCTTTAAGTCAACGATCGCTTGCCCTAACCCACCCTCGCTTATAAAGGGGATGACGAGATCAGCAGCCACCGTGTCATTGGCTAATATAAGTTTGAGTGTCATCTGCAAACCAAGGTTTCTTCGCAAGTCAGCAAAATCCACACACTCGGTTAAAATGTGGATCACGGTGAAAACGGCTCCACAGGTACAAAGTGGGGGGTCTTCCCTTCTCATTAGGTACGAGTGGGTGGATCTTGCATGATCTATTCTTAGCCTACACAAAATGACATGGATACAGATAAAGTCTTGACTTTCACATGAGTCACCATAGCTTTTTCTGATACCACTAGCAAATTGAAAGCTTACAAAATATGTACCGTTAAATACTAACCCGGAAACACCATCAGCAGTCATTTCTACTAAACAAGCAACGACCATATGGATTATCATCATCTTGCACAGTTTCCAGCCACTGTTTGGAACACAAGCCTCTCCAACGTCTTCTGTCTTCCCACCATCTCTCAGCCTTCACCCTTGTCCAGTCTTCTCCTCTTTTCTTCACGCTTTCTTCCACCCCCTTCAGCCACCTGTCTCTCGGTCTCTTTCCTTCCCACTTCGTCTCATGTACTCTCCTGGGTATCCTCTTCTCCTCCATTCGTTTTACGTGCCCATACCATCTAAGTCTAGATTTCTCTATACCATCCTGTAATGGTTCCTCCTTCATTAATTCTCTGGTCCTCTCATTTCTTATTCTGTCCATCTTTATAGCTCCAATACTGCTTCTCAAGAACCTCATCTCACTGGCCTGTATTTTGCTCTTCTCCCTTCCTTTCATAACCCAGGTCACCGAGGCATACGTCAGGATAGGGACATAGTACGTCCGATATATGATCTTTTTGCTGTTCTGTTCTGAGGGACATCCTTGCTCCATAACATGCTTCTCACATTCCTCCGGAATGCTTCTGCCTGTCTCCCCCGCTCATTTATTTCTCTATCGTTTCTTAAAACGATAAAATTAGGTTTGCGTACATAAAGAAACAAAAAATTAACCGACAACTAAGATCACTGAGATCAAAACAAACTCTGTTTCGAACATACTTTGTCCCTATATTTACTTATGGGTTGGAAACATGCACAACTACCAAAAAGGATGACTGCAGACTTCAGGCTTCAGAAATGAAGTTTCTATGAAGCATGCTTCAAAAAAAACTAGGAAAGACAAAGTAAGAAATGAGAAGATAAGAGAACAAGCTGGAATAAATCAGTCCCTTAAGGAGACCATAACTAGGGCACGTTTGCGATGGTTTGGCCACGTCAAACGTATAACAGAAGGAAGAATTGCAAAACAATGGTTGCATAGTGAGATCGCTCGTAAACCACACCCGGGAAACTGGATGATGATGAACTATTTATGGCAATCAGAACTATGTAATTTTGGCATCTGGTCCAATGGGACAGCTTTGCAAACGGTATATATGACGCAATGAATTTTGTTTCCTAAATCGCGACATCACGTACGAAACTCTATTTGTCGTGATATATCGATTTGAATGGCTGCCTGTGATTGGCTAGTTAAAGTGGTTTCACTTCTGACCGCTAGATATCTCTAGCGTAGCTCTGAAATGTCAAGTCAGAAGTAATGATGGCTTTTTTTTCTCCCTCATCTGTAGTCCAAAATAAATATACACGGTGTTTCCGAAATACTTTTACAAACTTTGGGGATTGGGTCCTTACACCAAAACAAGAAAAAATCTTCATATACACATATGTCCCAAAATCCTTCGTTTTTGCTTTATTAATGAAAGAACATTGAACAGTGATACAGTAATTGACAGCCTGTTTGGAAGTGTTTAACACATGAAGTCATATCAAAAAAGGTTCCTGACACCACAGATAAAAGTCTAACGGGCCATGCAAGCCATGGAACGGGTCCTCCTCTGCCCAACCATCTACCCTGGAAGATCTCCGTCAGTGTAGTGCGAACAAGGTGACTAAAGTGTGCAGGAGCCCCATCATGCATCCAGGGGCACATTGTCATGCAGTAAGTCTGAAAGGGTGTCCTGGATAAAGTCTCTGGAGACAGCACCTGTAAGACGTGCTGGTAGAACGTATGGACCTACAATGCCAGCCTAACATTAATCCTAAACGGGTGCTGATGGCGAGCCTGTCTGCAACACCTGTGCATTTGACAGGTTTTCCATCTGTCGTATCAGGAACCTTTTTTGATACAAGTTCATGTGTTAAACACTTCCAAACAAGCTGTCAATCAATGTGTCACTGTACATACTTTTTTCATTAATAAATCGAAAATGAAGGATTTTGGGACATATTATGTGTATTTATGAACTTTTTTTTCTTGTTTTGGTGTAGGGAACCAATCCCCGAAGTTTGTAAAAGTATTTCTGAAACACCCTGTATATGTATATATTTTAATCACATGTAATTTTTTTTAGGTTATTTTTTGCATGTGCCAGTAATTGGGATTACATTGTGTTGACCGATTGAAAAGTAAAACCTAAAAAAATTAAATGGCACTCAATTGCTCGTATTTTCTCACCAGACGGGGGGAATTGAAATTTTTAAAGGTTCTTCTCCTAATAGATAATTTTTATAAAATATTTATTTATAAAATGAGTCGTCCAGTTGCAAAACTCGTTTAATCCACTTGTGAATAAGAATCATTTCGTAAAATTATTTAATTAGTTTATTTTATTACTTTATTTTATTTTGTCTAGTTTTGTTTTATTTGGTTTTATTTGGTTTTAAATTGTTTTATTTAATTCTTTGTTTTGTTCTTTTGTTTTGTTTTGATTTTGTTTTGTTTATTTTGTTTTATTTTGATTTTCCAGAAAAAAGACATAAAACACAAAACAAAAAACACAAAGCAACATTTCAAAAAAGCACAAAGCAAACACAAAACCAAAAACACAAAGCAAAAAGAAAAAAAAGTAGAAAACAACAAACACAAAAGATACTTGAGGCAAAGTCCAGAGAAACGTTTCTCATGAAAATGATTCTTATTCACAAGTGGATTAAGCGAGTTTTGCAACTGGACGACTCAAATGTATTTAAAGTGTAGGTACAATAAATTGTATTTATAATAAAATTTCTTTGAAATAAGATTTTACAAATTATAAAGAAAGGAACTGCAACTTTGAATCACGTGTGTAAACTCCTTGCTTCCAGGCTACGGGCCTGTACTTGCGTGCGTCACAGAAAGAGGCTGGATCCTCGGTGACCACAACACCATGTTTTGTATTTGTACTGTATTTTATCCCTGTTAATACAATAAAAACATTATATTGTACGTGTATTTCTTTGGCACAAGTCATATTTTGTCCGTATTGAATTGTTGGTTGGTTCCTCAGTTTAGGGGCTGCGACAACGCGGTCTTGTAGCCCCGTGTACTTTGGGTGTGTGTAGAATCTGTCTGATAACCGGTGTTAATTGTGATGGCTGTATTAGTGTGTGTTACCTGTTTTTTAAATTCAAGTAAGGACTGCAACTTTGAATTTTTCAATTAGTTCCTACTTTTGCCGCCAAACGCCACCGCCAACGACTACTAGGCCTAGTTCAGAACTTAGCTACTAGACGCCACCGCAGTCGGCTCTTGGCAACGAATGTAGGAACCTAAGAGCGTTGTTTATATTCTTAACTTATTTAATTTAGCTTCACTCAGGTGCAATTAGTGGAAAGTTCTTTAACATGCGATAAATCTATGACATGGAACCGCCAGCTTTACTTCCCCTCCGAAGGAAGGCATACTGAGGGATTTTTAACGCTCTTAAAAAATCCGACAGCTTCGGCCGGGTTTGAACCAGCTATCTTGGGCATAGAAGCTCAGCATGTATAATAACTTTATTAAACACAATTTGTGCGCTTTAGAGAAGCAAGGTTAGAGAGCGCATTCACAGGTTATGTTTACATCGCTGGCTACTCCTTCCGTACTGCGCATGTTCATTACAACGTTTCCGATTGGCTCCGGGAAGCTCCGAGAACGTCAAATATGAAACTTGACCATGTTTCCCGTTGGCCTTCCCGGGCTACTTTTAGCTTCTCGTTCCCGGAGATTGATTGTAAACCGACCCATAGGGTAGCGTGCATTTCAACTTCCTTCTTGTTCCCGTTCTCGTTTCCAAGCGATTGTGAACCATCCTTTACCCTTTCACGAATTGATTGCCGGCGGTCGAGATGGGAACTACTGTATTCTCTGGTTGGTTGGTTGGTTCCTCAGTTTAGGGGCTGCGACAACGCGGTCATGTAGCCCCGTGTACTTTAGGTGTGTGTAGAATCTGTCTGATAACCTGTGTTAATTGTGATGGCTGTATTAGTGTGTGTATCTGTTTTTTAATTCAAGTAAGGACTGCAACTTTGAATTTTTCAATAGATCCTACTTCTTCCGCCAAACGCCACCATCAATGACTACTAGGCCTAGTTCAGAACTTAGCTACTAGACGCTGCCGCAGTCGGCTCTTGGCAACGAACGTAGAAACTTAAGAGCGTTGTTTACATTCTTAACCTATCCAATTTAACTTCACACAGGTGCAATTAGTGGAAGGTTCTTTAACATGCCATAAATCTATGACATGGGATCGCTGGCTTTACTTCCCCTCCGAAGGAAGGCATACTGAGGGATTTTTGACGCTCTTAAAAAATCCGACGAATTCGGCCGGGTTGCTCAGCATGCTACCGACTACGCCACCGAAGCCGCAAAATACATATTCTTTCCCTTTGCTTATACATAACTAAGAACGGTAAATGCCCATGAATTAGAACCTTAGCTATCATCTAATTACATTTTATTGTTACATATTTTACATATTTGATCATAATGACATTTGTTTTAGATATTTTTACTTTAAAATTAATATTCTGTGTTTTTATTTTACATATGAAGAGTCCAGGGGAATAAAGATGAGGGTCCAGAAAACATTGTTCTGAGAAAACAGCGGTTTTAAATTTAAAACGAAATACCTAAATCCTATACAAAGAAACAGGAGTTATTTTGATGTTAATCTGATGAAGAACATATCTGGCACATAGTTACTATGTAGATAGACTTTTTGCATTTATCTAGTATTATAAAAATAACATTATAGTTGGTTCATGTCACAAAAATCTAGGCATAAAGGATGAATGCCCATTGATTTGTAGTGAAATCTATGAATCTGTTGTTTGTGTGGTAGTTTTGGGAACACTTAAAATGTCACTTGTTTATTGGCCTACATCATTACCTGAAACTAATAATAGGCTTCTTAAATACACAGTACACTTTACAAATGAGGGAGTGATGCAAAACATTTTGGGGCTTTGACAGAACAAAAAGAATCAGGTGCTGAAAGTCATCGAAATTTGCTTTTTGGCCAGGTGTAGGTCCATCATTTGCTAGTTCAGGAAGGTGAAAGCAGCCTTCTGGTAGAGATAAGAGTTTCCTCTTCAGTGTGGTGACATCACATTCATCATCCATGCCATTGTAAGTTTGCCAATGTAGGACCATTCTAGGATGGTGACGGAAGATCTTCAGTTTCCTCAGTGGACATTGTTTTATAAATTTATATAGTGGGGAACGAAAGGTGGCCACGACCTGAATATTTCTTGATTGTCACAAGAAATGACTTTAAATGGTCATCGTTTGTTTCTCGAATTTTGGAGAACTTCGTTCCACTCAGACGGAAGTTCAACCACAGACTTCTGGTTAACTAAACCCATGTTTTTATCGCCCTCTTATTGGAAAGACCATTTCTATTGTATCTAGTCGTATTTAGTGTAGCATTCTAAACACAGAGTAGTTCTTGTTTTGACCACTACACGAGTCACAAAATAATTGACAGTTCCTTTACTTCAGAGTCAAGATGATTAAAAATGAAATCCCACAGCATGGAACAAGCCGGAGATTTGAGGATACGTGTAGAAAATTGCTTCAGAATCTGATAATTGGTGCATGTAGAACATGTAGAATAATAGTTGCCGTTGATAGTAAACATCGTTGGTGGTGATATTTGGAAGAGGCAGGCTTTTATGGAAGTCCATGGCGATTGCTTCTTGTCTTTTTGTGCTGCAAGCCAAGCATTTTTCTTCAATTTATAAAAAGAATGAGCTCGCTTCAAGTGTAATAACTTTTGCTGTAGTAGGTTCTTTAGTTCAGAGTTAAGTTTTGAAGCTTCATTCTGAGTATTAGTAGGCAGGCTTAGTTTTGTATGAACATATTCTATTTTCACAGTAAATTCATCACAGTTGTCGCACCTTGAATAGCCGAAGGTCAAATTAAATTTGGTGTTAAATAGTTCTCTGTACTATTCCAGTATGGGAAAGCCTTTGTATAGAGGCAAAACATTTTACACACATCAAGTTCCTCTGGTAGCGTTTTTGAGACTCAGATAAACCATAGTGCGACTTTCTGCTTTTAAAGGTCTAAATGTGTTCAATTACAGAATTTACATTATCATCAGGATGCTTGTTAGGCCTGGAGCTGTGCTTTCCTCGCATATCACATGGTGGTAAACCTATTGTTTTAAGACTCTTTTGTAAATTTTTCAGCCTCTTAGCTGTAATGCCATGAAGTGATACAAATGATTTGTAACATGCAGGGGTTTGACAATCCTGTTCATTTCTTTTTACTCTTATAAGAATATGAATTTGTGTGAAAATCAGCCTCAGATTCTGGTGTCCTAGGCCGATGGCGAGTGACAGGAGAGCACTGTAAGGTATTAATCCACAAAGATACATCGACTGTTTTTCATGTGATTCAATCTAATTAAAATTCGAAATAGTATCACTTTGTTCACTTGCACTTACGTTTTTAAGACACTCTAGTCTTAAGCACTTACAGTCTGGTCCTGTTTCAATAGGCCAATCAAGGCACAACAACCAATAAACCAACACTGGGGTAACACTCTTCAACAGTTAACACAACATTAAGCCATCAACAGCTGAGTGAACTGAATGCAGAGCACTCTGCACTGCCAACTAAGTGGACCCTCATCCTTGTAGCTCACAAACAATGGCACCCTCATCTTTCTTGCCTACACCACATATTTTTGTTGGATGTGTATCCGCAGACATTCATCTTTTTGGCCTTCTAGGAGTAGTTTAACATATTCTTTTGGGGTTAAACTATACAAATTCACTGCAAGCTCATTTTTCATAAAAAGTGGACCCTCATCTTTATTCCCCTGGACTCGTCATATTTGATCAAAATGGCATTTTTTTAATAACATAACCTTACTTGCTTTATTTAAGATTACATATTCTGTCTCTTACTGTAAAAGAAAAATATTTTTTCGCAAGTGAAATTATATTTGTTCACTAGAAACTCGGGTACATGAAACGGATTTTCCAAGCAATTCATAAGCTGTTGAGAAAGCGCCAGGGAAGATATTAGTGGAGATAAGGGGATGGACACCCTGCTGGAGACTGAGCGGCTGGACTTTAGTTTATTTCAGTTGTCCAGTGAGTGCCTGAGAATTAACGCACAGAACAAAAAATCAACAGAATAAATAGCCCGTCGATAAACGAAAGAAAAATGGCTGCCCAAGGATCATGCCCCGCTTGATCTGTCTTATATAGTACGTGAAAGAGGTTGGCTGATCGGTTATGTTCGTGAGCATTCGGGTCACTTCGTTAGCCCCGCTGCGCTGTCTTTAAGCACTAGTTCGCTGTATACACAAAGTGTCTCCGCAGCGGTTGGCATAAGCATGCACTTGTTCCGTGTTGACCTTCAACTGGAGTTATAGGGTGGGGAATACCGGTCCATTATTGCCGACATGTTGGTGACAGTGTTGACGCTGTAAGTTTTGTTCCTGTGTAAGCTGAGTCTAGTGGGAATGCTTAATACTAAAGAGCGTGTGTTTTTAGTAGAAGAGGTTTTCCGTGCTGGTGGAAACTTAACGGGGCACAGTGTGATAGTGGTGAGTGTCGTATATATAATTGCATTACTTAATTTTATGTTCGACGATGTCGAAATATGAATATTATACGTTGGAAAATGGTATCATAATGATCGTCATTATAACACTGTTTCATTATGAAACAGTTTCTCCAGCCAATCAGAGCTCATTCATTGACTAATTAGGTAAGAATACCTTCGCGCATGCGTTCAAAATCCAACATGTCGGACATGAACAGACCATCCTTCTATTATAAATTACCGACATGGAAAGTGCACCGTCCATATGTTCGCGTAAATAAACTGGCGAATATGAGACAAGGAATAGCACTGTACCTTAATGTCCCCAACCCCAATTTCTACACAGCGCATTGCTTTCAAACGACTTCGGTGACAATATTAGTGAATGCTATAGAGCTGGACGGCAGGCTGTAAACAATAGGTGTTCTGTGTTGGCAAGCAAAGTGAATGGTCTCTGCTTTCGGAGTGCCTTGACCCACTCAGGCGCTCTGTTTAGTCAGCAAAGCCAGCGCGCCCTTTCATCTAACTGAAGTTACTGAATCCCACAGATGTTTATGAATATTTATGTTAAAACATATAATAAAGTTATAATTATCGTCGAACATAAAAAAGTCGTATGCAACTCGCCTATAATGGTAATTAAGACACTCGTATGAAAATTATAAACATACTCGTGTCTTAATTATAGCCATTATAGGCTCGTTGCATAATGTACTATAATGCAATTGTTTTCCTTGTAACAACATAGCACGAATGTACAGCCAACCTAACACGAGACACGTGCTACGGAGGGACTTTGTGGACACACTGTATTACTTACCAATAATGGTGTATGGAGCAGAAACTTAGGCCGATGACCAGGAGAGATTAAAGTAAAATTCAGGCAGCCGAAATGAAATTCCTGAGGAGTATGGTGCAGAAGACTAGGAGAGATAGAGTGAGAAAGGAAGTGAATGTACTGAAGCTGGATAATAATAATGATAATATCGTGTGTAAGCTTTGTTATTTGCGCCGAGAGGGTAGCTTGCATGACAAATTTTTTGTTGTTCCCTTGGAGCACTATGAAAGGCAAGGAGGTTAGATATCTAAGCTCCTTGACACTATAGCGCTTTCTAGTAGAGAAAAGAGGAAATTTATAGCCTACTTTTCATGCATAAATGAGGAAAGAGTGTGCGGTGCGGTGCGGTTATTTTTATTTTATCAACTCTTAAACGGCTGCAGCAATCGAAACCAAATTTAGTATGAGTAAATATGTATACCGGAATATCTCAAGCCCATATTTGAAAATGATGTCAGTGATACCAACTGCTGAAAAAACGCACTAGAAATTTCAGCTCCATGTTGGATATCTTGGAAGGTATGCATGGGAGCTATTCCAAAATTGGCACACATGCAGATAATACTATTTCAGTTTAATTTCCAGGAGGACATACATGACAGTGTTGCCAAAATAGTTTAATGACTTCTGATAGGTCCAATTTTTTAATGCAAAAAACTTCGACACTGACAATTGGTTTTCAACCAAATTTTGTATGTAATATGTGTACATAAACAGATATGACTGAGCATATTCTTAAGAGCCACCAGGACTGCCAACTGTTGATAATTGTTCTCTCTCTTTTTTAAAAATCCAAATACCAACATATCGGAAAGTATGCAAGCCGACAGCTTCAAATTATGCACACGTATAGAACCTGACATTTTAGATTAATTTGGAGTAACTTATATACGTCAGTTCTACCAACATGATTCTAAACCTGCTGATAGGACCAATTTTTAAATACATGTAACTTCTATACTATCAGTTGGATTTCAGTCAAATTTCGTATAAAATATATGATTATAAGCATTCTTAAGAGCAATCAGGGCTGACAACTGTTAATAAATGCTGTCTATATATTTTTTACCCTAATATTCTAGATAGCTTCATATACTGTAGATTACTCATTGGCATGAATCTTAATTTTAAGAAAAGTAGGCTCTTTAGTTCGTCACGGAACTTCTTGTTGTGTTAGCGGAAAATCCCGAGATTACTGTTGCCATTATGAACACGGCCTACTGAATTCAAATGGGTTCTTTAGCGTGCCAACAACGTATCACATGCGTGTCGTGATTTTTGTCACCTTTCAAAACATCACTTAGCATGGCCAGGGGCGAACCTGCAATCCGACACGATAACCACTCTCCCACCGTGGTAAGCAGAAGCTGAATGATACGCTGGAGCAGAAGAGGTTGAGATGGTATGGACATGTGAAAAGGATGAATGAATGATAGAAGCATGCAGAAACAAGTGATGGAGAGACGTATGACTGGAAAAAGAGGACGAGGAAGACCTGGAATTAGCGAAGGACAGTGTGAGAGAACGAAACTTGGAGTTGTTGAGGGAGGATGGTGGACAGAGTAAAGTGGAAGAGTGTCTTATTTGCTCCGACCCGATGCAAGCTGGAAAACGGAAATTGATGATGACGGTGACGCAAGTATAAAATCACTGTCATTTGCGTTACAAAACCTAAAAAATTAAAAAAAAACTTAGAAACTTAAAAAGCTTAAAAAATACACTCAAAATATATTTTGTGGAATATTATTCCATCTAAATGAATACCAATGGGTATTAATTAAATTTATTGCACCTTAGTCAATAATAACAAATTAATATGCATTAATGAAACATAACAGTTTGGGCCATATTATGGTCTTCTTCAGCGATGTTAAAAAGAAAAGAAATTAATGTAGTTACGATCAAATGGTTGCCGGTACTCAGTAATATAGTACCTTCACATACACTGAAGAAAATGGAAATTGCAACACCATGAAGGCATTGGTCGTTTGTGTTGATTTTCAAGATATGGAACGATGCCATGTAGGTATGTAAACGATCAAAGTTTCAGACCCATTGGATTGTTGCTACTGGTCTCCTCACGTGATTGGTCGCGGAGGAATCAACTCCAGTATACGGACTCTGGTGTAGCGTAGTTGACTTGCAGTTTGTGCAGTGAAGTGTTTCCCGTCAAACATGCCTCGACGACAGAGAAGAGCACGCTATCAACAACTGTCGCCGTTTGAGAGGGCTCGGATAATTGGGCTGCATGAGGCTGGATTATCGCTAAGGACTGTCGCTGCACGTGTTGGCCGACAGGCATCTACGGTACAAAGTGTATGACAGCAGTGGTCAAATGAAGGTACCCACACTCGTAGACCTGGCACAGGCCCAGCGCGACAGACAACTGTGAGAGAGGATCGCCGCATCATTCGGATGGCCCCGATGGAACCCCATGCAACAGCAGCGCAAATTCGAGCAGCTGTGGCACCCCACGTTACACAACAAACAGTTGGTAATCGCCTGCGTGCAGCTGGCTTACGATCCCGTATACCTGCAGAAGGTGTTCCATTGACCCCACAACAGCGACGTGTAAGGCTGGCCTGGTGTCGAGAACGATCGACGTGGGTCGACGAATGGCATAGGGTCGTCTTTAGTGATGAATCACGCTTCTGTCTTGCCCGCAGTGATCGCCGGAATCGAGTGCGCCGACGTAGAGGGGAGAGGGGCCGCCCAGACCTTATTGTCGAGAGGCACACAGGGCCAACACCAAGCATTATGGTCTGGGGAGCTATTGGCTTTAATGTGAAATCACAATTAGTGCTTGTTGAGGGCACTATGACTGCTCGACAGTACGTTGATATGGTACTCAATCCAGTGGTTGTCCCTATGAGGGCGAACATTGCTAATGGGATGTTTCAGCAGGAAAATGCCCGGGTTCACACTGCACGCATCTCCAGAGAAGCTCTCCAAGACCTCACAACCTTAGAATGGCCCGCCAGATCCCCGGATCTCAGTCCTATTGAGCATGTGTGGGACATGATGGGTCGACAACTGGCCAACCGTCCTCAGCTACCCACAACTCTGGAACAACTGACCCGTGCAGTGCAGCAAGCATGGGCCACAATTCCTCAGGAAGCGATCCAGGGCCTTATTGACTCCATGCCTCGCCGAATTCATCAATGTATTGCAGCTCGTGGTGGGCACATCCTGTATTGATTGTTGTCCATACTTGCGGTCAGAGGGACCTGAAAGTGTAATCATCGAATCACAACCGAACACTCGTCCTGCATGTTTAATTGCAGCAATGTAGCACCACTCCTTCTGGGTGTTGCAATTTCCATTTTCGTCAGAGTATCAGGGGACAAAAGTCCTTTTTTCAGCTGTGGACAAGAATGTTGAAGACTGAACATCTATAATTTTGCCAAAAGAAAAATGTGTATTGTCCGTTGAGCCATTATATATGCCGGAACTTTTATCACATTTCGGAGAATATCCTCCATCGTTGCCAGGCGCGGATCTAGTTTTTGGCTTGGGGGGGGGGGGGTCACAGAATCGAAATGGTTAAGAAAAATGGTATCACTAGCAACGCAATCACAAAATAACCAAGCGTACAAAACCAGACCAATTTTTTTGCAAGCTACATGGATAGAAATTTGATGCGTTTAGCGCACCAAAAATATTCGTACAAATTGCAACGGCGTGTTCTGCGACTTTTACATCGAACTTCGAGAAAAGTATCAAGGTACGTTACAGTTTCTTCAAGTCGAGTTGGTACCGACAAAGGGAGAAAGTCACAGCTCAAATTGCCAACCAAGCTTGCAGTTTGGACGTCGGCACAATTTTTTGGTGCGAAAAAAGCCCCAAATTCTTATCCGTGCATTGCTGCACATTCATCGTGACATCTCTATAAACATCGATTCAGCAATCACAAGGTTTACTAAACAAAGTAGACGAGTTGATTTTGTTATATAAATAGTCGTTTATACATAACAGGTATGAAGTTTTAAATACACACATCAAAAAAAGTTTTGCATCACCTCGGTTCCAAGAGTTCCGGAACCGTTAAATACAAAGGGAATAGAGATCAACACAAACAACATTTCAGCTCGTTTTATTGCTCATGAGACCCACACATTGCATGTTGTACCATCATACAGCTAGACTTTCAGCATTTGTGGTCCAGATTGCAGTACACACCACTACCTCTAATACCCAGTAGCACGTCCTCTTGCATTGATGCATGCCTGTATTCGCCGTGGCATACTATCCACAAGTTCATCAAGACACTGTTGGTCCAAATTGTCCCACTCCTCAACGACAATTCGGCGTAAATCTCTCCGAGTGGTTGGTGGGTCAAGACGTCCTTAAACAGCCCTTTTCAACATATCCCAGGCATGTTCGATAGGGTTCATGTCTGGCGAACATGCTGGCCACTGTAGTCGAGCGATGTCGTTATCTTGAAGGAACGCATTCACAAGATGTGCACGATGAGGTCGAGAATTGTCGTCCATGAAGACAAATGCCTCTCCAATATTCTGCCGATATGGTTGCACTATGGGTCGGAGGATGTCATTCAGGTATCGTAAAGCCGTTTCGGAGCCTTCCATGACCACCAGTGGCGTACGTCGGCCCCACATAATGCCACCCCAAAACATCAGGGAACCACCACCTTGCTGCACTCGCTGGACAGTGTGTCTAAGACGTTCAGCCTGACCAGGGTGCCTCCAAACACGTCTCCGACGATTGTCTGGTTGAAGGCATATGCGACACTCATCGGTGAAGAGAACGTGATGCCAATTCCGTGGGGTCCATTCAGCATGTTGTTGGGCCCATCTGTACCGCGCTGCATGGTGTCGGGGTTGCAAAGCTGGACCTTGCCATGGACGTCGGGAGTGAAGTTGCGCATCATGCAGCCTATTGCGCACAGTTTGAGTTGAAACACGACGTCCTGTGGCTGAACGAAACGCATTATTCAACATGGTGGCATTGCTGTCAGGGTTCCTCCGAGCGGCAATCCGTAAGTAGCGGTCATCCACTACAGTAGTAGCCCTTGGGCGGCCTGAGCGAGGCCTGTCATCGACAGTTCCTGTATCTCTGTACCTCCTCCATGTCCGAACAACATCGCTTTGGTTCACTCTGAGACGCCTGGAAACTTCCCTTGTTGAGAGCCCTTCTTGACACAAAGTAACAATGCGGACGCGATCGAACTGCGGTATTGACCTTCTAGGCATGGTAGAACTACAGACAACATGAGCAGCGTACCTTCGTCCTGGTGGAATGACTGGAACTGATCGGCTGTCGTACCCCCTCCGTCTAATAGGCCCTGCTCATGCATGGTTGTTTACATCTTTGAGCAGTTTTAGTGTCATCTATGAACAGTCAAAGGGACTGTATCTTGGATACAATATACACAGTCAACGTTTATATGCCGGAGATCTGGGAACCGAGGTGATGCAAAACTTTTTTTGATGTGTGTATTTACAGTTGTAACAGAACATAATAATTGCAATAAAGATATTTTCAGTATTGAATGAAATGAAACAAAAAACTGTTTTTCTGTTAAAATTCGTAAAGTTTTATTTGTCTGGTTATTGTGTTTTCGTTTCTTGAGTTTGCAAAAAAAATTGGTCTCCGTTGGGGGGGGGGGGGGTCATGACCCCCACCCCCCTTGAATCCGCGCCTGATCGTTTCCGACATGGCACAGATATATAGGCCTACTTATGAGAGAAAAAGGCAGGCTACTCTGTCGCCACTTTAGGGTTTAGGCATGCAAATAAAGCCAGATCTGAGATTGTCATATGATTTGTCTTTCACTAGGCTTAAATGTTTACGGTGCTATTTCGTACCCGTTTACTACCTTGGACTATCTGAGGTCCTCCTCACCTGTATCTACTGTCAGGTACATACAAATACTTAAAACCACAGAAAAAGACCACACGAGTTTGATGCACACTTGTACCCGTTTAACTAACCAAAATTTGAAATTTTACTTTATTTGCATAAAAAATAAAGTTAGTCGCCTCCATAGCGTAGCGCTCAGCATGATTAGCTGCCAACTCGGAGGTCCTGGGTTCGATTCCCGGCTCTGCCACGAAATTTGAAAAGTGGTATGAGGACTGGAACGGGGTCTACTCAGCCTCAGGTGTCAAAATGAGTAGAGGGGGTTCGATTCCCACCTCTGCCATCCTCAAAGTGGTTTTCCGTGGTTTCCCACTTTGTCTTAGGGCAAATGCCGGGATGGCACTGTACCGGTCTAAACCATTAAAGCTGCTTGTCGTATCCGACGATCAGCTGGAGTGTAGAATCTTGAGGTTCCCGGCTAAATGAACCTGAAAATCCTACCAACAAGAGCTAAATGAGGGATGCACAAGTCCTACGATTGTGTTTTGGATAGATAAAACTGGGCGGACAAACTGAATAAGAGGAGAGTATGAGAAACTTACCATCATCGGGTAAATGGGCCTAGCATGGGGCTGAATTAAACCTTAAATGCTCCAAAACACAACCTCTCTTCATAATTTAAATAAATCATTCAAGACGTGTTTATAGAACGAACGAATTAAATTTATTATAAGAATTAAACAAATCAATTAAATCCAACATAAGTTATTTAAATTCCACATATGATCTGTAAAACAATTACTATACTACTTATTAAAATAATCGATGAAATATTAAGTAACGTCCATCCGACGTTAGAAGTAAACAACCTCTCAAATGTAAGCACAGATCAGTTGTGTCTGCAATTACACTCAACTCCACCCCTTCTTCAAAATAAAAATCCTAAACAATTACCACTGCTAATTCCACCAATGTCTTCCATTGACATTCCTTCTTACTCTTCCACAATCATCCTTTTACAATAATAATGTAAATCATTAAATGTTGATCCATCATAAGATCACTTCTCTACAATAACATCCTCGATGTAAACATAGAACATCGTCATGTTCCTCGAAACATCACTCCTCCTCTAATCTTTAAATTGTTTAAATTTTATGAAAAATTACTACACAATGTTTAATGGTTACGAAAATCCCTAAAATTATTTTAATTAATAATAGAGATTATTATTAAAGTTTAAATATTAATGAATATTAATATCTTCCAAATATTAATTAAATCCACGGATTATTTATTATCCAAGTAAATATTAATTGTTAAAAATATTTATTAAACATTTGATTTCGAAATATAAATAATATTACGGTATTATTATTTATCATGAACAGCTGTTTATAGGTTAAGTTATTTAGTTAACTTCGTTATAACATTTAGTTTCCTCTACATATTGTTAAGTTTTACGTTTAAATATTATTTACAATTACCGGTATATACAATATTTATAATGTTTATAGCAATTATCTATCACATTGCTTCCTTTTAAACTTCGACCTGTTGCAATTCTTTGTCTTATTACTTACCGTACCGTCAACTTATATCTGTCATATCACAATTATCAACAATATATTAATGTAGTTTCATTCACAGTCTGGTTTATATGGCCGAACGATTAAGTGAAACTCATATGATTTCCTAATAATCCTTAATAATGGTTTTAATAATAATTAACAACTTTATTGTCTTCAATTCTTTTCCCAAGTATTCTCCGCCAATTAACCTTATCAGTTCAACTGTAAGTCGATTTTACAATATTAATATACACCAATGATCTCTCCTAGATCCATACTGTAATACAATTTCCAATACGTTCCAAATATACGTTTACAATACGTATTATAGCTTTCTCTTAACATCAATGCTATATCAACAACCACTTTATCCTTTCCGAAAAACAATTCTCTCAACAATACGTGTAATTTGCGTATTATGACTTAATGAACTTGCTAACAAACCATTATAGCTTCAATAATCCTCCACTTCATGAATGTAAACAATATTCTTCTTTATCCCTTATTTAACATTCATCATATGACTTCTCTTTCTTAATAAAAAACTTTACTAGATGTTTACAGTAAGCCTCCGTGGCTTAGGCGGCAGCACGCCGGCCTCTCACCGCTGGGTCCGTGGTTCAAATCCCGATCACTCCATGTGAGATCTGTGCTGGACAAAACGGAGGCAGACAGGTTTTTCTCCGGGTACTCCGGTTTTCCCTGTCAAAATTTCATTCCAGCAACACTCTCCACTATCGTTTCATTTCATCTGTCATTCATCTATTCATTGCCCCAGAGGTGTGGGTCAGGCCTCGGCAGCCGGCACTGTCCATATCCTCGCCGCTAGCTAGGGGCTTCATTCATTCCATTCCTGACCCGGTCGGAGACTGGAAGCAGGCTGTGGATTTTCATTCACTAGATGTTTACAGTGTACAAGCTTTCTTGTTGTTAACAGCGATGACGTCATAGTTTACTAAAACTTGTTACTTGAATTTACAATAATCGTTGTTAATATTTAATAATTAAAAACATTCATCACTCATCTCTTGTCTTTATCAAATTATTGCAATGTAGCAATCTTCAGTCAACAACAAAATTTTTAAATGTTGTAAAGGGTTTTATAGAATCCTCAATAATTCTGATATGTCGTGGTAGTAGATAACAATCCTCAAAGTTACATAATTTATCCATCGATAAATTATTATAAATAAATGTAGTCAATGTTAGAATGACTCAAATAATATCTCATTCATTAACAAAGCTAAATAGTTCACTTGAATAATATTTGAAGTAGCTTCAAGCTTAATATCAGTTATGACAGGTATAAGTAGACTCTAATATGTCGTAATAATTCTTCCAAGATCGGCGATAAATAACATGAAACGTCGCATAAATGTCTTCTGCTTATCTATGTTGCTTCTTACAATAAAATTCCCAAAAATAAATGACGATTCGAAATAAATCCAAAATAATTAAGAAACTATCTTAAAATCCAAAATATTTAAAGTCGAAATTCCAAATAAATAAAATCCAAATCGTGGATTAAAAATCCTCAAAATTATAAAGTTTAATATTTAATAATAATCCAACATGGAATTTTTTTTAAATTACGAATAATAATTCACTGAAGTATAAATTAATCAAAATGTTGAAATGGTGCCACTCTACAATATTCTAACTACTGCAAACTACAAAAACAACTTCTACGAACGAAGATCACTCTCTACCTGGTGATCGATATCTTGTAAAATAAGTGTGGTGGAAGTTACTGTCGGCATTAGTAATTCCACACTCAGAGTACCTCTTCTTCTTCCTCAGGAAAACTGCGTCGTTTCGGTTTGAAACCGGACGTCCAGGCTCCAACTGTCTCGTCTGGTCACGACTCGAAACATCATCATCTACTGCAAAGCCGACCCAAGTTTCAAGCTTTAAGCTGGGACGCCCTACTTTGCTTCGGATCTTGTAGAAAGTTCTCATAATATGACGGTACGTTGCCGTAACGTAGTAATGGATAGTAGTTTCGCAATAATAATACTTCATCCTGGCGATTTAATTTCAAAGTCGGTCGCCTGATATTCCAGTTCGTTAATGTACATCATATTCCTTATGCATTCTGGTTTTAAAACACCATCACAATCACTTCATATACGTAGTCTAGCATTCCCCTTAACATTTGAGTATATAACATCTCGACAATAAGTATGACAATTGATAACTGTCTATTGTTCTCCGTCAATGTTATCTGAATGCACACACAGTCTAGTGCGTAATCTTGGCTGTGTGGCGGTATTGTGAATGGAAACATGTAAATATGTTAGAGGGCGTAGGACGGAAAGAAGGAAGAGTTATAATTTCTTTGTATTTTGTATTCTTTGAACATAAAGTCTAAAAATGGACATGTATAATAATAAAGTGTAGTTTCATGTTTTCTTCCCGTCATTGCTCCGTATCATTGTATATCAACTAGTACGGTATAAATTGGTGACCCCGACGCGACGTGATCTCGTGAAAATGAGTAACGAAGAACAAACACCAGTAAGTGTCACGCCGACATCCGAAACCAAGCTTGAAGTCGACAAGGTAAGCGTCAAATTATCTCCTTTTTGGGTCGAAAAGCCAGAGATCTGGTTTTGCCAAGTGGAAGCGCATTTTTTTTATCGCCGGGATAACTGATGAGGCAACAAAATTCAACTACCTTCTGGCCCAGTTGGAGTCGAGATTTGGCGAGAATATTTGGGATCTGGTGACAAGTGCAGAAATTAATAAATATTCTCTTGCAAAAGATAGACTGTTAACTTTATTTAAGGAAAGCGAAGAACGTCAAATAAAGAAGCTAGTAAGCGAGCTCGAGCTTGGTGATATGAAACCAAGTCAATTACTTAGGAAAATGAAAGGTTATGGTGGAACGAATGTTTCAGATAAAATTTTGAAAACTCTTTGGCTCGATAAATTACCCAGCAATATTAGGAGTACCGTCAGATGGGGTTACTTTACACACTTTTCTTGTATTTTCCTCATTTTCTTTGTTGTTATTTGTTGTCAAATTTATTGAAACATGTTAATGTATGCTTTAAGGGTACTTACACAAAAATATAATGTCACAATGAATGCAAACTATGCCTAAGACATTTAAAAAAATAAAAAAATGGGTGTGTAAAGTTACCCCACGCATGGGGTTACTTTACACATACCAGTACCTATCATGATTTTTGGCTATACAACCACACAAGGGGTAACTTTACACCTGCCTGGAAAATTTAAATGGGAAGATAACACCAATTAGAGGTAAGTAGATACTTTAAAATGCTTTATTGAATAGTCTGAGTACATTTTAAAAATAAATGAATTATGTGTAAAATGTTTAATTTTATGTTTGTAGGAAATAAGAATGAAAACAATGCTGCTGAAGTGTTTGAAGCAAAAAGTCTATTAAACTAAGTTTTTACACGAGTCTAAGGCATTATTAACATTATTACGGTACCGTAACATAAATGTCACTTTCATAGAGACTGAATATTTGCATCAATGACTGCAGATGTTCTCTGAATTTCAGGAAACCTCTCCTCAACATTCTAGGTTCATCAAGCAGTCCCACTATGTCCTGGCAATTGACAACGGAAACATCTTCAACAGCTGGCCATACAAATGTGTATGCTGAGCAACGTGTCATCTTTACAAATCGAATTTGCCTCTCATCACAAGATATTACTTTGTTTATTTGCCCAATGAAATGCTTAATTGTCTTCTTAGAGGCAAATTGTACCACAACCCATTGGCCTATAATACACTGATTATCATCTGGTGTCCTTGGAAGCTGAAATGTCTCTGACATGTCACTATCAGATGAACCACATTCTACCTGATTATGCCCATCATTCATGGGCTCCTCTTCTTCACTGGCCACTTGTGTGTCACACGTAGTTGGTCTTCCATACCGGCAATGTTTCCCTTGAGGTTCCTTCACCTTGTTTGCAATTGTTTTCATTGGAACGTGGAACTTGGATTCAGCTGCACGCAATGACATTCCCTCATTTACAGCATTTACTGCAGAGTCAATATCATGCTGAGTGTAGTCTGCATACCTGCGAGAATCGGGCTTCCTAAGATAAGTTCTTGGCATTTTGCAGGGTTCGAACCTGAAATTAAAGCACGCTGACATTATTACCCGTGTATATGGGAATGATAAGAGAAAACTGGCTTAGGCTGTTATTAATCCGCAACACCCAAATACTCTGGGGTTCAAACATGAAATACCAAACACTGCTTTAGCCTGTGTAAAGTTACCCCCTCCGAAGGGCGTGTCGTGCACCTTCGGTTATTTTCGTCTCTCAGTGACGTGACTCACCAAGGAAACTTGTTCCACATCCAATTCCCGCCTCCCAAGTCTTTATGGAGATAGCATTGTTACAAATTACAACATGTAGTACAACATGACTAAGGTAACGAAATGAAAGTTTCTATACAATATAGAATATGTACAAATACTCACGTACGTTTAGCTGCAGTTATTATCCAGCGGAGTGAAGTACAAACAACACAAACACGGTTTTCTTACTAACACAGTTCACTACGTCTTGTATAAACAGACATCTTTCTCACAACTTCCAAAACCGGCCACGTGCAGCGCTCAAAAGATTTTAGCGGGAAGTGTGTAAAGTTACCCAGCCTGTGTAAAGTAACCCCAGCTGACGGTATACTAAATATTTCTGAAGAGAATGTTGAAAAAATGGCCCAGATGACTGGCCGTATGTTCGAGATGCGAGCTGTTCATGAGGTGCAAACTACCCATGCACAACCAGTACCATCAACTTCCACACTTTCTGTTCAAGAACTCTTGTTGAGAATAGAAGAATTAGAAAGGGAGGTTAGACGAAGCAGAAGTCACAGTAGGCATAGATCTCGCAATAGAAGTAAAAGTAGGCCTAAATTTGATAAAAATGGCAAATATTGTTACTATAACTTCCGTTTTGGGAACCATTGCAAACCAGAAAAATGTGTGCCACCTTGCCAGTGGAAAAATCAGGAAAACTAGATGAGGCGGACACAATAGTGGCTAACTGTTCCGCCACAGAAGGAATATCAGGCCGTCAATCTCGTTTGTTTATTAAAGATCACAATTCAGGACAACGTTTCCTGGTTGACAGTGGTGCAGATATCTCTGTTATACCAGTTCATCAGAATAAGAATAGTGAAACATCAGACTTTAAACTATATGCCCCTAATGGTTCAATAATCCACACGTATGGCTCAAATATATTGAATGTGAACCTAGGCTTGGAGCGTTGCTTTGAACGGTCATTCATTGTCACCGATGTATCAAAGGGCATATTGGGAGCTGATTTCCTGCGTCACTTTGGTTTATTAATTGATCTGAAAAACAAACGACTGATAGATAGCAACACTAAGCTGGATTTTCCTGCAGATGTAGCTATTATTGACCTAAGTGAGTCAGTAAGTTCACTCCATGCAACATGCAGGTTTTCTAAACTCTTAGAACAATTCCCAGAATTGGCAAAGCCTTCTGTTAAATCGAAAGAAGTCAAAAATTATGTCCAACACTACATAACAACTTCCAGTGGCCCTGCAGTTTTCTGCAAGCCACGCAGGTTGGACCCGCGTAAACTAAGTATTGCAAAACAAGAATTTCAGTTTATGTTAAATAACAATATAATTCAACCTTCTAAATCGCAATGGGCCAGCCCTCTGCATTTGGTAACCAAATCTAATGGCCAATGGCGTGTCTGTGGGGATTATCGACGTCTCAATGACCGTACCCTTCCAGACCGTTATCCAATTCCACGTGTCGATGATGTTAACCTTACCCTTCAAGGCAAGATAATTTTTTCAAAGCTAGACCTCATGAAGGCATATTATCAAATTCCATTAGCGGAAGAAGATAAACAAAAATCGGCCATAATCACCCCGTTTGGCTTGTACGAATTCAATTTCATGCCATTTGGATTAAGAAACGCACCCAGTACCTTTCAGAGATTCATTATTGAAGTACTGCGGGGACTTGACTTTTGTTTTGCATATTTAGATGACATATTAATAGCATCTACTTCAGAAAAGGAACACATTGATCACCTAATGACTCTGTTCGAACGGCTCCATAAATATGGTGTCAAAATCAACGTTGGCAAATCGGTATTTGGAGTAAAAGAAGTCACCCTCTTGGGGTATCTTATAACACCGGAAGGAACTAAACCAGACCCTGACAGAGTAGCAACAATTGTTAACGCAAAACGTCCAGGGACTGTGCGACAACTGCGAGCATTCTTTGGCACCGTCAATTTTTATCGTCGACATCTAGGGTATGCTGCTGAAAATCAAACTCTTTTGAATGAGTTCCTGAAGGGAACCAAGAAGAATGATTGAAGGCCAATTGACTGGATGCCAGAAGCAATACAACAATTTGAGAAGTGTAAGGAGGACCTTGCACGAGCAGCCCTTCTAACGTTCCCAAGCATGGATCATGAAATTGCATTGTTCGCGGATGCATCAGATTTTGCGGTAGGAGCAGCACTACAGCAAAGGAAGGATGGAGAATGGAAACCAATAAGATTCTATTCAAAGAAGATTTCCAATGCTCTGAGGAATTATTCTACCTATGGCCTGGAACTTCTTTGTATCTACCTAGGAATAAAGTATTTCAGATACCTACTGGAAGGAAGAACTTTTGCAGTCTACACAGACCATGCTCCATTAACAGTTGTCTTCAAGCAGAAAAATGAGAAGGCGTCAGCAATTCAACTGAGATATCTCCAGTATATGTCCCAGTCCACTTACAGACCTCCGACATGAATCAGGCAGAGAAAATGTCGTGGCTGATCATTTGTCACGAATGGAATAATTAGTGGCAATCAATTATGATGAAATAGCGGCATCACAAATACAAGATGAAGAGCTCCAGAAACTCCAATTAAGTCCTGACACTTCACTTAAGTTCAAGTTACACACCACTCCTGATAGTAACAGTCTTTGGTGTGATGTGTCAGCTGATAATATTCGGCCATTTATACCTAAGACATTAAGATTTTCAATTTTCCGACATTACCATGACATAGCTCATCCAGGTGTGAGATCATCAGTGCACACGCTACTTTCAAGGACTCGCGGAGCACAGGTCATTCATTACTCGTTGATTGCTCACTGCACAAACAAGGATCATGTAATATAAGAGATTCGTCACTTTTGGTTATAAAATTGCCGAGAGATCGCACCGCCTGAGGCTATGTACTGCTCGACCAAGTCTGGCAACATAAAAAGTAAAAAGACATATGACTGTCGCCTTTATTACACGTAATTGAACAGGATGATCTGCGAAGAGTTATTGATTTTTGATGAAAATAATACGAACATAACTGCGCCTTTCGCTAGGCGCAGAAATATACGTCCAGATAGAAAACTAATAAGTTTTGATATATATCAATGTTGGCAATAGATTTGTCACGAAGGACACAGTTATGCTGTTCTAGAGCTTAATTCACCTTTAGTCTGATTAAACACTGCTCTCCTACTCTATAAAATTGTTGGGATGTTTGATGAATATAAAGAAAACTGTCCAAATGCACATACTATACTGCCATAACCTCACTTTTCGCCTACCATACCGCGTACCACCCACCCCTCTCCCGTCACCCTAAACCACGAATTGTATCGCAATGCAAAGGAGAATGGGTAAGAAAACAAACAAGAGATGGAATGCACACATTTATTCTATTTTCTTTTAAATCACAATGAACAAAACATTTATTCGAGAGTAGTCCATGCTGCCCACTAGTTTTACACATGGTCAACACCAGGTCAAGGATAATTCACAAACAAAATGAAGGAAATATTCCAATAACAGTGTACAGTACTTTAATGCATTCTTGTTTTATAGCATCACTTTTTCAAACATGCTGGTAAGTTAGTTCACATTGCATGTTATTTTGTCGCAAAAATTTCAGCGTTGGGTGTAACTCGTTTCCGAGCATAATGTTCTTCCTAATTGTCCTTTCCATCAAATGTAGGTACACAAATATAGAACACACACAAAATTTTTCTTACTATAATAATAATTATTACATCCCTGTGCTTGGCAGTTCTATCCCCTTGCTGTGGCATGATTGATTCTCAATTCAATTCAAATAAATAATCAAAATACCGGCGAACAAAATAACCAACAACACGAGGAAAACGAATCAAAACAGACCAACTACAGAGTGCCAATTACGGAACCATAGTACTAAAATTAATTCTTCATTGGTTGGCAGAACATATGGAGCAGAGCTTTACCGCGACCCACGCCCTCCCTATGATCTGTCATCACCCTGGCACAAAGACGATCTTAGCGCAGGCATCACCCCGCTCATCAAAACTACTAACATGGCGCGTCATGAATATTCGCGGCAATCACTGGATCGAATCTTCACTTATATTTTAATACAGAGTCTTCAAACTTCCTTACACGTGTGTTTATCATGATCCTCATTAATTTAGATACATTTCCATTGTTTTATCTGTACATTTTCTCTCTTCTTAGCCAAAAACAGTATAAATTATCAACTAGAGCTTCTCATTGCAAGCGGCAAACTTCTCCTTCTGTCGCGCTAACAGAAATGGACTTTCTTCTTCATAAATGTGTGTTGCTATGCTGAATCTAGCAAAAATATTATACGTAACGAGGTTGAATCATGGCTTGGGTAGCCATTTTTCCTTCGTTGTCAGTGATCTGAATCCTTTATTTAATGTTGCACAATCCTTAAAATTACTGCAATCTTCTCCAAATTTTACCAAAATAACCATAATGTCATTCTCTCCAACCTGAGTATCTTAAAATTCGAGTTCAGTACCTACTGTAAAGCCACGGCTGCCTCCTTCCCTCTTCCTGGCCTATCCATTCTACTCTTCCCTTCCCATACATCATGAGGCCCCTGTTTGCTTTGCGGGTGAGGCCGCCTGGGCGAAGTGCTGATCACACCTACCCAGTTGTATCCAATCCGACCAAGTGTTCCCAGCTCTAGGACACTGCCTGGAAAGGCGGTAGTGGTGAGTTCCCTCGCTCAGTCCGTGTGAACTACCAACCTGGAGGGTAAAATTGACACACAAAAAAAGTTGTAAAAATGACTGTCAAAGAAAAGCCAGCAGATAAATTAATAAAGGAAAGATGCTTGCCCAAGTTGACAGACTTCAAAAACTCTCGGAAATAGATTAAGATTTTTGCTCCAAACTAACTTACTATGTTACATCAAAAACGTGGAAATTGATATTTTCCACCAAAACATAATTTAGTGCCATATCAATAGGCCACGGCCGCCTCCTCCAAGCTTCTTGCCCATTTTCGTTCATTCCCTTAACAACACACCCCTGAGGAGTGAGACTCTGGAAATGGCATCTGTGACCATACGTCACGGAATCTGGTTGGTTGGTTCCTTAGTTTAGGGGCTGCGACAACGCAATCATGTAGCCCCGTATACCTTGGGTGTGTGTAGAATCTGACTGATAACCGGTGTTAATTGTGGTGGCTGTATTAGTGTGTGTTATCTGTGATTCAGGTAGAAGGACTGCAGACGACTTTTTTCAAGTAGTTCCTACTTTTGCTACCAAATGCTACCGTCCACGACATCTAGCCGCGGACGTAGCTACTAAATGTCATCGCAGTCAGCATCAGGCGGCAAACGTTGGAACTAATATAGCGTTATCAATCTTACCTGCACATTTTAGCTTCCTCAAGTGTAGTTAGGTTGGTTGGTTCCTTAGTTTAGGGGCTGCGACAACGCGGTCATGTAGCCCCGTGTACTTTGGGTGTGTGTAGAATCTGTCTGATAACCGGTGTTAATTGTGATGACTGTATTAGTGTGTGTATCTGTTTTTTAATTCAAGTAGAGACTGCAACTTTGAATTTTCAAATAGTTCCTACTTTTGCCGCCAAACGCCACCGTCAACGACTACTAGGCCTAGTTCAGAACTAGCTACTAGACGCCACCGCAGTCGGCTCTTGGCAACGAACGTAGCAACCTAAGAGCGTTGTTTACATTCTTAACCTATCCAATTTAGTTTCACACAGGTGTAATTAGTGGAAAGATCTTTAACATGCCATAAATCTATGACATGGGACCGCCGGCTTTACTTCCCCTCCGAAGGAAGGCATACTGAGGGATTTTTAACGCTCTTAAAAAATCCGACGGCTTCGGCCGGGTTTGAACCCGCTATCTTGGGCATAGAAGCTCAGCATGCTACCAACTACGCCACCGAAGCCGCCTCAAGTGTAGTTAGTGGAAGGTTCTTTTTCATGCCATAAATCTATGACATGGGACCACCGGCTTTACTTACCCTCCGAAGGAAGGCATACTGAGGGATTTTAACGCTCTTAAGAAATCCGACGACTTCGGCCTGGTTTGAACCCGCGATCTTGGACATAGAAGTTCAGCATGCTACCAACTTCGCCACCGAAGCCGCTCGTCACGGAATCTGTGAAGTAGGTTTACGCATGACGTCACACAGGGGAAGATCACGGCCAACGAGATATACTGGCCCTGGTGCGCTTTCGTGACGTCAGCAATGTAGTGCTGTTGCACCACTTCCGGTAGGGTTATGTACGACGGGAACATAAACCGTATTGTCCACAAGATGCTGAAATCACAGAAAACTTAACCCAAATCATATCAGAAAACACGCTGTATAAAGCATTGACCCAACACAACCATGGTTTCTGGCAAAACATACATGGTAATTACAACTCAAGTCTTTCACTGATCAATCTTATGAAGTCCAATACTTAGCCACAATTTACTTATTTATTAATTACTCTAAGTAGAACCAGTAGATCACTTATCTTTAATGATTGTAGTTGATCACAAGGTAATGCTTTTCAGGAGTATGTTATCTTTCCCTGGCGGTTGCTTGTTAATTACGTGGAATTACTTGACGGTTACAAATCGTTCAGGAAGGTTATGAAAAGCTATGAATAGTGCCGGACAATGTATGCATGTATAACTCTTATAGTTCAACGATATACATAAATGTATCAAACGTTTTTGTAATGCAAAGATATTGACGAACATAATATTGTATGGTCTTCGTCTTACTGCCGGTGTGGTAGTCATCTTGTCTTCATAATTGAATCTGTATAAATGCTGGTATTCATTAACCACTTGTCTTCATAGAAGGTATTGATATGAGCAGTGGCGCCGAATCTTTTTTTTTTCAGGTCTAGCAGACACCCACCCCTCTCGTTCTGTGGGACCCCCCCCCCCTTGTTAAACCGGACCCCTACCCCAATAATTACGTTTTTACAGCTTATTTCGCACAGTTCTCCCCTTCTCTTCTCTCTCCCTTCTTTCCTTTCCTCTTTTCCATCTCCTTCCCTTTCCTCCTCTATCCGTAACCCCCCAACGGAACCCACCCCCCAAGGGGACCGGGAGACCCACCCCCTCGTCAGGTCTAGCGGTCGCTAGACCTCGACCATGGATTCGGCGCCCCTGGATATGAGTCGTTAGTCGGTGGCGAGTGTATTCCGCAGATCTCTTCTATAAACGTGTTAATTTATGTTCCGCCTCTTAAAACAACAATAACTTACTTTCACTGCAAGTTTCTTTTATCTAATTATACTCGTGTAACTGTTCATGTCCACATAAGTTACTCACAACGAAGGTCACAGGCTCTACAACTCAACTTACTGTACTCGTTGCAGCTATTAAAGACCCAACAAATCCTTGAATCCTAGTTCGAGTGGATTTTTGTTACGAGTAACTTCAACATGTAAATAGGTTATCTATAGCTAGCGTAGTTTTGTAAACCTATACAGTATAATTTATCGTGGTTGAAAACACACGGAACATCTAAACTGGGTCCATTTCAAGTAAATTGATATAAAATATCACATTTCTGCTGCTTATGAATTGCCCTCGACTTAAACGTACAAACACCATCAAGCACTACATTGCCTACGTCACAAAAGGATTAGGTTTACGCGCCATGGCCTGTCTTTCTCGTTGGGCGTGGGGGAAGATAAAAGGAACTTGGCAGCCCAGCCGTTGCGAGAGTTGGTTGAAGCCAAGGTCGCACCTCATTGGCCAGTCAGCGGAGTCACTCCTGTGCGCACACTGGCACTTAGACGTAGGGAACTTATCTCACTTCATCCTATACAAATGAGTGGTTAGAAATCAACTTTCCTCCATGTTAGAAATAACATAATACTAACTTCTGATTACGGATCAAAGAATATAAATGTTTGTGCTAGCAAGGAGCAACAAGTATTACTTGACTACTGATTTTATCATTTTAAATGATCTTGTCGACTTCGTCGTTACGCTTGGGTCTGGCGTTACGTTACGGTGACGGGACGAAATGTACCCAGATGCACTGAGGTGTGTGACGTCATTGTACCGCTTGGTGCATGTGTTCCCCGACAATCTCTATTTCGTTAGTATAAGACAAAAATCCCCGATTCTTGGATGTCACGGGTAATCTCGAGAACCACTGGATGGATTTTGATGCGGTTTTCACCATTCTGTAAAGGATATCTCGAGGAAAGATTCTGTAGAAAATAATTTATGTATGATCAAAGGAAGCCAAGCAGTAACGATTTCAGTGAAAAAGTCGAAAACAAACTTGGCTTCCGTGTGCTTCTTAAGCTTACGCTGGGCAAACCGTTAAACATATCAATATACTATGAGTGTAAGAATTGGTCAACATGAAAAGTTCTACAAAAAAGTCCGCGAGAGCATATCTCTATCTTCAATACATCGCCCACTATAAGTGTTTTTAGACTGAATGGAAGGGGCAAGTCCTCGCGCGCTATGGTGAGCGTGCGGCATTCCCCGCGCTGGACCTTGCTTTGCCCTTGGTTTGCACTTGTTAGTTAGTTGTTGTTGTTTTAAGGAGCGGAACTACGAGGTCATCTGCCCCTAGTTTGCACTTGCCCATCGAGAGTAATTTGAAACAAGATAAGCAAGATAAGTATTATGCAGATAATTTTATAACCATGTCAAGAGTCTTTGGCTTCGAGCGAAGCATTTTTCAGTATTTGTAGCATTTAAAATGATACAAAGTCTAGTCTTTCAGAATGACTGTCTCTTTTAGGTAATAATTTCATTTTGGCTCCACCACCCGACATGGAGATAATGCAAGCATGGGCACAAGCATCGCCGTCTATATTCTCAAGACGTGCTGTTGGAAGAATTGGCAACGTTTGGTAACTAGCGCTTAGAGACAGCCCAGCGGGGCTAACGAAGTGACCCGAATGCTCACGAATATACAAAAATGAGGAAAAAGTAGACATGAGATCGGGCAAATGTCTGTCTGTCTGTGTGTGTGTGTCCCCCTATCAACTCCTAAACGGCTGCAGCAATCGTAACAAAATTTGGTAGGAGTAAAGACCTATACCTGAATATCTCACGGCCATATTTGAAAATGATGTCAGTGCTACCAGCTGCTGAGAAATCGCAATTGAAATTTGAGCTCCATGTTGGATAACTTGGAAGGTATTAATGGGAGCTATTTCAAAATTGGCACACATATAGATAATAATATTGCAGTTTAATTTCCAGGAGGCCACACATCGCAGTGTTGCCAAAATGATTATAAGCCTGCTGATAGGTCCAAATTTTAAATGCATATAACTTCTATACTATCAATTGGATTTCAACCAAATTTCGTATGTGCTATGTGCATATAAACAGATATGACTGAACGTATTCTTAAGATCCACCAGGGCTGCCAACTGATAATAAATGCTCTCAAATTATTTTATCCAAATACCAATATATCAGAAAGTGTGCAAGCCGACAGCTTTAAACTATGCACACGTATAGTACCTTACATTCTATATTAATTTGGAGTAACTTATATACGTCAGTGCTACCAACATGATTCTAAGCCTGCTGAGAGGTCCAAATTTAAATACATGTAACTTCGATACTATCATTTGGATTTCAACCAAATTTCGTGTGTGCTATGTGTACCATAACAGAAATGTCTATGCCGATTCTTAAGAGTAACCAGGGCTGCCAACTGTTAATAAATACTGTCTTTATTATTGTTACCCTAATATCAATATATCACAAAGTATGCAAGCCAATAGCTCTAAACTTTGCACACGTATAGTACCTGGCATTCTAGATTAATTTGGAGTAACAGTGCTGCCAACGTGATTCTAAGCCTTCTGATAGGTCCAATTTTAAAATTCATGTAACTTCTATACTAACTAATGGATTTCATTCAAAATTGACACAACAATAGATCATATTATTTCAGATTATTTCTGACCAATACATGTATGTCATTGTTGCCAACATGATTTTACGCGCGCTGTTAGATCCAATGTTTAACTGTATGTAACGTCCATGCTATCCAATGGACTTCAACTAAATTTTGTAATCTGTACCTTAAGAGATGGAACTAAGAATATATTCAGTCACCAGGGCTGCCAACTGTAGTTTTCTATTAGGCTACATTATGCCAGGTATACAGTATTTCGAACTTATTAGAAATTTCGATATTACCAACTTAATTTCGTCATTATTCTAGATAGATCCATATACATTAGATTAATCATTGGCATGAATCTTAAATTTTAAGAAAAGTAGACTCTTGAGTTCGTCACGGAAATTCTTGTTCTTTCGTTTATCGACGGGCTGTTTGTTCTGTGAAGAATCGCTTGATTTGTTGTTCTGTGCGTTAATTCTTAGGGTCTCAGGCACTCATTGGACAACTGAAATAAACTAAAGTCCAGCCCTGAGTCTCTGGCAGGGTGTCCATCCCCTTATCTCCACTAATATCTTCCCTGGCCCTTTCTCATCAGCTTATGAATTGCTTGGAAAATCCGTTTCATGTACCTGAGTTTCTAGTGAACAAATATAATTACACTTGCGAAAAAATATGTTTCTTTTACAGTAAGTGACAGAATATGTAATGTTAAATAAATCAAGTACCGTAAAGTTATGTTTAAAAAATGTCATTATGATCAAATATGTAAAATATGTAACAATAAAATGTAATTAAGTGATAGCTAAGGTTCTAATTAATGGACATTTATACTTTTTAATTATGTATAAGCAAAGGGAAGGAATCTGTATTTATATAAAAATCCTAGACCTAATGATCGGTCTAGGTTGTGAAGTTCCGGGTACGTTCGGTTTGCCCCACTGCGCTGGTCTGTCTCGGTGGGTGTCAAAGGATCGTGAAGGGGGATGGATGATCGGTGAGTATTCGGGTCGCTTCGTTAGCCCCGATGGGCTGTCTCTAAGCGCTGGTGTTTGGTAGAGCCCGGGTATGTCAACGCAAAATGGAACGGAAGATATTTCAAGTTTCCTTGAGGTACGGATTACGAAACGAGGAGATAAGAAGAAGAACTGCCATGGGAGATGCCGTACAGCAGCTCACAGGCCAAAATGGAAGTGGGGATGCCACGTGGCCTGAATGAAAGACGTTCGATGGACGCACAAGCTAACGGTATGGGACCCCAGGACGGGAAGAAGGAACGTGGGTGGACAGAGGACCCGCTGGAAAGACTCAATCGTAAGGAAGACAGGCACACTGGACGAGCAGAGACGTATGGAACTATAAGAAGGGAAGAGAAGGAGATCTTCAACAACGAAAAATACTGGTAGACAGCACACCTATGACATGAAAGATACACGTCTGCCATCTGTAACAACCCAAACAACGCACACGGTAAACGACAACAAATAAGCACAAACAAAGACACGACAACTGCCTCCCCCTTCCCTTCTAGAGAAGAAGATGTAAAGCGAAGTGAAATGTAGTGTAGTGAAGTGAAGTGAACTACCGTGAAGTGTAGCAAGTGGAGTGAAAACTTGTACACAACTCCTTAGGACTTGCTCGCCTAACGAGTTTAAACAAGAGCACGTCCCTGCTCGCAGGAGGCCTTTGCCCTTATGGGATTATCTAAGCTATATTTATAAGTTCTATAACCACGTAAGACCACATGCTAAGTTTTATTCATAAACATCGTTTATTTTGATTTGACAGCATCTAAAAACAGTTCGTACGAACTATTTCAACACCCGTGAAATTCCTCGTGGTAAATCAGACCCGCTGAAAGTTATAGAAGTGAGTATTTCTCGTATTAAGTTGCATGTGTAACTAATACCTACTAATGAATTTAACCAACAAATTCTTCACCAATATTCCATTAAACTATTTCAGATGCCTAGGAAGTGTTCGTGTGCCTGACTGTAAATCAAATTATGGCAGCACTATTAAACTAACTGGTTATATCACTACGTTTTGATCACTACAGCGAGGTGGACTTTCAGTGCCTAGTAATTTAGTTTTGGTCTAGATATCTTCATGTGGCCCCTATATTCCAGTACATTACGAACTTGACTCAGTTGTCAAGTGTCTTTAGGTAGATTTCATTAGAAAGCTAAGTGACCAGTGGAGTGTCAGCATTAAGCTGGGAGTCTCCTGCCCTTGGCCTCGGTTAGTCGGATGTCACCCGCCAATATTCCTGGATAACAGCGAATCCATGTCGGACGGAATAAACGGCGCATCCGGAGGCAAGAAGCAGGAGACTAGGCGTTAAGGACGGTTTGCCAAGTCTATCTACTATACGATAGTGACCGCAAGAAACTGTTTGGTGTGGGGATGCGATGGTGCGTCAGATTGGATCCAATTGCCGTCCCTCCACTCTAACGTCCTACTCTGTCGTTTCTGTAGATTCGGTATCCAGGAATGAAGATATTGGTACCGGGTTTGATATCGGTCTCACCTATGAGAGTAATGTTGATATTTTCTTCTTGTAGTTCACCTTCCTTGGATTTGAGATGGTCATAATCTTCAAAACAGTACTAGTTCGCTGGTTAAGACCCATTAATTAGGTAGTAGGTGCAGACTTCCATAATTATTTGCAGTCTGATGGAGATGTCAAGAGCGCTGATAAGTCGGCGAAGGATGCCTTTAACGATGGCAGGGAGATCGCGTAAGGAAGGGGTCGTTGATTAGTCGAAATATTTCAAACATATAGTTTGAAGTGGATGGAGGAGCATTGGGGGCAGGCAGAAGCGAGAGGAGATCTGGGGAGAGGTTTAGGGGAAAGTCGCCCCAGCAAAACTGGTACAGTGAGTCTCTCTCACGACTCGGCCGGCCAGCGCGCCCAGCTTATCTGCCTCCCGACTCATCACTCCCCGCTCGGCATAGCATAGCACTTCGCTCACTTGATCCGTGCATCACATGAGATAACGATTAAAATTAATAAAATAACAATTAATTAAATAAGCTCGTACCTTATGACAGGAGATGTTGGAAATTTTCTCCTCATACATCCACACATTTCCGGCATCGTCTTAGGAAACTCCGATTCACACGCATAAGTTCGTCTTCCGTAATTGAGGCTTTATATCTCTCCGGATATGTTCTTTCAGTTCGGCCAACGTGTGAGGGTTTCTTCCATACACTTTATTCCTTAAGTGCCCATATAAATAAAAGTCACAAACAGTTAAATATGGGGACCGTGACACTCATAAGTCCGTACTAATTTCACGGTATTCAGAAATTTCCTCAATTGAGTTTAATGTGACAAGAACTGTATGCGCGGTGGCAGAGTCTTGCTGAATATATCCATATCGAGAGTTAGTGTCAGTCAGTTCGTCAAAAAATTGTTTGAGTATATTATCCCTGTACCTTTGTGCATTAATTGTGTCTTGATAAAGGATAGGCCCTATAATAATGTGTCCATTCACTGCGCACCATACTCCGAACCATTCGTTATGTAGAGGAATTTCGTATATGCGATGGGGTTTTTCTCTACTCCAATATCTGTTATTCTGCGTCGTCGAACCATACCCGTGTAAATGGAACCAAGCTTCGTCCGAGAAAAATATTAACATATCCGGAGAGAAATAGCCTCAATTACGAAAGACGAACATATGCGTGTGAATCGGAGTTTCTAAAGACGATGCCGGAAATGTGTGAATGTAGGAGGAGAAAATTTAGAACATCTCCTGTCATAAGGTAGTAGCAGCTTGTTTTATTAATTGTAATTGTTATCTCATGTCATGCACGGATAACATTAGCGAAGTGCTATGTTATGCCGAGCGGGGAGTGATGAGTCAACGGGAGACTGATAAGCTGAGCGCACTGGCCGGCCGAGTCGTGAGAGAGACTCACTGTATATCTCATGATGAGGCTCTTGTCTGTCACTGGCCACAGCGAGTGCTTTGCGTGCCGAAGTAAGTCTGTTGTTAATGGTTGCGGTGAGTTTCCTCTAGATTTCGCAACTTTGGTAGCTAGCAGTATTTTTTCGCCACAGTTGGCACAGTTAGTGAGGGCAACATTCTTCCCGTAACGAGGGCAGTCTCGAGCTCGATGGTTCACTGCGCATATGACACAGCGGGTTGGCAGTGGTAGCCGTTCGAAGCGTGGCCGAAACCCTGGCACTGAACGAGACCGGACAGACCTTGGTTTTTGGTAACCGCGACCTGGTTGAACAGGAGGGAGGTGAGATTATATATGTTAGGCTCTGATAGGTAGTTGAGTGGGCTGCAAAGAAGAGAGGTAGCTTCTTTGAGTGATCACTTGTCTGAATGAGCTGGCTGATTCTCTCACTGGAGAAGCTTACATCAGCCAAGGCTTAGTGGCTCCTCTCAATGGAGTTAGGCTCTTGGAGGCCGCGGATAAAGACCTTTCTTACTACCTAACACTTCTAATTCATCTCCAAGTTCCACCCATGATTTCGTTTTAGAGACAACTATTATTTGTTTTGTCCTGTTACTTTCCACTACATAAAGTTCTTTTTGCCTCCTTCCTTGTGTGGAGCCTTTTATGCAAGCCTTTTTCTTTACAAAAGTTGGTATATTTAGCCCAGTAAAATTATACAAATAGAGGCCAATCGAAGGAAAAAAAATCCCGGAGTTTTGAAAATTGGTACAATTGTTCCTTGGTATCTAAGTTTCAAGAAAATAGAAAGTCCTTATGGATAGGGGGCGAGCTCGAGGGAGGGGGCCCTTTATAGGGGCCCTATTTTAGTCTTTCGCTTGTATGTCAGTAACTATCACTCGTAGCGCAAGTTGTTCGAATAAAACTTAAAGATAATAAAATTTACTGCAAAATTGGTCGAATGTTTGTTTTACGTAGGACTAATACTTTCGGAGTTGTGGGGCCGAGAAAGTAGCTACCTACTTTTCAAAAAATCTTGATTTATTCACATTCTCATTGTTATACGCCTTGCTATGAGTATTTCAGATATAATATTAAGGCTGCCTGTCACCAACGATTGTTAAAAATTAACTGATGGTTAATTTCGTTTAGTGAGAAAAGCTAAACATTGTCGTCATGGCAATAACGACCAGTTTTTTTTAACAAAGTATGGTAACAGGCAGCATATTATGTTTCTTTGTTTCAGAAACAAGTAAAGAAGTACAAGAGTGAAGAGCATTCATTGTCCGTGTAATTCCACTCTCGCCTCATTATAATGGCTGAGAGGTGTTTGATTTGTGATGAGACTGTTGAATATAATAATAATGTTATTGTTTTACGTCCCTTTTAACTACCGTGGCTTTTAGAGACACCGGGGTGGTTGGTGAAAGGGGAATGCAAGGGCTACTGAGGGCCAGCATTGCAAGACACGATGGGAAGAAGGACCGATTCAAAAACGAAACGACGGAGTTGTTCACACTTCCTGCCGAAAACATTATACCAGACAAAACACCATTGCTGTTTCTTCGAGAAACGAGCCATCGACCTCACAAGCAGGATCACGGCGCTCCAGTGCACCTGAATTTGATTTCAAATACAAGTGTTTCTTTTGCTGTGAACTGATTGATGATGAGTTTCATCAGAAACAGAAGAAAAACCCTGTGGACCAACGTCAGCAAGTGTACAAGGTACGCAGCCTAGAGATGAAGCAAAACATTTTGGATGCTGCAACTCAAAGGGAGGACGAATGGGGACAACAAGTATCAAGACGGATCAGTAATGTCGGTGATTTGGTTGCAGCTGATGCTATTTACCATGACAACTACTGCAAAAATTTCTTTTCAAGAAAACGTTCAACCGGCGAGAAAAGAGGGCGTCCTGTCAATGATTATGTGGCAAGTGCAATAGAAGAGATATACAATTTTCTCAATGACAAAGATGACTGTCAGTATTCCCAGGATGAGGTGATGGACGCAATAACTGGGGAAAAGCCATCGATGAGAACAGTCAAAGATAAGCTGAAGGAGACATATGGTGTTCGTTTAATAATCACCCACCTGCACTCCCAGCACAAGACTGTGCTTTGCTTTCGGGAAGTGGGTCACAAAATTTTGAACGCATCGTGCATGATTCCAGTTCAAGGAGTAAAACTGCAGAAGAAGAACGCTTGAGAGTTGTTCGAACTGCAGCTGCTATAATAAAAAGAGACATATAGAGTCAAGCTTACGACACTAGTCGTCACCCCGCAAGTGATGGTTTCCTTGATGAGGCAGATCAGATGGTCCCTTCTACTCTCTCTGTTTTCTTTTAAGCACTTTTAAGTTCAAGGACCCAGGATCCAGTGAAGCGAAGAAAAGAGAAGTGTCTCTTTCCCATGCCATCATTAGCGCTCTACGCCCTCGTTCTTTTGTTTCCCCTATCATGCATGGTATTGCCTTCTTTATACATCGGAAATTTGGTGCTAAGAGCTTGGTAAACTTGCTAGCAAATCTTGGGTTCAGTGCTTCATATAATGATGCTAAAATGTTGGAGGTATCTGCCATTCACAATCCTCAACAACTCATACCAGCAGGTGCCTTCGGCCAGTATGTGTTTGACAATGCTGACTATAACGTTGCCACATCAGACGAATTTAAAACATTCCACAGCATGGGTGGTATAAAGTGCCTCACCCCAGCTCGAAGGGGCGTCGATGGCAATCTTCGACCTGCTATGACAATGGAACCTGCTACCCTTGCCTCCGTCCTCAACACAATTTACTGCAAATGTGTGACAGGTTGTGGGACGCGTTGTGGGTGTTGCAAGGCAGGAATCCACTGCACAACACTATGTGGAAACTGCGAGGGTGCCTGCACCAATGGCCTTCTAGTTGTAGATGACGCAAGCATGGACGAAGATGAGATGACGACCCTGACAAGATGACTGCTTGATTGAAAAACGACCCTGACACTTAATTGTATCATTATAATAAATAAATCCTGATTTTTTGAAATGTTTGATCTTTCTCGGCCCCGTAACTCAGAAAGTATTAGTCCTACAAAAAACAGCATAGGACCATTTCTGTAGTAAATTTTATTATCTTTAAGTTTTATTCGAACAACTTGTCGCTACGAGTGATAGTTATTGAGATACAAGCGAAAAACGAAAATATGGCCCCTATAAAGGGCCCCCTCCCTTGACCTCGCCCCCCCCACCCATAAGGACTTTTTATTTTCTTGAAAGTCGGATACCAAGGAACAACTGTACAAATTTTCAAAACTCCGGGATTTTTTCCTTCGATTTGTCTAATTTTACCGGGCTATATTGGCTTTCACGGCCAGTGAATTAAAACTCAGTGTTCGCTTTTGCGAATGTTTTTGTAGGTTTTGTTTCGCGTACGGTCTGAAACATACGTTATATCTTTCTGCCCCATTATTTTATTTCGCTATAATTGCAGTATGAACGCGGTGTTCTGTTTATTTATTTAACTTATGTTACATTTGAATTGTGTTCTTTATTGTTCTTGTCAACTCAGCGGTAACCCTCGCAATGTGCATGGAGCTATGCGTTGATTGGCTGTTTGACAACCCTCCTCCCCATCTGGGATGTTCGGCGCGCTGACGTCATTACCACTATATATTATTTTCATCGCCGTTCTGCTGTGTCTGTCTACAACTGCCCACGGCTGTCTGACCACTTCAGTGCAGCCTAGGTCGGCGCACTGTTTACCAACACTGTTTGACATGCAGCTATCTACGTGGCATGCCTCCCTGCTTGGACTTTGCCGGGCTGGGCAGTCCGGAGTCAACAACGTTCATCTAGGCGACAGCTTCGTCACTTAAGCTCTCTACAACTCAGCACGATGAAATCGTAACTGCTCGTACCTGCTAACCTGGTCATTCCCAAGAGGCCTGGCACTGCTGGTTACGTTTCGCTGGAGGAATTACCGTCCATCTCTTTTGGAAGCCACATCATGGCTTCTTGGAGAATAACTTCACTGGACTTCATGATCCGCTCTACGCGGGCCAGCCAATTCATGGTCTACACTCGGACCTTGGAATCACGCTGAACTAACTTGCCCTGCCCGGGCAATCATCATCGCTTCCTGCTATTGTCAGCGGGGTCTCCGCAGGATTATTTATGGAAGATACTCTCTGTGTCAAGTATCGAACTGTTGGTAACAAATCAAACTTATTTTACATAATACAAGGCCAAGCCTTTAAAATTGCTAACTTGGTTGTCATGGATTTTTTTAAATTCTTTTATCGAGTTGCCTGTTATTAGTCTTTCTTCATGTAATCAACTTTGGCAATTTATTCTTTTCCTAGTCAATGCTACTTGCAAGTTGTTTTTGAGTTTCCTGGAGAAACTGGCATTTTGAATTGCATCTTTTAAATAATCCTTTTAATGCAAATAATTGTTACTATTTATCTAAATGTTTATAATAATCAAATAAATGTATCAACACTAGTCAAGTAACGTTTGGTCTCTTCCATATCGTCCTATTACAGTCCACTGTGTGCCCTAAACCTAATCCATTGCTATTTCCCAGTTGGGGTGCTATCCAAAAAAAAAACCTTTCCATGGTGCCAAAACCCGGGATCGAACCCAGAACTTTCATTCTGAGACCACACATTCTATTAAAAAAAAGTTGGGCAATCTAACATTTGTCTTACACATTTCAGTATACCGTGCCTAGCGCAGGAGATCTGCGGGAAGGCGGGAACAATCCCAGCATACTGTACAACTGTTCTCTTTCTGGAAAGCGGGTCTCAGTCTGGTGCTGCAAGCAGCTTTGGTGAGTGAGTTATTCCAACTTTCCAGCCATGCCAGTAATAATAGATGACAAGCTGTTAAACTCTCGGGCTGCCTACAAGGGCCAACTCACCCGTTTTCAAAAATATTTAGCTACTCTACCTAAAGATGAACAAAACCTTGATATTATATCTCAGCGTTTAAAAGCTTTTGAACAGGCGTACGAGAAATATGATCTCGTGCAACTTGAAATTCAAATCAAAAGTCCGGAACATCAGTAGAGAGTAATTACTTTGACACACACGCTAAGGCTGTGGCATTAGTTAGAACTTTGAACCTGGCGTTGAAGGGAGAAGTAACTCAAGGAAGAATTAGCGACAATGGGAATAGTGTCAAACCATTGTTACCTAAAATCGAAATTCCGCATTTTTCAGGAAAGGAGGAGATGTGGCAATCATTCTTTGAATTGTTCAGTTCATTAGTACATGATAATGCCACACTTCCAGAAATTCAGAAATTCCATTACTTAAAATCCACTTTGCAAGGTCCACCCCTTCAACTTATAAGGGAACTCCCCTTAACAGGAGAAAACTATAACATTGCTATAGAGCTTCTTAAAGGCCGCTATGGCAACGAAAGATAATGTATACAAAGGCATATTCAAGCCTTATTCAACCTGCCCGCCTTGCGTTCTGACAATTTGTCAACACTGCGAGCTTTAAGTGACACGGCCCAACTACACGTCAGAGCATTGGCACGGTTGAATCAACCGGTCGAGCATTGGGATCTATTCTTAGTTCACTTGGTTACTTCTAAATTTGATCCATCAACCTTAAAGGCATGGGAGAGGGAAATAACAAATGACACTTCCTATACCTATGATTCACTGCTTACGTTTATAAATAATAGATGTCAGGTTTTGTCAGCCCTAGCCTGTCATACGTCAGGAAGTGCAGATAACAAATCTAATGTTGTCAAGCCAGTCGGTACTAAAATAAACAAATCTGCTGTCTTTACTGTTCAACATAATTCAACAGATTGTATTCTCTGTGAAGCGCCTCACAGGTTATATTCCTGCGTTGCCTTTAAAGCTCTTTCTACCGACGAAAGACGCAAATTAATAGCTCAAAAATGATATCGCTACAACTGCCTGTCAGCTAGGCATATGGTGCCTGATTGCTTATCTAAAAATACTTGTTCCCACTGCAAGGCTCAACATCATACCTTGCTTCACAGGTTTGAAAAGCCACGTCAGGTTCCTTCCCCTGGAAGTTCCAAAGATACATCCCCAGGAGCCAATGTGCAATCTTATACTCATAGCTCTAGCTCTATTCGTAGTTCCCAGGTGCTACTATCAAATAGCTTATAAAGATAATAGCGGAAACTCCTCGCCAAAACAGGAGACAGCGCTCCCCAGCACCGCCTAGCGGTCCGAGTTGGCAACGTAAGACCAGCTGATTTACAACCGTGAGATCCAACCAAACAATTATAAGAAATTATTGACCTGTGGATGATCTAATTATCCAATTGTAATGGTTGGTACGGGGAGTATTTGTGCCATATATGGCTGTAATAATTATATACAACAAAGAAATAAGGAAATGTAAGTATGAATTTATTGTAAACAAGTAGCCTACCATTACACTGATAGTTCGTTTTCTTTTAATACAGAATGCTTTTACAATATAATTGAGCATATTTTAGCCTGTTCTTCATTTATTTATAGATGCACGCAGTGGGTTATTCGAAGCCGAAGAGCTGATTTAGATGACGTATTGAAAAGGAATAGCCTAGAACATTTAAATAGAACTCATGTTGTATGCTCAGATCACTTTGTGGAGAAAGATTTCAGGAACAAAAACTTGTTAAGTCAGGGGTAAGATCTTTGTAGGTTGTTGATAGTAGGCCTAATGTTAATATTGAAATAACAGCAAAATTATAAAACGTGGTGACTCTACGGTACAGTTTTTTTTTTGTCGTGTGGCCTCATGAGAGGCCGAGTGCAGGTCTTTCTATTCGACGCCCGTGGGCGACCTGCGCGTCGGGATGAGAGATGGAATGGATGAAGATGAATGAAAGTGGGCAAGGATGTGGAAGGAATCGGCCGTGGCCTATCAGAAGGTACCGTCCCAGCATTTGCCTGGTGTTGAAAATGGGAAACCACGGAAAACCATTTCAAGGACAGCCGACGGTGGGGCTCGAACCCACGCGTCTACCGAGTCAGCAGAGATCTTGGTCCCATGACCTAACGCTGCGCTTTAGCCAGCTGAGCCACTACTGTCGGTTACGGTACAGTAAGCCTAACATTTACCAACATGCTTCAATATTTCCGATTGAAAGTGTACGTAGTTATTTATTGTTGTTATAAGTGGCGGAACAGCGAGGTCGTCTGCCTCTAAAGTGTACGTATTGCACTAATAAAGCTAAAGGAGGTTGGCGTAATCTAACAAGTTCAGAAACACAAATTTTAATTTTACTGACTTTATTAGGAAATATATAAGAAGGTAACAGTTTTTAGCCTACTTTCGATTTTTGCAAAAAATGAAAGTAGATTTATGAGATCACTACAGGGCCACAAATTGTGTGTCTGTCTGTGTGTGTGTGTGTATGTGTGTGTGCGAGTGTGTGTACCCTGAATGTCTGTCCCCCCCTATCAATTCGAACACGGTGAAACCGAATTGAACGAAATTTGGTACAGAGGTAGAACAAGCAAAGGGCACCTCAGTGTCATGGTTTATATTGCCGCCATCTTTACCAAAACTGAATGGCGGCCACTCAAACGTTCAAAACGTAAAATCAAATAACGACTAACCAAATTATCCGATCTCTACCAAATTTGGTAACAACATACCTTCATACAGGACGCGTCTTGTGACCAAACTACAAGGTCATCCGCCGTACCATTTCAGGATGGCGGCCGTGCGAATTATGCAAACTTTATAATCCATATCATGGGACCCACCAGTTCCGATTATCGAGCCGAGAATCGATTTAACTGTTCTAAAGGAAGAGGCACGTTCGAAATTAAAAGTTTATTTTGTAATACTATAGTGCAGAAGTGATTTTAAAAAGCTGAGCCGTCTCGGTAAGAAGACAAGATGGCAGCGGATATCTTGTGCCTGACTTATATTTCACTAATTTGAGTATTGCATGCAATATAGCGTACTGATACAAAATAAATAAACTTTGTATGAAATGCTTTATAAATAAATAATATACTCCACTGATGAAATCGTTTAGTCTAAATCATTATTTGCTAACAAGTTGTAAGTCATTTTATATAAAACGATGTTCGTTGGCACAAATGGCTCCGTGGTAAAGCGTTGGCCTATCACTCATATGCCTATGGTTCAAACCCCATCGGAGTTATTATTTTTTGCTTGAAATTTTATATATTTATTGTTTTGTAATGATTCAGACGTTTTAAAATTAAGCGTTATATTGTGATATTACGGGGGGAAATATATATTTAATTAAAACATAATTCACCAGCAGACTTGCTCGAGACATCTAGCGGCCAAAAAGGTAACTGCACGCCGGCCTACAGGACCTTCTATACTGCCGGACCTGACACTGCAATCCAAGGTGGCCGCCGTAGTTGGTGGTCGGACATCAAACGCCTGACGTGTGTCACAATCCAACACAACACAAAATAACATCATGACGTGATTTTGTCTGCTGTTAATTCATTTTATGGGCTTGGGACATCTTGGTCATCAGCCCCGTGCAGTTGTGTGTGGGTTGAATTCCTCCGATTACGTGATGAATGTAGTAGTGTGTGTAGCTGTGTAAGGGACAGGCATGGGGAGGTGCCCTAGGAGTTGAAGTAAGGTACCACCGGAGTTTCATCAGGAAAGGAATAAAATAAAATAATGTTGAGGCCCACAGGAGAGATCTGCAGAATATCTTGGCTGAGTGAACAGGGAAAGTTGTAAATGTTCCTGTAGGAATTTCAATCCCTTTTTAGTAAGTTACATATTATTCGGGGCATGTTTGCCATCTCTTGATGAATACAGTACATTTGCATTTTTCTGTTGGCACAGGCTAGAGTAAAATGAGGCTTTTCGCCGATGTCTCAGTCTCACTCATGGCTGTGATTATATGGAAGCTACTGAGGTATGGATGGTGCTTAGTAATGACATTCAGGACACAGTAAGTGCCTGTTGGCACTGGCTAGAGTATCACCGATGTCTCAGTCTCACTCATGGCTGTGATTATATGGAAGCTACTGAGGTATGGGTGGTGCTTAGTAATGACATTCAGGGCACAGTAAGTGCCTGTGGATGCTGTGAAAGGTTCTCCTCATAGGGTTAGTACTGCTATACTGACTCAGTGAGGAAAGCAATGACAAACTACCTCACTCCTCTTCTTGCCTAGTACGCCTCAATATAGCGCTGCTATGGGTTTTTGTGGGTATCTGCCCACATAACCTAACGGCAGTGCCTTTTGAGGATCCAACCAGCTTCGGGCTGACTACCTAACAGACATACATATTATTCTTAAAAATAAATGTGACCACCCAGATGGTGTAGTTCTTGGTTGTCACTTCTGGGGTCCAAGTTTGATTCCTGACTGTCAAGAAATCTCAATTCTAGTCTGAGGGTAAGAACGGGCTACACACAGCCTAGTGAGGTAAACCGAGAAATGTTGGGTTCGATTCTCTGCTTAGCCACCCAGCAAGTGGTTTACCATGGGTTCCCACACATACTGAAGATAAATGCCTAGGTAATTCCTATCATAAGGTCACGACTGCCTCCTGTAAATCCGTCAACAAGTAGGCTAGTCGTATTCATTCATTCCTATTCATGAGATTAAATGGATCTCTGTCAATCGGGGCGGCTTCGGTGGCGTAGTTGGTAGCATGCTGAGCTTCTATGCCCAAGATAGCGGGTTAAAACCCGGCCGAAGCCGTAGGATTTTTTAAGAGCGTTAAAAATCTCTCAGTATGCCTTCCTTCGGAGGGGAAGTAAAGCCGGCGGTCCCATGTCATTGATTTATGGCATGTTAAAGAACTTTCCACTAATTACACCTGTGTGAAGCCAAATTGGATAGGTTAAGAATGTAAACAACGCTCTTAGCTTTCTACGTTCGTTGCCAAGAGCCGACTGCGGTGGCGTCTAGTAGCTAAGTTCTGAACTAGGCCTAGTAGTCGTTGACGGTGGCGTTTGGCGGCAAAAGTAGGAACTATTTGAAAAATTCTAAGTTGCAGTCTGTACTTAAATTAAAAAACAGATACACACACTAATACAGTCATCACAATTAACACCGGTTATCAGACAGATTCTACACACACCCAAAGTACACGGGGCTACATGACCTCGTTGTCGCAGCCCCTAAACTTAAGAACCAACCAAACTCTGTCAAAGGCATGACGTGTGTCAGCATCCAACCCAACCCAAAATAACATCATGACGTGATTTGGTCTGCTGTTAATTCATTTTATGGGCTTGGGACTTCTTGGTCATCAACCCCGTGAAGTTGGGTGTGGGTTGAATTCCCCTGATGGGAAATTAGAAAATAGGCACCAATGGCTTATCTTCATAATAATTGGATTTGGATCCAGTCACACAACAGTTTCAAGGCATATCACCACAATTTTAGCATAACCTATGTATGAGTAAGCCTACTGGTGGTTTATTAAAACGGGATCCACACCAAGTACGTGATAAGATTGATATCCTTGGACAAGCAGGCGTATAATTGAATGAGAGAACACTGCAGGCAATTTATAAGTAGGTTATGTTCCTACGTACGGTAATCAGTTTTCAGATCTTCTTAAACCTTGAATTGGAATATGTTAATTATTGCTATGCTTGCTCATAATGAATTACCATTACTAATAATTTATACACTCTAAACAGAATAATACATAGACCAAACTTACCCGCTGATTGCCAATAGTATTGATGGTATCACAAGCGTAACAGAAGTCACCGGTATCTCGTATTTAAGAAGCACTATTGCAGACATTTACTTACACGAACGTGTAATATAATTAAGCAATAATCAATAAGCACAGATAATCAAGGGAGACGATTGCTAACCGAAATTCACATCACTATCACATCGTAAACAAAACGACTCAACTAATAAACAAAGCATGTAACCACCAACAGCGACAGCCATCTTTCATCAGTCCCGCCGCCAGTGTCAGGTCCGGTATTATAGAAGGTCCTGCGGCCTACTTATTAACTTCAAGATTTTATTGAAAAGTTCTTCTTATGGCCACTAGAATGCACTCGCCCTGTTAGGGTTATATTGTTCGATACTTCTCCACTAGATATCACGACTGGTCTACGTGGGACTCCATTGGTTAGTACCGTATACCATTGGCATTCTATGCGCATCGAACTTGAAGAATGGCAAGATGATACTACGATAAATTTTTACTTTTTATTTTAAAGGGTTTGTAACAGCCTATCGTGCGTTATTTGAAAATGTTATTTGAAGTAAAGAACAAAACGATTTCACATAGTAAATGAATTCTAGCCGTTGGTGCTAGTTCAGGTTATTAATTAATACTTTTATTTCAGGCAAATAGCAATCGAAAATATCCACATAGTTTGTATACACACATCTCTGTAGGGTCATGGAAAGATTTGTTAATTCAATTAGGGTTGTGAAAGCCATGCACAACCAGACGTGTAAAGACATGCCTCAACTCAAAGTTGGATGTTGCCCACGGCAGGTCGTATATGTAATAATAACAATAATAATAATGTTATTTGTTTTACGTCCCTTTTAACTACTGCTGCTTTTAGATACGCCGGGGTGCCGGAATTTTGGCCCGAAGGGGATCATTAACGTGCCAGTAAATCTACTGACACGGGTCCCTCGCATTTGTGCACCCTCAAATGCCAGCTGACTGCGCCAGGATGCGAACCTGCAACCTAGGGCCCAGCAAGCGAGAACGTTACCGCTGAGCCACGCAGCCAGTCCGGTCGATTATGTCTCCAGATCCATAACATTCTTGAGATACTTCTTATCTATCTTTCTTCAATGATGGTAGTAGTTTTTTTCTAGGTTGTGGCGTTTGGTAGAGGTAAATAGTTTCTAAGGTCTTCAACCAAGAAATGATTCTAAGTTATTATACTCTTTGATAATAACGAGTTATAACTATACTCATACATTTAGGAGAAAGTAGGCTATATGTTCTTTACTGAACATCTTGTTTTTAAATGTAATTAAGCGTGTTCAACTCGTTTTTAAATACCAGTATTTAGATGGAATTTTGATCAATTTTTGATTGAAAGCCCGCATGGGGTCAAAATCAAGATGGTTAATATACTTATGAGTGAATGTGCCACACCGGAGGGAGTATGCAAGAACTGTATTCTGTTGTTGGCTAGCAGATATTTTGCAGTCTTCCTAAAGGCATTTGTGAATAAGACAAATGATTCTTCTGAATCGTATGTAAACAGAGGAAGTGTTAAATTACGAAAAGTAACACATCAATAAGTGTAAATGCTTACGGGTATGTATGGGCATATTCCAGACTTAAGTAACCCACACCAATACCATGTCATGAATTATCTGCAGTATTTTTTAGAATTCTATATAAATTGTACAGAACCAAGTATCTTTTGTTTCTTTTACCACTAATATTTAAATTATTTGCTGCCTAAATATCAAGCCGAGACATAATGTTAACTTCACAATGCAATTTCGGTCGGTGCGCACTCAAAAAAGCTAGCTGTGGGTGGCAAGGAGAGTAATGCTGTCAACTCGCACCAAGAGATGGCACTGTGATCGCTGTCTCCAGGCGAGCGCATGCTTTTACGGCCGAGTTTCCGCTATTATCTTTATAAGCTATTTGCTACTATCAACCGTGTTATTAAAAGTTCAAGATTCCTCTGGTAGATGGCTTGAAGCACGTGCCTTATTGGATAATGCCGCCACCCATGACTTTATAAGTGAGCGTCTTATCAAGAAACTTGGTCTTCCAAAGCAACCTACATTAATTCAGGTTACCGGTATTAACAATAGCAATGTTAAATCTTTGCATTTTGTTCGTATTCATATCAAAGATGCTGTTATTTGTAACACAACATTACAGTTGAATTGTCTTGCCATTGATACTATTGGCAGTAATACCCCTAGTACTTCTTTTGAAATTAGAAGTTGGCAATTTCCTCATAACATTCAGTTGGCAGATCCAACATTTAATACGAGCGCTCCAATAGACATACTTCTCAGTGCCCAAGTATTTTGGCAATATCTCCTTAGCTCTAAGGTCAAAATATCACCAGGAGTGTTTGTTCATCATACCAAACTAGGTTGGTTAGTAACGGGTCAAGTCCCTCGTAAGTCATTTCAAAATTTCTCACAATGTCATTTTGTCAATACAAGTCTCGATTACAACTTAGAAAGATTTTGGAAAATCGAAAATATAAATTCAGTTTCACCTTCCTCAGTTGAAAATGAAATGTATGAAAAACTGTTTCGCGAAACATCCAAACGCACTTCAGAGGGTAGATTTGTCGTAACAATGCCCCGCGTGGATAATCCACCTCTTCTATTTGAAACACACCCTAGGGCTCTTAGAGAACTCTATGCTGTGGAAAGCAAATTTAAACGTGACCCTGTTGTTAAAACTCAATATTTCAAATTTATGGAGGAATATGAGGCGCTCGATCACATGGAGGTTGTTACCAAGAAAGATGATGCTTCCTATACCCCATCTGAAGTCATTTACCTCAATCACCATCCTGTTTGGAAGAATGACATTTTAAAGGAAAACATAAGAGTGGTCTTTAATGGCTCTGCATTGGATGCCAACGGAACTTCTTTGAATGACACTTTATTATCAGGCCCTCCAATTCAATCTGACATTTCTTCTGTTTTGATGAAATTTCGCTTGTTTCCTATCGCAGTGATATCCGATATCAAACAGATGTATAGACAGATTTTGGTTGATCAACAACAGCGCGATCTTCAGAGAAATCTTTGGCGCGACGAGCCTACTAAACCTGTCAAGATGTTTCGACTAAAAGCATTAACATATGGACTAAAGCCTTATGCTTTCTTAGCCATACGTACGTTGAAATTACTTGCTGACCAGGATGGCCCGTTGTATTCTCCTAAGGCTTCTGAAGTGTTAAAATCATCATTTTACGTTCACGGTTTCCTTCATTCATTTGAGTCAGTATCCGAAGCACTTCAAGTCTCTAAAGATTTGACAGCTTTGCTTTTGGGAAGCGGATTTTCCCTGTGCAAGTGGAACTCTAATTCGGAGGAATTCCTTTCTAAATTTCCGTTAACTTCAGTCTATAACGACTCAGTAGAACTTCTTCAAGAAAGTAATTCTATCAAAACTCTAGGCATCTATTGGAGTTCTCAAAAGGATTTTTTCTTTTTCAAAATTAATCTCAGTGACATCCAACCGCAAACTAAGCGGCAAATTTTGTCTGAGATTGCAAAGATATTTGATCCTCTCCAATTTTTGGCGCCAATCATCGTCACGGCAAAGCTTTTCATGCTAGACCTTTGGTCCTTGAAAACTGGCTGGGATGAACCAGTTCCTTCAGAATTTAAAAAAAATGGATTTCTTATAGAAATAGTTTGGAAGATCTTTCTAATGTTATTATCCCGAGAGTGATTATTCCCTTTCCCTCCTGTGGAGGATATGAACTTCATATCTTTGCTGATAGCTCATTGAAAGCTTATGGATGTTGTGCGTATATTGTTTGCCGTAATTTTGTCCAATCATTTTTTTAAATTTAATTTGCGCTAAGTCAAAGGTGGCCCCTCTTAAATCTTTATCCTTGCCACGACTGGAACTTTGTGCTGCTCTTCTGGCGGTTGAATTATCGGTCAAAATCCGTCAATCTTTAAAAATTCGATTTATTAAAACTTACTTTTGGCGTGACTCAGCCATCACGTTGGCATGGATTGCCAAACCTCCTTCACATTGGCAGGTGTTTTAGCTAATAGTGTGTCCAAAATTCATCAATTATCTATCTTGAACAATGGCATCATGTATCTGGCAAGGAGAACCCTGCAGATGTCATTTCTCGGGGATGTTCCCCTCTTATGTTGGCTAACCTGACATTATACTGGCACGGTCCCCATTGGCTTCTGCAAGAACCTTCCGCTTGGCCAAATTTTCCTCTTCCGGAGTTATCAGACTTGCCGGATGCTGGTAAGATTACTGGATCTTCTCTTCTCGTTTCCGACTCTCCCCTTCTCTTGCAGCGATATTCCTCTTTACATAAATTGGTGAGGGTTATGGCTCATCTCCTTCGATGGAAATATTTTACAGTAGAACAACCCCTTTTTCCTAAGCCATATTTAACCCTTTCTGAATTAGGATTAGCCACTACAAAAATCTTATGGCTTACTCAACGAGAAATATTCTCAGAAGAATGTCAAGTGTTGTCCCAAGGTCAATCACTTAAAGAAATCGAGTAGGCTTTCCTCACTCGCCCCTTTTTTGGATGCTGATGGTTTACTTAGAGTAGGAGAACATTTATCTTTGTCTGATCTTTCTGAGGATAAAAAACATCCAATTATTCTTCCCTCAAAGCATCATGTCACTTCCTTAATCATTCGTCAGTATCATTACCAGCATCTTCATGCTGGCACTCGTACATTACTTTCTGTCATTCGTGAAAGGTATTGGCCCATAAACGGAGTGCATGAAGTTACCTCTGTTATCCGGAAGTGCATTCCATGTTTTAAATCCAATCCTAAAATTACCGCTCAGCTCATGGGTGATCTTCCCAACTTTAGATCTGTGCCTGCTAGACCCTTTACCTTTACGGGGGTGGATTATTCCGGGCATTTTGTTTACAGAAGAAATTCCCCTGAGGCTAAAAAATGTATTTCTGGAAAACTCTATATTTCGCGTTTTGTATGTATGGTCACCGGAGCAGTTCACTTAGAACTAGTTACCAACGCCTCTACTGCTTACTTTTTGGCAGCTTTTGCCACATTTTCTGCTCGCCGAGGTCTTCCTTCAGAAGTGTTCTCGGATAATGCTAAAAATTTTATCGGAGCTTCTGAACAAATTAAGAGAGCTCTTACTCACAATTCAGCGCTGGAGAGGATTACTGATTATGCTCACCAGAGAAATTTCAAGTGGCACTTTATCCCCCTTATGCACCTCATCAAGGTGGGCGTTGGGAGTCTTGTGTGAAACTCACCAAGAAGCACCTTAGACGTGTTTGTGGCTACACACCCCCTTTCTCATGAAGAATTTAATTCCTTAATTATTTTTATTGAGGGCATAATTAATTCTCGTCCTTTATCACCCTTATCTAATGATGCTTCAGATCTTCTGCCATTAACGCAAGGCCATTTTCTTATCGGTGGTCTGTTGACTGCCTTCCCCCTTTTGTTATATTCTAATTCTGAATCTTCTTTAGCCATTTCTTGGCGCAAAATTGAAAGTTTGCGCAATAATTTTTGGCACTGCTGGAGGTTGGAATAGCTCGGTTTGCTTCAGCAGCGTGGTAAATGGCGTGTTTCCTGCTCTAACCTTCAGGTAGGGGACTTGGTCCTTTTGAAAGACCCCAGTCCCCCTCTTGTCTGGAATTTGGGTAGGGTTGTTGAGTGCTTTCCTGGCAGAGATGGTAGGGTTCGTGTGGTAAAACTGCAGACTTCTGCTGGTCATTTTCTCAAGCCAATCACTATGATTGCTCCTTTGCCACGCGAGGCCTAACTTCTGCGCTTTCTTCCTGCAATTCTTTCTCGCCCCTCCCAGCATGTTCGCTTTTGCGAATGTTTTTGTAGGTTTTGTTTCCCGTACGGTCTGAAACATACGTTCTATCTTTCTGGCCCATTATTTTATTTCGCTATAATTGCAGTATGAGCGCGGTGTTCTGTTTATTTATTTATTTAACTTATGTCTCATTTGAATTGTTGTTCTTTATTATTCTTGTCAACTCACCTTTTTCTGAAGTGTCTTTCTAGACGCACCATACTGTCACACTTTCTCATGAAGTACTGTGCTCACCTCAGCGGTAACCCTCGCAATGTGCATGGAGCTATGCGTTGATTGGCTGTTTGACAACCCTCCTCCCCATCTGGAATGTTCGGCGCGCTGACGTCATTACCACTATATATTCTCTTCATCGCCGTTCTGCTGTGTCAGTCTACACCTGCCCACGGCTGTCTGACCACTTCAGTGCAGCCTAGGTCGGCGCACTGTTTACCAACACTGTTTGACCTGCAGCTATCTACGTGGCATGCCTCCCTGCTTGGACTTTGCCGGGCTGGGCAGTCCAGGGTCAACAACCTTCATCTAGGCGACAGCTTCGTCACTTAAACTCTCTTCAACTCAGCACGATGAAATCGTAACTGCTCGTACCTGCTAACCAGGTCATTCCCAAGAGGCCTGGCACTGCTGGTTACGTTTCGCTGGAGGAATTACCGTCCATCTCTTTTGGAAGCCACATCATGGCTTCTTGGAGAATAACTTCACTGGACTTCATGATCCGCTCTACGCGGGCCAGCCAATTCATGGTCTACACTCGGACCTTGGAATCACGCTGAACTAACTTGCCCTGCCCGGGCAATCATCATCGCTTCCTGCTATTGTCAGCGGGGTCTCCGCAGGATTATTTATGGAAGATACTCTCTGTGTCAAGTATCGAACTGTTGGTAACAAATCAAACTTATTTTACATAATACAAGGCCAAGCCTTTAAAATTGCTAACTTGGTTGTCATGGATTTTTTTAAATTCTTTTATCGAGTTGCCTGTTATTAGTCTTTCTTCATGTAATCAACTTTGGCAATTCATTCTTTTCCTAGTCAATGCTACTTGCAAGTTGTTTTTGAGTTTCCTGGAGAAACTGGCATTTTGAATTGCATCTTTTAAATAATCCTTTTAATGCAAATAATTGTTACTATTTATCTAAATGTTTATAATAATCAAATAAATTTATCAACACTGGTCAAGTAACGTTTGGTCTCTTCCATAAAGTCCTATTACAGTCCACTGTGTGCTCTAAACCTAATCCATTGCTATTTCCCAGTTGGGGGTGCTATAAAAAAACTTTCCCCTTTCTAGGTGCTGTGCCGTGTCTTGTTTGGGTTTCGCCTAGGACACCAAGCTGGCTCATCAGCGGGCTCATGGTGTCCATGCGCGGATCCCCACAGGAGTAGCGAACTGCGCTCTACCTCCCCTTTTATGAAGCACACCTGCGCCTCTTTACTACGAGAGCTAAAAGCTCAAGCAGCCTCCTCCCTATGAAGGCGACCAAAAAGATGGTATATTGTCTTTCACGGCCAGTGAATTAAAACTCAGCAATTTTTCTAGGTTTTGCTTTCTTCTTTATTACTTTTACAAGACGACTTCTCTATGTAATTCCAACGGGATATGCGCTTTTCCGGGTCTTTAGACACCTTTTCTCACGACATGCCTATGCTACGTCTAGTACTGCATCCCTGTAACCAGACCACTCTGTTTTAATGTCCTTTAATTCTTTACTATGTACACTTATGAATGTTTCATCAATTACGCCCATTGATTTCTGCCTAAGTTATGTATTCTGGATATCTTCAGCCCTAATCCGTCTGAAAATTGACATAATTCTCTAGCTGGTGTTGGTTTCCCTATCCCACTTACCCATTACCTTGTCATAACTCTCGATCCTATTTCCTAACCCGGCAGTTAATTCCCCCATGAGAACTACACTGCGGTATGTTTATAGTTTACTCTCACTACTTCAACACCCAGTGCAGGGGCGTATATAAGGGGTGAGCTGTGGGGGCTTAAGCCCCCCTCCTCGAAAAAGTCAATACAAATTAAGAAAGTGTTGCTTTGGTAAAAGCATAAAATAATTGTGAATTTGGTTGTACCCTAATCTTAAATTATCGGCTAGCTTGCCACGGTGGCTGAGTGGTTATCGTGTCGGATTACTAACCCCCCAAGCTTGCAGGTTCGCTCCTGGCCGCGGTAGTGATTTTTTTGAAAGGCGCCAAAAATCACGATAGGCATGTCATACGTTGTTAGCATGTTGTGTTCATAATGGCAAAATTAATCTCGGAATTTTCCGCCAACACAAAGTTTCTCATTTCTCTACTAGAATGCGCTATAGTGTCAAGGAGCTTAGATATCTAACCTCCTTGACTTTCATAGTGCTTCAAGGTACACCAAAATTCGACATGCAAGTTGCCCTCTGGGTGTCAAATAACAAAGCTTGCTTCCGGCACCCGAGGCCATACGATATTATTATAACTTATTGGCTAAGTTATAAACAATATTAAGATTGAAATTAGATTACCTCGTGGTGTAGTGGCTAGCATTCCCAGCCTGCCAAGAAATTTTAATTCTGGTCTGAGGGCTGGAACGGGGTACACTTAGCCTTGTGAGAAAAAACTGAGAATTTCTCAGTACGGTACATTTAAAAAATAAATATTATCATTTTGTAAAAAAAAATTAAAAAAATATAAAAAAAAGTTTTCCTTTCTGCTTAATAAATTGATAAATATTTAGATATTTGCTGTATTTTACAACTATTTTTGTTTTGCCACTAATTGTAGGCGATATAAACTGAGAATTTTACAATTAACTCTTATCTAAAATAATTATACAAACTTATATGCTCTAAGATATTGGTTGATATTTCTGGGTATTTTGCGGGGACAATCCCCTGAGAATAATCACATTTTTCCAGGATAGTCAGCCACCCTCCAAAAGAATTGTATATACGCCCCTGACCCAGTGTCTCATAAAATCTGTCAATTTCGTCCTAATCTGCCCCTTCACATGGAGTGTACACTGAGACAATCCCGACCCGATTTCCTGACATTTCCACATTAATCATTCATTTACGTACCTCAGAGAAACTGTTACGTAGGTAGGTTCTAAGGTTATTTTGCCTTACAGACTAACTCCCCACTTTGGCCTGCCTCGTTTAACACATGAATTGTACGCCTTGTAATCTCCTACTTCCTACACTCTATCTTCCGTTGTCTGAACTTCAATATCTAAAATATTCAATACCGTCCCACTTGGTGACTCAACTAGTTTTACTTGCTTCCTCTCATAATCCTCCCCCATAGATATTAGTAGCACCCAATCGAATACAAGTTCCATCGTTTCCAAGGAGTCCCTGATATGGGAGTGGGACTGCGTTACTCATAGGTCCAAAGCTTGCTCAAAAAGTACAAGTGAAGCAGGTTGATAGCCTTACATACTTACACAGTTTTTACTTACTAAGTTTCACTTCAGGGAACAAACAAGTGAGTTGGGTAGTCCTAATCACCTGAGCACAAGGAGATCCACGACTTTGAGCATAGTTAGTTAGTTAGTTATTGAGGTTGCAAGGGGCGGAACTACGAGGTCATATGCCGCGCCTCTGAGCATGTCCAGAATGATCACTCCTATGGTATTCCATAGTAACAGCTAACAGGTATCATGACTGTCAGGACTATTTACTGGGCCACTCTCCAAGAACCTTACGTGGAATAACAAAAGAAAAAATGAAGGATACCATTGAACGTCTGAAATTTATTCCACCAGTTTATTATGACTATCCCCAAATTTAAAAAATAAGAGGTAGCCTATGTAGAGGATATGAGTATTCGATGATGCAGATACTTCCTAATTCCAAACTTTATGGGCCGACTGCAGAAACGATGACTAGTTTTAAGACTTAGACAATGTCTACCTAGACGACGTCTAAGTAATGATCGATGTTCCGTTGCTTAGACAGTGTTTAACCGGTGTCTAGCTAGACATCGTTTATGTTTCGATTTCAGTACGAAAACGGAAATAGAAGTGTCTTCCATGCTACTCTTTGCCAGCTGCGACCAATGAAAACTCATCGATGCTGGCACCATCATTAATCAGCTGATGATGAAAGAAATCCATTCCTAACAGCTGCGGGTTTAAGAGTTACGGGAGAAGAAGGCTTTGTTGGACATATATTTAATCGAGAATGGGATTATAAAGAAAGGGCATAACCTGCCGCAATGGCACGAATCAGTGTATGAAACAGTGAACAGAATAATGTAAATGAAATAATAATTAATAAATATATTTTTCTTTTACTTGAGGTGATCTTGTCTTGGCATGATTTCTAGCGGTTGAAGTAATTATCAATTACGAGCTGACGCCATCTGTTTTGTCATATCATCAGCTATCGGATCAACAGGCACTTCATCATCTGGTAAGTCTGCTTCCAGGTCAAGTTCACCGCGCTGCACAGCGAGGTTATGTAGCACAGCAGTTGCAATGATGATTTTCAGGGGTTTTCGTACTTTCGTTCGCAGACCATGTGCAAGACAAGGAAATCGTCTTTTCCACGAACCAAAAGTTCTTTCTAATACATTTCTGGCCAGGACATGCGCTCGGTCATAACGCGTATCAGCTGCGTTCCTTGGATTCAAAATCGGAGTGAGTTTTTTAAGTATTTCTTACAAGTGTAGCCAGAATCTCCGACAAGATGTCCCCTAACCTCTCCTCTTTCCAGGCGGTCGTGAATAGTGGAATTGCGAAATATTCTGCTGTCGTGGGTCGAGCCAGGCCATCGAGCAACAATATTCCTAATTTTCATCTTTGTGTCACATATCACCTGAAATGAAATAAAAATCCGCTATATAGGGTAGTAGGTTTAAATCATTTTTTTTGTCGTGTAGCCTCCTGAGAGGCCGAGTGCAGGTCTTTCTAGTCGACGCCCGTGGGCGACCTGCGCGTCGGGATGAGAGATGGAATGGATGAAGATGAATGAAACTGGGCAAGGATGTGGAAGGAAGCGGCCGTGGCCTATCAGAAGGTACTGTCCCAGCATTTGCCTGGTGATGAAAATGGGAAACCACGGAAAACCATTTCAAGGACAGCCGACGGTGGGGCTCGAACCCACGCGTCTACCGAGTCAGCAGAGAGCTTGGCCCCTTGACCTAACGCAGCGCTTTAGCCCGCGTAGCCACTACTGTCGGTTAACCATAGTGGTAGTAATACATTATTTTGTTGCCGCTGCTGCTACGTGTTGTAAAGGAGCGTTAACATGAACTCGTTAATCCGTATTTTTATCCACTGTTGTCCATGCCGTATAATGAAATGTAGTTTTGATTATATTGTTGTCGTAGGGTGAGTACAAATAACAGCGACAACGGAAAAAAGAACTACTGTGTAGTAGTGTTGTGTGCACTTACTTGGCAGTTAATAGATTCATGTACGTGACAGCCCTCTCACGATCGGGACAAATTATTCGTATTCGTATGCTGCCAACTTTTCTATTTTTAGAGATAACCATGTCATGTCAGTTTGAGAGTTGTAGAAGAATGTTGGAAGAAGTTTTCTACCTGCTTACCCAGAGTGTAGGTTTAATTGTTTACACAGGCCGGGCTGTTCATTGACCGCGGATTATAAAAATGAAGTTTCGAAGGACAGCGGGGTGCAGATTGCTACTCACAGCATGATTACTGTGCCCTTCGAGCTTGTATTTCAGTAGTTCGTCTGTCTCTATCTTGAGTGTGTGTGCAGCAGTTCTGTTAGATTTAACGTGTTGTATTTTACGTATTTCACGTAAAACGATGGATAGTTTTGTGAAAGGAAAGCGTGGTCAAGTGCTCAGAAGGAGGGAAAAACAGGTCGTAATTAATGTGTTCATTGTGGTGTTTGAAGCCATATTTTCAGTGTTGCCTTAGTAAACAAGTGTTTAGTGCTTTTCAGTCGGTCAACACGAATGTACCCAAAAGAGATGGGTTATGCCCTAATCCTGAAATAAATTACATGAGATTAATAAAACACTAGGATGACCAGTTTCGATCGTCAAGCGATCATCATCAGATCCATTACACTTAGGCTATAAAATCTATGTTTGAAATACAGGTGAAAATATTTACAATATGTACAATTATTTAGTTGCAGTATTGGTACTGCAACTGTCAGTGTATGCTAAATCCAGTATATATGTTAGGTGAAATGCTAAATGGTGATAGCTATCCGGAGATTGTACTTTAAGAGAGATTATATGGTTGTAAACTATGGTTAAACTATAAAATTTTAGGCTAACTACTTATCTGATTGTCTTCCGTACTACAGCTACTCGCAGTTTTCGTGTTTACTAGAACTCACTGTGCTGTCGACTGCGGTGGTTATCTTAACGACTGGTTTTTCCCTCCCTTCTCCCCCCTACCCCTACGTGCTGTGGGGAGTGATCGCGATGTGTTTATGTGAGGTGTTGCCAACCTAGATAAGATGTATGTTATTGAATGAGGTGGGTCTGCAACTATTAAAGACCGTGGATTGGCCCTCGCCAGCGTGGAGCATAACCCATTCGAACTAAGCGTTGACGGTCTTATGAGGACGTCCCGGCACCTTTAATACTGCCGCGAATATGGGCCTTGGTTTATTGCAGAAGAAAAGTACATCGTACACCTGATCCAGATAACATTTACCTATTAAAAACCCCTAATTTCCCCCCTTTTTTATCTAGCTTGGCTGTGTCGCTAAATTGTGTTTTGTTTCCGACAGGGTGTGTTTTTAGTAGCGTGAAGAGGGGTGAGCTCTCCATGAACGTGTGTTCATTTAGATTGTTGGGATTGTTTCGTTTGGCTAGGTGTATCTCGATTGCTTCCTTTATGTCAAGAGCTCTGCCTTTCGATTCGTGATGGATTATTTTAAGGTCCGACTCTATGTTGGTAAAGCTGTGCCCTGCGTCACACATATGTTCGCACACGGCTGAATGTGTTCCGTATCTTATCGCATTCCTATGTTCATTATAACGTGTGTCTACTCGCCTTCCACTCTGCCCGATGTAATTAGCTTGACAATCGGTGTCTTGGCACGTTATAGAATATACCCCTGACCTTGAATACGGGTCACGTTTATTTAGATTACTATTTAGGAGGTGCCTAGCGGTTGTGTTTTTCGTCGTGTTGTGTTGACCGACTGAAAAGCACTAAACACTTGTTTACTAAGGCAACACTGAAAATATGGCTTCAAACACCACAATGTTCACGGCTAGTCAGGCAAATCGTGAAGCCAAGAAATTCAAATCACTCAGGCTTAAACTCATGAATTTAGACAAGTCAATTTGGTTCAACAAAAAAAGTATAGAACTAAACCTCACACCTAAATACGTACCAATTAAAACCGTACCGAACACACCAGCCTCGATCATTTCAACTAAACAAGCCAAAGCGCTTTGGATAAAAAACGAATTAAGATTTGCATACATAAGAAAGCAAAAAATTAACCAACAATTATACGACATTCAATTGCAACTAAGTAATTTCTGGCACGCAGCCCAATGGGACAGCTTCACCGAGCACCTACATGACACCATCAAAATCAGAGCAACGAGGAAGCATGAAACGCTAGAAAATAAATTAAGAAAACTAGGAGAAACACGGAACCATCAATCTAACGAACAACACACGAATAACAATGAATTCAATTTCCACAGCAGAGTAAACAACAGAACGAACGTAACCTTTTCTCAAGGTGAAATGAATATGTTAGACAAAGGTTTGAAATACAACTGCACAGACGCACACACGAACCACAATATAAAACAGTTGATCACAGATATTGAGATAGCCAGTCACAAGCTCCCAGCAGAAGACAGGGAATTAACCAAAAATCTCGCCACCAACGAAGCCAAGAAAATCCTCAAACGAGAGGGCGATAGCAATAACATTCAAAACAACAAACAACTCAAAGAAATAAAGTCGTTGAAACAAAAAATAAAAGAACATGACTTAATCATCACAAAAGCAGATAAGGGAAACACTACAGTAATTTTGAACAAAACAGAATACATTGAAAAAACAGTCGAATTCCTAAACAACAACGAAATCAAGGAATTAAAAAAAGACCCCACCAACAAATTCCAAAAACAAATAAAAAGTGCGCTAAAAGAAACAGAATATATACTGACCAAAGCCGAAAAATCAAAACTAATAAACATGAACCCGAAAATACCGTCATTGAGGGGACAACCAAAAATACACAAAAAGGAATGCCCAATGAGACCAATAGTCAATTGTAGGAATGCCCCTAATTACAAAATCAGCAAAGAGTTACTAAAAATCTTAAAATGCCGTCTTTCCAACGACAAAAACAACTCTGTAAAGAACACAACAGAACTAGTAACAGCATTGAACACCCTACAAATGAAACCTAGCTTCAGGCTAGTATCCTTCGACGTAACTAACATGTACACCAATATTCCGATTATTGAAGCAATCAACACTATCGAAAACAACTTAAAATCCAACAATTCGGTAAAAGAAATTGAAGAGATTGTGAGATTACTGAGGGTCGTTCTCAACCAAAACGTGTTTCAATTCGACAATAAAATATACACACAGAGAGAAGGCCTAGCAATGGGATCGCCACTAAGTGGGTTAATCGCTGACATCTTCATCAATGCACTAGAAAATGCGTTCTTAGAAAAGACTTCAACAAAGGGAATAGTAATATGGAAAAGATACGTAGATGATGTAATTTGCATCTACGATACTGAACTAACAAGCGAAGAAACAATTCTCTAATCCATTAATAGCCTTCACCACTCTATCAAATTCACTAAGGAATTCGAAATAGACCGGAAAATAAATTATCTCGATATAACTATTGAACGTAAAGACAACGACCTTTCATATTCCATATTCCGGAAAGCAACACAAACCTCGCATGCAATCGACAATCAGTCTAATCACCCCAGTACGCACAAACTAGCGGGTTTCAACTCAATGGTGCACAGGGCTTTAAACATACCCATGTCAAAAGACAACTATAATAAAGAAATAAGAACAATTATGCAAATAGCTAAGGAAAACAACTTCTCGCCAAGCAAAATAAACCAAATTATAGCCAAACATAAAAATAAAGATAAAACGATTCCCAAACCGGACAGTAATGAGAAAAAATTTGCGCGTTTCAACTATGTGAATGCGAATACATATAAAATCACTAACCTATTCAAAAATCAAGGCATAAAGATAGCTTTCACGACGAAAAACACAACCGCTAGGCACCTCCTAAATAGTAATCTAAATAAACGTGACCCGTATTCAAGGTCAGGGGTATATTCTATAACGTGCCAAGACACCGATTGTCAAGCTAATTACATCGGGCAGAGTGGAAGGCGAGTAGACACACGTTATAATGAACATAGGAATGCGATAAGATACGGAACACATTCAGCCGTGTGCGAACATATGTGTGACGCAGGGCACAGCTTTACCAACATAGAGTCGGACCTTAAAATAATCCATCACGAATCGAAAGGCAGAGCTCTTGACATAAAGGAAGCAATCGAGATACACCTAGCCAAACGAAACAATCCCAACAATCTAAATGAACACACGTTCATGGAGAGCTCACCCCTCTTCACGCTACTAAAAAAACACACCCTGTCGGAAACAAAACACAATTTAGCGACACAGCCAAGCTAGATAAAAAAGGGGGGAAATTAGGGGTTTTTAATAGGTAAATGTTATCTGGATCAGGTGTACGATGTACTTTTCTTCTGCAATAAACCAAGGCCCATATTCGCGGCAGTATTAAAGGTGCCGGGACGTCCTCATAAGACCGTCAACGCTTAGTTCGAATGGGTTATGCTCCACACGTGGCGAGGGCCAATCCACGGTCTTTAATAGTTGCAGACCCACCTCATTCAATAACATACATCTTATCTAGGTTGGCAACACCTCACATAAACACATCGCGATCACTCCCCACAGCACGTAGGGGTAGGGGGGAGAAGGGAGGGAAAAACCAGTCGTTAAGATAACCACCGCAGTCGACAGCACAGTGAGTTCTAGTAAACACGAAAACTGCGAGTAGCTGTAGTACGGAAGACAATCAGATAAGTAGTTAGCCTAAAATTTTATAGTTTAATCATAGTTTACAACCATATAATCTCTCTTAAAGTACAATCTCCGGATAGCTATCACCATTTAGCATTTCACCTAACCTATATACTGGATTTAGCATACACTGACAGTTGCAGTACCAATACTGCAACTAAATAATTGTACATATTGTAAATATTTTCACCTGTATTTCAAACATAGATTTTATAGCCTAAGTGTAATGGATCTGATGATGATCGCTTGACGATCGAAACTGGTCATCCTAGTGTTTTATTAATCTCATGTAATTTATTTCAGGATTAGGGCATAACCCATCTCTTTTGGGTACATTCGTGTTGACCGACTGAAAAGCACTAAACACTTGTTAATGTGTTCAGTTATTTTAAGAATCTTAAATCCAACTAAAGTATAAATCATGAAAGGTAAGCCAATGAGGAGTATTGTCTTTAATAACGTACTTCAACTTCAACTGCAGTCGAAACTTCACACATTTCCTTGGGCTTGTACTATATTTATCTTATTTTGATTGTTTTCTTTATGTCGCATTCAGCATACGTTATAGTTAATTTAATTTAATTTCGTTGTATGTGTTATTTTAGCCTACTATTATTATTATTATTATTATTATTATTATTATTATATAGTACTTAATTCAAGTCTTCGTCACTGCACAATCGCTGAATGTGCGGAAAGTGTACGCGAAGTGCTTTGTACTGCCTCCTCTCATGGAGTGGCAACCCTGTCGTAACGCGCCATAAGACCAATGCTTCATTCTAAACGTTGGATGCCTTATAGAAATAATAAAATAATCACGTTCCACAGTGTAAGAGATAACACTGGCGTTCGCATTATATATATATGTATATAGTCTATACACGTTATCAAGGAGAGCTGATAGTTAACAATCCACAAAAGAACAATTATTTACCTGGATAGGACAGGGAAATCATTCCTGATAGTGGGTAACTCATCATTATTAGGGAAGTTGATTAATCTCCTCCTCAAACTATTGATGGCAGACACAACACGATCTGCTGTCCGGCACACAGTCGCTGCGTTGACATTTATAGTATCGCCTGTTTTAGATCCCTTTATTGGGGGTGGTTGGATCTAAAAGGAAGAGTTATTGTATTAATTTATAAAGCAGTGCCTAAAAGGGGGTAGCTGCCCGTAGCAGGGTAAGCTGACCAGTGTAGAGTGTTGTTTAGTGTTAGGAACTAGGGGGCGCTCCTATAAAGGATGTCGATGTATCTTAGGGGATGGAGTTTGGTGTACAAGTCGATGCGCTGGTCTTCCAGCTGACTGCTTGTTATATAACTGAACGTGCTCGTGTCAGCTATGTGGCACGCGCTGCTCTTAGCAGTCGGGCCGCCGTGAGGAATACAATGATACCTGAGTTAGCACTGTTGGGCTACCATATGTCACGTCTAACCGTGACGGGAATAAGGAAGGGCGTTGGGACGTAAAGAGGCGTATAAATAGCAAGACGAGTGTAGTGTACTGACCAAGTGTTTATTGGTCAGTGATGTTGAATTATGAGTCCCTTTCAGGGAATGTAATAATGGTCACAATGTAAAAGTACAATCTGTGGGTAAAGGTTACAAATACAGGAGATCTGAACACGTCTGACTCACCTCTGATGATAACGTCGATAGCCTTCGGCCGATGCACTGTAAGACTGGTAATTGAGAGAGACTTTGTCCTACATAAGGCTCCCTTTTATAGCTTTCGGCGTTGTTCTGTCAGCATACTGCTGCCTAGACGACCTAGTTAATTTGTGTGTCGCTGTTTGTGGTAGTGATGCAATGATTGGTTAAGCTTTCCATACTGGCTAGCTGCCATTGTGGTGTTAATAGATATGTTCTGGTCTTACAAGATTTGCCAGTTAAGGGTGATTTAAATAGATGATGGGGGGATGTCCTCCAGGGGATGCAGAACCCTGGGGGGCTGTACAAGCGTCTTCCTCCATTTAGTTCGCGTCCTCGCGAACGGGAACGGAACTGGAGGTTGGGATGTTGATGTAGTTGTTCTTGAAGCCCCCTCGTATCTTCTGTTGGTGTCTTCGTCGTCGTCGTCGTCGTCGTCGTATAGAATGGGTGATGTCGTGTTGAAGTGTAGGTGTGAGATCAGCCCGTGTTCAGAGGGGAGGGTTATGGGATGTACAGATATATATATAACACTGACATTGACATTGAAAAAAAAATTGACATTGCCATTGTTGGCATATTGCAAGTTTCAAAAAGAAGGAAAAAAAACATGGTTTTGATACTTATCCGTTACATTGTTGTGCAGGGAGGAAAAACCCAGCTAGACGATGAATTGTGCCGTCTGGCTTTATTTTGGGGAAAAAGTGCTCCCTGCTAAGAGAAAGATAGAAGAGAATAGAAAAAATGGGTGTTCCAGGGTATAATTTAAGGGAAATATTCAAAGTGCATTTATTGGTTTGGTATAAAACGGAACACCCTGACAAATGAGGAAGTTAGAAGAAAGAAAAATGAAAGAAAACAAATCATAGACATTATTTACGTTGGTGGTCTTGATAATGATAACAGATATGACCTGATAATAATAATAATAATAATAATCATTACATTTGTAATATTCCTGACGATTTATAAGTGAACATAGTAAACATAGTAATAATGATGAACATAGAAAAAAATAATGGTTGCCATGTTGGTACCCTGTATGTATAGGTATGTTGGCCACCCTTGTGGAACCTTTCAATTGTTTGATATGGCGAGAAAATACAAAATAATTTACAATTTACAATTATCAACTATCATATATACCTTGTAGAGCTCTGTTACATGGCCAGTTATTGTATACCTCTTATTCTTTGTGCGCACCTTACCATCATGCCTCGACTACCGCTCTCTATTCGGCCGTTCCTGGTGCGGTTTAGTGGTTAGTCCACTATTCTCTCCTTGTACTTATCATATAACCTCGTGGTTTTCCGTCGTGGGTCGGAATTCCACCTTAGGGTCGAAGGTTCGGCACTTACAAACTCCGTGTCGCCCTTCGAGCCTGAAGTAACGCTTCATTTGCGTATGCTGAATGTGTCAGCGTTCAGCGATGTTCATCATCCCACGTATGCTGTCCACCGCTGACCGCTGACGTTGTCACCTTTAAGGGTGCAACTAAAATTGATGAGTAGTGTATTTGTGTGTGACATAGATGAAGGTATGTGTATTTTGGGGTGGGTAATATATTTACCACAGACATATTCATGCTCCTGGTTATCTGTAAATCAAAAAATGTATCCATGTAAAAATGTTCATCTCTTCGTTGCTCCGTGGTCTTCCTGTGTGGGTGAAAGTGGATTAATCATTAATAAGACATTACAATACATTGCAATGCATTACATGTATATATAGAACCGTCATTGGTAGCGCTTAATTTGTAAAACTAAGTGTGGCGCCACTGAAGTCTAACTTAATCTAGGTTAGCCTATGTTAACCTATCTTAGCCTAGTGTTGTCGGGCTTACCTTGGTAACGGATTTTTAGTCACCAAGTGCCGAAATTTTACCTTAATATATATATAAAAAAATGCCTTAAATGTAGACTTATGCTGTATTATAATGAATTATCAATAGTTATCATGAGTTGTCATGAGTTGTCATGAGTTGTCGGACTTACCCTGATGACGGGTTTGTGGGTCATCAGGCGCCGATCGGCGTTACTTAACGCTATCTATTTTAATTATGGTCTAAAAAAAATGCTATTTCTAAGCCGAAAGGGTGGCCTTAATCTACTGCCGAAAGATGCTGTGCTATTATTAGCAATAGCGTTCAGTAAATTTTCTTATCCTAAGTTGCGTACCGAAGTGCAACTGTGTTATAACTAAAATTTCGACCAGGGCGATCGCCTGAGGCAATTTACTTCCTCAGGGCACCACTCGTACGAGTCCTAGAAACACCGGTTGTCTCTAGGGTCGCCGAATTCCGCCCCCTTAATTCTAGGTATCGACGTCTATTACTAGTACTAATCTAGTCACAGGCGGCTTACGGTGCCACTAAGCAAACCGTTTCGCCCGCTGTACCTTCCTACTCATTACCGTTATCGTTCATCGTTGTCGTAGTTGGGCCGCCCACGTAACCCTTATGAGGTGCTCGCAATGCCCCTCTCTTAATGCCCATTGGTTGCCCGATGCGTCGCCATTTATGTGGGCATTGGACATTGTCGTCCAATGGCATAATATTATCTTTGCCTTTATTGGCAATCGTAGTCTGCTTTTCGCAGTATAAGAATCTCTTCGCCTGTATCGGCCGCAGTAGTATTTCACTCCAACGCACAGGAGCCTTTCTTCCCGCTATGGAAGCCGTACTTACTTAATTTTAACTAAAGTCTAGTCATAATTGGGTCGTCTCTAGGGACAGCTCTCGAGTCCGGCGCTGAGTGAGCTATTTCTCCCGCCATTCTCTGAAAGTCTCCCTGCAGGTCTTGGCTTCGACGACCGTGGCACATAGTGGGTGTAACCGTCTCCGACAAGGGGGATAAGCTATATGCACCCCTAGATCTCGATGTTTGCCCGTGCCAGGTCACGAATGCTTTGACCTTACGTGGTTCGTCTGTTCGGTCGGGTCAGTGATTTGTTGAGCCAACTGGGGTAAGGGTCATCATCGCCTACCCCAGCTCTGCCCCCAGTGTGGTGCCTCTGGCCTTCGGCTTACGCCGCTATCACCAATCAGAGTGTATCAGATTCCTTTTTATGGAGAAAAAAAATATAGGCGTAACCTGTGTAAATAATGTATTTTTATGTAAAAATGTACAATTTTCTCAAGTGTTGTGGGGTGGTGGAACTTCTAAGTGCGTGGACTACTTTAGGTCTCTTGTGCTACATCAGCTTTCCAGCGATAATGCTCTGTTTACCTTAATGGAGGTGTTAGTAGGGTCTGTGGCATCAGGTACCCTGTTATTAGGATCTGGGGGTAGTTATTCGTAGAGTGGGCTGAAACAAGGTAGGAAGGGGTTGCGCACCTTTGGGTTCCACGTTAGTGGTGGCCTGGAACCGGTGATGGCGCTGGGATGCTCCTACAATGAGTGGACTGGGGCAGGTAATTCCCAGGATTGCAATAATATAAAAATGCCATGCAGGTTTGATAGTAATAGCCCTGGTAAATGGATGGGATACTCATGCATGTACCTGGATATGAGGCATCCGCCCTCATGTTGGGATAGGTATATAGTGAGGTGTAATAATATTATTTCCCTTACATGCGGGATTATTTAATTAACAAAAAAAATGGTTAATATATATATATTTGTGGCCTCATCTCTCATTTGGAGATGCGCATTATGCTTATTTGATGTTTGCTGATACACCCCTCTCATTCAGGTGTTAGCGTTGAAATCCAAGGCGTAGCAAGCCTTTTCTGTAAACTCATGAAGTTTACCAACCCCGCTGTATACTCTGTAATGCAGTGTAGCTGTTTTGATCGTGTTCATGTGTCTGCGTTGGTTATGTTGGACGTGGGAAGGTCATGGTAGGGAATTGGGTATTAACCATGGTAGCCTGCTGTAGTATGTCGGTAATCCCTCTGGGATTATCCACCTATGCTTTGTCATCCTCCCTTGGTCCATGCTTGCTTTCTACCCGCTCCTTGGGATAATAAAGCGTCGCTGTGGCGTCACGACTTAATCTAGTCTGTCATTTGTAGTGTTAGTGCAACCCGTGGTCGCAGTATGCCTGGTCATGTCCTAATCGCCTGTAATGATTCCTATGACTTACAATCGAGAAAAGAAGTTATTAGAGGGGAGGTCTTGTTTCCTCAGAGCCCCTGTCTGTGTTCGCTCCTGATTAGTGAGCGCGTGTGTGTGTGTGTGCGCCTATGTTCCGCTACACCACGCGGACGGTTGGTCTGTTATAGGTTAAGTCCTAATGTGTATCGCGTGTATGGGCAAGAGGCACCCGTGGCCTGTCAACGTCCCTGCGAACGTGCTCCTGTAGGTCCAGGATAAGTTCCGGTCTGTCACGTTTGTCTATTGCTAAATGTCATAAATGTTTTAGCAGTGTTAAAAATGTGTTGGCATTATGATTGCTTAATGCTTGTAATGTCATGGTCAATGCCGGTACTACAATAGTGTCTGTCACCAGCAATATTGCCATGTGACGAAATCTGCCCATCAGCAGTTTGTATGTGTAATGGCTCGGACGTTATGTATGTCAGCTGTCGCCATGTGCCTTCTTGCACGTATGCCATGTTGTTATTGTTCTAAATTCCTGCCGGACTAATGTGGCAATCCGCCCTAATTAGCTAATGCTGTTGTGTGGCCATTATTTAATAAGAGTTTTGTCTTACGAAATTATCCTAGCTGTTTCTGGGAAATGTATTTTCTATGTCTGGTGTAATTTGAAATTTTATGCCTGGTTTTTGGCGGGAGGAAATGTGGTATTCCCTGTTCATGTATCTGTATGGGCCCATTTCGGTGTGGTTGGAAGCCTGGATGATTGCTTTCCCTGGTGTCTAATGTTTACTGGGATTGGAACCCGTGATCTCATGTCATTCTCTGTGTTCTATGTCTGTGTTGTTCATGTTTTGTGCGCTCCTTGTATGTATTTTGATTGTGTTTCCCGTACCAAAAATACCGTTGGTTAGTTAGTTTTTGGTACGAGCGTGTCGTGTGGTCATGGTTTCGGACCCGGTTGCCTGTAAAGACTTGGTGTGACCCTCTCTGTGCCGTATATGTTATGGCACATGTACTGTGTATTTGCAATGCGCAAACGAAAGTACGCATTCCTATGAGGAGTTTGTATATTTTTGAACTCTCCTCGTAGTGTAATTTTGGAAGTTATAGGGTCCTTGGATCGGACGTGAATGATGCGTTTGTTCCTGTTTACTAGGAGTTGGCTTAGTTCGTCTGTACCGACCAGTCTTGCCCATTGAGGGGTGTGTTATCGCTGACGCGATAGTGTTGAATTACGATGTCGTGGGCTTTCATTTGTTACTTGCTTACTCTCATGTTTCCGGCACGCGTATGTGTGAGCCTGCTTGCTCTCTGTGTAATTGTGAGTAGTGCTTCTCGCACTGTAAAAAAAAGAAGGAAACTTGTAGTTTAACGTGCCCGTTGATCTGTAGATCCTGAGCCACGGGACTTCCGTTTTACGTGGAATCCAAACCACAGGCCATGGCATTTCACTTCGAAAATCTCACGTGCATTGGCCGCGCTGTAAAAGAACCTCTCATTAACTACATTTGTGTCCCCAAATTTTGTGTTACTGTGACGTGGTTCGAGTATGTCCCTATCCGTTGTTCAAAATGTCGTTATACACGAGTGTGTCTGGGCCGCTAGTCGCGTGTTTGGTGACTAGATGCCGGAGGCGATTTTGTTGTTTTTCATTTATGACCCTCTGTTAGTGGAACTGTCCCAATCCATTTTAGCTTCCTACTCTTCTATTCTAGAACTGGATAGCTACCCGACCGTATGTTCCTGGTATTCAGAAGGTTGCGGGTTTTGAGACCGTCTTTTACCCAGAGTAATTGTTTCTGGCACTATTCAGGTTGTGTCTCCGGGACAGTTTGGTAGTGTTAGGATCGTATCCTGGTGCGGTCAGTGAGGTTTGAAGGCTATTTCTTGGCCTTCTTTCCACGTCTGCCATCGGGATCATTTCCTTTTCTTTTAGTAGTGTTTTACTGTCATGTGGCAATGTAAACTGATTGTGTGATTTCCAAAAATATGCAGGGTTTCCCAAAGTCTGGGATTTTCATCCTACGGTGTGATAGCGTTTTAGCTTGCGTGTTGTTGTGGAAGTGAGAAAAAAGTCATATTACAGGCAGTGTAACGTGTCACGTATGCCTATGTATGCAATATATATAGTTCAACTTGGCCAATTTTTCCTTCATCGGGCCTAATGACTGAGGCAGAGAAAAAAAAATGAGCTATGCCCCGCTCCGTATTAAGAGAGCACTTTGAAAAGGTATAGAAGATATATTGTATGTCGCCTGCACCCTGCCTTATGCTGATTAAAGCGGGTTGCCCGATGGCGATAGTCTGTCAAAATTGTGTCGTAAACACTATGAAAAAAAAATGTTTAAAAATGGTAAGTAGGTCCTGATCGTACTATCCACCTAGTAGGTGACGTTAGCACTATAGTAATCTAGTTACGTCTCAGGGAAATCTACCACTTTTGGAAAATAGTTTGAGATTCTTAATCCTTGTTACAATGAGGGTTCTCGCCCGTCACAAGGGAATCTATCAAACTGTTGGACCGGAACATAGAACACTTAGTCATTTCTACCTAGAAAGACCCGCTTAAGCTCTATGCTGTGATTTTTTGCTTAAGCTGTATTCGGAATATCTCTTTCCGGCTTTAAGCCGCGTAGCTCACCTGATGGGCTTCTACTTGGCTTTGGATATTAGCACTTTACGTTATCCAAGTTATAATATGCATCCTATGTTCAGTAACCATTGATGGCCTGAGGAAAAAAAATGCTAGGTGCCCAAAATAAATCAAGAAGAATTTAGACTTATACACCTTTGGTTTAGCCATGTTGCACTGCCTATACATAAAACAAAATGTGCCGTTTACGTTAGTGAGTCTTTATGTGAGTACTTGTTTGTCTATTATCTTATTTACCCCGTGTAAAAGAACTTATGTGTACTATACTATTGGTGCAAGTGATGTCGGAATATATTGTATTCCTAGTGAAAGCCGTTATCCTATTTCGAGCGTCAGTGCTCGGAAAGATGGATACCGTCGCCCCGTCACTAGGGTGTAAGCCCCTGGGATCCACTGAGGTGTCCCTCTGCTATTTTTCGGAGGAGTTTGTAGCAAAGTACGACCGGGCTTGCTTCCACCGTATCGCTTGACCGTTGGTCTAAGTGTACCTGTTTTCGCGGAACTACTCGCGCTCTGTGCTACTCTAGTAGAGTTTACGGGGGTGTGTGTATTTTCGACTGATCTGTTCTGTGGGGTAGGTAATAACACTTTTCCTAATCCCCGTGTACTGTGTGGTAGTGCCTGGTCACAATGTGCAGGCGTGTATCGTGCATCCTGAGGGACTGAATGCAACATCCTCTTATGCATTCGCACCTGGGGTGCTAATGCTGGTGTTCGCCTTCGTTCTGGCAAACTTGCCCTTTGAACTGGCGGAAAAGGCCGCTTAATTGCCTGTCTCTGCCCTGGCAGTGTGGTGGCGTGTAGCCTGACCGCTTTCTGGCCTGTAGCCACGGCAGACTCCTCCCATTGTGTTAGCCTGTCTGTGTGGGTGTATGTAGGCTTTATGTACTGTAGGGCGGGCTCTACGTCCTCAGCCCATGACGTGGTTACGTCCCGTTGTCTCCCTGTCATATCATATGTGTCTGAGGGTCCTGGCTTCAACTCCCTCTCGTCCCTTTGTTCCGAGGGGGTTGTTCTAGGCTCTGCCCCTCGGTTTGGCAAAATTGCCTTCCGATCCGGAGCTGAAGGACATGTGTTTGTGTAACTTTGTGCTTGTAGCCTATTGGAGCCTAACCTGGCCGTCTCCTGGACTGTGGCCACGGTGAACTCCTTCTCATGTGTGGCAGTACATGGCGAGAGGGACATCCTCGCAAATTGTCGAGTTAGCGTATCTACGCTTATGTCCTCTCTCGGCTGGGCTGGTGGCCCTACCATGAACTCAAAAATGGCCTTGTTGGCTTGGAGCTCACGGTATTCGTCCCAAATTTGGGTGTACTGCCTATTGAGGCATATGGCCTGTTCAGCGACTTTTGTGCCACTGGTCCCCATTCGTTTGTGTTCCCTGATGAGTGTCTCCCATTGTTGGAACATAAACTCGTGTCGGCAGTGTAGTTGCCAGTGTGCTTTTATGATTTGTGTGCGGAGGGTGGGGATTTTCGCCCGAATCTTGCGATTCTTAGCGCTGCGGAGTGGCCGGACAAGTGCTCTTATGATCCGCATATACTGGGCGTGCAGGAGCTGCTGAAACCTTCTGAGGTAGTCCTGCCTAGTTTCAAAGACTTTGTGCCAGGCAATTAATTCCTGGTACTCCCCAATGCTCCTTAGCACAGTTAGGCGGTATAGGGGCGCCATGTTGAATGAAGTGTATGTGAATAAAATAAAAAATAAAAAATCTGTGCGTGTTTGACAGTGTATTTTCGTATCTCCTTGATTCCTTCTGGGGCTGGGGGGTTGGTTTACTAAGAATTTCCCCTGTGTAGCTAGTTTGGAGCAAAAATGGTGTTTTTTGTCTGGGAATTTTTTTTTCACTATTTGCTTGGCTGCGTGCGGTTAGGACCGTTTTGACCACGAAAACTCGTTGTATGAGTTCCTTTTTACTATGCGTGGTACCCGGCCTCCACCAGTGTTTTAGATCCCTTTATTGGGGGTGGTTGGATCTAAAAGGAAGAGTTATTGTATTAATTTATAAAGCAGTGCCTAAAAGGGGGTAGCTGCCCGTAGCAGGGTAAGCTGACCAGTGTAGAGTGTTGTTTAGTGTTAGGAACTAGGGGGCGCTCCTATAAAGGATGTCGATGTATCTTAGGGGATGGAGTTTGGTGTACAAGTCGATGCGCTGGTCTTCCAGCTGACTGCTTGTTATATAACTGAACGTGCTCGTGTCAGCTATGTGGCACGCGCTGCTCTTAGCAGTCGGGCCGCCGCGAGGAATACAATGATACCTGAGTTAGCACTGTTGGGCTACCATATGTCACGTCTAACCGTGACGGGAATAAGGAAGGGCGCTGGGACGTAAAGAGGCGTATAAATAGCAAGACGAGTGTAGTGTACTGACCAAGTGTTTATTGGTCAGTGATGTTGAATTATGAGTCCCTTTCAGGGAATGTAATAATGGTCACAATGTAAAAGTACAATCTGTGGGTAAAGGTTACAAATACAGGAGATCTGAACACGTCTGACTCACCTCTGATGATAACGTCGATAGCCTTCGGCCGATGCACTGTAAGACTGGTAATTGAGAGAGACTTTGTCCTACATAAGGCTCCCTTTTATAGCTTTCGGCGTTGTTCTGTCAGCATACTGCTGCCTAGACGACCTAGTTAATTTGTGTGTCGCTGTTTGTGGTAGTGATGCAATGATTGGTTAAGCTTTCCATACTGGCTAGCTGCCATTGTGGTGTTAATAGATATGTTCTGGTCTTACAAGATTTGCCAGTTAAGGGTGATTTAAATAGATGATGGGGGGATGTCCTCCAGGGGATGCAGAACCCTGGGGGGCTGTACACGCCATTCATAGTATAAAATGCACCGGTTGCCAAAAATCGTAATGTCAGAAGAAGCTGTAGGGTGACAGGTAATGGGCAACCCCTGGTGTCGTGCTCGAGAAAATCTCCCACGTCACGCAACAAGTCCCTCACAGTTTCTTTTAGAAAGCGAAATCTTATTTTAAACAGTGCATCTCCGTACATTTCAAAAGGATTGCTCCGATCTCGCAGCATCCGACGTACAGGAGGCCGTCTGACTTTAACTCTCTCCTGAACCGTCTCAACATATCGATATAATTTACATGCTCCATAGTAAACAACCACCGGCTGAGATTCGCTCCTACATTTGGGGTTACACAGTGTTCTCGGCAGTGTTTAAACATGGATCCTTAAACGCCGACTTTAGACGATGTCTAAGTGATAAATAACGTCTTCGCAATGCGGAAGCCATATTTAGACATTGTTTAACCTTAAACAGTGTCTAAATACCGTCTCTGCAATCGGCCCTACGAGTCTTTCATTGCTAAACCATACGTATTCAAAAGGTTTTCTTGTTTCTAAAGTGCCTACTATAATGATGTTTTTTATAGTGTCAAAGTGGCATACCATAGGCCTACTGCATTTTGGGCAAATGTTTGCATTGTAATAGAGATATAAATTTAAAGTCATGTGTGTACTCAATTGTACATGTTTTCTGTAATGCATTTTACAATAAACACTGAGATAATTGAAATATGATTTTTAAAATCTCCAGTTTAACTTTACTTTACGTTTAATCCCTTTTTTCATTATTATCACTTTCTTGATGTCTTCTTACGGCGTGCTCTTGCCTGACTCTAAAAGCATGTCTTTGTCTACGTTCTTGATATCCCATATTACTTATACATATTATTATAAGTGCAACAATAGTTAGAGATAACATCATAGCGGCAGGTATATGTGTGGGGGCAATTAAATACGTAAGAACTGTAGATACAGGACTTGTAACTTCTTCAAAGCAACCTCGCCGATAGACGTCTTTTTCCTCGCATACAGTCACAGTTCCCATGCAGCAAGAAGGAGGCATTTTCGCCTTCCATTCTGTGTAACTCTTAACACAGCAACATAGCTTTGATGATTGCAACTTGTCCCATTGGTCTTTATAATATTCTTTGGTCCAGTACTGATCTCTTGTTTCTTTCATATTATTTTCTATAATAGCGTAACCGTATAAAAGGCGGTACCAAAACATTCCGACGGAAATCCAAAAGAAAACTGTGACGATTACCATCAAGATTCCGTATGTTAATAATAATGAGCTACTCTCCAGCATCGATGCTACAATACCGAGGACGGCATCTATGAACATAAATAATGCAGCAACTATGACTATCCAACATATAACGTAAAATAATGTTCCCAGGAACAAAGGATACTCATCCACTTGCAAGTATATGAATGGCATCACTATTATGACAATGATCGAAAGCAACACCATGAAGGAATTGATGAAAAGTATTAACATCCTGTGGTCATCTATATGTAACAAAATGTTGTCCGTATTACACATATTGTTCACGCAGGAACAGGCTCTCTCACCTAACTCCACAAATTATAGACGTTGCTACGAAATAATCAACAAGGCTGGGGGAACGGAGGACCACGGCCGACTGGATGCGAGCTGCACTCTCTACTACCGGCCTAGACAATGAGGCTTTTTACATGAAATCCCGTTAGTTACTTAACTGCTCACAGAGCGCTGTCAACCTAGCATAGCATGACAAAGACGTATGACACTATTTGTCATCATAATTTCCGCAATATCAAAATGCAAATTACAATATATCACAAAATAAAATAGCGTGATATTAAATCTGAGAGAAACTAGCCATACCTTGCACCTTATTAAAATAGAATTCCATTAGGTTCACTAGGTTTCTATAAAAATTCATGAATTTCCTGCTGAGTGGTTAGTACAGAATTCATTTGGAAACAACCGGTATTTCGGCTTGAGCAATAGCCTAATATACGCAATCGTTGATACAAATTTCATTGCAAATACGCTGGCAAGTCCGTTGCTGCTGTTAGGTGAGTGGAGAGGATTAGAGTTCTGAGAAATGCAATCCAAACAGGGGCCGATAACCAAGATGTTAGGCCCCTTAAAACAACAATTATCATCATCATCAATCCAAACATTTCATACAAGAGAAACTTTCCTCTGTGCATACAACGTAACCCGAACTTGCAGTTTTCATTGCCGGCAAATGCATTGCTGAAATTGTAATTTGATGATAGTTGATGTTGAAGGGTCTAACATCGAGGTTATTGGCCTCTAATTTTTTAGGGTGAAAATGAAATATGATGATGATATGAACACTAGAACTAAAACTAACTACAACATACAACTAACTTACGGATTAATAGAAGAAAGGGACAAAAAGGAAGGGATAAGGGAAATAAAATATAGGTAAAAGAAATACTCTCAACCCTCAAAAAATGAGAATTGACGGATTTGGAAGGATTTAGAGCAAAGAAAGGCAGATAGAAAGGGAAATAGGAGAGAGTCCGCCCCAGAGTCACTGGAAAAGGGGAAAAAACAGCTCAGAACTCAACAGCTGTGAGCCCCTTAGGGTGTAGGTCCAATTAAGGGGGAATTTGAAAGACTCCCTAGGCCTCGGATATCCTAATACCGTCAGGGTCGGAAGAGAACAAGAGTTGATCAAGGGAGGTCGACAGGAAGTATGCCACAGAGGACCCCGGCATAATTAAGTGGAAGCAATCGCGAACTCAGCTGGGGTCCCCTGGTCACCAACAAACGTCCAACAAGTTGTAAGTCCCTGAGTGAAGGTGAGTGTCGTAATGTCGTAAGTGTACGAGAGGTGACCAAGGGTGGTTTATATGAATGATGACAGAAAGGAGCCCGGAACAAGTAAGTGCAAGCAATACCAGACTCAGCTGGGGTCCCGTGGTCACCAAACCCACGTCCAACTAGTCGTGAACCCCTGGGGGATGTACTGAAGAATGATTCAACTGAATCACAAGATAACATTATGATAGGCTACCCATTTTTAAGAAGATACCTTATGGGTATGCACTGGACGGTTGATTCCGTAGTTAATTGGATATTTTCGTAGGTCTCAGAGGCCAGGAAGTCCTAAACACGTGCGTTATTAAAATTGGTAAAGTACTATCCCATCATTTGCCTGGATGGAGTGTAGAAAAACCACACTCGGGGTATTTTCTGTCGGTGCTGGGTTTTGAACCTACGATCTCTGGACTTTCTACAGCTGCCCTCGCAGCCGTGGTGCACGATTAAACGATCACAGCTACAGGAGCAGATGACTTCGTAGTTTAGCCCCTTAAAATCTCAATAAATAAATAAAAACTACGATCACGACTACGCAGCGGGAATCTTAAAATGATGACTACACACAACAGACGAAGGAGAGTTTGTGTCCGGAACAAAGTTATCGCGGAAAATCACGTTAAGCCAATCATCACACCCATATCTGTCACATGGAAACTCGTGAAATTCCTATTCGAAGTGCAAAATGGCACAAAACAATATGACATACCGGATTTGAGCTGCGGCGTTCAAATCATACTTTATAATTTACCCCAGCATTCTACAATTTCATCAGCAAACGTTCCAAACAACGTAGGAATTCAGTATATAAATAAGGAATACTTACAATAATTGAAACGGAAACAAAACTTCGGTGTTCAAAACGTATCGCAGTGAGAAACACACAGCACTGCTGTTTACTAATCGCGCCTATACATTGGCTGGGGATGCGCTCTATCGACAACTAGAGGAAATTCTCCAATTACACGTTATGCATGGGTTCTAACTGGGAATATCATAGCCGCTATAGAGAGCGCAACTCGCATCCAGTTTTCAATTTGTATAAGAATGCCATCACTATGGGAATGATCGAATGCACCACAAAGATGGAATTTATTATAAGGATTTTCACCTTTTGTTCATCTATCAAAATGTTGTCCGTATCACACATATTGTTCACGCAGAAACGGACTCTCTCACCTAACTCCACAAATCATAGACGTTGCTACGAAATAATCAACAAGGCTGGTGGAACGGAGGACAAGTGCGTTTCAAGCGTTGGCCACCAGATGTCAGGTTTTTAAGGGATTGCGGGGTTGCTGATAACAATATAGTGAGTGATTCTAGGTTTTATCAAGACCAGCTACAATCCTCCGACCTTAATGTAGAAAACATATGGCGGCGATAAATGCCCTCCTATAGGTTGAGGTTGGATTTGGTTGGGATTAGTGAAATGCGCTGGCAGGAAGAACAGGACTTTTGGTCAGGAGACTATAGGGTCATTAGCACTAAATCAAACAATGGCCAAGCAGGGGTTGGCCTCATATTGAGTAGGAAACTTGGACAGCGGGTGGAATATTATGAGCAATATAGTGAACGGATTATTGTAGCAAAAATCAATACTAAACCTACCTGCACCACAGTGGTACAAGTCTATATGCCTACCAGTCAAGCTGATGATGAGGATGTTGAAAAGGTCTACGAAGAAATAGACGAAATTCTGAGGTATATCAAGGGTGATGAGAATGTTATAGTAATGGGAGATTGGAATGCTGTGGTAGGAAAAGGGAGAGAAGGGAAGATAGTAGGAGGTTTCGGATTAGGTGAAAGGAATGATCGAGGAAGCAGGCTGGTAGAATTCTGCACCGAGCATGAGTTGGTCATAGCTAACACCTTATTCAATAACCACAATAGAAGAATATACACATGGATGAGACCAGGAGATACAGGGCGTTACCAAATCGACTTCATTATGGTCAAGCAGAGGTTTCGAAACCAGATTTTGGATTGTAAAACATATCCTGGTGCTGACATAAACTCTGACCACAATCTGGTTGTAATGAAATGCAGATTAAAGTTGAAGAAACTGAAGAAAAGTCAAAAGCCAAAAAGGTGGGCAATAGACAGACTGAAAGAGAAGGATGTAAACGAAAGATTCAAGAAGAGTATAAAGGAAGGACTAATGAAAAACCCTAAACAAACTTCAATTGCAGACGAATGGGCACTTTTGAAGAATGAAATAACAAAATCCGCAGAAGAAAACATTGGTAGGAAAGAAAGAATAGGTAGAAAACCGTGGATCACTCAGGATATACTAGAATTGATGGATGAAAGGCGGAAACACAAGAATGTAAGAGATGAAAAGGGGAAAGCAGAATACAGACGTCTGAGAAATGAGGTTAACAAGAAGTGCAAGGAAGCAAAAGAAGAATGGTTGAAAGAGAAATGTGCAGGTATAGAAAATTGTCTGAAATTAGGAAAAGTAGACACAGCTTATCGAAGGATTAAGAATACTTTTGGGGAAAAGAAGACTAAGTGCTGTAATATTAAGGACAAAAATGGAAAGCCTCTAACAGATAGGAAAGAAAAGGTTGAGAGATGGAAAGCTTACATAGAGAGTTTGTATAAGGGAAAGGAGATTGAGAATCATGTAATGGAAAGGGAGGAGGAAATTGATGAGGATGCGAAAGGAGATTTAATATTGAGATCAGAATTTGATAGAGCTTTGGAAGACTTAAGCAGGAACAAAGCACCAGGCATAGATGATATACCGATTGAGTTGCTACGCTGCATAGGAGATGAAGGTCTGATCAGGTTATTTCACTTGGTGTGTAGGATTTATGAGACAGGTGAGGTACCCCCTGATTTCAAGAAGAATGTAATCATCCCTATACCAAAGAAAGTGGGAGCTGACAGATGTGAAGATTACCGTACAATCAGCTTGATTACTCATGCTTCAAAGATCCTGTCTAGAATAATTTACAAGAGGATTGAAAGCCAGATAGAAACGGAGTTGGGTGAAGACCAATTTGGTTTCAGGAGAAATGTAGGAACAAGGGAAGCTGTACTAAGTCTTAGGCTGATTTTGGAAGGTAGAATAAGGAAAGATAAGAGAACGTTCATGGCTTTTGTAGACTTAGAAAAGGCTTTTGATAACGTTGATTGGACTAAATTGTTTGACATTTTGAAATCCATTGGAATAAAGTACAGGGATAGGAGGGTGATATACAATCTATACAGAAACCAGACAGCAGTCATTCGAGTTGAAGGACATGAGAGAGAAGCTGGTATTCAGAAAGGTGTAAGGCAAGGCTGCAACTTATCACCCATACTTTTCAATCTTTACATTGAACAAGCAATGAAGGAAATTAGAGAAAAATGTAAAGTGGGAGTGAAGATTCAAGGAGAAATAATTTCAACTCTGAGATTTGCTGATGACATCGTCATCTTGGCCGACAAGCCTGAGGATTTGAATGAGTTTTTGAATGGTATGGACTCAGTCTTACGGAAAGAATTCATGATGAAAATTAATAAATGTAAAACAAAAATACTGGAATGCAGCCGAAATAAATCAGAAACCTCTATGGAGATCAAATTGGCAGGTGAAAAGCTGGAGGAAGTAGGAGACTTCTGTTACTTAGGAAGCAGAATAACCAGTGATGGACGAAGCAAAGAGGATATAAAAAGTAGGTTGGCTCAGGCAAAGAAAGCATTTCTACAAAAAAGGAATCTGCTGACATCGAATATAGATTTAGGTATTAGGAAGTCATTTTTGAAAGCCTTTGTCTGGAGTGTGGCGCTCTATGGAAGTGAAACTTGGACTATTGGTGCAGCAGAAAAGAGGAGAATTGAAGCATTTGAAATGTGGTGTTACAGGAGAATGATGAAGATCAGATGGGTAGATAGGGTTACAAACGAAGAGGTATTAAGACGAGTGGGAGAGGAGAGATGTTTCTGGCGACTGCTAATGAAGAGAAGAGATAGGTTGGTAGGACACATACTAAGACATCCAGGAATAGCAAGCTTAGTTATGGAAGGAAGGGTCGAGGACAAGAACTGTAGGGGTAGACCAAGGTTAGAATATGTTAAACAGATTGCCTTGGATGTAGGGTGTGGTAGCTATGTAGAGATGAAACGTTTAGCTCAGGACAGGGAGGCATGGAGAGCTGCATCAAACCAGTCAAAAGACTGAAGACTCAAACAACAACAATAGCTAAGATCATGCCATCGGGCTTGTCACAGTTCGTGTAAATTATTATTTTAACTCGCCTAAGAGCATAAAAAATATCACAAGACGAGACTAGGTTCCGAAGAAATATGCATGAATAATTTAGATTTACCTGAATTAATTTATCTTTATAGCCTACTGTTGGCCTCGAATTATAGGTTTCTTTGTCTTCACCCAAGGTGCAGCTCCAATACAGTAGTCTCGCTCTTTTTGAGGTTGAATAAGAAGTCTTTGGCGAGTTATACGATTTGTACCTAATTTCAGTAATTGTAGATAAATATTATTAGAAAGAAATCCAACAGATTCTGAAGTAGGAGAGAAGAAAGTGCCAGGTTACTGAAGTGCTGTCCCAGCACATGCAGAGTAAGTGTGTGCCCAATCGGAATGAGAATAGTTGCCTGAAATAATCGAACAGATTCCGAAGTAGGAGAGAAGCAAGTACCCGGTTACTGAAGTGCTGTCGCAGCACATTCAGAGGAAGTGTGCACACAATCGGAAGGAGAATAGTTGCCTGAAATAATCGAAAAGTATGATGGGATGGAAGAAAGATTGTCAAGGAAGCTTGGTGAGCATTTGGAGCATTTGTCGGAGAAGCTTGATGAGTTCTCGGAGAATTTGTTGGAGAAGCTTGATGTGATTAGTCTAGACAGCCATGTTAATAGCCAGGTTAGTTAAGTCAGTGTAGAAGCCACTAATCTGGTAACTAAACTGGGTGATCAGATTGCTGTTCAGGAACAGAGCCACGCTGAAGTAGAGAAGTTGGCAGGGAAAATTTCAAGCCAGGCACTGGAGACCAGCCAGAAATTTACCAGGGCAGATAGGAATTTGGAAGAGCACAGAGTGAAGATAATATGCATTGTAGAAGAGAAACTTGAGATGGCAGAATCTGTGAATGTGGCTGTAAAGGAGGAGGAAGAGGAGGAGATGTGTGAAGTATGTGATGCTAGGGGGCGTAAGGAAGTTAGTGATGGAGAAGAAGAGAAAGATGGTCAAGAGAGAGAACAATGTGAAGAAGAACAAGGTCAAATGGAGGAGGAAGATAAAACTGAATGGTACTGGTGATACTCCGCGCATTAGAAGAAATGATAGAGATAGGTCCCAGAGAGGTCGGAAGGACATTGATGATGATGATGATGATGATGATGATGATGATGATGATGAAGACGATGAAGAGGAGGAGGAAGAGTCACCAATAATACTAATTGATGATGAACACGTCATCTCCAACACAGTCAATAAGAAAAGATAAAGAAGCCATGTGTGTGCTTATGTGAAAATAGTGTTTGTTGATAGTTTTAGTCAGTATATGTTTTATGTGTATTTGTTTTAATTTATGTATTTGTGTGAGGGTCGAGGATGAATCTATAACCCTGAGTTAGAGATTAATCCTCGAGGGGCGTTTCTGTAACCGAAATAGTATTATATTGAGGTTAGAAAATGGCCACCTATTGATGGGCACTGCTCAGAGTTTTGAACTTCGAGCTATGGGACTCTTTGTGGTCACCCAGGAATAGGTGGCAGCGGACTTTTCCCAAATGAAGTTTCTTTGATGAAGGTTATTCTAAATTCCTTTTAAGATAGTGTGTTGTTTTGTGTCTGCTTATTGGTTAAAAGGTGACTATGGAAAAAGAATAATGGGGAGGTTATCTGTTTTTGTTGAGAATGAAAAGAAATGTAGAAGGTTTGTGGAGAAGTCTGCTTGTTGGAGAGGATATGTGTAGGCTTGCTAAGAGTGGATTGGGTTGTTTATTTCTTCTTCTTCTTCTTCTTCTTTGAATGAATATGTGAGAGGACCTAGAATGAAAAGGAATAAGATGAAATGTTTTGGATGTGTGGTCATATGATGTCATGATGTATGCTGATGTAGAAAAATATGTTTTAAGAAAATGCCAGAAGATAAGAATGGAGCAGAAAAATACTAAGAATTGTGAGGAGTATTTACCTCATGAAGGTAGTTGTGGATAGTGTGTGAGAGATGCAGGTAATGGAAACTTGCTTACATGTAGACAAACAAGTAATAAACGTATTGTATTTCTTATTTCGTTATGTGCATGACAACATCTCGACCCCGAAGATTATTATTAGAAGAAAGACATGTAGTTACATTGAGCACCTAACTGTGTTGTTGGTTTATGAATATTATTATTATTACGACTATTATAGATTTGTTTCATTGGCGCCCAACTGTGGAGTAAATATTATTATAAGAAAGAAGAGAAGTTTGCCAATTTTAAGCAAAATACTCTATTTGAAATTAATTTCAGCAAGGTACTCATAACACTTTAATACACATCATAAAAAATAACTTGGAAGCTGTAAGAATCACAATAGTATAAATAATGATGGAACACAATTGAGTTCACTGTTTGGCACTGGGGAAACATCTTCCTTAACCAATAAAACAGAAGTTCACTGTATTATTTATCGTGTATAAATGGCCGTGTAGATAATCTGCCAGACTGGTAAGGATTTTCGGAGGCACATGTTGCTAAGCACTCAAGATAACGTCAACTGTTTGGTCTAGCCGTAGATGCTCATTGCGTTTTCCCTTTACGTACTTAAGTTCAACACTACTGAAGTGTACTAAGCTATTATTATACACTGAAGAAAATGGAAATTGCAACACCATGAAGGCATCGGTCGTTTGTGTTGATTTTCAAGATATGGAACGATGTCATGTAGGTATGTAAACGATCAAAGTTTCAGACCCATTGGATTGTTGCTACAGGTCTCTCCACGTGATTGGTCGCGGAGGAATCAACTCCAGTATACGGACTCTGGTGTAGCGTAGTTGACGTGCAGTCTGTGCAGTGAAGTGTTCCCCGTCAAACATGCCTCGACGACGGAGAAGAGCACGCTATTAACAACTGTCGCCGTTTGAGAGGGCTCGGATAATTGGGCTGTGTGAGGCTGGATTATCGCTAAGGACTGTCGCTGCACGTGTTGGCCGACAGGCATCTACGGTACAACGTGTATTGCAGCAGTGTTCAAATGAAGGTACCCACACTCGTAGACCGGGCACAGGCCCAGCGCGACAGACAACTGTGAGAGAGGATCGCCGCATCATTCGGATGCAAATTCGAGCAGCTGTGGTACCCCACGTTACGTTGAAAATCAACACAAAAGACCAATGCCTTCATGGTGTTGCAATTTCCATTTTCTTCAGTGTATAATAATAGCTTAGTACACTTCAGTAATGTAATTGCCTGCGTGCAGCTGGCTTACGATCCCGTGTCCCTGCAGAAGGTGTTCCATTGACCCCACAACAGCGACGTGTAAGGCTGGCCTGGTGTCGAGAACGATCGACGTGGGTCGACGAATGACATAGGGTCGTCTTTAGTGATGAATCGCGCTTCTGTCTTGCTCGCAGTGATCGCCGGAATCGTGTGCGCCAACGTACCGGGGAGAGGGGCCACCCAGACCTTATTGTCGAGAGGCACACAGGGCCAACACCAAGCATTATGGTCTGGGGAGCTATTGGCTTTAATGTGAAATCACAATTAGTGCTTGTTGAGGGCACTATGACTGCTCGACAGTCCGTTGATAGGGTACTCAATCCAGTGGTTGTCCCTATGATGGCGAACATTGCTAATGGGATGTTTCAGCAGGACAATGCCCGGGTTCACACTGCACGCATCTCCAGATAAGCTCTCCATGACATCACAACCTTAGAATGGCCCGCCAATTCCCCGGACCTCAGTCCTATTGAGCATGTGTGGGACATGATGGGTCGACAACTGGCCAACCGTCCTCAGCCACCCACAACTCTGGAACAACTGACCAGTGCAGTGCAGCAAGCATGGGCCACAATTCCTCAGGAAGCGATCCAGGGCCTTATTGACTCCATGCCTCGCCGAATTCATCAATGTATTGCAGCTCTTGTTGGGCACATCCTGTATTGATTGTTGTCCATACTTGCGGTCAGAGGGACCTGATAGTGTAATCATCGAATCACAACCGAACACTCGTCCTGCATGTTCAATTGCAGCAATGTAACATCACTCCTTCTGGGTGTTGCAATCTCTATTTTCTTCAGTGTATTATATTGTCACATGCTGATCTCAATAGAAGTTAGTTCCGCAAATTGAATAATGGTCTTCCTCAAGGCTCAGCTCTCTCACCTACTCGTTTTAATTTGTACACCCATGACTTTCCAATAACAGTGTCCCGCAAGTTCATTTATGCGGATGATATCAATCTCACTGTACCACGCACCAATTTGGCAGAAGCAGCGGATATTATTACAGAAGATCTCCAAGCTCGGGAAGATTTCTTCATAAAATGGCGTTTACAATCCAATCCTCAGCAAAGCGAAATCATAAATTCCCATCTAGACAATAGAAAGGGAAATTTCCACCCTAAAGCCTTTCTCAGATGTAAAGAATTACGATTCAATAGTACCCCTAATTATCTGGATCGCTCTTCGACCTACAAAGACCATTTACCCAGAGCTGCTGCAAAACTGAAGAATCGCAACAATATCCTGCAACGCCTTAATACTGCTCTGGCGCTTGTTTATTCACCAGCTGAGTATTGCTCCGGAGTATAGCTTAACAGTTGTCATACTCAACTAGTGGATGTTCAACTTCATCGTAGTATGCGAATTATATCTGGAACACTACTTCCAACTCCGATCCAGTGGTTACGAGTGCTCAGTAATATCGCACCTCCTCATTTATCAGGAGACAGCAAAATATAGTTCATATTTGGTCCAGAATACAGAAGAATCGGACACTTCCAATCCATGATGACGTTCAACAGTTGGGCCCTTCTTGACTGAAATCCCACAAACCTGCATGGAAAACAGCCTTAGAACTAACAAACGGCAATTTCAAAGCCAATACTAGCTGGCAGACTGGGTGGACAAGAGGTCCTCCTCGAGGCATCGTACAAGTTGGGAGCCCACCTACAAAACTTACTGGTTTCATCTTGCCGAGACTTACCTTGAATAGACTCAATCCTATTAGATGTGGTGTGGGAAGAAGTGCTTCTGTCAGTGGCGGCCGGTAATAAGGCTGCAGTGTTGCACAACGACCAGATTAATTCAGGAAAAACAATTATTACCGTAATAATATTTTTAGTAATAAAAGCTGTACGTTTCCATTTATATGTAGGCTATAGGGATTCATAATTTTGTTCTTTAAAACTTCATATTCTAGATTGGGTTATGAACTAGCACGTGAACCATTCCTGATAGCAGAGCGATTTCTATGCACAGACGCGATGTGTAATAGAAATTGAAGTGGATCGAACTGTTTAACGCGGGGTGCAACCAATCGATTAGCAGTGCATGGCTTTCATCATAAGATGTGTAAAAAGATAAATGTTCACAAGCCGGATGACCAGTGTGTATGTAACCTCTGTGAACAAAATGTGAACGATACCACTTCGTAAAATGCCAGGAGAGAACTATGACGCTAAGTGATTACAGTAAATTATAGATCTTTATTGTTTTCACATCAGTGTATGAATTCTATGGCCTTTCAAATGAAATATATATTATTATTATGATTTTGTTCTTTAATAATTCAGGAAATCTTAGAGTAAATTACTGAGAACTGACTGAGAAACCGAAGCGTGCCAACTGTCTAGGAGCGCTCGTCCGTTTGGTCGCTGCCAGGCCCGAGCACCGACCAGATCTCAATAGTGAAGGGTATGGCAGAGTAAATCCTATCCCAACAGTTAATTCGGCTGGTCGTTGCCCGCTGATTGCAACAAGGGAGCGGATGGAGACACCGTGATGCTCCGTCAACTGCCGATACTATGTCTTGCAATGTAATTTGCGCGTTCTTTCTCGCCCTCGTATATACAACTTACGTTGTTTTGTTCTCGAGAAGGTTTTCATGTAGACTAACTTATAATCTATTTAATCCGATGATAATGTGATGTTCTCTGAACTGTGACATTCGTGATGAATGAGGTACCGTACATCCGTTTTACCACGCAATTGAAAACAGTTTTCTCTGATATCAAGCAGTCTTTTATCCTACACCCCCCTCCTTAATGAAAAAAGTCAACACCCAGAACAATTATCCACCAGCCGCCACTGGCTTCTGTACTACATACTTGGGGTTCGAAAAATTCGCCATACTGTGACTGTGATGTCATTCCGCAGACATTGGAACACATAGTGTTTGATTGTTCCTGCCGAGCGTTTCCGGGGCGTCTGGAGGATTTAAATTGTGCTACTCCAGAAGCAGTGAATTGGTTAAATAGACTGGATGTTGATCTGTGATATTTTCAACTTTAACAGTCATATGTCTTGTTGTCATATTGTTCGGATGTTTGTGACACTGTATTCATGACTGTTTCTTTATTGTGTTAGCATCATACGATAAATAAAATAAATAAATATTGTCACTAACTAGCAAATCATCGCGGTGTATATTCTTGAGACACTTCTTATTAATGCTATAGTCTTAAGCACTTCAACATCTGCAGTAAATGACGCAATGCCATCGATCGACTGAGCAATCATCACACAAACGAACCAGTCCATACTAAGCGTATTATCACATACTTACATACGATTGCAGTACATTAACGTGAACTGGACTTTACAGACATATTGAAGACACTAAAAATTACAGATGGGCAATAGTTTATCCCAACTTTCATCAAACGTATCTAATCAAAGCCAATAGTGTATCCCAGCAACGAATGTAAACAAACAATATGTCAGGCTACGGCATACGCCATTTTCACACTTTCGATACCTGCATTAAGGTCTGAGTATTGTAGTTGGTCTTGGTTGAACCAATATATCAGACCGTAATAGACGTTTTTAGTGATAACGTCAGGCCCGTTGCTAGGGAGCCCTCAGGATTCCAAATATCCGTTGCTAAGGGAATAAGCCCATTTGATTAGCATACAGGCGGTGCAAGCACGTTGTTATTTTAGGTATTTATTGCTTTCCGGGTGGAATTAATCGCTCATATAGATTGAAAACTGTAGTGTAAAGTCATAAAATCTATTTGGTAAAGATTGCGTTAAGGCTATCCGAGATCAGGGAGTATTTCTCAGATGAACCTTCGCTTATGAGGAAAGGTGAAGATGCTGTTAATTACGCCATATCGAATCCGTAACATATCTTGGATATACCGGTACTGTAAGTGCTTCTTGCGTGGTCGTGTCTGGTTCGACAAGGCTTTGCTGAAGTAGGCCACTACTCTCTCCTCGCCGTCCATTATTTGCGACAGGATTCCCCCTATACCAAAATCGCTGGCATCGTTATCGACGATGAACCTTGTTCCAGGTCTGGGGTAGGCCAGTAGGCGCGGTGCACAGTGCCTGCTTGAGTTGTTCAAAGGCACCGTGGCATTCTGCTGTCCAAGTGAAGAGTTGGTCCTTCTCAGTCAGTCGATGCAGTGGTTTGGCGATGTCGGCGAATCCTCTCACGAAGCGACGGTGCAGAGTTCCAGGAAGCTTCGTAGTTGGGACTTGTCCTTCGGAACTGGCCACTCCATCACAGCTGCCGTCTTCTCTGGATCGGTACGCACTCCTTCCTCGGAGACGATATGCCCAAGGTACTGGACCTGCTTCTGGAAGAGCTGACACTTCCTGGGGCTCAACTTCAGCTGGGCGGCCCGTAGCTTCATCAGGATCTCCTTCAGGTTGCTGTAGTGCTCCTCGAAGCTTCTCCCCAGAACGATGTCGTCGTCTAGGTAGACCAGGCAGGTCTTCCATGTAGTCCCCTCAGAATGGACTCCATTAGCCTTTCGAAGGTCGCAGGGGCGTTGCACAGACCGAAAGGCATGACGGTGAACTGCCAGAGCCCGCTGCCCACAGAGAACGCAGTTTTCTCGCGGTCCTTAGGGTGGACCTCCACCTGCCAGTAGCCACTCTTCAAATCCAAGGTGGAGAACCATCTTGATCCTGATATGGTGTCGAGCGTGTCGTTGATCCGGGGTAGTGGGTAGCTGTCTTTCTTCGTGACGTCGTTCACCCGCCTGTAATCCACGCAGAACCTGGTAGAGCCGTCCTTCTTCTTCACTAGCACGACCGGAGAGCTCCAAGGACTATGTGATGGCTCGATCACCCCCCCTGCTCCATCATTTCTTCCACCATCCGGTCGACTTCAGCTTGCTTGGCGAGCGGGACACGTCGGAATGGGGCCCTAATCGGTGCGCTGTCCCCAACGTCGATTCTGTGCTGGACCAAGCTCGTCCTGCCAAAGTCTTTGCTCCCCACGGAGAAGACATCCTGGAATTCATGTAGCAGGTCCCGAAGTTGGCGTGATTGTTCCTCGTCTAAATGGTCCTGGGATCCTTGGTACAGCTTCTGTAGTTCTTCTGGCAGGGCGCGTCTTCTTCGGTTGTCCGTCTGCAGGTGTCCGTCCGTCGTGTCTGTGATGCGGGCAATCCAGGTAACGGGCTCGCAGACTCCTAGGTTGGTGTCACGGTGAACCGTAATATCGCAGTCGTTCAGGTTGGACAGGCGGACGTACGGCCGAGGCGTCGTGTTGATGAGGGTCTTGGCAATTAGCAATCCTTTCGTCTGGATGTCCTCATATTTTGGCTCGATGACAGCCGCCACTCCCTCAGCAGTTCCGTCGACAATTACGGCAGCGCTGACCTCCGTCCTGGCGGGAACGTTGACGTCCTCTCTCAGCCTTACTCGTCGTGCAGTGACGGCCTTGTGTGCTGGTTGCAAAGCAAGTTATTCACCTCCGTAGCGGAGAGTGTTTGTGCTCAGGTCCAAGATGATGTTGTTCTGGTCCAGGAAGTCCAGTCCGATGATCACATCGCTTGCTACATCAGCCACGAGCACTGGATGCTTCACCGTCCGCCGACCAATGACGAACTCCAGTGATGCTTCGCCATGTACCGATGCGGTCTCTCCAGTCGCGGTTATTAGCTGGAGGTTCCTTTGTGTGGGTTGCACTCTCCACTTCGGGATCACGGTGGGATTGACGATGGTCCTCGACGCTCCCGTATCGAACAGCATGGGCCAGCTCACTCCGTTGACGACTCCATTGACCATCAGGCTGCTATTGTCCCTCCGTAACTTCGTTACACGAACTTGGACTGCCGGGGCTTGGCGACTGTCACAAGCCAACCTTTGCCCCCCAAGGCTGGCTAATACTCGTTTCCCTGGGACGCGCGGTTTTCGGACGACTGATTTTCCGTCGGATACCCTCGGCGGCGGCGATCACCGCAGTCCTTGCTCAGGTGGCCTTTCTTACCGCAGGTCCAGCAGGTCGGTAGCCCTCTTCCGGGCCGCCTCTCCGGTTGTCTTCCGGCTGGGTCGTTGCTGGTGGTGCCGCGACTATCGAAGAAACGGCTTAGCGCCTCCATTAATTCGTCGGCCAGGGGCTTGGTCTCGTTGGTTTTTACTGGTTCGTTGACGTCCATTTGACGCACCCGCGCGTGCATTCTGGATGCCTGTTTTGCTGTCTCGAACTCAAGTGCGTGGCTCAGCGCATCGGCCAGGGTCTTATTGCGCGCGAGTCGCAGCGCCTGTTGAGTGTCCGAGTCCCGTAGCCCGTCGGTGAAGGTCTGCGTCGCTATCTGCTCCAGAAAGTCGGCCGGCGCTGTTGGGTAGGCGAGCCTTACGAGGCGTGCGATGTCCATCTCGAACTCCTGCAGGGTTTCCGCGTTCTTTTGTACCCGGGTCCGGAGCTGCATCTGGTAGGCCTGCTGAAGATGGCTATCTCCATATCGGGACTCCATATGGGCGATTAGTGAAGCTTAGTCCTGGGATCCAGTCGGGATGGCCTGAAGGACGTTAAGGGCGTCCCTTCTCAGCGCTACAATGAGAGCTGTAGCCTTTTCCGTGCTGTTCCAGTTGTTTATGGAACAGGCTGCCTCGAACTGACGTAAATAGGGGCTCCACGGGACCTTTCCGTCGAAGGTAGGGGGCGTCACTCTGCTCTGTCCCGTTCCTGATATTCCCGGTGTACCTGTGGGCGGGCGTCGGCGCAGCTCGGCAACTTCCTCTTGAAGAGCGTTGAATCTCGCTTCCATCCCCGTCGACGGGCGTTGGTTCAGCTCAGCAATTTCCTTTTGTAAAGCGTTGAATTTTCTTCCACCCCCATCAGTGGGCGTTGGCGCAGTTCGGCAACTTCCTCTTGTAGGGCGTCGAACTTCTTTTCTACTGCTGTGACTTCCTCACGTAGGCCCTGGCAGACGGTGTTGACTTCCTGACGCAGACCCTGTTCCAATTTCTTTTGACTTTCCTGTAATTTCGTCAGCAGACATTCTTCCAGATTTTTCTGGCCATCCAGAAATTTGGCCGTTAGGTCCTCTGCTAGCTTATTCTGACCGTCTTCTAATTTGGAAGTTAGGTCCTCGGCTAAACTTTTCTGGCTGTCTTCCATCTTCTTCAGGTCCTGCGCTAACTTATTTTGACCGTCTTCCATCTTCTTCTGGCCGTCTTCTAGCTTCTTCTGGCCGTCTTCTAGCTTCTTCTGGCCGTCTTCTAATTTAGCAGTTAGGTCCTTGGTTAAATTCTTCTGGCCGTCTTCTAATTTGGTTTCCATGCCACTTAACTTTCTAGCAATACTGACAATTGCGCTTCCATTTTGGTTGTTTGTCTTGTTAAGGGCACTCACAGGAAAATTGAAAAAAAAAATGGCATGCTGTGTTTTGAAACCAGGACCGTCAGGTGTTGTAGTTGTGCTTGAGTTCGTAATCCGGCTTCTGACACCAGTTGTTAAGTGCCACCCCCTAGTGGCAACTCCATCTCTTTCCTATATCTTTGTGCTACTTCATCCTTTATTCATTATTGTATATACCTTTGTATTCCTTTATTCTTTACTCATTATTTCCTATACTTTCGCGTCATTTCAACCCTATTCTTCACTTCCTATATCTTTGCGCTACTACTTCCTTTATTCAATATTGTCTATACCTTAGTATTTCTTTGTGCTATCGGCCCTTCCATTGAAGGACACTCACGTGAACGGTATGGACCGTTCCTTTATGCTATCGGCCCTTCCATTGAAGGACACTCACGTGAACGGTATGGACCGTTCCTTTATGCTATCGGCCCTTCCATTGAAGGACACTCACGTGAACGGTATGGACCGTTCCAATCGGGCGTATGCATCTGCGTAAGACCGCATTCGGTGCTTATATATTGCCATCTAGGCAATATCAATATATTCCTCCCCCTGGGGCACAACCAGAGCGCTCAACGGTAGTTGTAACCTCGGCCAGGGAGAGAACCGTAGTTTCGTCGTATATTTCAATTTTCAAATATCATGGGTGGTACCCTCCGGGGGTATCAACAGAGGAGAACATCGGTGTTATAGTCTGGGACAGCTTAAATGAGTTACTAGATCAAGACAGGGTAAGCAACATTAACAGCCGTCCCCTATGCCTACGTAAATGTTGGTTTATGGTTGCATTTCTTGAAGGTAAGTTGTTTTCAGGTGCGAGCACATTGTCGCCAACCCTGCTTAAAATCCCGCCATCTCCAAAGACCATAATACCAGTAAAATTGCGTACCACACAGTTGCCGACATATTTCTGGCAATAACTCGCAGAATGCATTTTTCACAAAGTCAGCCAACATTATAATTACGACTGTAACTAATGACTTATTATTTAAATAATTTCACAGTTTTCTTTGGAAATTCAAGTCTAATGAAGTTGTAACAAGTTGTACAAGGTAAGTACTAGTAATATACATCGATTAAAACAGTTTATACAGTTATTATAGACTCTTGATATGTGTGTGTCAAATCCACGTCTGAGATGTTTCGAAGCTTTTATTTAATTAATTTTTGGATAAATTCTTATTTAGATTTCATCATGACGCCTAAAAATACGAGAACAAGATTGGAGATGGATTGGAGTAACTCTACAAAGATCACTACAATTTAAGTAAGTAGGCCTAGCCTAGACCTACACAATTTAAAGTACAGAGTTATTTAATCGTTGTTTTATTTATTTTTATATTCAGTCAGAGCACAAATAACGTAATAAAAAACCTTAATGGTCTTGGGAAATTTTGAAATAGTCTTCCGACTGCATTTTCCGTATAGGCCTAATTTAAACATAACCTAAAATATAGCCTATGTAAGTTCTCTCTCGGGAATGTATTCTTAGGTTCAATTCGCCTTCTAATATAGTAATGTATATTATTCTCGACTTCCAAATGCCGTCAGCCGTAATATTATAATACATTGCACATGTAACTCTTAACCTTGGAAGTAGGCCTAGTCCACAGATTACCTACTACTAGGGCCTAGTCTATGAATCGTACTCGGTTGGTGGTAGTGAATGTATTGGTGATTATTTATGAAGCTTATAACTTATGTACTTGGCTACTGACCTATAGCCTACTTAGCAGTAGGCAGATAAAATATTTATATTAGGCCTATTCTTATTTGTTTCAGTCATGGTTGCGACAGAGTAGTGTGATGCCCTTCAACGAACTTCAAGGGTTGTGCAACAGGAATCAATCATCATTCTGAAGAGCCATATACTCGCATGTGCATGGTATATGCACTGCGCTAGAGTCACATATGCAAATTTTCAGAGAATACCAACAATAGCTCATAGCTCTCTTTTAGTTCTCGACATAAGTTACTGCGCCACTGAATGTCTGGGTGAAAATTACTGATGTACTAATGTTGGGTGAGACAAAGTCATTGTTCGCTACTTGGTTAGATGACACGGTTTGGGCGAAGCCACTGGTTGCAATAAGTTATAAATATTGGTCGCAGCTATAGCCTACTTGTATTATTAATTCTGAATGAAAGTAGAAAGTGGCTTATACACCTGCATCGGACATGATTGTGACTGTATGCTGTGATGGCTGCGCTAGAATTAGTAGCACACAGGTAACGATATTTGTAGGCTATACATTATACGGTAATAGAAAACTAAAAATTTCATAGATCTTGCAGGCCTATACTACACAGCTTGGACATTGGACGTGAATAATGAAATAAAAGGCAAAACCATTGGTCTGGATAAAGATTATTGATGCTTGACTACCCCCACTGTGCATGACAAAAACCAGGGGTGTTATATATTAGCTAACGCGGCCCGCGTTACCTCAATTTTTCATATTAAAGCATTGTTGTTGTTTCTTATGGCTAGCCCAGATTCCAATCCATCAGCTTTCTTGCATTCCAATAGAGTTGTGTGAGGTTTCCTGAAGTTCTAGCAGTCACATCAAGTTTGTTGCAATGTGGCAGGTGCCCCTTATCCATTTTACTTCCAGGTTCGTGACAAAGTGTGCATTTTTCAGATCTCAGGATGTCCCAAATAGGATCACGACTTATATAGATGGAATTCCAGCTGAGTCTGCCATTTTCGCTGTTAATTATGCACAAGTACAGTATTGCCAATCCCACACTTACGGGACTACTTTGTATAAGCGTGGTACCATGAAACAAAATAGCGCCAAGTTTGAACCAGTTCGCAATGGATTGTGCAAGCTGTTTTTGTCTAAACCAATAATTGTTAATTCATTAGGCCTTACCAACACCCCTGGATTTTGTCACGCACAGTGGGGGTAGACACGAATCAATAATTTTCATCCAAACCCATGGTTTGTGCCTAGACCAATAACTTTTAGGCAGTGAGGCGCTGTTTTTTTCCCGATCAGTCGAAACATGACATTCTTGCGATCAGCGTTCATTACAGTGGTAAATACTGTTCTACATACAAAACAAACCTAACCTGGGGCTTATGCCCAGACCTCCTTGCTTGTAGTGCAATCGGTAATTTTCGTCCAGACAGTCGTCTAAACAAGTAGCGACCAATGGTTTCGTCCAGTCAGTCGTCTAACCAAGAAGAGCTCGTTTATTTCTTTCTCTCACATAATTACAACATTACATGTGTCGTCTAATGTAGGCCTATTTAGTATCGGATATGTTGGTAACTAATGACGTCAATGTGATCGCTCACTGCGGCAGTTTTACATACCAAATATGCTGTCGTACATGGCTGCGGTTGTTAAATATACAATAAATAAAAACACATGTTTAAGTGATTTAGCACATATATCCGGTGCAGAAGTGATGAAGGTTAGTAGTTACAATTGATAATGTCCCCCCCCCCTCCCGCCAGAAGATGAAATAAGGTATGAAAATGATATATTATCAAAGTGAAAGCAAAAAGAAAAAAGAGTGATACATGGTACAGAATTAATCTGAAATTTCACTACAGTATATGTCGTTTTATAAAAGGGCATAGCGGGTGGGTTACAGACAGCTAAGGAGAAAGCATCTATTAGGACATCACTTCCATAATCATTATTCATCATTACACAAGGTATTTAGGCTAAGTTAAGTATTCTACTTGGTTCATCACTCCTGAAGTGTTACCTCTATAACGTATGTCGTTTTGCCTTGAACATTTTTGGTTGAAGTCAGGCTATTATTTTATTTTAGAATATGCACTGAAAATTTGATGTAATCAGCGTAACCGCAGCCTTCGTAAAGAGGTTTACGCAGGCCAGCGCGTGTCCCATTTTTGAACAGCTGACTGCGGTTGACTGTAGCGTTGGGGGTCTGCACCACTAGCGCTGGCCAACAGCGGGGCGCACTTGAACTCGGTCAGTGATAACACTATGTATTGTATTCGTCATGATAATGCTATTATTATGATCATGTAGAAATGAGTGGAAGTGTAGAGGACGTACCCATTCGCGACAACGCTGCCTCAGTTCAATTCCCTCTCATATATTCCGCTCTCGCAATTTAAATAACTCAGCTCTCCACAGAAAATTGTTTTGTGTTGGTATCTTATAATTATAATTTTCAAGATATTACTCCGTCGATAAAGCTTGCCTTTCAACGCCTGTACTTAACTCGTCAATTTCTCAGTGAATTCATTGAATTTTCTACAAGTGGCTTTTAATGTGCCGGTTGATGAGAGGTCAGGAGACTATTCTACCAACCATCTCGCGTTGTGCGGCTAGCATTTTTTGGCAGTTGGTCCAGGTTCAATTTCCAGCTCTGCCAAGAAATTTTAATTTTGGTCTGAGGGATGGAACAAGGCACACTCAGCCTCATGAGGCAAAACTGAGAAAAGGAGGGTTCGATTCCTATCTTAGCCATCTTGGAAGTGGTTTCCACGCTTCTACTCCTGGCAAATGCCGGGATGGTTCCTAAATTAAGGCCATGGCCACCTCGTTCCCAATCCTCATCTGAATAATAAATGCACACACTAATCCAGCCATCACAATTACACAGGTTATCAGACAAATTCCACATGCCCAAGTACACATATCTACATGACCATGATGTCACAAAGCCCCAAAATCAACCAACTGCTGCTTTCTACCATTCAAAGACGAAATCTTCGAGTTGCCATTAATCTAATGCCCCTAAAATCCACGACTAGTTCGAATGTTTTTAGGCCTAAGCATTGGATCAACCATCTTCTTGCATCTCAATAGGGATTTGCCAACAAGCTTTCAACAGCTTGTCTCAATTCTGCCTTCATATATGTAGGCCTATTGGCAACTCCAGCTATCTGATATGACATCTAGCGGTAAAAATTAGAAACTTACCAAGTAGGGTACATTTGTCACGTGGTGACTGTTTGTATATGGTTTCTTGTATTCGTAAGCAGATCGAGGTAATTTATTCGTGTCTTTATACATAAGTAATAAGTTTTACTCGTTGATGGAGTGTAAAACGAGTAAAAGCAACGTATATTGCTCAGTTTACGGCTGTAAGTCGATGCATAAATGAGGGCTGCGGATATAAGTTTTCATCACTTTCCAAAAGATGTAAATAGCAATAGCCAAAGGGTGACGATACCAAATAAATACGGGCAACAGGGGCGGGTTGGACCACTCACCACTACACTCACTGACGACAGGACGGGTTGTTCACTGTTTACGCCGAGCCAAGCCGTACCAAGACAGCTAGGCCTACACCAGCCGACTACAGCCAAGCTTCATCAGTCAGGTATCCTTCCCCCTCCCTAGTTCATTTCCAATTACCCTACCAATCGCCATCACCTCGCTATGCGATATCCGAGCCATTCCACTACGAGTCATATTGTGCCCAATCAGTCACGGCAGTCTGGCATCGAACTCAGGTCTCATCAGAGAAGACCAGGCACATGATTATGCCTAGAGTCGAACCATTAATCTCTGAGGGGGAGCAATTACAGGGAACCCAAAGAGCAATGAGAGGTATACTGAGATATAATAATGTAGCATGATTTCACGATCTATATGTGAATATCATAGCAATTTAAGGTAAAGAATTGCAACCAAATGCAAGAAAATATACGTGTTCTAAGCATATAAGAACGAAGGAGGCTAGTTTGGCATTTTACAAATTACACTTGGCAAGTGGGTGGTAACCCTAGGCGCCGAGCGGACTATTTACGTCTGGACCGAGAAGACAGCCCAATATTAATGACTCGGGTATTCACCACTTGACAACGAGGGAAGCTATGGTGGGAACGACTGCACACGGAAATTAATTAATTACCGCCAAGTGGAGCAATGAGATGGTGTGAAATGTACACCCAGGTGAATATATTCATGGAGGGGTAATTTAGGAGTGATTTTTCACCTAAATTAATGCCTGTATCTCTAAATGAACGAATTACAACCTAGCCTACGCTCGAGAGGAGTGATTTGCTGACCAGGCAAGGGGGAATTACCACGATGGCGTCCCCACGCGCTGAACTAAGGCAATTAATTGTAATTAATTGGCCGAAGCGATCGCCGGCACGCGAACGGTTATGAAACCTCCACACCTAATTGAACAAGGTGTATATGTCATTTCGGCTGAAGAGGTATTATTTCAAGATAGGAGTCGCTCTCACATGTCCAGTGGACTATTTTGTGCGAGAAACCTTTATATAGGAGGAGTAAGGCAAGCCAAGCCAGTTGTTCTCCAGTCTTCACCAGTTCGTCTCAAGTTATTCAGCAGCATACACGTAACTTATACGCCGCCAGTGAGCGCGCCAAATGTTAAAGTATAAACGCTCAGCCGTTAAAGAATAATGGAAGCAAGTCATACAGCTTCATAAGTGTAATCATGAAGTGCGTCGAAGTTAATTTAATATAGATATTTATCTATTATCTGACGCAAATATAAATTCGCCACAGCGAAAGTATAACTTATAATGTTTGTGAATATTACACATACCAGGAGGTACTGTCAGTGTTGAATATGACATTATCAGCAGGATCACTACAATGATGGGAGCTTGGGGAAGCATCGCCACTTCATCTTGACAATTAGCTGAACGATGTTGCAGGTGACGAGGACCGAACGTCCGTAAACGCTGTTAGATTTCACGAAGACCAGCGGTTGGCGTAATCGCATCGCATCTCTGAGATCAGGCGTAGGAGAAGTCCGATTTAAGGATCAACCTGTGAAATAGTGAATAAGTGTACATAAATTGTGTAATAGTGATTTAAAAGTGTTCATGTGTATAGTGATTAATATGCATTGTGTGAAAGTGAATGAGGCCACTGATAAGAGTATGTTTATCAGGTGGAAAATATGTGAAATTAAGTGTTGTGAAAAGTATAACATGATGGCTTAAGTCAAGCATCATGGTGGGTTGCAGGTTGAGCTGCTGGCACTATCCAGCGAAAAGAAAAAGTGAGTACCAATTCATTATGTTATTATAAATAAATAGTTCACCATATAACGATTTTATCACTTTGAGACTAAAATGTCACAGTCACTTACTGAACGAGTTTTCACCACTCGTCTTGAATAAAATATGGCTTGGAAGGTGATTTGTTTAAGGCCATTCAGGCCAAAAATAGTGATGAATGTAACGGTAACGTTAAATTAATGATAATAATAATAATAATATGGGGTCGGCAACAGTAAAGTAATAGGCATTTTTGGCCTAAATAATGTTCAAATTGTGTCATGTCTAATATAAAGATACTGTATTTTGGTAAACAGTAAGAAAGTAATGTGGAATATAGCGAGATACGAGAATTTTTCAGTGTCAGTGAAATGTTGAATGAATATTTGATATGGTCAATCCTTAGGATTATATTTGAGGACCATTAAAGTAAAGTAAGCCAGTAAATTCATACCTTGTTGTTAAGAGCTATTTAGAGCTTTGGCTTAAGTATTATTACAGAAAGAACGCGGGTGTCTTAATAATTGAGTCATCTATGTGAAATATTGTTTGAAGCCGCATATCGCGTGCAGAATTAACGTAGAATCCAGTGATTTACGTAATAAATAATTGCGGGGACCAACTAGTATAGCTTGCGCGTTAGGTGAGAAATTGGCTAAATCTACGAGTGAGTATCGCCCTTGAGCATACTGTATTATTCGCAGCGAATTGGACAGAGTCTGTCTGTTGCCATCGCTTGCATGAATTATGGCCACGATTGAGATCCGTTGAGACTCCGTGAGCATGTATATGAATGATCTACCCTGAGAGGTGAGGATCATATTCTTCGTTTAGGATACGCAGATTTCCTTATATATTATTGTGACAGCTGCTGGCGAAAATCTTGGATTTTCGTTATGATGCGCGTCTAAAGCCACAGTATTCACCATAGAACGGCAAGGCTATCACCAGAGTCATCCCCAGCCATGAATGTTAATAAGGAGCCAAGTTGAGCCCAATGCACTAATTATAGGTGTTAAATAATTAAATGACTCAATTACTTAGGAGCCACACCTAGCGTAACTTTACTGTACTGCAGTTGTAAACAAATCTGACCTTGACAGCAGATGAGGGAAGTGGGGGAATAGACCACTTCTGCGGCAGCCATCTTGGCTAGCCTGCTGGAACGAATTTTATTGCCTGCTGGGGGAAGGGGAAGGTCGGTCGACCAGTCCTTTAAATGAGGGTCACAGTAGGACACTGAAGAATCACGATATTTCAATATGCAATTATGATAGGAGTGTTTTGATGATGCCAATTGAATTGTATGATGTGTTGCAACACACATACGTTATTGGATCAAAGATATCGGATAATATTTGGCCCAGTTATTCTCTGAAGAGGAACGCTGAACCAAATAAATTGTTAGGCATCTTTTTAGAATGCATTTTGCCAGTTCACACTAAGTTATGCAGACGGGTATGTGATTTCTAAGAACATGACACGTTTGTAACGATATAAGCCCGACAAGACCCAGAAAAATCGTTGTATGGTGAAACTATAAAATATTCTATCCATGTTTATTTTGGAAGGGATAAGGACCACTTTTCTTAAAGCGTTCATAATTGACGGAAAGAAGGAAGATGATCCACACGACACAACAAATATTTGTTAATTAATGCAGAAAATAATGAATTTATGCTAATTAATGTAAATGCCGTAAGGAACGGAGAAGTGTTTTATTAATGTCATTTTGAGGTGATATGTGACTTTTGGTGTTATGATACTCCAGTTAAGTAATTATGTCACATGATGAACACTATGGAAACCCATTGAAGTCTGAAAAGTATCGATGATAGGATGCTAGAATTAGATTTGAGTGCAGTATAGCACTATTTTATGAAGAAAACTCACAAGATCACCCTATTTTATTTGTGGGAATTAAATATAATTTGTCCTTTATTTGTATTTGTTGTTATAGCCATGATTTTAGACCAGTAAATACTTGATTTTAGGAACATGTTGTGTATTTCATGTAGAGTAGTTACCTGGTAGACTCAAATCCTGAGCATGTGGTCGTATGGTGGGCAGGAACGTCCCATACCTCGAAAGACCGTGAGTTAGTTGGGATACGAACACATGGTCCATATGATGACAGTTGGGTACAATATAGGCCTAATTTGACATCGCAGGGTAAATATCTACTCTGCGAGAACCTGCTACCAGTCCGATATTCTACACCAAACCCACCAGCTAACCATCTAAATCAAGCAATTCCTGTGTCCCCCGAGCTTTAATACAAGTTAAACTCATCCCTTCGCCCTACCAAGCAGCAAATAATTTCTACAGTCTATGGTACAGTGAGCAAACTCAAATATAGCTTTTAAAGTAACAGCGCCATGACTCGACCTGCTCAAAAACAGATACCAGCAGACAACCGATGCTTGATAATATGCAATTGACACATAAAATCCAGTGGAACACACAAATTAGATCACGTGTATCGCACAGTTATACATATATACAATCAAAAATAACACTGTCATTATTTTAGGGACCACACGTACTGATTATAACCGAAAAATAAAAAGTGTTCCATATCAAACGCGTGTTATTGAGTATTTTTATCCTACTTATCCAGACCGACCGCAGCGCCCCAAGTGTTAGTTTGAGTTGCCAATACATGCAAGAAATGAGTACGGTACTTATCAAAAATAAAGAAATAATAAGCTAATATGTACCCTACTATTATATTTCTCTCCTACTCCTAAATCCTTCTCTGAACACTCATCTTAAAACAGAATGGTCTGCATTTTTGGACTAATTATAAAAATATAGCCTATAAGAAGAAATGAACATGCTCATCTTTAGCTCCCTGGCGAAAATAATTGAGTAAGTATTATTGTTTCTGTCCTTATGCATTTTATACGATGCTTTAAAATCAATCTAGAAGAGATAATTTAAGTTAACTTCACTACCATAATACTGCTTAAGAGTTACTGTCGAGGACTGATGACCAAGATGTCCTTAACTTGAGCAAGGACTGCTTCACAACTTCATGTATAACGTATTTTCGTAAAAGAGCCTTTACTTAGTTTGGATCATTTGCGATACGTGTTACATGGATGTGTGTGCTGACTTTTTGGTGTTAAATGATGTAAGTTGGCAACACCAAATGTGGCGGCCATGTTGGTTTTCTAGTAACTTATTTAAGGTGTCCTGGACTATAGATACCTCGGCCCGGGGGATCATATATTCATTATTTCATTATACCATTACTATATCATTTCATTCCTTCCTTATTTCCTTATTCCCTTATTTCATTATACCATTTCATTATTATATTCTTTCATTATTTCCTTACTTCATTATGTCATTATTCCCTTAGTTCATTGTTCCATTTCATTATTATATTCTTTCACTATTTCCTTACTTCATTATTTCATTATTCCCTTAATTCATTATTCCATTTCATCATTATTCAGTATGATTCATTGTCATTCATCTTTACCTGCCGTTGCAGGATTGGCCCCCGCTATGGAGCATTTACTTAATCTTACAGGCTAACTAACGTCAAGTCATATGGGTCGTCTTGGGAAGGAGGATCTATCCTGTCCGATGTGGGGGTAGTTAATTCCCTCATCGAACCATCAAGCCTCCATCCGCAGGTATAGCTTAGACGAAGTTAGGGCATAAAAATGGGTATAACGGACCCTGTGCTAGGGGAGACAGGCTAGGTACGTCCTCTAACACAGGCGCTTGCCCACCCTAACACGTCACCACTATGACCTCCCGTCGGTCGTCAACGTCGAAGTCATATCATGTCAGGTCCTGGGCTCTCCTTGCCCTCAGTCCTGTGTACAACTTACCAATACCTATTTTCCCCTGGAAAATAGGGTCACATCGATCATAGTGCACCGTCGTGCACAAACCATGAAAAGGGAGTGTCAAGCGGTATTGTGTTGTGTAGGGTGTCATAGTTATACGGGGGGGGGGGGGATGACTGTGGTGGCACATTGCACTTTAGTTGCGCCTGGCTTGTCGGATAACCAGCTAATGTCAGCTGCGTATAATTCCCTCTCACATGTTAGTGGGTAAGTTAAGGATTTGGAAAAGTATTCCCGTTTTAATGGGTAGTTGTAAGCATGTTAGAATTTGTAAGTATCGGGTAAATGGATGGTAAGATTGGTCCAAGGAATTGTGGTCCTATGGGGATGTTGGGAAACGTTAAGTGGTAGGATCTCTCGACGACCGGTGTGGGTGAGGATTTTATTGGTTAGGAACTGGGTGTTCAGCGTGGTTGTTAGATACCGTGCTGAAGGAGGTAGGGTGGCATTTATGCTCTAATCTGGCATGCAGGGTAAAAATGTTGGTTATAAAAATAAAACAATTCATGCACTGGTGTTAGCAGGTTATGCCTGGGACGCTAGGCTGTTAGCTTTAAAGTTCCGAATGTTGATTAACATTTAGCCATGAGCGATATAGCATGTCGTACACCCTGGTAATTGCATGATTACCAAGTGCCGTGCATTAATAGGGGACAATTGTACAAGTGTGTAATTGTAGAGTGTTAATATGTATATTGGGAGGGAGATGTGCTTTTAAGCTTGGACGCACTAGTCGCAATATATGGCATCTGGGGCCATAATAATAATATGAGACTGCTGTCTGTACTCGTAAAATATACACTCTAGACTTATATACTATGAAGCCTATATTCTAAAACTGGTCATCTAGGATTATTATATAATATGATCCCTTAACGTAGAGATTCTGTCTTATATGTATATATATATTCTAAACCAGGTTACATTTCAGCGCACTATATGTGTGGCCTAAGTCCTTCCTATAGGGGGGCTTATTGCTGCAAAAAATATTCTATCCGCCCTGCGGAAAAATGGGGGATCCATAAGTGTGTACTGCCATTCTATTAGTTGGAGGGATGGTATATATGAATGCCATCTATGTGGTAAACGGGGCTAGAAATTCCACTAAATGTTGTGTTTTGATGGTGGAGTTTAAGAGGGGTAAAATGCGCGGGGGGGGACATTAATGCGCTATAGCTGTAAATGAGTTTGCTCGTCCGAATCTGGAAGAGAATATTTTGTTCAATATCGCTCTACCGCGAATAAAATAAATTAAAACCTCCTAAGTGGGAAGTAGATTTATATATTTGTATGGTCACGGAGACCTGCTCGTGTTTTCGTATGTCGGATGGTGTGTCTATATAAGGGTGTATTCGAGGGCAAAAGTATACTAAAGCCCGCTGAAAGATAAAATACGGTGTATTTGTGTGACGCGGCGCTGTGTGAATATCACCGATAATACAGGCTTCTTGCCGTGAAAAATGCTGTCCCGGTGTTAAGTATTGAGGGATGAAGGGTGTGATCTGAAAGAAAAATATTTGGTTACCCTGCTGAGTATAGTATATTCCGAAAATCATATGTCGCGACCTCACTGTCGTTTGAATTCAGCGCGCAAGAGTATATTAATTATGGCTGCCCGCTAGTTACTCGTCACGTGAGAGGTGTGGCTTGTGATAACGTGTGTATACGGAAGGTATCAGATATCGGCTACTGCGAGGCGGTACTTAAAGTGCTGATTGGCTGGCGGGCTGCAGTAGTTCATGTTTATCGGGGCGCTACTCTGATTGGACCTGGGCGCTATGAGTGGGTGTAAAGCATGGCGCTTTGTTGTTATACAGTAAATGAACTGTCAAAAACACGTGTTTTGTGTCAAATGGAGTGGTTGTCATTTATGCATTGTCTTATGCTATACAGCCTGTGTATTATGTAATCTGGGTGTAGGCTATTGACTTCCCGTCTTTTTATCGGGAAACCACGCATGTCCTTCTGTTGGGGAACTCTAATGGGATTACACTGTCATCATAGCGTACTCAAATGTGGCAAATGATATATATATATAACTACTGTGCATCTTGTATACAATTTATGGAGTATGCTGGAGTGTATTGTGCATGTCCGGAAGCATATGGCGATTCCTTGTGAATGCAAAAATGCTATGTGTCATTCTGTAAAAAAGTGTTTCTGTGGTTTACTCCCGCAGTAATATGCTGGGTGTCAATCTGTAGACAAATGTTTCTGTGTTTTATTTCCACTTACTGCGGGAAATTGCAAAATGGTGTATATAAAAAATATTTAGTTTTTCTGTACTTAATTTACAAATTGTATTATACTGTACTGTGAATGTGTGGACGCATGTAGTGATTCCATGTGGGTGTAGCAATGTTGGGTGTCTCCCTGTAGGAAAAGTGATTCCGTGGTTTACTCCCGTCTACTTCGGGAAAATGAAAAAATAATGCGGGGTACAGTGATATGTATATGCATAGTGGATATTGTATTCCGCAATGTTGGACTGTCCGTGTAGTAGCATAATGGGCTACATTTACCTGACATTCTGCTGTATGGAAGTGAGATTTATACAGTGTATTCCCAGAACTGAATGTGTTGGTGTGAAGAAGATGTATTCCTATTTCGTATCTTATGTTTGTGGAATCAAGTGGATATTTAGTCTTTATATATTAAATAAAATCATTGGGCCTTTGTTAATTGTTATCTATAAAATTCGGCATGTCTATGTCTATGGTCGATACTTATTCCTTATCGTGAGCCTAGGAGGGTAGGATCTAACCTGCTCTTGACTTAATTACGCCTGAGGGACACGCAGAACAGCTATGGACCATCAACGTATTGGGTGCCGAATATATTTATAACTATGCGCTCATGGCTGATACTCATCCTATAGTGTATTGACCCAGGAAAGTAGGACTTAACCTGCCTTTGACTTAATTACGCCTTAGGTCTAATTTAGGACATTTATGGGCCATGGCGTTATTGTGATACTAATGGACATATATATAGGTATGTGCCATGTCGTGTCACGTTGCCTCAAAACGAAAATATGTAAGTTTAATATGGCCAATTTATGATTTTAACGCTAAGTGTGTATCTACTTTGTAGATGTGAATTAAAGGGGATCTATATAAGGATTTGTGGTCCTATTGGAGCCTTGTGGCACTTATGAAATTATGAAATTACTTATGAAATTACGAATATCATTTCGTCATATAGTAGATCATTATGAACAGTTTGTACTTAGCGTAAGGATGATAAATGGTTTCCTAAGTCGACTGTTAGAGGAATACCCCAATCCCCTAGATATTTCTAGGAGTCCAATCGGTCGTCGGCTAGGATGAGATGATTATAATTATAATTGTAATTTAAATGATTTCCCTGCTCCGTCGTCTAATATGGGAATTCGCCTCGTGGGAAAACTGTTCATTTTGTCTGTCTTTGTGACGGTACTTGGTGGTCAATGCCACTGTTAACTACAAATATAATTTAAAGATCCCCTGTGGGGAGAAAATATATATGGAAAGGAGTATGTGATAACGTCATGAGTGCTGTATATAACGTGTGAGTTTTGGAGTTCCGGCGTTTCGTGTGTCGAGAAGCTGTGTGCGCAGTTCTCGCATCCGGCATTGTATGCAGAGCGCGACTCACTGTCTATGTGCAGTTTGCAGTACTTAGTATGTGAAGTGATTTTATATGTATTAAAGAACATCTCTTGGATTGCAGTGTATGGGATATGTAATATGTATAAGTATAAGTCAACCTTATTCCCAGTGTTTCCTAACTGTTTGTTCATCTGACCTATATAGGCTGATGCTGTGACAGTATGATAACCTGTGTGATTGTATCAAATCCTATTGGCTGTAGTGGTAGTAATCCCCCTGTGTACTAGCGCAATTGTGTGCGGAATTATACTAAGTGTCGCTATACCCTGTCATTAGTGTTAATCTGCTTTGGCCTATAGGGAAAGCCGCTAACCTGTGTTGTTGTATGTCTACTTCTATGCCTTTGCTAAAGGTCGCTAATCTGCGTTAGTGTATGAGTATTGCGTTCCATTGGCGAAAGGCCGCTAACCTGTGTTCTTGTAGATGTTAGGCCTTTGTGTGTATGCACTGCGGCCAACCTGTGTTATTGTGTTATCTGTAACTCTGTATGTGCTTTCGCTACTGCTGGAGTAATGGCGTTCGCTATAGAAATTGTATTGTATGTTCCGTAATGTATTATGTTTGGCCCTATGTATCAACTTATTGGCCTATTCTGTGATAATGTATCGTATTGGCCTGTCATCCCGCCTTAATATGGGGTGACTGCTGGAATCCGTGCACTTTCTAATGTGGTGTAAGATAAAATGTTGTGTATTAATCTCCTAAATGTGGCCATTAGCCATGGGAGTGTTAGTCCCTCTAGTGTTATGGGAAATGTATGTATGCGCCTATCATTTATTACATCTGTCGGAATTTGTCATCGGTCGCTGCCGAAGGTATATATATAAACAATTAAGTTATTTATCGATGCTTATCAACTGTGTGCTGTGAGTATATTTGTGTGGGAAGGGTACGTTAATGTATCGTCCCTTGTGACAGGTGAGTTGATCTTTAGTCAGTCGCCTAATGCTCGTGACCGTATATGGAAATCTATGTGCGGTTAAGTAGGTTAAAATGTGCGTTCTTTATAAGCTTGTATGAATATAAAGTGTTTAGATATCTTTCTATGGTATAGGACTCTTTCCGTGGTTTGCTATGTGCCCTCCATTTGTGTGAATGACCCGTGTTACGCACGGCCATGTATGAGCGTGGTAGTCTACGTGACTGGTCGGAAAGAGCTGTTGCTTTGCATGGGTCGTGTAGTGCTGACTGAGCATTACGGCTCTAGTTACCTCCGTATGTCGGGGCAGAGGATTGACCTCGTTTGCTGAGCAATGTGTATTACATATGCAAGGCCTTGTCTACAATATATTACCTGTAAAGACATACCTGCACTGTACATATTATAAATATGGAACTATTATTAATAATGTTAAGTCGGTATCTCCTATTTGTAATTCTGCAACTGAAGACTACTTATGGTGTGGGGCCAAACGGGGATTGGTGTTGACCTCTGTTTCAGACTGTGGTTACTAGATGCCATAGTGCAATTGGCGCTATTGCCAATGCTTATTTGGCGTACCGTGTTCTTGGGGACTTAAGGGGAGTATGAGGCAACTGTACTACTAAATATATATTTAGCCTTGACCTGTCTTAAACTAGTGTGTGCGAACAGAATTCATAATCCTAGAAAGACATGAGACATAATAAATATAACCTGGTACACATTATTATATCATTTATAACTAAACATGCAAACTTATAATTAAGCTTGGTATTATGCACTGTGGGGAACTGTCGGTGACTGCTAGTTGTGTGCATGGCTACTATGAGCCATAGCGCATAGGGCGCTTGTTTGATTCATATGGTTCTGGGTTTGAGCTATGTGTGGGAAAAATATAGTTTAATCCCTGGTACTGATGCTTTAACGCTTTCGTTTCTTAGCCACGGAGGGTCGAGGTGTGGGGGTGGTTTTCCGGGAATGGTAGGGTTTCATACGCCGTACACGAACCGTATCCTTAATAATTTTGTGGTTGTGCTGAATGTTGACAAGGTAGTTTAGGTCCGAAATTTTCCTCTGGATTCTGAACGGACTTGTCCATTTCTGGATAAGGAATTCGGACACGTTTTTAATGCGAGTGGGTGACCATATCATAATGAGCTGTCCGGGTTTGTATTCCTGGTGTTTGTGAGTTTTATCATATGTGAGTTTTTGCCTGTTTTGTAAAGTGCGGATATTATGTCGCGCGGTGTCACGGGCTGTGCACAAATATTGCAACCTTTCAGCGTTGCTAGGGAGTGTATCCTGTGGGATGTAAATGTTGTCGATCGGACTGCGCGGATGGTATCCGTGTAAAAGAAAGTGCGGGGTGTGTTTGGTCGCCTGCGACACGGATGTGTTGTAACTAAATGTTACCGCAGGGAGGTAATTATCCCAGTCAGTGCCCTTGTCGTTAGTAAAACGAGCTATCGCACCGCCAAGGGTTTTGTTCATAGCTTCAGTTAATCCATTCGTCTGAGGGCTGAAACTAGTGGTTGTATATGCTCTTATGTGAAGTAAGTTAAGGAGCTGTGTAATGACATTAGATGTGAAAACTGTTCCTCTGTCGGATAATAATGTGTGGAAAATACCATACTTGGTAATGATTTCCAAGAGGAACTCTGCAATTTGGTGTGCGCTAGCTTTTGGGACCGCTTTGGTGATAATGTATCGGGTAAGGTACTCAGTTGCTACCAGTATGTATTTGTTACCTTTGTCTGATGTTGTAATTGGACCCTTTACGTCAGTACCTATGCGGTGGAAAAGTTCACCTACGGGGATGGGGTGGAGTAAGCCATGGGGTTTACCAGGTCGGTGTTTGTATCTCTGGCATGTGTGACAAGTTTTAATGAACTCTGTGATGTCATTTTCCATATTTTCCCAATAGTACTTATTGCGAATGCGTAAATATATTTTATGGACTCCAAAGTGTGCACCGTTAAGTGGTGGGCAGTGATATTCCGTCATGACGTGGTTTCGGAGTGTAGTGGGAAGGGCAACGGGTGTGACGTCAATTGTGGCCGTGGATTTGTACCTAAGGATATCGTCCTTATCAATAAAAAAATCTGCGTGATAAGCGGGCAGTTTTACTTTCTACCTGGTCGCGATTATGTAAGGCAATCCTAATTTGTCCCAACTGGGGATCGTTTATTTGCTCTTGTTTTATATCAATGTGAGTGACGGCAAATGTGGGTAAGGAGTCCCAGGCATGATTGATATCCTCGTCAGGTGGGTCGAGTACAGGTAGTCTCGAGAGACCGTCTGCATCAAGGTGTGCCTTACCTTTCTTGTGCTTAACTTCAAATGTGTAGTCATATAATTTAAATATGAACTTATTAAGCCGGGAATTGGGAATTTTTAAATTTATCCCAGTAAATAAGGCTGGCGTGATCCGTAACTACCGTAAAGTGGATACCATACAGATAGGTCCGGACGTAATTTACGGCCCAAGAGAATGCGAGCATCTCTCTTTCGGTCGCGGAATATCTGGTTTCTACCCGTGTAAGTTTACGGCTAGCGTATGTAATTGGGTGTTGTTTGCCATCATCAGCCTCTTGTAGCAGGGCTGCCCCGATGCCAAATTGGCTTGCATCCACATGTACGAAGGTGGGCCTACCTTCCTGAAAATGCTGGAGCAGGGGCGGTGTAGTGAGTAAGTGTTTAAGTTTATCGAAAGCCTCTCTATGTATTTCTGTGACTATAAAGGGCGTTTTCTCGTGTGTAAGCTCGGTTAGGGGGTTAGCTATCTGTGTAAATCCGTGAATGAAACGACGGTAATAACTTGCGAGGCCCAAAAAAGAACGTAACTGTTTAATGCTTTCCGGCATTGGAATGTCGGTGATGGCGGCGACTTTGGCAGGGTCAGGTGTGATGCCGTCGCGGCTAACATGTGACCTAGAATGTGGGCCTTCGTTTTTGAAAATTAACATTTGGATGGCTTTAGCTTCAATTTAGCGTGCCTAATCCTGTCAAAAGCTTCGTTCAAGTGTATGATGTGTTCTTCAAATGTTTGTGAGAAGACTGTTATGTCGTCTATATAGGTTAATACCGAGCGGTATTTGAGGCCCGCGAATGTCTTGTCTACCAATTTTTGGAATGTTTGACTGGCATTCTTTAAACCCATTGGGAGTACGCCGTAACCGAAGAGGCTGTTTTCGGTGACAAACGCCAACTTATGCCTATCGGGTTCATAGACAGGGATTGAATAAAATCCGGAATAACAGTCCATTATCGAGAAATATTTAGCTCCGCTTAATGTCTCTAGATAAGTGTCTGTGCGCGGTAGCGGGTAATTGTCACTCTTAATTAGTCTATTAAGGCGTCGATAATCTGTGCGAAACCTATGCGAACCATCGGGTTTACGGGCAAGGAGTACCGGAGCACTATAGTTGGACACAATGGGATGGATGTTGCCGGCTTCCAACATCTCCTGAATTTGTGTTTCTATAGCTTGTCTCTCCTTAGCGCTAACCTTGTAAGGTGCCTGGTGAATCGGAGCATCACTGGTCAATTCGACACGGTGGTGAATTAAGTCGGTCACTTCTAAATCGGCAAGGGAATGTGCAAAAATATCCTTATATTCTTCTAAGGGGTTTGCAAGCTTTCTATTCTGCTCTGGGGTTAGTGACTGTGTTTCCCCAGTGTCGGGCGTGGCTGTGTTAGCACTTGTGTTCCTTGGCGGAGATATGGTAACCAACGGAGAGACCTGGTGCGTGCGCGGGACTCGCTGCGCTCGTGGATTGTATGTGTTCCGGGCGTACGATATTGGGTGTGTAGGAATAAGGTCTCCGTTCACTAATCGTATTTCATTAGTGACAAAGCTAATGTTCGCTTCGAACTTGGCAAGAAAGTTCGTGCCGATGATACCTGGAACGGAAAGGTCTTTAATTACAAACATGGGATATCTAGTTTCAAAAGAACCTATCTGGAGATGTATATCGGTAGTGCCTAAGCATGAAATGGTTTTGGAATTAGCAGCCACAAGGCGAGTGTTGAGAGGCATCCTGTGTAAGCGCTCGCCGTTAATGTATTTACTGCTGACGCAGCAAATAGCTGACCCAGTGTCTAGTAAAATCTGAATTTTATACCCGTTAATTTTGGCCGGGCTAGATAAGGCTTTAATATTGTGTCAGTCCTGTGCAGTATACATGTTGTTAAGAGTATATGTAATGATCGGTGCTGTGGGATCTTGGGACGGTGAATTATGTTTATCGTTATTTATCGCGGCCTGCGAGACTGTGTGTTCTGCCGGTCTGTTATTTGTGTTACGCAAACGCGGAGCTGCGGTCTGATCACTGAACCTGACACGCTTTGCTGAGTCCCGTGAAACTGGGAGTCGCACTTCAGCTGTGTCATGCCCGTCTGCCATGTGTAATGTCCTAAGCTTTCTCTTGAGCTGTCGGTGGATGGATAAATATCTAGAATGATGTTTGCTGTCCCGGGATGTGACTCCTGGCCTCGGCAGGGGTGTTCTAAAGGGCCGGTGTGTGTGAGTGGTTGTGGGTTTACAGCCGGCTTTCTGTGTAGGTAACTTATTCGCGCCAGTAGCGATACAAGTCACCGACTTCGCCGCGCCTGGTTTAGTGGTCGGGCCGCTTGGGTTCGCGGGTGGAATCAATGTGGGTGGGCGTATCACGGGTAGTTTAACTACGCTGGTTGTGGAAACGTCCTTAAGGGTTGTGATCTTATTGCCAGTTTTTAATGTGCCTTTAGTGTCCTCTTTTCCAACCTGAGGGGCGGAGGGTTGAGGTGTGTGAGGCGATTTGTTAGTGAGAGGGCTGTAGTGACCCGCATTCGGATTGCCCGTGAACAAAAGGTATAGATGTTGGTCATAGCCTACTGTGGAAAGAGTGGGTTCCATTTTGTCCAGTGTATAGACATGGATGTTAGTTTTAAGGACATGGCCTAGAGCGGTAACCTCCGTCGCTCCAGCGTATGTGCCATTTCGATGCATGTAATCCCCATATGCATATCTATTGGGGAATAAGGCATCATTACCGTCGGCGAGGAAATATTTGTACTCGTCCCAGTGTGCCATAACATATATGACCAGTTGTGTTCTGAGTTCTTTATGCTGGTCCTCATTTCTATGGAGCAGGAAACTGAGTGCTCGAAAGAGGCAGTTACCATCCCCTTTGACCGTATGTGCCTGGAGCTGCGATCGGGGAGGTATTTCCTGCGCTGTATTCTGGCGGGCGGAAGTTGGTTTTTTCTTCGGCTTACTGGATCTGACAGGGCAATTGTTCTGCGAGGGTTGATTGGAATGCTTAATGATTACCGGGGAAGGGTTGTCCGATTGAGTGGCTGCTGGCCCTTCCCTAGCTAATAGTTTTTTGTCTGGGCATAACCTCTGTTGTCTGTATAGCGAGGCTGTCCCCTTGGCGCCTCGTCTCGCCAATTGTTTGGCCGGGGCTGATATTGGGGGTTGGGTGTAATACTCGTCTATCTCGCGGGGGTGAATGCCTTCGTGAATCCCGTGGAGGGTGGTCGGGCAGCGGATAGTCCTCCGGCCCTCTTTCTCTTTTGACAGGGATGTATTGAGGGTATGTTGGGGGAGGCCTTTCGTATTGAGGCTCATACCGTTCCTGCTGCGGGGGAGTGTTTGGCCGACGGTATTGAGGGGTATTGAGTGGGCGTGTGTACCTTGTGTTTTGGTTGCGATGCCAAGTTCTGTCGTCCCTATATTGGGGATGACGGTTTGGTGTATGATCTGGGGATGGATTGCCGCGTGGGCGAGTATTTGCCAGATACTGTGTCTGCGGGAAGGGATGGGATTCGTTACGGAGTGGCACTTCCTCCTGGTATTGCGAATAATAGTTCGGCTCTCTTACCGGGGATGAATTGCGCCAATGGGGGTGGTTCGGTCTACCATGATCCTGTTGATCGCCCCTTGGTGATCGCCATGTATACCGAGGATCATCCCTACGAGGGCGGGTTTTAGGGCTAGCGTGGATGGCCGTAATTTGCATCTCCTGCATCTGTTTGGTCAGATCGCGGATTTGCTGATGCAAATCACCGTTGTCCGTGCAGATGTGCTGGTCCACGGCTTTTTGCGTCATTTTATTGCCCTCTTCGATAAATCTAATATTGGCTTGTAACTCTAGTACGGTGTTGCTTTGCAGTGTGCAGAGCTTGTCCACCAAGGTAGGGCGCATTCCCTGCATAAGGAGCCGTACTTTTTGCCTGTCTGGCATCTCCCTATTATACCTTTCACGCATTAATAATTTTGCATTTATGTATGCTTGTGTGCCTTCCGTGGGACCTTGTGTGTGAGCGCGGATTTTGTCATACAAGTCATCCTCATCAGGGGTTAGTTGAAATGTATTGACGAGGGCGGCTGAAAATTGTTCCTACGTGGCATCGGCCAAGGTGGCTTCATGGAGTTCGTACCACGTGAGGGCCGATTTAGTGAGTTAGGCTGGTAATAGGCGTTTCTTATCCTCAGCTGTCCAGCCGTTAATCTTAGCCGTTCGATTGAAGGCTCTCAAATATTCCTCGGGGTCCTGCTTGTCACCTGGGTATTTAGCAGTTTGTATCATTGGATACTTCGTAGGCATGGCCATGTCCGCGCTGTAGGAAGTGTTGGGGGGTAATTAAGGGGGTGCGCTCAACTGGGGAATCTAGGTCGCTGTTGTTTAATGCAACGTTAGAGTGTGCGTGGCTTAGGGGTTGCTGGTGAACCTGAACTGGTGTTATATAGGTATTTCCGCTTTGGGAGGTGCCTGGGTGGTTAGGGGTAGAGTGTGGAGCGACCTGAGGGTTGAATTGCTCAGTACCCTGGATATTATCCAGCGACAGGTTATGCTCAATGTTAACCTCCTGTAGTGTGGAAAGCGCCTTGTTAATCTGTTCGCCTAGAGTTAAGGCGATGTTGTGTATATCTGCGATTAGTCCCCCGTTTGAAGAATTGTGTGGAATTTCGTTTAACTGTTGTAACAGGACCTGTAACCCGTTGTAGGTTTGCTGCGTGTCACTGACGTGTTGTAATATAGCGTATGGTAATGTGGGGGTGAATTCCTCACTATCACCGCTATCTGAGGACGACTGTTGAGCGTTCTGTGTCTGTGCTCGTGTGATGGGACGTTTTTGTCTGATTGCGTTTGGGTACTTGAGTTTAAGATTTATAACTGCATCCTCAAGTTCGGTAAGTAATTGGCCTGCGTTGTGTTCTGTTAGTAAGTCAGGGTTTTTAACCAGGATTTTAGGGCGTAGTGGTTTGGTGGTAACGGCGAGGTTGTGTTCTGTATCTCTGATTACACGCTTGACCTTACTAATATGTTGATACCTGAGCATGGATCTTTACTGTACGTCCTTCTGTAAGGGCGTATCTATGGGGATATAAATTGTGTATGGCTAGGTAAGGGTGGCGTTTAAAATGTACTATCTATCGGGGTGAGCTTGGGTTGGGTATAAAAATATTATCGGACCCTTATTTCAAAAAAAAAAAATCCCAATTTTGGGTGGCGTTTGCTTAGCTAGATAGAGGTTTTAGGTTCTAGGGATCTTTTCCGCGGAATACGTTGTCTGTACTCCTGTAGGCGTTGTTTTAAGACAACGTCGCGGTACCTAGCGCTTCCACCATTTGTAAGGTACCTGTGAGGGTTGCCTGTACAAAGAATTAACCTAAGGGATGAAATTAGTGTGATTAGGGGGAAAGCTTGGCAATTTCTTGTAAGAGGTATGGATTATGGATTATCTAATGGTTTGCGATCGTCAGTACGATCTGCAAGGAGAACTCCCCAATATGCTGCTTAGCGGGGTAGTTCCGGGTGTGGGTGTGTAAGGAAAGGTAATTTAATGATTACTCTGTGCGCGACAACTGTACCACGCGGTCTGCTGCAAGTCGTGAGCAGGTGAACTAAGAGTGAGCCTGCTGCGGTCAGCGCTGTGCTGTGACGCTCTGCTGACGTCACGAAACAATTAAGTAATTGTGCTTATTCTAGATCCTACCTAATGGGGAAGCTAAAAGGGTAGGATCTTATCAGCTAATTAAATAAAGGACAAGACCAGTGTCTTCTGTTACGTTTGAATTTAATGAGTACTTCGATCTGGAAGTACTCTAGCAAATAGCAGTTCAGTTAATAGAAATAAATAATTATTACAGTCCAAGCACAGGGGGATGGGATTGTAGTGTGACTGTGCGTGTAGTGATCGCTTGAGACACTTACCCTTCAGCTAGCGACAGCGGTTCGTCACGTAGGTAGCACATAGACTGATCTGGGGCATGACCTTCCGGAGTTCTTATAGACGCTTCATGCTACGTCCTAAGTCATAGCCCTCCCTAGGGTCGTTGGCTGGGACACGAGGCTACCTGAGTTCATAGAGGTGATAATTTATTGGTTTTATAATTTTGTAACTGTAATTGTAGATGTCTGAAGTAAGTGTTTGGAATTTGGATTTGTCGGGGATTTTAGTATTAGGGGATGATGGTGGCGTACCCTAGGGGTACAACAATACTCCCCCATCGATATTAGTAGCACCCAATCGAATACAAGTTCCATCGTTTCCAAGGAGTCCCTGATTTGTCATATGGGAGTGGAACTGAGTTACCCATAGGTCCAAAGCTTGCTCAAAAAGTACAAGTGAAGCAGGTTGATAGCCTTACTTACACAGTTTTTACTTACTAAGATTCACTTCAGGCAACAAACAAGTGAGTTGGGTAGTCCTAATCGCCTGAGCACAAGGAGAGCCACGACTTTGGGCATAGTTAGTTAGTTATTGAGGTTGCAATGGGCGGAACTACGAGGTCATCTGCCCCGACTCTGAGCATGTCCAGAATGATCACTCCTACGGTATCCCATAGTAACAGCTAACAGGTATCATGACTGTCAGGACTATTTACTGGGCCACTCACCAAGAACCTTACGTGGAATAACAAAAGAAAAAATGAAGGATACCATTAAACGTTTGAAATTTATTCCACCAGTTTATTATAACTATCCCCAAATTTAAAAAATAAGAATTATGCAGAGGATATGAGTATTCGATGATGCAGATACTTCCTAATTCCAAATTTTATGTGTCTTTTATTGCTTTTTTCGTGTGGCCTGCTCAGGGGCCGAGTGCAGGTCTTTCTATTCGACGCCCGTGGGCGACCTGCGCGTCGGGATGAGAGATGGAATGGATGAAGAGGAAATGAAACTGGACAAGGATGTGGAAGGAAGCAGCCATGGCCTATCAGAAGGAACCGTCCCAGCATTTGCCTGGTGTTGAAAATGGGAAACCACGGAAAAACCATTTCAAGGACAGCCGACGGTGGGGCTCGAACCCACGCGTCTACCGAGTCAGCAGATAACTTGGTCCCATGACCTAACGCTGCACTTTAGCCAGCTGAGCCACTGCTGTCGGTCTTTTATTGCTAAACCATGCGTATTCAAAAGGTTTTCTTGTTTCTAAAGTGCCTAATATAATGACGTTTTTTATTTTTTATAATGCCAAAGTGGCATACCATAGGCCTACTGCATTTTGGGCTAATCTTTGTATTGTAATAGAGATATAAATTTATTAATATTTTACGAGAGGGTTTCACGACATGAAATAAAAGGCAAAACTATTGGCCTGGATAAAGATTATTGATGCGTGACTTCCCCCACTGTGCGTGACAAAAAGCAGGGGTGTAATCTATTAGCCAACGCGGCCCGCAGGGCCGCGCTATCAATCCACCATTGGTCTGGACGAAAATATTGGTCCAGGCAAAACCATTGTGAAACCCCCTTGTGAAGTTTTACCATAAATTTAAAGTCATGTGTGTACTCAATTGTACATGTTTTCTGTAATGCATTTTACAATAAACACTGAGATAATTGAAATATGATTTTTAAAATCTCCAGTTAAACTTTACTTTAGGTTTAATCAATTTCTTCATTATTATCACTTTCTTGATGTCTTCTTACGGCGTGCTCTTGCCTGACTCTAAAAGCATGTCTTGGTCTACGTTCTTGATATCCCATATTACTTATACATATTATTATAAGTGCAACAATAGTTACAGATAACATCATAGTGGCAGGCATATGTATGGGGGAAATTAAATGTGAAAGAACTGTAGATGCAGGTCTTGTAACTTCTTCAAAGCAACCTTGCCGATAGGCGTCTTTTTCCTCGCATACAGTCACAGTTCCCATGCAGCAAGAAGGAGGTATTTTCGCCTTCCATTCCGTGCAACTCATAACACCGCAACATAGCTTTGATGATTGCAACTTGTCCCATTGGTCTTTATAATATTCTTTGGTCCAGTACTGATCTCTTGTTTCTTTCATATTATTTTCTATAATAGCGTAACCGTATAAAAGGCGGTACCAAAACATTCCGACGGAAATCCAAAAGAAAACTGTGACGATTACCATCAAGATTCCGTATGTTAATAATAATGAGCTACTCTCCAGCATCGATACTACAATACCGAGGACGGCATCTATGAACATAAATAATGCAGCAACTATGACTATCCAACATATAACGTAAAATAATGTTCCCAGGAACAAAGGATACTCATCCACTTGCAAGTATATGAATGGCATCATTATTATGACAATGATCGAAAGCAACACCATGATGGAATTGATGAAAAGTATTAACCTCCTGTGGTCATCTATGTATATCAAAATGTTGTCCGTATTACACATATTGTTCACACAGGAACAGGCTCTCTCACCTAACTCCACAAATTATAGACGTTGCTACGAAATAATCAACAAGGCTGGGGGAACGGAGGACCACGGCCGACTGGATGCGAGCTGCACTCTCTACTACCGGCCTAGACAATGAGGCTTTTTACATGAAATCCCGTTAGTTACTCAACTGGTCACACAGCGCTGTCAACTTAGCATAATGCTGAGCTTCTATGCCCAAGATAGCGGGTTCAAACCCGGCCGAAGCCGTCGGATTCTTTAAGAGCGTTAAAAATCCCTCAGTATGCCTTCCTTCGGAGGGGAAGTAAAGCCGGCGGTCCCATGTCATAGATTTATGGCATTTTAAATAACTTTCCACTAATTACACTTTTGTGAAGCTAAATTGGATAGGTTAAGAATGTAAACAACTCTCTTAGGTTTCTACGTTCGTTGCCAAGAGCCGACTGCGGTGGTGTCTAGTAGCTAAGTTCTGAACTAGGCCTAGTAGTCGTTGACAGTGGCGTTTGGCGGCAAAAGTGGGAACTATTTGAAAAATTCTAAGTTGCAGTCTATACTTAAATTAAAAAACAGATAGCACACACTAATACAGTCATCACAATTAACACCAGTTATCATACAGATTCTACACACACCCAAAGTACTCGGGGCTACATGACCGCGTTCTCGCAGCCCCTAAACTTAAGAACCAACCAACCAACCAACTTAGCCATTATAATTTCCGCAATATCAAAATGCTAATTATATGACAAAATAAAATAGCGTGAAATTAAATCTGAGAGAAACTAGACATACTTTGTACCTTATTAAAATAGAATTCCATTATTTTCACTAGTTTTTTTTAAATAAAAATTCAAGAACTTTCCTGCTGAGTGGTTAGTACAGAAGTCATTTGGAAGCAACCGTTATTTCGGCTTGTGCAAGAGCCTAATATACACAATCGTTAATACAAATTTCACTGCAATGACGCTGGCAAGTCCGTTGCTGCTGTTAGGTTATTGAGCGGAGAGGATTTCAGTTTTGAGAAATGCAATCCAAACATTTCTTACAAGAAATACTTTCCTCTGTGCATACAACGTAACCCGGACTTGCAGTTTTCATTGTCGGCAAAGGCATTGCTGAAATTGTAATTTGATGATAGTTGATGTTAAAGGGCCTAACATCGAGGTTATCGGACTCTAATTTTTTACAGTGAAACTGAAATATGATGATGAAATGAACAGTAGAACTAAAACTAACTACAACTTAAAACTAACTTACGGATTAAGAGAAGAAAGGAAAAAGAGAAAGGAATAAGGGAAATAAAATATAGGTAAAAGAAATACCCTCAACCCTCAAAAAATGAGATTTGATGGACTTAGAAGGATTTAGAGCCGAGAAAGGCAGATATGAAGGGAAATAGGAGAGAGTCTGACCCAGAGTCACTGGAAAAGGAAAAAAAAAAAAACAGATCCAGCTCAGGTATTCTCCAGAACTCAACAGCCGTGAACCCTTGAGGGTGTAGCACTATCCGGGGCGCGCCTTCTGTGGTGGGCCTACACTCACCCTGCCTCCTTTATGATTTTGTGCAGAAGGCAGGAGATATGATGAAAATAAAACAGGAACCTTTTGAAGAATGAGGGTATCAGGAAAAATCAGACAAGGTCCAATTAAGGCGGAATTTGAAAGACTCTCTAGACCTAGGAGATCCTTATACCGTCAGGGTCGGAAGAGAACAAGAGTTGATCAAGGGAGATCGACAGGAAATATGCCAGAGAGGACCCCGGCACAATTACGTGGAAGCAATCGCGAACTCAGCTGGGGCCCCCTGGTCACCAACCAACGTCCCACAAGTTGTAAGCCCCTGAGTGAGGGGGAGTGTCGTAATGTCCTAAGTGAACGAGAGGTGACCAAGGGTGGTTTATATGAATGATGACAGAAAGGAGCCCGGCACAAGTAAGTGCAAGCAATACCAGACTCAGCTGGGGTCCCGTGGTCACAAAATCCACGTCCCACTAGTCGTGAGCCCCTGGGGGATGTACTGAAGAATGATTCAACAGAATCACAAGAAAACATTATGATAGGCTACCCATTTTTCAGAAGATACCTTATGGGTATGCACTGGACGGTTGATTCCGTAGTTAATTGGATAATTTTGTAGTTATCAGGGGCAAGGAAGTCTTTAACATGTGCGTTATTAACAGTGGTAAAGGACTATCCCGGCATTTGCCTGGATGGAGTGTAGAAAAACCACACTCAGGATATTTTCTGTCGGTGTTGGGTTTTGAACTTACGATCTCTGGACTTGCTACAGCTGCCCTCGCAGCCGAGGTGCACGATTAAACGATCACAACTACAGAGGCAGATGACCTCGTAGTTCCGCCCCTTAGAACCTCAATGAATAAATAAAAACTGCGATCACAACTACGGCGCGGGAATCTTAAAATGATGATGACTACACACAACAGACGGAGAGTTTGTGTTCGGAACAAAGTTATCGCGGATAATCACGTTAAGCCAATCATCACACCTATCTCCGTCACACGGAAACTCGTGAAATGAAAGCCCACCACCTATTTTCTTCCTATTCGAAGTGCAAAATGGCACAAAACAATATGACATACCGGATTTGAGCAGCGGCGTTCAAATCATACTTTATAATTTACCCCAGCATTCTACAATTTCATCAGCAAACGCTCCAAACAACGTAGGAATTCAGTATATAAATAAGGAATACTTACAATAATTGAAACGGAAACAAAACTTCGGTGTTCAAAACGTATCGCAGTGAGAAACACACAGCACTGCTGTTTACTAATCGCGCCTATACAGTGGCAGGGGATGCGCTCTATCGACAACTAGAGGAAATTCTCCAATTACACCACGGCCGATACACGTTATGCATGGGCAAATAGCTTATAAAGATAATAGCGGAAACTCCTCTCCAAAACAGGAGACAGCGCTTCCCAGCACCGCCTAGCGGTCCGAGTTGGCAACGTAAGACCAGCTGATTTACAACCGTGAGATCCAACCACACAATAAAGAAATTATTGACCTGTGGATGATCTAATTATCCAATTATAATGGTTGGTACGGGGAGTATTTATGCCATATATGGCTGTAATAATTATAATCAACAAAGTGACCCAAAATCTTTCTTCAGGGTCCCAAGAAATAAGGAAATGTAAGTATGAATTTATTGTAAACAAGTAGCCTACCATTACACTGATAGTTCGGTTTTCTTTTAATACAGAATGCTTTTACAATATTTAAAAAAGTCAACAAAAGTCAACCCCTGGCACTATACAGCCCATGACGGGCTAAGGCCGACCAAGCGACCGCTGCCCGGCCATTTCGCCTGCAGATATTGGGGTGACGCGTGATCAGCGCGTCGGGTCCCCTCGGCCGTTAATCTTGGTATTCGTGATTGGGGCGCTGTCTCACTGTCAGACAGCTACTCAATTGTCCTCACGAGGTTGAGTGCACCCCGTTCCAAACCTCACGTCTGTTTTAAAATCCCTGAGCCGGGGATCGAACCCGGGGCCTCCGGGTGAGAGGCAGGTGCGCTACCCCCAACACCACGGGGCCGGCTTTTACAATAAAATTAAGCATATTTTAGCCTGTTCTTTATTTATTTATAGATGCACACAGTGGGTTATTCGAAGCCGAAGGGCTGACTTAGATGACGTATTGAAAAGGAATGGCCCAGAACATTTAAAGAGAACTCATGTTGCATGTTCAGACCACTTTGTGGAGAAAGATTTCAGGAATAAAAACTTGTCAAGTCAAGAATAAGATCTTTATAGGTTGTTGATAGTAGGCCTAATGTTAATATTGAAATAACTGCATTATTATAGAACGAGGTGACTACGGTACAGTAGGCCTAACATTTAACAACATGCTTCAATATTTCCGATTGAAAGTGTACGTAGTTATTTGTTTTTATAAGGGACGGAACAGCGATGTCATCTGCCTCTTAAGTGTACGTATTGCACTATTAAAGCTAAAGGAGGTTGGTGCAATCTAACAAGTTCAGAAACACAAATGTTAATTTTACTGACTTTATTGGGAAATATATAAGAAGGTAACTAACTTTTTTTTATGTAATTAAGCGTGTTCAACTCGTTTTTAAATACCAGTATGTCAAAAAGGATAGATTAAAACCAATGTCCTAATATTTCCTTGCAATTTCGGTCGGTGCACACTCAAAAATGCTAGCTGTGGTGGCAAGGAGAGAAATGCTGTCAACTCGCACCAAGAGATGGCACTGTGATCGCTGTCTTCAGGCGAGCGCATGCTTTAACGGTCGAGTTTCCGCTATTATTTTTATAAGCTATTTGGCATGGGTTCTAACTGGGAATGTCATGGCCGCTATAGAGAGCGCAACTCGCATCCAGTTTTCAATTTGTATAAGAATGCCATCACTATGGGAATGATCGAATGCACCACAAAGATGGAATTTATTATAAGGATTTTCACCTTTTGTTCATCTAAGTATATCAAAATGTTTTCCGTATCACACATATTGTTCACGCAGAAACGGGCTCTCTCATCTAACTCCACAAATCATAGACGTTGCTACGAAATAATCAACAAGGCTGGTGGAACGGAGGACAAGTGCGTTTCAAGCGTTGGCCACCAGATGTCAGGTTTTTAGGGGATTGCGGGGTTGCTGATAACAATATAGTGAGTGATTCTAGGTTTTACCAAGACCAGCTACAATCCTCCGACCTTAATGTAGAAAACATATGGCGGCGATAAATGCCCTCCTAATAGCTAAGATTATGCCATCGGGCTTGTCACAGTTCGTGTAAATTATTATTTTAACTCGCCTAAGAGCATAAAAAATATCACAAGACGAGACTAGGTTCCGAAGAAATATGCATGAATAATTTAGATTTACCTGAATTAATTTATCTTTATAGCCTACTGCTGGCCTCGAATTATAGGTTTCTTTGTCTTCACCCAAGGTGCAGCTACAATACAGTAGTCTCGCTCTTTTTGAGGTTGAATAAGAAGCCTTTTGGCGAGTTATCACGATTTGTACCTAATTTCAGTAATTGTAGATAAATATTATTAGAAAGGAATCCAACAGATACTGAAGTAGGAGAGAAGAAAGTGCCCGGTTACTGAAGTGCTGTCCCAGCACATGCAGAGTAAGTGTGTGTCCAATCGGAATGAGAATAGTTGCCTGAAATAATCGAACATATTCCGAAGTAGGAGAGAAGAAAGTACCCGGTTACTGAAGTGCTGTCGCAGCACATTCAGAGTAAGTGTACACACAATCGGAAGGAGAATAGTTGCCTGAAATAATCGAAAAGTATGATGGGTTGGAAGAAAGATTGTCAAGGAAGCTTGGTGAGCATTTGGAGCATTTGTCGGAGAAGCTTGATGAGTTCTCGGAGAATTTGTTGGAGAAGCTTGATGTGATTAGTCTGGACCAGGGGTCTCCAAACTTTCCAGCCTTAGGGCCATACTGATTACTCCAGTAAGTTCCGAGGGCCAAAACCATATTATCATTGTTGCCGGTGGTAAAAAGTGAAATAGTCCACTGATGAAAAAAAAGTCCGAAAAAGTACGCAACGTTGGAAAAAGGCTGCAAATCGGACTAAAGTCCGCAAAACGGCAACACTGCATATTATTAATTTTCCTGTCATTATCTGTAATTTCTAGATTAGTCGTAGAGTACGAGCCATGAGGAGTAACGTGACACGACATCTGTTGGACACAAGCGGAAATAGGTAGTACCTTCTATCGCTAACAGATGGCGCTAATAGCACGTACAGAGTAATCTCGTTGGTTCGAGAGAGTTCTGGTGTCTTCCACTCACTTCTAGATGGCAGTAATTGGAATATATAAGAAGGCTAGTTGCGCAACCACAAGTCAGTTCCTATGACACTGTTGTGAAATAAAATAGTGCGTACCTCCTTAAAACGTGTTTGTGCGTGTTTAAGTTTAAGACATCTTTGTAACAGTATTTTGATTTGAATTGTTGCTTTTGTGTGTGATTTAGTAGTATGGAAAAGAAGCGAAAAATTGATAGTGAATGCAGAAAATTCAAAGATGAGTGGAACATTCAGTATTTCGTAATTGAGTCCAGTAACAAGGCGCTATGTTTGATTTGCAACGAAAGCATAGCCGTTCTCAAGGAATATAACATTAAACGTCATTATGAAACAAAACTTTTTCAAAATTACTCAAAATATACAGGAAGTTTGCGGACAGAAAAATTCGAAGCTATGAAGCGCGGATTGAAATCGCAGCAATCTTCATTTACAAAACTCAAAACCGAACAAGAGGCTGCAACTCGTGCCAGCTTTCGTGTGGCTCTTGAAATTGCAAAACGTGGAAAACCATTCACCGATGGAGAAATGATCAAAGAATGCATAATTGCAGCAGCCGAAGAAATGTGCCCTGAAAAGGTAAATTTATTAAAAACTGTCAGTATGTCAGCAAACACTGTGGCTCGAAGGGTAGAAAACATCGCTGAAAATATATCCTCTCAACTGTTCGACAAAAATGGAGATGATGAGTGGTTTTCTTTGGCCTTGGATGAGTCAACGGATGTGTCAGATACTGCTCAGGTGTTGATTTATATTCGAGGAGTAGATAAAAGCTATGAAGTGCATGAAGAACTTCTTGATATGTATAGTATTCATGGCACAACTACTGGTACAGATATTTTTAAAGGAGTTGAAATGGCCATTAATCAAAAGAACCTTCGATGGAAAAACTTGAAATGTATTACAACTGATGGAGGCAAAAACATGAGTGGGAAAGATAAAGGAGTGGTCGCTCTTGTGTCAAAGGCTGTAGAAAATGACGGTGGTTCAAAACCATTAGTCTTACATTGTATCATTCATCAACAGTCTTTGTGCGGAAAATGTTTGGATATGTCTGAAGTTCTGAAACCAGTCATATCAACTGTTAATTTTATGAGATCTTTTGGGCTGAATCACCGACAATTCCGACAATTTATTGAAGAGATTGGAGAAAATGACTTACCTTATCATACTGCCGTACGTTGGCTTAGTTGTGGGAAAGTCCTTCAGCGCTTTTTTGAACTTCGAGCAGTGATCGAAATTTTTTTGAATGAAAAGCATCGCCCTCTTACTGAATTACAAAACAACGCATGGCTGTGGAAGTTAGCATTCTATGTTGATTTGACAAAACATGTGAACGAACTGAATTTGAGATTGCAAGGAGAAAACCAGCATCTTCCTGATTTATACACTAATATCAAATCATTCCGGAAGAAATTGATACTGTTTCAATCACAACTACGAAGTAAATGTTTTTCACATTTTAAAACATGTGAAATATTCAGCCACACCACTGAGACTGAGTTTCCTATCGATTTTGCAATCGAAACTTTGAGTGCTTTGAAAATAAATTTTGATACTCGTTTCTCGGACTTCGATGCCTTTGCGAATCAAATTAAGATTTTTCAGGATACTTTTGATACTGACATTGAAACCCTAGCCCCGGAACTTCAAATGAAAATGATTGAACTACAGTGCAGTGATATAATTAAGAACAAATATCAAAACTCATCTTTGTTGGAATTTTATAAGAGTCTTCCACTGACACAATTTGATAATTTGCATAAATTTGCTCGTGGGCTGTTTTCTGTTTTTGGTACTACTTATTTGTGTGATAAGACCTTCTCCAAAATGAAGTACACAAAAAATGTTTACAGATCTAAATTAACTGATGAGCATCTTAAATCTCTTTTAATAATTGGTACAAGTAAAATTAGAACACAACTACAAACTATTGTCAGTGGAAAATCTCAATTACATAAATCTCATTAGTATTTCATATGTCTGCATGTTATACATGTCTTTACTCATTACAATTCTGTGTTTCTTTATCCAACTTATCACAAAAACAATAACAATAAGCCTACAACAATGTTATGAGTAGTTAGCCCATGACCATATCAATGTAGATGTCTTATTAATAATTATTCAACATAAAATTAGAATACTTCAGTAAACTAAATTTAATTTGCTATAAAAAGAATATGTTCTCTAAAAGGAGTTTTCAAGTAGCTCTCCGCGGGCCGGACAAAATCTGTCCGCGGGCCGGATGTGGCCCCCGGGCCGTAGTTTGGAGACACCTGGTCTAGACAGCCATGTTAATAGCCAGGTTAGTTAAGTCAGTGTAGAAGCCACTAATCTGGTAACTAAACTGGGTGGTCAGATTGCTGTTCAGGAACAGAGCCACGCTGAAGTAGAGAAGTTGGCAGGGAAAATTTCGAGCCAGGCACTGGAGACCAGCCAGAAATATACCAGGGCAGATAGGAATTTGGAAGAGCACAGAGTGAATGTCATATGCATTGTAGAAGAGAAACTTGAGATGGCAGAATCTGTGAATGTGGCTGTAAAGGAGGAGGAAGAGGAGGAGATGTGTGAAGTATGTGACGCTAGGGGGCGTAAGGAAGTTAGTGATGGAGAAGAAGAGAAAGATGGTCAAGAGAGAGAACAATGTGAAGAAGGACAAGGTCAAATGGAGGAGGAAGATAAAACTGAATGGTACTGGTGATACTCCGCGCATTAGAAGAAATGATAGAGATAGGTCCCAGAGAGGTCGGAAGGACATTGATGATGATGATGATGATGATGATGATGATGAAGACGATGAAGAGGAGGAGGAAGAGTCACCAATAATACTAATTGATGATGAACACGTCATCTCCAACACAGTCAATAAGAAAAGATAAAGAAGCCATGTGTGTGCTTATGTGAAAATAGTGTTTGTTGATAGTTTTAGTCAGTATATGTTTTATGTGTATTTGTTTTAATTTATGTATTTGTGTGAGGGTCGAGGATGAATCTATAACCCTGAGTTAGAGATTAATCCTCGAGGGGCGTTTCTGTAACCAAAATAGTATTATATTGTATTGAGGTTAGGAAATGGCCACCTATTGATGGGCACTGCTCAGAGTTTTGAACTTCGAGCTATGGGACTCTTTGTGGTCACCCAGGAATAGGTGGCAGCGGACTTTTCCCAAATGAAGTTTCTTTGATGAAGGTTATTCTAAATTCCTTTTAAGATAGTGTGTTGTTTTGTGTCTGCTTATTGGTTAAAAGGTGACTATGGAAAAAGAATAATGGGGAGGTTATCTGTTTTTGTTGAGAATGAAAAGAAATGTAGAAGGTTTGTGGAGAAGTCTGCTTGTTGGAGAGGATATGTGTAGGCTTGCTAAGAGTGGATTGGGTTGTTTATTTCTTCTTCTTCTTCTTCTTCTTCTTCTTTGAATGAATATGTGAGAGGACCTAGAATGAAAAGGAATAAGATGAAATGTTTTGGATGTGTGGTCATATGATGTCATGATGTATGCTGATGTAGAAAAATATGTTTTAAGAAAATGCCAGAAGATAAGAATGGAGCAGAAAAATACTAAGAATTGTGAGGAGTATTTACCTCATGAAGGTAGTTGTGGATAGTGTGTGAGAGATGCAGGTAATGGAAACTTGCTTACATGTAGACAAACAAGTAATAAACGTATTGTATTTCTTATTTCGTTATGTTCATGACAACATCTCGACCCCGAAGATTATTATTAGAAGAAAGACATGTAGTTACATTGAGCACCTAACTGTGTTGTTGGTTTATGAATATTATTATTATTACGACTATTATAGATTTGTTTCATTGGCGCCCAACTGTGGAGTAAATATTATTATAAGAAAGAAGAGAAGTTTGCCAATTTTAAGCAAAATACTCTATTTGAAATTAATTTCAGCAAGGTACTCATAACACTCTATTATACACATCATAAAAAATAACTTGGAAGCTGTAAGAATCACAAAAGTATAAATAATGACGGAAGACAATTGAGTTCACTGTTTGGCACTGGGGAAACATCTTCCTTAACCAATAAAACAGAAGTTCACTGTATTATTTATCGTGTATAAATGGCCGTGTAGATCATCTGCCAGACTGGTAAGGATTTACGGAGTCACATGTTGCTAAGCACTCAAGATAACGTCAACTGTTTGGTCTAGCCGTAGATGCTCATTGCATTTTCCCTTTACGTACTTAAGTTCGACACTAGTGAAGTGTACTAAGCTATTATTATACACTGAAGAAAATGGAAATTGCAACACCATGAAGGCATTGGTCGTTTGTGTTGATTTTCAAGATATGGAACGATGCCATGTAGGTATGTAAACGATCAAAGTTTCAGACCCATTGGATTGTTGCTACAGGTCTCTCCACGTGATTGGTCGCGGAGGAATCAACTCCAGTATACGGAATCTGGTGTAGCGTAGTTGACTTGCAGTCTGTGCAGTGAAGTGTTCCCCGTCAAACATGCCTCGACAACAGAGAAGAGCACGCTATTAACAACTGTCGCCGTTTGAGAGGGCTCGGATAATTGGGCTGTGTGAGGCTGGATTATCGCTAAGGACTGTCGCTGCACGTGTTGGCCGACAGGCATCTACGGTACAACGTGTATGGCAGCAGTGGTCAAATGAAGGTACCCACACTCGTAGACCGGGCACAGGCCCAGCGCGACAGACAAATGTGAGAGAGGATCGCCGCATCATTCGGATGGCCCGGATGGAACCTCATGCACCAGCAGCGCAATTTCGAGCAGCTGTGGCACCCCACGTTACGTTGAAAATCAACACAAACGACCAATGCCTTCATGGTGTTGCAATTTCCATTTTCTTCAGTGTATAATAATAGCTTAGTACACTTCAGTAGTGTAATTGCCTGCGTGCAGCTGGCTTACGATCCCGTGTCCCTGCAGATGGTGTTCCATTGACCCCACAACAGTGACGTGTAAGGCTGGCCAGGTGTCGAGAACGATCGACGTGGGTCGACGAATGACATAGGGTCGTCTTTAGTGATGAATCGCGCTTCTGTCTTGCCCGCAGTGATCGCCAGAATCGTGTGCGCCAACGTACCGGGGAGAGGGGCCGCCCAGTCCTTATTGTCGAGAGGCACACTGGGCCAACACCAAGCATTATGGTCTGGGGAGCTATTGGCTTTAATGTGAAATCACAATTAGTGCTTGTTGAGGGCACTATGACTGCTCGACAGTACGTTGATAGGGTACTCAATCCAGTGGTTGTCCCTATGAAGGCGAACATTGCTAATGGGATGTTTCAGCAGGACAATGCCCGGGTTCACACTGCACGCATCTCCAGATAAGCTCTCCATGACATCACAACCTTAGAATGGCCCGCCAATTCCCCGGACCTCAGTCCTATTGAGCATGTTTGGGACATGATGGGTCGACAAATGGCCAACCGTCCTCAGCCACCCACAACTCTGGAACAACTGACCAGTGCAGTGCAGCAAGCATGGGCCACAATTCCTCAGGAAGCGATCCAGGGCCTTATTGACTCCATGCCTCGACGAATTCATCAATGTATTGCAGCTCGTGGTGGGCACATCCTGTATTGATTGTTGTCCATACTTGCGGTCAGAGGGACCTGAAAGTGTAATAATCGAATCACAACCGAACACTCGTCCTGCATGTTCAATTGCAGCAATGTAACATCACTCATTCTGGGTGTTGCAATCTCTATTTTCTTCAGTGTATTATATTGTCACATGCTGATCTCAATAGAAGTTAGTTCCGCAAATTGAATAATGGTCTTCCTCAAGGATCAGTTCTCTCACCTACTCGTTTTAATTTGTACACCCATGACTTTCCAATAACAGTGTCCCGCAAGTTCATTTATGCGGATGATATCAGTCTCACTGTACCGCGCACCAATTTGGCAGAAGCAGCGGATATTATTACAGAAGATCTCCAAGCTCGGGATGATTTCTTCATAAAATGGCGTTTACAATCCAATCCTCAGAAAAGTGAAATCATAAATTCCCATCTAGAGAATAGGGTACAGCCCAGGGGCAGTACCCCTAAGACCCACCCCACCATCTTTCATCAAAACCACCCTCATAGGCATGCCATAAGCCTCACATACTTCTTCAACACAAGCAGGCCCTGCAATACTGCTGACAGCCACGCTTACATAATACACACATAAACACACTAACTGGAGCAGCGACAGTGAGGAAACGTTGACCGAGCAGTGGGGGAAGGCCTTAAAAGCCAGACCCAGAAGAGCCCCATTATCTGTTCGTGGCCAGCGGCCCTGCTCCTCCGAGGTCCGTTCCAGCTCTTCACCAGGTGAGAACTAGCCGTGTGCTCAGATTCCTTATCACTATAACACCTACCCTGAACACTTTTGTATCTTACATCTTGTACTTTACTTTATAACTGTCCAGCACCTAAAAGGGAGAGTACATCACAGCTACTGGGCAATAAACACTTGGTCAGTGAACACACACATTTATTACTCATTACACCCTGTTTTACATCCTTACGCCCAACCTGACCTTAGTCCTAATTGCCCCTGACCGTGAAGACCAGGAACTGCATCGTCAGGAATCATATTGTACTCGAGCAAGCAGCCAGACGGCAGCGTCTCAAAGTGCCGACTCTGCACGTGAGCTCGCTAAAACGCTCGTTCTACTTAATTGGCAGGCTAGATTAATAGCCCACTCTTAGACATTCATCCCCTAGCAGGTAAAGGCATCCTGTAGGGACGCCCCCAATAGATCACGCACTCACACCAACACACTACACAGGTAGTCTCCCCCAATTACGGGAAACTACCCTTTTTCGGAAACATCCCTTAAATTAATACACCTACACTACCCTGTTTATCCCACCCCCAACAGAGGGATAAAACATATTGGTGGAGGCGCGGCTACCACGCAAAATAAGAGTAAGGGACTCAAACAACGATACCTCGTGGTAGAGCGATCCATACTCAAAGCGGACAAGCGAAATTTGATTTTTTTTCTCTGAGAGAAAGCATTATTCCCTCCTCTGGGAACACAAGGGAAATTTTAGCCAACACCCCCCCCCCCCCCTGAGAAGAATCAGCAGATTTAATACACTAGAAGCCACACACATTTAAAAAAATACTCACACACGTATTTCAGGATGGCCCCCCTATACCCTTTAGCTGTGCTAAGGAACATTGGGGAATATCAGGAATTAATTGCCTGGCATAAGGTCTTTGAGACAAGGCAGGACTACCTCAGGAGGTATCAGCAGCTCCTGCACGCTCAGTATATGAGAATTATAAGGGCACTTGTCCGGCCACTCCGCAGCGCCAAGAATCGAAAGACTAGGGCGAAAATCCCCACCCTCCGTACACAACTCAACAGAGAACATTGGAAACTACACTGCCGACACGAGGTCATGTTCCAGCAATGGGAGTCACTCATCCAAGATCATAAACAAATAGGAACTAGCGGTACCAAAGTTGCCGAACAGGCCATATGCCTCAATAGGCAGTTTGCTGAGCCCAAGGTTGCAGGTTCGAAACCTGGCGCAGACAGCTGGCATTTGAGGGTGCGCAAATGCGAGGGAGCCGTGTCAGTACATTTACTGGCACGTTAAAGATCCCCTTCGGGGCAAAATTCCGGCACCCCGGCGTCTCTAAAAGCCAGGGTAGTTAAAAGGGACGTAAAACCAATAAGATTATTTAGTAAATAATTGTTGTTTTAAGGGGCCTAACATCTAGGTTATCGGCCCAAGATTATTTATTATCAATAGGCAGTATGCTCACATTTGGGCCGAATATTGGGAACTCCAGGCCAACAATGCCATCTTTGAGTTCATGGCAAGGCCACCAACGAAGCCAAGAGAGGACATAAGCGTAGATACGCTAACGCGGCAATTCGCGAAGATGTCCCTCTCGACACGTACTGCCACACAAGAGAAGGAGTCTTCCGTGGCCATAGGCCAGAAATCGGTCAGGCTAGCCTCCAATACACTACAGGGCCAAACTCAATTTGACACACGTCCCTCAGCTCCGGTCCGCGAGGCAATTTTGCCAGACCGGGAGGCGAAACCTACGCCAGCCCCCTCAGAACAAATGAACGAGGGGGAGTTGACGCCAGGGCTCTCAAACACACACGACAACACAGAGAGGAACCTGGAAGAAACTATATCATGGGCTGAGGACGTAGAGAACGTGCCACAGCACGATAAGCCCACACAGACCTACATACATAGACAGACGCGAAGGAAGGAGTCTGCCGTGGCCATAGCCCAGAAAAAGGCCATACTACCGTCCAATACATTGCAAGGGCGCTCACAGACAATTACACGACCCCTACCACCAGTTCAAAGGGCGATTTCGCCAGAATGGAGGCGGACACGAACATGTGCACCCCCGATGCAAAGAAATACAGGGGGATTGCTTACAATTCGCCAGGGTGTAACACACACGCCTGCACGCACTATCCTGCCTCCAAAACAAAGTACACGGGGTATAAGGGAAGTTTTACCGCCCACCCCACGAGGCCAGGCAGACAGGAGGATATACACCATCACAGACACTGATAGGGTAGCGCGGAGCCAACGCAGCCCTTCAGGCGCCAGCAAACCTTCGCCTTTTAACAGGCACTACGGTGAACGTAGGCTTAGGCTTACTTTACTTAAAACACCCCTGAAGAATGGTAAAGAAGCACCTCAATGGGAGGCGGAGGCCTATACCCTCATAACAGGGCGAAGGTATTCACCCTGTCGGGCAACAGCACTCGGGCGAGGATAAACACATTTACAGGGGATAATCCACTCCCAACTAGACAAAAACTGGCCAGAACTAAGGTAATTCGTAGGCACATTAACATTAAAGCCAGGAATATGGACACGGGGACAGACAATCACACGGACGGCATTGCACAGACAGCATGAATACACAATCCCATAGAAAAGCCATAGGATCCCATATAGACACTGTGCCCCATAGAGTTATAGCTAAGAATCAATGCATGCATAAGAAGGGTTACGTTATATGTATATGACTGGCATATTATCATTGTGTACACATCTAAAATATACACCAGGGATGGCATATGAATTGCACTAATGCCACTCACAGCACAGACATAAACACGGGAAGGTTCTTTTACAAGGTAGACACACCGACACGGGAGTATACAGCAATAGATTACTGCCCAAAGTCAGCCTCAAGGGCGTGATATGGTAACTAAGGGCCAGGACACACAAGCACAAAAACGATTGAGCCACACAAGCATGAACACGGGAAGGGTCTTTTACATACGGTGAATACATGTACAAACACATATATTACACAGGCAGAGACACTGACACAGATAGCGTCATCACGATAGTAGGGCCAAAAGATAAGGCGCGGTCATCATGAGGAAACGTAGGGCCTCGTGAAAACATATTTTAGGGACACTCACACCATTTGTGACAAGGTCGCAACATAAATGCTGTACACTTCAAATGTTAACTGCCGGACAGGAAATACGGTCCCGGCAGCGCTGTTATCACATGAAGTAACCCAACACTTCGCATGCTCAGCGCGAATACGTGACACACTGGTCGGCTGAAGGCACTCACAGACAGCACAGTATTTCGGTCGACAGAGTATCATTCACTAGGTATTCAAAACCACACTACGCCCACAAATTAAGACCAGGGCTAACCAAAATTCACACCGGCGACATACAAGGTCCATACTTACAGGGGCATAGGCCCGTTCAAAGGTATTCACTATAGTAGCCTACTTAGGGCATTAGCGACCCCGGGACTATCAATAGGGGACGGACCGGGAACACCAGGCCTCTACGGAGACCACAAAATACACTTTTGGACCATAGCGCCCGAAATCTGAATACAGGAGACGTCACGGGCACAGACAAACGCTCACACAAAGTAGGTAACACCACATCTCTACGGCAAAAAAAATCTTGACAATGTAGATTACCCCGGACATAAAATAATAAAGCAAGACACAAAGGGGAAGTAATCACGGAAACAAATTCCCAAACAAGCTTGTGAGAGAAAAAAATGACAAGTTAACACGTTGGCCTTTCTAGAATGCAAACACATGTCGACACACGGACAGTGGTGGAAGTCACGTTTTGTTAGCCTTCCTGCATATCATTGAAGACTTCCAGTACACAAGGACACTAAACAAATATACAAAAACCACTGCGCTGCAAATAAGCGAATTCCAGCGTGTTGCCACACACTGTGTACGGAAGAAATTCTTGTAGCAGCAAGACGTGACAATGACATACAGACATGATGACACTAACATAAAAACAATAACAATAAAGGTATACAGTGACAACACGGATGTTGATACAGGAAGTGAGAGCGGCATTACATTAGGCTCCGCATCATATATTACGCAAATATTGCAGACCAGATTGATCGGGGAAGACAGACTATTTTACGCCTATCACTAACAGCACTAGGAACATGTATACAAAGGTGATAACACACAGTACACGGCGCGTGACAAGTAGCCACGCGATACGAGATAAGCCCTCTCCGATAACACCACGCGCGCCGGCAGGAGTCAGCGGTAGGCGACTCCATACACACAAGCGCGTCAATTACAGCCACGGCCGCTTCCCCCCCCCCCAAACGCGCCCAACACTTAGGGTCAGACAGGCAATTACTGGCGAACATACAAACTAATTAGGGGCGGATACTGACAGATTCCATGGAGGAACAACCCCCCCCCTAATAATTTCTTTTCTTAGTTGTTTTTTTTTTCTTCTAAAATTCACTACAGGCAACTATGCTATGCCGATTTATACTCACAGCCACATGCACCCCCTCCCTCATTATGAACAGGGGACCAGATTAGGCCGTGAACGACACAGCGTCACCACACCTGAACATCATAAGGGCAGCCAGAGGGCGTTGCCCACAGACACAAACATTTTTTACACGACGCACAGTGTGTCGAATCCCATATCTAGGTGAAAAAAAATCATTGTCGCAAATGAAAGCGAAAACTGGCTCATTCGATAGTGAACAAACCAGATGGTGACCTTCGGTCTTCCTTTCCGCTCTCTGGTGCGTAGGAGGGAGGTTATAGGTGCTGAAACGTCTTCCTGGCAGTTATCAGGTCATTAGATAAGAGGGGTCGGAGTGAACCGAACGTTGTGATTCTAGTGAGTTCAACGAGGTGTTGTCTTCTGCGGCTCATGGAATAGTGAAAAGAGGTAGGCCCTATGTGTTCGCACTTTTATGCGTAATACAAGCTTTCTGCACTAAATAAATTATTTACTTTATGAGTGCCTCATAGTGCCACTTTACTTTAAACGTCATTCGATAGGAAATTTAATGTAGATTCAGGATCTGTAGTGGCTTGGTTGCGCACGAATGTATATGATGGTTTATTTTCTTATTTTCAGTGACTATGTGGGCATTACCGTGAGAAGATTTTTTCAAAGCGTGGCGGCCGTGTCTTAAATAGGGGCGTACAAACGTCATATTTCAATATGTTATGAATAAATTTGAACCTACAACTCTTACTGACACAGGTGCAGGAGCTAAGAAACGACATTTAGTAAATATCTCATAATATTAACACAAATGGGAGAGTGCAGGAAGAACAATGCCACGTAAATAGGTAATCTACCCATGGAAGCTATTGAGTTACTTAATGACCCCCAATGAACTTTGACATCAAATGATGAAGACGAGTATAGGAATGACTACGATGCTCTGGACTCTACAGAATGAACATTAGACATTTTGTTATTATTAAGGGGAGTGAGATTAATGAGAACATTACTTGACGAATGGACGTTTTATTTTTATTTGCAATAGGAGAAATAGGCCTAATATTCAATATATGTTGTCTTTATTTCCATGCTTTTCTAGAGAAATAATATTGTTTTCGTGTGCGAAGTATGTTTACTAAAAGTACGTCATTAACAGGACTGTAAAAGACATTTCATTATAAAGATTTTTTTTGTATGATTTTGACGAATATTTTTTATTTTTAGAAAATGAATATTATTTTTGTGCATATTTCGTTGTTCTATGTTTAATAACAATTTAATATACTTTTTTAAATCTGGTTGATTTCCAACTGGATACAGTGACTTCGTCTATTCCCTCAAATAAGGTGTAACAAGAATACTTGACTGAAAGTCTGATTGTTATTCATATTTTATCCAGCTTTAAATAGTATGCTCACCACTGTCATAAACTATCATATACACATCCGAATCGTGATATTTACTACCAAAAATGGATGATTCTTGTGTTGCATTCAGTCATTTTTACACCTCACCTTACCCCTCACCCCTATATATTTACCCCCGAAGATCGTACACTGTAGACGATGCCAGAAATGAATTCAGCGACCTCACAAACGGTATATTGCCAACTTTTAATAGAATCCCACCAATATTAACGAAGTTATTAATTTTTTTCACCCAGAATTGGGATTCGACACACTGTGCGACGTAGGTATCACAGGCCCACGGGCACTCCACAGACTAGTATTTTAGGAGACACTAGGTGCTATATGGCATCTCAACTCAGCGAGCGTAAATCCCAAAGAGCGGGTAGAAAACACATAACGACCAAGAGAGGATGACACACTACAATAGGAGTAGAGGTGGATAATGCCATCAGGAAGGCCATGGTACCAGCTACGGGCTACCATCCCCATACCCTTCCTCCTACATACCCTATTACCTACAACACTATCCAACACAGACATACAAATACATAAAAAACACCTACGCGACATTGCAAAATATACAGAGGGGTTGATAGACTTCATGCTTCTCACAAATTAAGGTTTGCTACACCTTGGACCCGAACTCCTACACCTGAGTATTAGAGGTGATTCGGAAACAAATATTAAGCGGCGAAGCACATCTCTATATAGAGAGATGAGGTCATACTGATACTAACAAATATTTTATTAAATAATCCCGCTTGCAAGGGACATTAACTTATTGTATCCTAACACACGCCTTATCCTCAAATGAGAGCAGATACGCCTCATATCCATCTCACTGCACGGGATATCCCATCCACACACCAGGGGTTGTATTACTATCACACCCGCATGACATTTTCAAATTTTGCACACCTGGGAAAAAACCACCCCATCCACTCACAGTAAATACCTCCTAACAGCATCATCGGCTCCCGGCCACCATAAACATGGAGTCCAACGATGCACAACCCCCTCCCACCACGCTTTAACCCCACTCGGCAAATAACACCCTCGGATCCTAATAACAAGGGACCAAACGCCCTATAAAACCTACTAATACCTCCAGAAAAGTACCAAGGCATCAACGCTGGAAATCCGTTACGGCAATTGCAGGCCTAAAGTAGACACTGCATTTCGAAGATTCTACAACCCCAGAACTCTAGAAATTTTACATAATCACATAATTACACAGTATCACACTTAGTTTCAAAGGAATCTGAAATCACACTAGATGGTGACGAGAAGGTAAACGGATGGGGAGCAGAAGCTCCACAGAGGGGCAGAGACGGGGCAAAACGGCAATGGATCCTGACCCAGACTAAAGACGGAATAACGAAAGGTCGAAGCGACGATGACTTAGTGCGGGGCAAAGTCAAGATCTCGGGTGTGCCTAGCCTGCCCCCGTGTCGGAGAAGGTTATACTCATTATGCACTACTGTCATCGAAGCCAGACCTGCAGGGGAGACTTTTGACGTCTAGTAGGAGAATTAGCCAGCTCAGTATTAGACTCAGGAGACGAACCTAGAGACGACCAACTTGGACTAGACCTTTAGTTAGTTTGTAATATAAGTAGCGTTCCTAAGGCGGGGAACGAGTCTTCCAATCGTGTGAAGTGAAGTAGTGCCTCAGGATTCAACGGGACCAATCCTAGGCACGCCAAGTCCTCATTCCGGACGGTGAGGTGAAGATGATTTAACAAATGATATATAATAACCAATGAATGATAAATAATGCGTATGGAATGAATGCGGTCATTTGGTTCCGTGCCCACATAAATGGATGACAGCGGGTCTCCAGAGCTTAAATGGTAACGCAGCGAGCGGCCAGAGATATAAATGAGGAATGCGGCGGGCTCCTCACAGCGGCCTGGGCCACCGATTAATAAATATAAAATGGCGAAAAAAGCCAATATAAGCATTTATCAGACCAATGGAAAGGATATCCGCGCGAAGCGTTTGCTCCCTAGCGACGCAGTCGCACAGGCCTATATTAGTTATTAAGGGGGAAGTCGACAATTAGCATTAAGGGCGGGGAATGCAAAAGGGTTTTTAACCTGGCAGTTTTGGAGGCAACCGGTGCTTCCAAAATATGCACGTGTGGTGCCCTGAGGGTGGCAACATACCTCAGGCGATCGCGCCGATCAAAATTCTAGTATGTAAGGCAGTTGCATTTGAAAGGCAACTTAGATTTAAGCAAATTTAACAAGCACTGTTGTAAAACAGTAGCTACAACATATTTCGGCATTAGGTTAAGGACTATTTCGGCATGTATATACAATTTTTTTATATAGCATTAATTAATATAATCTAGGTTAAGCACTTTTACTTATCGACAGGGCGTTCGGCACCGTATAGGGTAAGACCGACACCATATAGCTTTAATTGAGGGTACTATGCGAACGCAATACGCGAGACGGCCGAAGAGGTCTCAAGGGCGGGGGCACCATCCAAGCCGACCCTTAAAGCAGCGCTGCGCGACATGTGCGCGCGTTAACACATTTGGCCAAGGGCATATTACCAATGTACTTTATATTACAGATTTGAGCTCCATCGCTACGGCAGAGATCATCGAAAACCACGGTCAGAGGTAATGGCTATGCGCAAAGGCAGCATAATTCTCCTATAACACCACACATGTTACTCTACACTGCCCTTGAGCGGGCTACACATTTACAAATACACTGAAGAAGGAGAGAGCAGTACAGATAACATGGTAAGATCCAGCCGGCCTAGACTAAGATAGGCTAAGTGGCGCCAAGGTAGAATATATGTCTTATGTGCACTAAATATGATATATAATATGCATATACATGTATGATAACATTGCATTCCATTTCAGACGACCAAGCAAATAATTTCAAGGCATCCATTGCCAAATAAATGCATAATTAACCATTCTTTCCAGTTGAAGCAGAAATTGTACATATACCCATTGTAAATATATTTCCTAACAAACCAAAAAGCATTATACTCCTATAGTATCACTCACATACAAATACACTATCTGTCGTTCTTCAGTCGCGCCAATAAGGTGACGGCAACGGTGCTCAGCAGCAGACAGCGGTCGTGGGACGCTGAACGCCACCGGCACAAATCACACCGACGCTTAAATAATGAGCGACATGCGATGGCCAGGAATGGTACAATTTTGTAAGTGCCAAACCTAGCCATCAGGGTGAAAATTCTCCCGCCCACGAGGAGAAATTCACTAGGACAAGGTAAAGAGGTACTAGAGATTTGACCGCTAAACCACGATCCAGAAAGGCCAGGTAAAAGTAAAGCAGATAAGGTATAGAGAATAAGGGTTAGCCGGCATAAGAGAGAAAGACGCGGAAGAATGACCACACAAAAGGAGCTCTAGAGAAAGATATTATTATTAGATTCTATTACATTTTGTATTTTAAGTGTATTTTATTTTGTATTTTATTTTGTATTTCATTTTGTATTCTATTTTGCACTTATCACAATGCCACACTGTAAACAGCCAATACACTTGTTTTTTCTTTCCTTTCTTCCTAATAACGATAATTTGTAAAGGCGTTCTATTTATCCCAACACAATAAACTCATTTTAATATACACCCTTAAAATTACACCCCAGAACTCCTATTTTTCTTTCTTCTTCACTCTTTCATACATTATATTTCAGTGGCATACCAAGTATAAACTCAGAAGGCAATTTTTTCATCCTGCTGCAGGGCAGCATCACAGCCAAAACCGATGTTTTTTTCCCTTCTGTGACAATCCAAAATAACAATTTCCCACGCTATGTATTCAAGATATATATTTTTAATCTCAATGTAACAATTTTTTTATAATTGATTCTACACATATGTAAAGCATAAACATGTTCCCTACCCAAAACCCACCCTCTCTGAGCAAACGCTAAACTCACATCATCACCAGGACAACACGACATCGACACATCCACATGACACCGAAGAAGAAGAAGAAGAAGAGGGGCAAGAAGAAGAAGAAGAAGAATAAGAAGGATCACTACACCGGCACGCCTACTCTATTTCTCGTTCGCGAGGCCGCAAACAAAGGCCGAGGAGGTCTTGTACAGCCCAGGGGCAGTACCCCTAAGACCCACCCCTCCGTCTTTCATCAAAACCACCCTCATAGGCATGCCATAAGCCTCACATACTTCTTCAACACAAGCAGGCCCAGCAATACTGCTGACAGCCACGCTTACATAATACACACATAAACACACTAACTGGAGCAGCGACAGTGAGGAAACGCTGACCGAGCAGTGGGGGAAGGCCTTAAAAGCCAAGGGGGCGTGGTGGCTCAGCGGTCTAGCTGTATACCTCTCACCAAGGCGGTCCGGGTTCGATTCCCGGTCAATGCATGTGAGATTTTCGAAGTGAAATGCCATGTCCTGTGGTTCGGATTCCACGTAAAAAGGAGGTCCCGTGGCTTATAATCACAAGATTCACGGTCACGTAAAACTACAATCTTCCTTTTCCTTAAAAGCCAGACCCAGAAGAGCCCCATTATCTGTTCGTGGCCAGCGGCCCTGCTCCTCCGAGGTCCGTTCCAGCTCTTCACCAGGTGAGAACTAGCCGCGTGCTCAGATTCCTTATCACTATAACACCTACCCTGAACACTTTTGTATCTTACATCTTGTACTTTACTTTATAACTGTCCAGCACCTAAAAGGGAGAGTACATCACGGCTACTGGGCAATAAACACTTGGTCAGTGAACACACACATTTATTACTCATTACACCCTGTTTTACATCCTTACGCCCAACCTGACCTTAGTCCTAATTGCCCCTAACCGTGAAGACCAGGAACTGCATCGTCAGGAATCCTATTGCACTCGAGCAAGCAGCCAGACGGCAGCGTGTCAAAGTGCCAACTCTGCACGTGAGCTCGCTAAAACGCTCGCTCTACTTAATTGTCAGGCTAGATTAATAGCCCACTCTTACACATTCATCCCCTAGCAGGTAAACGCATCCTGTATGGACGCCCACAATAGATCACGCACTCACACCAACACACTATACTGGTAGTCTCCCCCAATTACGGGAAACCACCCTTTTTCGGAAACATCCCTTAAATTAATACACCTACACTACCCTGTTTATCCCACCCCCAACAGAGGGATAAAACAATAGATAGGCAAACTTCCACCCTAAAGCCTTTCTCAGAAGTAAAGAATTACGATTCAATTGTACCCCTAAATATCTGGAGATGACACTGGATCGCTCTTCGGCCTACAAAGACCATTTACACAGAGCTGCTGCAAAATTGAAGAATCGCAACAATATCCTGCAACGCCTTACTGGAACATCGTGGGGGCAGATGCTAACACTCTGAGAACAACTGCTCTGGCGCTTGTTTATTCACCAGCTGAGTATTGCTCCGGAGTATAGCTTAACAGTTGTCATACTCAACTAGTGGATGTTCAACTTCATCGTAGTATGCGAATTATATCTGGAACACTACTTCCAACTCCGATCCAGTGGTTACGAGTGCTCAGTAATATCGCACCTCCTCATTTATCAGGAGACAGAAAAATCTACTTCATCTTTGGTCCAGAATACAGAAGAATCGGACACTTCCAATCCATGATGATGTTCAACAGTTGGGCCCTTCTTGACTGAAATCCCGCAAACCTGCATGGAAAACAGCCTTAGTACTAACAAACGGCAATTACAAAGCCAATACTAGCTGGCAGACTGAGTGGACAAAAGGTCCTCCTCGAGGCATCGTACAAGTTGGGAGCCCACCTACAAAACTTACTGGTTTCATCTTGCCAAGACTTACCTTGAATAGACTCAATCCTATTAGATGTGGTGTGGGAAGAAGTGCTTCTGTCAGTGGCAGCCGGTAATAAGGTTGCAGTGATGCACAACGACCAGGTTAATTCAGGAAAAACAATTATTACCGTAATAATATTTTTAGTAATAAAAGCTGTACGTTTCCATTTATATGTAGGCTATAGGGATTCATAATTTTGTTCTTTAAAACTTCATATTCTAGATTGGGTTATGAACTAGCACGTGAACTATTCCTGACAGCGGAGCGATTTCTATCCAACAGACGCGATGTGTAATAGAAATTGAAGTGGATCGAACTGTTTAACGCGGGGTGCAATCAATCGATTAGCAGTGCATGGCTTTCATCATAAGATGTGTAAAAAGATTAATTTTCACGAGCCGGATGACCAGTGTGTATGTAACCTCTGTGAACAAAATGTGAACGATACCACTTCGTAAAATGCCAGGAGAGAACTATGACGCTAAGTGATTACAGTAAATTATAGATCTTTATTGTTTTCACATCAATGTATGAATTCTATGGCCTTTCAAATGAAATATATATTATTATTATGATTTTGTTCTTTAATAATTCAGGAAATCTTAGAGTAAATTACTGTGAACTGACTGAGAAACCGAAGCGTGCCAACTGTCTAGGAGCGCTCGTCGGTTTGATCGCTGCCAGGCCCGAGCACCGACCAGATCTCAATAGTGAAGGGTATGGCAGAGTAAATCCTATCCCAACAGTTAATTCGGCTGGTCGTTGCCCGCTGATTGCAACAAGGGAGCGGATGGAGACACCGTGATGCTCCGTCAACAGCCGATACTATGTCTTGCAATGTAATTTGCGCGTTCTTTCTCGCCCTCGTATATACAACTTACGTTGTTTTGTTCTCGAGAAGGTTTTCATGTAGACTAACTTATAATCTATTTAATCCGATGATAATGTGATGTTCTCTGAACTGTGACATTCGTGATGAATGAGGTACCGTACATCCGTTTTACCACGCAATTGAATACAGTTTTCTCTGATATCAAGCAGTCTTTTATCCTACACCCCCCTCCTTAATGAAAAAAGTGCAACACCCAGAACAATTATCCACCAGCCGCCACTGGCTTCTGTACTACATACTTGGGGTTCGAAAAATTCGCCATACTGTGACTGTGATGTCATTCCGCAGACATTGGAACACATAGTGTTTGATTGTTCCTGCCGAGCGTTTCCGGGGTGTCTGGAGGATTTAAATTGTGCTACTCCAGAAGCAGTGAATTGGTTAAATAGACTGGATGTTGATCTGTGATATTTTCAACTTTAACAGTCATATGTCTTGTTGTCATATTGTTCGGATGTTTGTGACACTGTATTCATGACTGTTTCTTTATTGTGTTAGCATCATACGATAAATAAAATAAATAAATATTGTCACTAACTAGCAAATCATCGCGGTGTATATTCTTGAGACACTTCTTATTAATGCTATAGTCTTAAGCACTTCAACATCTGCAGTAAATGACGCAATGCCATCGATCGACTGAGCAATCATCACACAAACGAACCAGTCCATACTAAGCGTATTATCACATACTTACATACGATTGCAGTACATTAACGTGAACTGGACGTTACAGACATATTGAAGACACTAAAAATTACAGATGGGCAATAGTTTATCCCAACTTTCATCAAACGTATCTAATCAAAGCCAATAGTGTATCCCAGCAACGAATGTAAACAAACAATATGTCAGGCTTCGGCATACGCCATTTTCACACTTTCGATACCTGCATTAAGGTCTGATTATTGTAGTTGGTCTTGGTTGAACCAATATATCAGACCGTAATAGACGTTTTTAGTGATAACGTCAGGCCCGTTGCTAGGGAGCCCTCAGGATTCCAAATATCCGTTGCTAAGGGAATAAGCCCATTTGATTAGCATACAGGCGGTGCAAGCACGTTGTTATTTTAGGTATTTATTGCTTTCCGGGTGGAATTAATCGCACATATAGATTGAAAACTGTAGTGTAGAAGCTATAAAATCTGTTGGGTAAAAATGGCGTTAAGACTATCCGAGATCAGGGAGTATTTCTCAGATGAACCTTCGCTTGTGAGGAAAGGTGAAGATGCTGTTAAATCACGCCATATCGAATCCGTAACATATCTTGGATATACCGGTACTGTAAGTGCTTCTTGCGTGGTCGTGTCCATGCTAGCATGAAGAACAGATCCTATGATGTGCATGCAAGTAAAAATTTAAGTTCTAACCTTTATTTTCACTAATTTATAAATATAATATTCAGTGCTTATAATGGTCGGTAACACCGCTTTGCCGCATTCCAACGCAGCTTAGGAATGTGGGCAGTTTATGATAAAAATATAGGTTTAGTGAAAGTTTTTAAATTGAATTTTGCTTGTCCATACTTTTAGTAACTTGCATATATTCGTATTTCTGTTCTTTTGAAGAACATGCCTTGTTTTATTAGGGTTTTATGTATCGCCTCAATGCATTGAGTCCGTTTACAACAAAAAATCAAATAGTTTTTTGTCATCAGTGATTCATAAATTGTGGTAGACTTTCTAAGCTTCCCCCTTCCCCCTTCCCCCTATCACAAGTAAAAGATAAAAGTAAAACTAGTCTAGTTGATACCCAGTCAGTCCAATTATAAGGAGCACTTTGGTGTTGACAACAGTCTACATTCTGTAAATGTACACCTACTGGGCAACACACACGTCCATGCCTTAGTTTAGATCGCAAGGTCTTCCTGACCTGAGCTTTGCTGGACAGTGTTCTTATCCGTAAAGCAAAAATTTCTATCATCACTCAGTGTACGGTATGTCTACATTAATAGGTGATATAACCTAATAGTGACCAACGGTTTTACCTCAATCTGGCTTTAGAAAAAAGCAGTGTAATCTTACAATTGCATAGAACTAAAGGTAATTAATGAACATTCGTAACTCACGACCAAACCTAACATATTTCACTGCAATTTGATGACATACTGCTTGAAACCTTGTACAGAGTTACGTAGCAGCAATTTAAAGCACTACATCAAACAAACGAACATCATCTGTAAGTCATCGTTACTTTTCCTTTCCCCACTCCTAATTTACTTGATTTGAATGGAATGGTTGATTCCGGCAATATGGAAAACAAAACTAATTGAAAATAAGTAAATCATTTATACTTATTGTGACACGTCTCATCTCTGTAGATTCACAACTCATAAATGAATTCCATAGGGACACAATTATTAGTAAATTTTGTGGTGACCGATGATCACTTCTTTCTCAAATCTTTGTTTAACTTTATCTTAGCGAGAACTGGTCAGTGGTCACCTGGGCCGAGGCATCTAAACATATTTATGTTCTAGAACCACAAATTGGTCATAAGACAGTGCCTGTTAAAGGGGTAAGATGAGTTATCCTTTCTGTAGTCCGCGGTGAAAGCAAGACTAAAAAAAAAAAAAAAACACAGATTAAAAAAAAAACTTCAAACAGCTTTGGAACATTATGGGGTTTGAGGCCATATTTCAGTGTTGCCTTAGTAAACAAAAGTTTGGTGCTTTTCAGTCGATCAACACGAACGTACCCAATAGAGTTGGGTTATACCCTAATCATGAAAAAAAAAATACATGATATTAATAAATACACTAGGATGACCAGTTTCGATCGGCAAGCGATCATCATCAGATCCATTACACTTATTTAGTTGCAGTATTGGTACTGCAACTCGTCGGTATTTGTTAGTTGTAATCTATATGATGTTTTGGTGAGATGCTAAGAGTGGTGATAGAGCTCCGGAATTTGTCTCTTTGGAGTGACTATATGGTTGTTGTGAATGGTCAATTCTGATTGTACAGGCTACTTATCTGGTTAGGGGTTGTGTGCAGTACAGCAGCGAGCAGTTCACTTCACTCGGGCACTGGTAACACGCGACTGACTGGTATGATATCTCGCTGGGCTGCTCCCCCCCCCTCCCCCGCCCCGCATTTATACGTGTTGTGTGTACCAAGTGCATGTGTACCTGTGGTGTATGGCCAAGTCTAGACATGATGTATGTTACTGTATTCAGTACGGTCTTCAACTATTAAAGACTGTGGAATCAATTCTCGCCACGCATAAACTAGTAGCCATATAAGCGCTGCCGGTCTCTGAGAATGTCCCGGCACTTTTATTACTGCCGTGAATACTGGCCTAGGTTTATTGAAGAAAAGGTACTTCGTACATCCAGATCCAAATAACATTTTCCTATTATAATCCCCCTATATTCCCCCCTTTTTATCTAGCTTGGCTGTATCGCTATGTTGTGTCTTGTTTCTGACAGGGTGTGTTTCTTAGTAGAGTGAAGAGGGATGAGCTCTCCATGAAAGTGTGTTCATTTAGATTATTGGGGATGTTTATTTTGGCTAGGTGTAGCTCGATTGCTTCCTTCAGGTCAAGAGCTCTGCCTTTCGGTTCGTGTTGAATTATTTTTAAGTCGGTTTCAATGTTAGTGAAACTGTGACCCGCGTCGCACATGTGTTCGCATACGGCTGAGTGTGTCCCGTATTTTATCGCATTTAATGTTCATGGTAACGTGTATCTACTCTTCTTCCACTCTGTCCGATGTAATTAGCTTGACAACCTGTGTCTTGGCACGTAATAGAATATACCCCTGACATTGAATACGGGTCTTGTTTATTTAGATTACTATTTTGCAGATGCTTACCGGTTGTGTTATTCGTTGTGAATGCTATTTGTATGCCTTGCTTTTTGAACAGATTAGTGATTTTATATGTGTTCACATTCGCATAATTGAAACGCGCGAAACACATCGGACCATATAGTAGACCAGAAGTTCTCCATCTTTCCTTTTTGGGGTGTTGGGCCTGTCCTACCTTCAGTTTCTTCGAGGTTTCTATAGAAGAATTTCTCATTTGCGGCAAATAAGTTATTTTGTCGTTTTCGCTTATTGGACTTTTTATACCGACGAAGCCTCTGAGCTTCTGCCTGAAGTTGTTGTTTCAAGGTGTCTAAGATTTCAAGAGGCGTCTGATTAGGTGGTTATATTTAGCGTGTTTCTTTTTTGAAGAGCTTAACAATTCAACTCAATGACCGACTTTGTTACTACGATTGCCCGCCGTATATTGTTGAAATCTTCCAACGTTTCTTCGGAGCTCCTCAATAGACCTGATTAAACGTATCTCCCAAGCTGGTTTAGTCTGTTGTCTGTTAGTAGGATGTGGACCACATATAAGTCTACCGCCAACTGTTCTTACCACAGCGATCGCTCCAGCATAAATCGAGGTCTGCACATCACTGAAACAGTTTGAATTGAGTGCAAGATGAGAAGCAAGGATATCCTCATTCACTATTCTCACTGCAACTGCAAGCTTCCTAGAACAGTGCTGTTTTAGGATTGTGGGACGCTGAATAGGGTCAGTACCTTCAAATTCGGCAATAGATTTCCTAAATTCATTCTCAAGTTGCTGGCTTGATGGGTCACCTATAAATTTAATCATCAACGCACCATCTTTCGTAGGATTGTCATGATGTAGGTCTGGTGGTTGCAGTTCGTTACTAGGAATTGCATTATCTCCTTCTCTCACTTGCTCCACTGATTTCAGAGTGTTGCTTGCAGCAATTTCTGTCCGTAGCATTTTAAGTTGTTCCTCAGGGATGAGTTTCCTCAGTACTATAGTACGGCGTTGCAAAGTGGGTCAAAATCGAAATCTAGGAGGACAAAATTATTTATTTTCATAATTAAAAAATCAAAATTTATTACTTCTACAGCATTCTCATATAATTGCCGCTCACTATTCTGGGATATAAACGCATCTTAATGTAAATCTGTCACCACTGTTCGAACAGTCTGAATTGGAGGGTGAATGTAAGTGGCTGTGGTTTGGTTGTCTTTGTGGTTAGAGTGATGCTTTAAAATGGAACATGCAGCTGAAGGTATGATCTTTGTAACGTGTTTCAGTTATTAATGGGCGTAATTGTTATGTAATTTTAGCTATATTTGCATTATAATATTTAACTATTATTTTTAAAATTATATTTTCACTTAGATTTTTAGTATGTGGCGTGACTCTGAGTCACTTTCTACTTAATGTTAAAATGTAGATAAAGTCTTGTAGTTTACGCCTGTTATAAGATTTTTTGCATCATTTTGCAACTTAGTTATTTTACGTTTTAGAAGATGCCGCGCAACCAGTTTTCAAACGTTTACAACTTTTTGAAGCACTGGGTTCGACGATTATGTCAAAAGTGGAACTTTGCGACTTTGTTAAAAGTAAATTAGGGGTAGAAAATTGTTCTGAAGAGATAACTGAATGCTCTATCCAACTCCTAGTCATAGATAATTTCTTGCATGTGTAGACGTAGCTTAAAAAAGGTCTTAACTGATGTTTATTATGAAGTAAACAAATTATATACGTTGCTTTCACTCTAAATTCATGATTAAAACGCACAAATAATTTCGTCCCCCTAGATTTAGATTTTGACCCACTGTGCGTTGGTCTGCTATTCTCTGTACCGTTACATTGCTGCTTTCTTCTTCTTCTTCTTCTTCTTCTCCTTCTTCTTTCGATCCGGCCTTCAAAGGACCAAGTCATTTCAACTGCTTATTGCTGCATCGAGCTTTAACTTCCTCCCAGTAAGGTACTTAGCATTAGTTCTCGATGCTGTTGTTTCCTTTCTGCAGTCCACTTCTTGCCAGTTGGAAGCTTTGGCTTTTCTTGGAAACATCGGTGTGCTGTTAGTTTTTGTTTAAGGGTGGCACGTTCCCAAATATCGTTGCCTGTAATTCCCACTTCTTGTAAATATTTGTCCACCTCAGTGAACCAAGCTCCCTTGGTTTTCTTTTTGAGTTTTGCTTATTATTATTTACTTATTTATTTACATTGTTTAGACCCAAAGGATCACATTAAGCAAATTATGATCTGTTACTGTTCTTCTTGGTCTTTCATCAGCTCCCTGTGTCGAACTCGACGTTCCTACTTCCATCCTTTCGCTGGTCTCCTTGGTCGATCTTCTTGTGTGACTTCCAAACTGTGGATCTTATGTCGGAATGTCATTCGATCGTCTATGTCTATTGGTGTGATGTTGGCACTTTCGAGATCAATTTTAACTTGTGTAACCCAGACTGTTGTCACTTTAAGTTTCCGTAAGTAAGTTATTTTATTTTTGCTAGCCGGTCATCATTCAGTCTCAGAATGTGGCCCTAGAATCTCAGTCGTCGCTTGCGGAAATCTGACTCGATATTGTAGTATCTCTCTGTGACTCTGTGTGATAGCAGACGATATCCACCATGTGTGAGTTTAGGGCCCAATATTTTCCGGATGATTTTTCTCTCAGCCTTCTTGGTGTCTCCTTTGTAGTTGAGGTTTAGGGTCTCGCTGGCGTAAAGTGTCTCAGGTTTGATGACAGTCGTGTAGTGTTGAATTTTGAGGTCGATGCTCGTGCATTTCTTGTTGTAAATATTCGCGATTTTCCCGTATGCTTTCCGCAATTTAAATTCACGAGTTTTTTGCGCCACTTTTTCCATACCTGTAGGTTTAATAATTTCACCCAAATACTTGAATTGATTAACCCTGTTTATAGTACCGAACTACGTGACTAAATTTTGTGCTTGAATGTGTTTTGTCGATATAAACTCGGTCTTTGTGAAGGAAATTTGTAGTCCGACCTTTTCAGCACATTCTTTTAAGACCTCAATTTGAAGAATTGCCGTTCGTTCATCTGCGGAGAGGACTGCAAGATCATCCGTGAAAGCGAAGCATGTCACGTCGATATTATCCGTTTGCCTTCCTAACATGACGGGCTTCCAGGTGTTCTGAATTCTCAATTCATTACTATTATAGTGCTCACGAATGTCTTCGTATAAGGTATAAAATGTTACTTTTAGCACTCATGAACTGAAAGTTGGATGGTTCCTCTCTTTCTTTCTCCTTTCTGATCGAATATGAAGCGCACAAACAACAAGAGTTTCCATTATTCGCACCTTCTCAAATAAAACGTGTAAACAGAAGGCGCTATGTCGTAGGTTGGAATCCCGGTGCTAAAAGCGGCTATCCTGAGTGCAGTTCTTCCCCAGGTTTTTCGACACTCAATCCAGGCTAATGCCGGGATAGTACCTTATTCAAGTCCCCTGGCGCCTACCCTATCCCTTTCCCTGATACTGTTACACATACTGCTACAGGCATCACATAAATGCAGGTTATCAGACCAGTTCAACCCACACCCAACTACACGGGGATGATGATCAAGATGTCCCAAGCCCACCAAATCAATTATTAACAACAACAACAACGACGACGACGACAAAGAAAGAAACCTAAGCAACGCAGCTAAACTGTTCGTAGCGGCTTCGGTGGCGTAGTGGGTAGCATGCTGAGCTTCTATGCCCAAGATAGCGGGTTCAAAACCGGCCGAAGCCGTCGGATTTTTTAAGAGCGTTAACAATCCCTCAGTATGCCTTCCTTCGGAGGGGAAGTAAAGCCGGTGGTCCCATGTCATGTTAAAGAACCTTCCACTAATTGCACCTGAGTGAAGCTAAATTGGATAGGTTAAGAATGTAAACAACGCTCTTAGGTGTCTACGTTCGTTGCCAAGAGCCGAATACGGTGGCGTCTAGTAGCTAAGTTCTGAACTTGGCCTAGTAGTCGTTGACGGTGGCGCTTGGCGGCAAAAGTAGGAACTATTTGAAAAATTCTAAGTTGCAGTACTTAAATTTAAAAAACAGATAAGACACACTAATACAGTCATCAAAATTAACACCGGTTATCAGACAGATTCTACACACACCCGAATTACACGGGGCTACATGACCGCGTTGTCGCAGCCCCTAAACTTAAGAACCAACCAACCAAACTGTTCGTAGTGTGTGCAGGTACGGCGACAAAACTGTTCCGCGATAAAATGTCCGCTTTTTGCGGCTGAGCGCGCGCTCTAGTGGAAGCGCCCTGGCAATTGTCACAGACAGGTGGGCAGTGGATTATATTTTTAGCCTACTTTTTACATTTTGCAAAAATGAGGAAAAAGACTTATGAGATTGATCCGGGAAAATGTGTGTCTGTCTGACCATCTGTCTGTCTGGTTGTGTGTGTGTCCCCCCCATATCAACTCCTAAACGGCTCCAGCAATCGAAACCAAATTTAGTATGAGTAAAGATGTAGACCTATACCGGAATATCTCAAGCCCCATATTTGAAAATTATGTCAGTTCTACCAACTGCTGAAAAAACGCACCAGAAATTTGAGCTCCATGTTGGATATCCTGGAAGGTATGCATGGGAGCTATTCCAAAATTGGCACTCATGTAGATAATACTATTTCACTTTAATTTCCAGGAGGCCATACATGACAGTGTTGCCAAATAATTTTAAGCCTTCTGATAGGTCCAATTTTGAAATGCATATAACTTCTACACTATCAAATTGGATTTCAACCAAATTTTGTATGTAATATGTGTACATAAACAGATATGACTAAGCGTATTATTAAGAGCCATCAGGGCTGCCAACTGTTAATAATTGCTCTCCCTATTTTTTATCCATATACCAATATATCAGAAAGTATGCAAGCCGACAGCTTTAAACTATGCACACGTATAGTACCTGACATTTTAGATTAATTTGGAGTAACTTATATACGTCAGTTCTACCAACATGATTCTAAGCCTGCTGATAGGACCAATTTTTAAATACATGTAACTTCTATACTATCAGTTGGATTTCAACCAAATTTCGTATGTGCTATGTGTAACATAACAGATATGACTATAAGTATTCTTCAGAGCAATCAGGGCTGCCAACTGTTAATAAATTCGGTCTATATTATTTTACCCTAATATCAATATATCAGAAAGCCAACAGCTCTATACTTTGCACACGTATAGCACCTGACATTCTAGATTAATTTCGAGTAATTAATTTAAGTCAGTGCTGCCAACATGATTCTATGCCTGCTGATAGGTCCAATTTTAAAATACATGTAACTTCTATACTAACAAATGGATTTCATCCAAAATTGGCACAACAAGATATCATAATATTTCCGATTATTTCTAACCAGCACACGCATGACATTGTTGCCAACATACTTTTAAGCGTGCTGATAGAACAAATGTCTAACTGCATGTAACGTCCATTGGACTTCAACCAAATGTTGTATTCTGTACCTTAAGAGATGGAACTAAGAATATATTCAGTCACCAGGGCTTCCAACTGTAGTGCCCTATTAGGCTATATTATACCAGGTATATTTCGAACTAATTAGACATTTCGATATTACCAACTTAATTTCGTCATTATTCTAGATAGGTGCATACACTGTAGATTAATCATTGGCATGTATCTTAATTTTAAGAAAAGTAGGCTCATTAGTTCGTCACGGAACTTCTTGCTTACTTTATAAGGCGTTGTTCAAGGGACCCCCCCCCCCCCCTACACATTTCTGAAACTTTTGGAACTACATGATTTACTGCAGCAAACCCAACATTTTGTATCTAATTTGACTGGACTATACCTGTGAAAAGAAATCATGGAATCCTTTTTACGAAGCCGTCGTATTTTTGAGAGCGTTGAACAACCTCAGTATGCCTTCCTTCTGAGGGGAAGTATAGCCGGCGGTCCCATGTCATAGATTTATGGCATGAAAAAGAACCTTCCTCTAACTACACTTGTGTGAAGCCAAAATTTGTAGGTTAAATTGATAACGCTATATTAGTTCCAACGTTCGCCGCCAAGTGCTGACTGCGATGGCATCTAGTAGTCAGGTCCGCAACTAGGTGTTGTGGACGGTAGCATTTGGTAGCAAAAGTAGGAACTCCTTGAAATTATCGTCTGCAGTCCTTACTTGAATTAAAAACAGATAACACACAGTAATACAGTCATCACAATTAACACCGATTATCATATAGATTCTACACACACCCAAAGTACACGGGGCAACATGACCGCGTTGTCGTGGCCCCTAAACTAAAGAACCAACCAATCCTTTTTACGGCGATTCCTACAGTTGTAGGCAACACATGAATACAACTGTATTAACTCTATAGTATACTTTAAATTGCTAAACAGACAGTTAAATTAAGGTAGCACAATTCTTTAAATTGACTCATACTGCGCCGTAGTTGATTTTTTCACACTCATAGTCCGGTGGCTTAACGCCATATATTCAACCAATTGTGCAAATCGAGGTAAAAGCGATTTTATTTTTTAGTTACGTTAAGGGGTCCATAAGGAACGTTTTCAGCCACAGAGGCATTCTGTACACCCCCTAGTTAATGTTTTACCGCCCCCCAAACATGTGATGGGGCGCGTGCCCTTATGTTATGGGTTAAAAATTCCTAATTATTTCTTTATGGGCAAAATTTATAAAATTAGTAACATTTCCGATGTTTTGGAGGGCAAGGAATTCATTTTTGGGGTCATTTTTCTTGTCGGGGGCAGGGGGTGGGGGACAGCGCTACAGGGGGAGGGGTCCAAAACCCGTAAAACTTGGTTGATGCATATCATTTTCAAGGTATTTTGGGGCGCAGAATTCATTTTTAGGTTCGGGTTTGTTATAGGAGGTATGGGGTGGGGCCAGTGAATCCCCCGGAGCGGAACTACGGGGGCGGTGCACACAATGACAGCAAACATCTGCTTACAACAACTCATTTCCAAAGTTTTTAGGGGTGTAAAATTCATTTCCGAGGTCATTTTGTATTTAGGTGATCAAGAGCGGTGGTTTAAAGGATGCTGATGTAAAAATATTAGGCTTGACAGTAGTGTTGTTAAGAATTATTTATTCTTTAGGTAACTTGTTTAATCAAAATACCATGCAGTAAAATCAAAATTTCTGACGATAACTTCTTCTTCGAAAATACTATGTAGGCTACACAAATCGAAGTTACTGGTAAAGGATCACGACGCACTTTTCCAGTGCAGGTACAATTTTCTGTACTTCTGCTGGAGTGAGGGGTTGACACATGGATTTGAAAACTTTGTCGGCTTCTGGAAAAGCTTTCCAGGCTGCCCAGGATCATCGCTTTCCCTTGCTCCTGAGGGACGACCTCGTATCGCAACCTGCGAAGGGGAGAAACTCCAGCAGCCCAGCACTCTTCACCGGTCCTATGTGATGTGCAATAGCACGGATGTCCAGCCATCGTGCCTAATCCAACGCACAGCTGTTCACATCCATGGTGATTATCCAGCAAGGCAGTAGCCAACACGACGACGTCGGTGTCTAATGTCCTGATGAAGATTCTACTGCATTCTTGTCTTGCGCCGTCTGCGGCATGTAGAAGCATTCTGCTGTCAGATCCTTCGTGATTGCAAGGCATCAATCATGATAAATCGCTTTGGACATTGCAAAGAACTTTTTCTTAAAGCGTGACAACAACTTTTCGGGAAAATGCTGTCATGGTGATGTAATTAGCAAGATACGCGAACAACTCTTGTTTACACGCATCGCATCTCAAAAAGTCATTTCTTCGGAACTTGTTTTGTTGGCTCCATTTTTTGGCCAACACCCTGTCCTCTTTTCATTCGTAAAGCAGACTTCTATGATGTACTGACGCATTCGTCGAACACTACATCAATCCTTCTCGCTTTCGAATACGCAGGACTGTTCATGTAAGAAAGGAACTTCCTCCCATAATCGGCGAAGGTGCTTCCAGGATCTGGAAGGATGTAATTGACTGCGACGACACCATTAATGACTACCATGTCGAAGTCGAGGCACTGCTGCGCTGGATTTTCTTCGTCAGGTACCAAGCATGGCAAGAGGTCTGCTTTCTTTCCAAATCAAAGTTCCCCATTTTCAGAGAGTGCTGAAGGATAAATGTGACTTTCGTGGCTGAGAAAGACTTCTAGATTGCCCTGACGAGTCTGACATGCTATGCACAGTCTTGAAAATAGGCTACGATCTTCTTTAACCGAGACAAGCTGTTGTTCCTTCGAAGATGCAGTCCTTGCGAGAATCCTGCAGTACAACTCGGCGCGGTTGTGCAAAAGTAGGTCTTCCTTGCACTTCCCTTTGCAAATGTCGTGGTTGCGAGACGTGACATATTGGTAAGGTTGTTAATTATTACTGAAACCTTCACTTGTTCTTTCAAGAAATACGAAATTTTGTCAACTTCTCTTCTTTTCAGGGCACCAGTAACTCCGATTTGTGTACATAGTATTTTCGAAGATGATGTTATCGTCAGAAATTTTGATTTTACTGTATGGTATTTTGATTAAACAAATTATCCAAAGAATAAATAATACTTAACAACACCACTGTCAAGCCTGATATTTTTGCAACAGCATCCTTGAAACCACCGCTCTCGATCACCTAAATACAAAATGACCTCGGAAATGAATTCTACACCCCTAAAAACTTTGGAAATGAGTCGTTATATGCAGTTCCTTTCTGTCATTGTCTGCACCGCTCCCGTAGTTCCGCCCCGGGTGATTCACTGGCCCCACCCCATAACTGCTATAACAAAACCAATCCCAAAAATGAATTCTGCGCCACAAAATACCTTGAAAATGATATGCATCAACCAAGTTTTACGGTTTTTGACCCCCCGCCCCCTGTAGCACCGCCCCCAATATTGACAGCCCCCAACCCTACCCCCTATAACAAAAACTAACCCAGAAATGAATTCTACGCCCCAAAATACCTTGAAAATAATATGCATCAACCTAGTTTTACTGGTTTGAGGCCCCGTCCCCTGTAGCACCGCCCCCTGCCCCCAACGAGGAAAATGACCCCAAAAAGGAATTCCTTGCCTTCAAGAACATCGGAAATGATACTAATTTTATTAATTTTGCCCATACAAATTAATTATGAATTTCTAACCCATAAAATAAGGGTACGCCCCCCATCACATGTTTGGGGGGCTGTAAAAATTAACCAGGGGGTGTTCAGAATGCCTCCGTGGCTGAAAACGTTCCTTATGGACCCCTTTACGTAACTAAAAATAAAATCGCTTTTACCTCAATTTGCACAATATTCCCTTAATCCACCGGATTGCTATCAGTCCTTCTTCAGATCTGATAAAAATATAGACAATGTTCCTCAACTCTCCACCAGCACACTAGCGCTCCTTGCGAGTCTAGGTTATACTATGTAAAACGACTTTGGCAATAATACGTAGGTGATAGAATATGCAGTCTACATGATATGAAAATGCATAAAATTTCTTCAACATGGTATAAATTGTAGGCAATATAATTATTTGTTGCAATTTGGATAACGGTGTGAAGATTGGCGAACATGGAATTAAGTTACAGTGACAAACGACGATCAGCACATCGCTGCCAACTTTCAGGCTTCATTACAAATATAGTGTCTGTAAGTGGTCTGTAAACATGCGGACTTTGAAAATTGCGTGGCAGCAATGAATGCAACCCTGATCCACCCCAATAGTAAAATATTATACTGTAAATCGCCAAATTTGTGTTGATGGGAAACAAATGGTAAAGTAACTTATTTAAGGTAACGCAGATGATTGTCATCAGGGTAGAAGAACGGCACAATGTGCACAATGTTGGCGACATTGTTTGTTTAGCGCGGTTCTGCACTGGCTCTGTGTAAACCAAACTGTGGCGACGTCCGACAGGTTTTATGTGATGTAAAAGAAGAATTAAAACTGCATTTTGTAGTCTGGAAATCGTTTTAAATTGTTTGGAGGACAAAAACAGTTGAATAAATTGCAGTGTGTTATTTGAAATGATCGAGTTAAGGCCTCGTAAAGAATTATTGGATGCTAACTTCGATGGGTACAAATTATCTCTCGACCCGGTACCTATTTACCGTTTGACTTTGGAGTGTGGTAAGTTCGGCAGCATAATATTGCTTAATTGCTGCCTCAATACTCCATTTTATACTCATAAAATACCTTCATAACCTTAAAACTTGTTTGCAATTGTACTTTTAATTTTATGCTTCGCATTTTCTAGTCATTGATGCGTTTTGTCTCTTCATTCTAGGTGCTGATCATATTCTACCGAGTGATGATCAGTATTCATTCCTGCATTTGAAAGTGTTTAGTCTACATAATCATTTGTACAAGGATCCTTGGGCAGATGATGGTATTTATTTCATCGATAAAAACTGGGGAGTACAGAGAGTTATCTCTGATACTAATGTAAGTTTTGATGGTAGCGCTGCACACCGCGAGAATTTGTGTTTAAAAAAAATTAGTAATGAAATTAGCCAAAGTACCTGTAGTAATGGTATCTGGAGATGATAAATTAATAGATGTTGACTCGTCCGCTGTCATAGACCCACCCAGCCATCCCAAATAGCGACACTACTTATATAGTTGAAAATGAAGTATCGGGTAGACATCTTGTCACTATGTCAGGAATGCCAACCCCGCGCGTTTGGTACTATCTCGCACCGTGTATAGAAAGAAACAAAAGAGCGTCGATAATGTAATTTATAATTGCGCCAAATCCAAATCGTGTCTTAATTTAGCCATGGATTGCGTGTCATGTATTAATGTTTTACATACAAAACCAAACCTAACCTGGGGCTTAGGCCCCAGACCCCCTTGCTTGTGGTACTAGCAGTAATTTTCGGCCAGGCAGTACCTAACCTAGTAGCGGTCATAAATTGTATCTTATTAATGTTTTACATACAAAACCAAACCTAACCTGGGGCTTAGGCCCCAGACCCCCTTGCTTGTGGTACTAGCAGTAATTTTCGGCCAGGCAGTACCTAACCTAGTAGCGGACATAAATTGTATCTTATTAATGTTTTACATACAAAACCAAACCTAACCTGGGGCTTAGGCCCCAGACCCCCTTGCTTGTGGTACTAGCAGTAATTTTCGGCCAGGCAGTACCTTTACGTCTGAGTCATTATTTACGTCTCAATAATATGTGTGTCAAAAACAATTTCTAACTTTACGTGTGAAATAGTGAATTATGTGTGCGACATGTTGGTAACGTAGTCACATGGTGTCACACATGGTGTCACATGACGTGTCCAAGATGGCGTCCGTAGTGAAACGAACACGATAAGAATTCTTTATTTTCGTGAAACAATTATTATTGAGGTGCGGCACTTGATGTTGAGATTGTGAAACGACTCCCAAGAACTCCGTAAAAGGTATGTAAATCATAAAACCTATATTTTCAATAATATACCTCGCAAAAGTTCGTAAAGTTACGAAAAGGCAAATTCTCACGGCGTGCAGAATTACCGTTTTGATTTCCTAATTTTTTGAGACTTTGTGATGTGTCATTTCAAATCTCAGTAGACTTTACAACTCATTAAAATTTGACAGCTATACCTAGATTTTACATGTTTACATGGCAGATTATTGACATTGGTTGTAATGTTGGACTGCACAGGGGCTGGCATTAAAAGTTTGGTGGCGCTCCAGAGTAGTGCAATGTGCCTATAAAAATTTTTAAGTACTGAAATTACCTGAATTAATAGTAGGGAGAATATCTGGAGAAGGTTTAGTATTAGATGTTCACTCCTCCGCTGTCATACAGTAGACCTACCCAGCTGTCCCTAAGAGGATCACGACTTATATAGTTGAAATTGCAGCTCTAGGAGCCATCATTGTGAAGGAGTCAATGCCAACCCCACACATTCGGTACTATATCGGATCTGGCAGACCAATGGTTTTGCTTAGACAATATTTTCGTCCAGACCAATGGTGGTTAGGTAGCACGGCACGGCTAATAGATAACACCCCTGGTTTTTGTCACGCACAGTGGGGGTATTTTAACAAATTCACATGAAATTTGATAAAATGGTCCGGTTAACTCAAAACATTTGCCGGCGTTTCGCCCCAGTGTACCATTGATACGAAGTTTTGACTTCTGTAGTACATTGGCGCTGCTCGTGGCTACATTGTGTGCCTTGCAGCGGCCTTCTCAGTATGTACTAGCCACGCGTCTTTGAGAGGTGTACCATATCCAACTGAAGAGCCCAATGGTACACTGGGGCGAAACGCTGGCAAATGTTTTGAGTTAACCGGACCATTTTATCAAATTTCATGTGAATTTGTTAATGTACATAGCTCAATCGGACATTTAACATCCTGTTTCCTTCGGGAACAGATATTTCCAACAGTGGGGGTAGTCGCGCGTCTATAATCTTTATCCAGGCCAATGGTTTTGCCTTTTATTTCATTATTCATGTTGGCAAAGTGTCACATGGGATGTCTGACGTCGAGGTAAAATGGCGGAACATCGTGAAATGAACACGAACAAAAATGCTTTATTTACGTAAAAAGCAATTATTTCCGGTGCAGGCAGTGGGAATTCAAATTGAAATGAACTCGTAAGGACTCGCAGAAAGGTATGTAAATCATAAATGATATATATTTTGAATAATCTACCTTGTCATAAGTTAAGAAAAGGGACATTGCACTACTCGGAAATGTTAATGAAAGTTTAATGTCCCACAAGTCATGACAATAACACAGGTTATCAGACATTCAGGCTCTCAAATGAAGTATCATCCCTCACCTCTTTTTAAAAGTTGTTTGTGTAGGAATTATGGTTCCTACTATGAAATGAAATGTGGTGCTGAAGATAGAGAACAAGGCATTGCATTTAGAAGATGATGATGTGTAGTAATTCATTGTCATATCCCCCCAGGGGCTCACATCAAGTGGGACGTGGGTTGGCAACCACGGGGCCCCAGCTGAGTCCGGCATTGCTTCCACTTACTTGTGCCGGGCTCCTCTCCGTCTTCTTTCCTGTCGACCTCACTTGGTCAACTCTTGTTCTCTTCCGACTCCGACGGTATCCGAGGCCTAGGGAGTTCTTCCTTTCCCGCCTTAATTGTCCCTTGTCTCATCTTTTCTGATACCCTCCTTCTGCGAGGGATCAGCCTTCTTTTTCTTTTCCTGTTATCTCCTGCCTTCTGCTCAAGGCCCTCAAGGAGGCAGGGAGTCTATAGCCGCACCACTTCTGGTGCACCCTGGATATTGCTACACCCTCAGGGGCTCAAGGCTGGTGAGTTCGGGAGTTGGTGACTCCGAGGAATTCCTGAGCTGAGTCCGGTTTTCCCCCTTTTATCCTTTACCTGTGGGGCAGACCCTCTCCTCTTTCACTTTCCTATCTGCCTTTCATGGCTCTCCTTCCTTCCAAGTCCCTCAATCCGCATTCTTCTAGGGTTGAGGGCATTTCTTTTCCTCCTGTCCTTTATTTGCCTTATTCTCCATTTTTCCTTTTCTTCTAGTATATAAGTTAGTAGTTAGTTTTAGTTATAGTTTATATTTCATTATCTTTACGATCACCCAAACTGTTACGGGCCGATAACCTCAATGTTAGGCCCCTTGAAACAACAATTATCATCATCATCATCATAATATCGTTGTCATATTGTTTCAGACTGGCCGTATGGAGGGGACCAATGTGCTGTGGCAGATGCCGCACCACGAGTCCCGCCAACCCGGACATTACAACACCTCCTTGTGCTTCCCCTCGGAAGATCTGGCCGTGCTCTCTGATGGAATGGGAACTCTGTTCATAGCACAGACCGGAGTCAGGTCTGGTGAAGGGCAATGGAAGGTAGATTATTTATTAATTCTTCACGAGAGGGGTTCCTTCCTTATATCACTTTCACCAGGCTCATCATCTTCATTTCCCCTTTTCCAGCTGACACTCGGTGGGGGCAAATATGGTTCCTCTCCACTTTGCTCTGTCGTTCCACCATTCCTCCTCCGACACAGTGTTCCAATCCAGGTTCCGTTTTCTAATACTATTCTCCACCGAGTCCACCCAACGCATTCTTGGTCTTCCTTGTCCTCTCTTCCCTGTCATCCGCCGTTCCAGTGCTCGTCTTGGTAGCCTTGCTTCATTCATCCGTTTGACATGTCCAAACCATCTCAATGTGTTTACCTGATGATAGAAAACACTCCCACATGGTATTCTCTTGTTGATCTCCATATCCAATCTTGTATTTTCCATCAATTCACTTTCTGAATTAAAACTCAGCAATTCTTCTAGGTTTGTGCCGTGTCTTGTGTGGGGTTTTGCCTAGGACACAAAGCTGGCGTCCGGGCGGGGACACCAAGAGCCGTGAAAGCCAAGCCAATATTTGAAATGCTCTACATCTCCAATTTTAACAATCCCTTTTCCTTCTTTCGTTCCTCCTGTTATTACTTTTCTCTCCACTGATTTTCATTTCCCATTTATCAATATTTTCCTTGAGTACCTCCAGCTGTTCTCATTCTCTTCCCATATCAGAACATCAGCAGCAAATAGGATTATGTTCATTCTTTGTTGCCTTCACATGTTGGTTGGTTCCTCAGTTTGGGGGCTGCGACAACGCGGTCATGTAGCCCCGTGTACTTTGGGTGTGTGTAGAATCAGTCTCTGTTAATTGTGATGACTGTATCAGTGTGTGTTATCTGTTTTTTAATTCAAGTAAGGACTGTAGACTTTGAATTTTTCAAATAGTTCCTACTTTTGCCGCCAAACGCCACCGTCAATGATTACTAGTTTAGAACTTGGCTACTAGACGCCACCTCAGTCGGCTCCTGGCGATGAACTTAGGAAACTAAGATGGTTGTTTACATTCTCAACCTATATAATTTAGCTTCACACAGGTGTAATTAGTGGAAAGTTCTTTAACATGCCATAAATCTATGACATAGGACCGCCGGCTTTACTTCGCCTCCGAAGAGAGGCATACTGAGGGATTTTTAACGCTCTTTAAAAAATCCGACTTCGGCCGGGTTTGAACCCGCGTTCTTGGGCATAGAAGCTCAGCATGCCTTCACATGTATATTATCCATCACCAGTATAAATATGGTGAGTGTACATTCCCTTGTTTTAATCCCTGTTCAATATTACAAACCATCCTGTTTTACCTACAGGAGTCTTGACACAACGCTTTTATCATCTGGCGGCTTCAGTGGCGTAGTCTGTAGCATTGTAAACAACGCTCGTAGGTTCCTACATTCGTTGCCAAAAGCCAACTGCGGTGACGTCTGGTAGCTAAGTTCTGAGCTAGTAGTCGTCGACGGTGGCGTTTGGCGGCAAAAGTAGGAACTACTTGAAAATTGATCGTCTGCAGTGCTTACTTGAATTAAAACAGATAACACACACTAATACAGTCATCACAATTAACACCGGTTATCAGACAGATTCTACACACACCCAAAGTACACGGGGCTACATGACCGCGTTGTCGCAGCCCCTAAACTGAGGAACCAACTGCTTTTATCATTTGTATTTTTTCTTCTCCAATACTTTTTTGTTTTAGGCTTTCCCAAACTCTGTCTCTAGGGACACTATCATATGCCTTTTCTAAGTCAATGAAGGTCATTATCATGTCTTTTCCATATTCTCAGCGATTTTCCAACAAAAATGGGTTCCACTGTTGATCTACCTCTAGCTTATGTTTCAGATATCGTGAAGATATTCAGCTCTCATCCAGAGAAGGTATACAAGGGAAGAATGCGACAGGCAATCAAAAGTATTATGTTGATATTAAAGCTGCAGTAAGAGTTGATGGTAGGATGAATTAGTGGTTTCAAGTTGTTACAGGTGTGAGGCAAGGCTGTAATCTTTACCAATACTGTTTATTTTTTACAGGGTGTAACAAAAAGGTACGGCACAAAATGCAGGACACATCCCTCACACGTAGAAGAAGGAATTTTGTTATATGAACATGGGTCCGGAAACGCTTTGTTTCCATGTTACACCTCATTGTCTCCAACTCATTTATCATGGGAAACACACTAGAACAGAACGTACCAGCATACCACATGCAACTCTTCCTCACAGTAGATGTCCGTAATGGCCTCCGTGCGCGTTGATACATGCATCAACCCTCGGTTGTAGTGAATCTCGGATGGGCTGATGTATCCCTGGAGTAATCCGTATGGTCTCGCAGTCTTCCATAATATGGGCACACAGACTCTGAAGATCTTGTACTGGGGTTCGATACACAAGAGCTTTCAAGTGCCCTCACAAATAAAAGTCCAGTGGGTTTAGGTCCGGAGAGCGTAGAGGCCAGCCAATTGGTCCACCTCTACCTATCCATCTGTCACCAAATCTGTTATTTAGAAGCCGATGGACATTAGCACTAAAATGAGGAGGTGCTCCATCGTGCATGAAGTACATGTTTTGTCGCACAGCTAAAGGCACATCTGCTAAGTCGCATGGCAACAGGGCCATGTAAAACAAAACACTGGCGGTGCACCTACGATAATGACAACTTAACCAAGAGTGCATGTTCCCCATGATTCTAACGTTCTGTTCTTGTGTGTTTCCCAAGATTAATGAATAATGAGTTGGAGACAATGAGGTGTAACATGGAAACAAAGCGTTTCTGGACCCATGTTCATATAACATAATTTCTTCGTCTACATGTGAGGAATGTGTCCTGCAATTTGTGCCGTACCTTATTGTTACTCCCTGTATATGGACCCTTTGCTGCAGGGCATATACTGACTAGGTAGGATTCAGTTCGGTGGAGTTTATTCTCGTCCTTTTTATGTATTTTTACCCCCCTTTTTCTTCTTTAATTCTTTTGTTTTGAATGGATTATCTCCTATAAAACGCTGGATTGTATTCGTGTGGTTGCAGGTTCTGTTCAGCGACAAGGTCTGCGGCAAGGAAAAGTCGTTCATTATCGTCGAAAGCCGGCTAGCTATGGTGGAGTCTCGCAAGGAGATCCATTGCATACTGCTGCGTGTTGAAGAAGTCGAGAAAGATGAACTCTCAGAACGAAGATCAACGGGAGCATTTGATACGACTTTAGAGTGGATTACATTTGTTGAAGGTTGGGGTACTCTTAGTTATATAAACTTAGTGTAGATATATAAGGTGCGTTCAAAAAGTAATAAACGGAGGCTATAATGTGCAAACCGGTGACGACATGGGCTAATCGTGGTGTGTGTAATGAGGTGTGGTTCCGACCAGAGCGTGGAAGGTCACAGCCCGTCGCTAGAGGGCACGCGTGCACGTCACGTGATGATACAAAGCGAGCAGCAGCATGCATCAATCGTCCATCCAGGACCAAGACAGTAGGCCATTCGACATGCTTCCTGTTGTGGTTGAAGATTGTGGGGCACCCATTGGGCACACACTTTGCGCAAGTACAGTCGTTCCTTTATGATGGTGTGCACACTTCCGACGCTCAATCCGACCACGGCGGCTATGGCGTTCACTGTCACTCGGCGGTCCGGGGTAATGAGTGCATCAACCAGCTGGACTTTGTCATCGGTAATGAAGAGGAGTGCTCAGACTGGCCATCATCGGCTAACGACACCCGTCCTTCCCTGAAGGGCTTGTGCCACGCCTTGACCCTTGCAAGGGACATGCAGTGTTCGCCGTACACTTGTGACATTCAGCGATGAATGTCCGTTCCCCCTACTCCTTTCGCTGTCAGAAACCGAACCACACCTCTTTGCTCTTCGTTTTACGCCTCCATGTCACTGTTTGCAATGCGACTGGCAGCGTTGGACGATTGAAGCATGCTGCTGCTCGCTTTGTATCGTCACATGACGTGATGTGACAACCACACCTCGTTACACGCGCGATGATTAGCCGATGTCGTCACCGGTTTGCGCATTCCAGCCTCCGGCTCGTTACTTTTTGAACGCACCTTGTAGATCTGGAAGTAGTAGAGCACTTCAAATATTTAGGAAGTGAATTGATGGAAAATACAAGATTGGATATGGAGATCAACAAGAGAATAAAATGTGGGAGTGTGTTCTATCATCAGGTTCAGAGTATAATTTGGGATAAAGACAAACCACTGAAGGCTAAAGAAGTGATGGGTAAGACCTATTACAAGGGCTGTTTTTTAAGAATGGGCCGTTTTTTTTAAGCCCGTAGTTAGTGCGCACGTTACAACAAGCATGCACACTACCTACCGGCATCCTTTGCGAACAAGCAGGCGTCAGTTCCTGCTGTGTAGCTGAACTGAACGCTGAACTGTCCATCTTTACAATGTTCAAGATTACCAATTCGCCCGCCGCGTGTGAGGTACGATCTGTGATACGTTTTTGAGTGCAAGAAACATGTCCACTGCAGACATTCATCGTCAGCTTTGTGAGTTGTATGGTGATAATGCAATGATGGAAGGTAAAGTGCGAAAATGGGTACGCGAGTTCAAAAGTGGCCGTGAAAATGTTCATGACGATGAACGCTCAGGTCTGTGATCACAGATGACTTGGTGACTGCAATTGACACGAAAATTCACGAGGACCGAAGATTCATGATAACCTCTCTGTCAATTGATTTTCCTCAAGTGTGAATTCTTGGTTGTCAGAGCAGGCGGTAAACTTTTATGCAGAGGGATTTCAGAACTTAGTTTTAAGGTATGACAAGTGTCTAAATAAACAAGGCAACTATGTAGAAAAATAGAGGAAGGTTTGTAAAACCTAAAAATAAATGTGGTTTCAAAATAAAATGTTCGGTTAATTAGAAAAAAAAAGACCCTTTCTTAAGAGACAGCCCTCGAACTTACCAATAATGAAATATGGAGCAGAAACTTGGCTGATGAAAGTAGAATACAGGCAGCCCAAATTAAATTCCTGAGGAGTATGGTGCAGAAGACTAGGAGAGAGAGTGAGAAAGGAAGACAAGAAGCTGGAGCAAATTAGATTGAGATGGTATGGACATGTGAAAAGGATGAATGATGAAAGAACGCCGAAACAAGTTGAATATAATGTTTGCATTATTCGCACGGCCCCATCATGAAATTGTTTGGCTGATGATCTTGCACTTGAAGCATCAGACGCTCCCAGATTAAGGTACGTTTTCCAAAATTTGGTAGAGATCTGATGTTTAGTCGTATTTTGATATAAGCTATGAACATTTGATGGCCGCCATGTTGTTTCTGTTAAGATGGCGGCATTTTATGCCATGAGACTGAGGAGGTGCCCTCTGCTACCTCTGTACCACATTTGATTCTATTAAGTTTTGTCATGTTTGAATTAAATGGGGGGAGCAGACATACAAACACAGGGACATTTAACCTGTGTAGATCTCTACTTTCATTTCTTACAAAATTCAAAAGTAGCCTAATAGTATTGACCAGGTGGAAGATAAATAAAAGGTAATATAATAACTTGAACTCGAGGAGAGGAAGATCCTGCGGAGGATACTAGGACCCATACGGGAAGAGGGAGGCACCTATAGAATACGGCACAATGACGATCTTAACAGCCATCAAGAAGACATTGTGGCGCCTGGCCTTCTATGGACACTTGACCCGCATGATCCGTTGCCGGCTCACCAGTAAGATCTTCACAGTGGCAGGAAGAGGGAAGGCCTCTAGGACCAAGTGGATCTCTCCGGTCAGGACGGATTTAGACCACCTAGGGATCCTCCTTAATTCCATACAGGACCGCCAACAAATCCGTCAAGCCATCCGACAGGGAGTTTCCTGTATCACTGACAGCTAGGAAGAACACCGGAGTCAGCAGACCACCATGGACGGAGGAAAGAAAGCTGGCTCATAGTCAGATGATAAAGTACTGGAAGAAGAGAAAAGACAAAGCGATGAGGAGATACGAGCCCCGTGGTCCTCAGTAGGCCCAAACGACGAATAAGAATAACGATACTTAGAGATACGGCAAAATCACAACTGCGATAAAAGCGAATATTTTTTTCTCCTTTTTTTCAACTATTTGTTAACTATTATGACTATGTATACCCACAATTTTTGAAACTGAACATGCGACAAGGTGCGATAACTAAGGGTTCTTGCGAATTTACCCCATAAATGCAATAAATTCAAAAAGTTCCCAATTTACCGAAAATATTGAGTATGTTTTCTTCTTTCAAAATTTTCGCGCCACACTTTGAAATTTGCGAGTTCCTAGCACTGGAAATATCGACACGATTGTCGCAAAAGCAATCGTTTATGATACCGTAGTTGAAATCTGAAATCAATCATTTTTAAAATGGCTGTTGTTTTCGTCGCATGTTAACTGTTTACAACCAATGAAACAATGCTTTTAGAGAAATTATTTCGTAGTTTCATTTGGTTGTGCTAATAAAAGGAATGTTCTAATCACTTGTATACATTCTTTTTTTACAATTAGAGTAATAAGGTTATATTGGTTTATATCACACTGGCTCTCATATCTAGTATTTGACCATTATAAATAAAACTGAAAATTACCTATCGTGATATAAATAGACAATGTTTGTTTTGCGTTCTTTTCAGATTTCTCCTCGTTTTGGGGAATGTTGTTTGATAAAGGTTGATTCGCAATATACAATACGTAACGTTTCCTTTCCATACCTCTTGCGTTAAACGTTGTTGTATTCACACAATACAGTACATTACAGTACCGTTCAATTGTCACGACGAAATGCATCAATTTTGCGACTTAGTGACAGAATGTGGTCAAGAAAAAATGTAGTTCCATGTGCTATTATTTTAGACGAGGAGAGGCATTGGACAAGAAAGAGGAAACGAAGAAAATGGGTTCATGACATGTTAAAAGAGCGAAATACAGAAGGAGAATATGCTACTTTATTCCAAGAGCTAAGAGATAATGGTACAATATTTTTCCAGTTAGAAGGGAGTTCATTTCAACTTGCTTATTTTGCCGTATATCTTATGTGTAGGTAAATTCCATGAGGTACTGTTTCAGACGATGTTGAAAGTAAGAATAAAAATCATAAATTACTTAGTTTGCGACAGAATATCGTTCGTTTTAAAATCCCAATAAATTTACTGGCGCATGTTTCTCGAATTCACTATTTCGTTGTGGCGAGTGTAAACGCAAACTGTAACCAAAACCTAACACAGGTTAACATCAGAGGGAGCGCCAAAACACACCTAGACACGGAATGGAAGTGGTTGCTTGTGCACACTGTCAATACATGTCCGCATACGTTCCATAAACATTGCTGCGAAACAATCCTGTCAGGAAACGCAAGGCGCACGGAAGGTGTATGTAATGTGCGGTGTGCATGTACTCATTTAAAATACAGTAAACTTTCATGTACAGAGATGTGATGGAAAGGAAACGGAAAGGTTACATAATGTATACCGTATTTGCTCACGTATATCTCGCACCCCATTTTTTTATTTGAAATTTCAGGAAAAAAAGTTCTCGCATATATCTTGCATTCATTTCTGACGCCGTCATATAAATGACCGTAAGAACCTTGAGGTAGAAACACGTTCGATTTAGCGCGCCACAACACTTGTCATTGTCCAGGAACTTATCCGAAGCGATACCTTAGCGCGATTAGCGCGCCACAACAGTCATCAATACGCAATGTTATCGTTCGTTTTGCGGCAGAGGTTTCCTTTATTGTTGTCCGTTAGTTGCTTTGTAGACATCAATACCGGTACTCTGGCCTTGAAGATTAAAGGAAATCTGTGCTATACCACTCGTGCCAACATGCTCGTATGTTTCGAAGATTGCGCAAGTATGCCTACCGTTACATCGCAGAGAAATGCAGTTCAGTCTTCTCGAATCTCAATGATTTAGTCTTTACGCATTCGTTGCATCAGAGCTTGGCCACGTGCAAGAACGTGCAAACATGCAGCACGGCGTGAGTGTTATAGCACGCGGTACATCGTGAGTCTTTGGCCGCGGTCGACTAAGTTCGAGCTCGCTTGTTCATGTAGGGAGGAATTGATATGGAAGATGATCGTATCGATCGCTAAGCGTCTGCGCTCTAAATTCCTTTTCTGCCTTGAATCATCTTTAACGAGCGTATGAGTTAGGTTCTTAATGTCGCATAACCATAACGAATAGAAATAAATGGTGTCGACAGACATTGTTGTGAAGAGCTTCTTGACGACGGGCATCGCAAATGCATTGGACGGAAGTCAGGATGAAGCAGTATGGGATGATGACCAGAATGATGCACGCGCGAGTACCTCGGAGATCGGCAGCAGTGACAATGAATAGGGCGAGTACCGTATGTCAGTTGCCTTGTTTCAATAATGCAAATTTTGTGTTTTTTCAGGAATACGGTCATTATCCGCATATATTTCGCAACGAATGTTTTCGCACATATTTTCGGTAAAAAAGTGCGAGATATACTTGAGCAAATACGGTATTCTCTACAGTGTGTGAGTTATGTCTCATGCCATCCAGCGATTTCTCCTTTTACTGTTTTACAGATTGTCAGTAGAGAGTTGCAAAAAGTTATATCAGTAATTGCAAGTTTGCATATTCCGTTTAACTTAACCAAAGAAAATCATTATGGAGTTTGAAGCCATTTTTCAATGTTGCCTTAGCAAACAAAAGTTGGTGCTTTTCAGTCGGTCAACACGATTGTATTCCCTAATGCTGAAAAGATTACATGAGATTAATCAATACACTTGGATGACCAGTTTCGATCATCAAGCGATCATCATCAGATCCATTTATTTTTATTTATCGTATGGCTCTTAGTGCCGGGAGTGTCCGATGACATGTTCGGCTCGCCACAGGCGGTGTAGCTGCTTCCAGCGGACACCCATAGGGTGAGCTACAAGTTCAGTTCAATTTCAAGTAGTTCCAACTTTCGCCACCAGATATCAATGATACCTAGTGGTGAACGTTGGAACTTTGATAGAGCGTTCTGATGAAATCTAACCTAACAATTTAGCTTCACACAAGTTTAGTCTGTGGAAGGATCTTTTATATGCCATAAATCTATGACATGGGACCACCGTTTTTACTTTCCCTCCGAAGAAAGGCATACTGAAGGATTTTTAACGATCTTAAAAAATCCAACGACTTCGGCCGGGTTTGAACCCACTATCTTGGGCACAGCAGTTCAGCATGCTACCAACTACGCCACCGTAGCCGCATCAGATCCATTACACTTAGGCTATATAATCTATGTCTGAAAGTATGGGTGAAATATATAAAATATTTACACTTATTTAGTTGCAGTATTAGTTGAGTAAGTCAGGGAACTTTTATGGGATGACAAAGTACCCAAGAGAACGAAATTAATATTATATAAACAGTATTTCATACCAATTGTAACATATGGACTGGAAACACTGGTAACGAATAAAAGGCAAAATAGTAAGACACAAGCAGTAGAAATGAAATTTTTAAGAACTTCCGTTAAAAAGACAAGAAGGGATAGAATTCAAAATATTAAAATCAGGGAAGAGTTGAAACACTCTCACCTCTCCGCTGGAGTTGATTTAACATTAAATACCCCCATTAACACAAACCTACAGAATTAACTGCCTTTAAATACAGGCCACAAGTGATTTTAACGTTAATTTCCCGACTTTGAGTGGGCACCAAGGTTGACCACATGGGTCTTCCTGAATAAAATAGAATAAAATACATAACTGTTGCCCCGACTATGAAACCCCTTATCCCAGGGCATTTGGCATGCGTTCGCTGATGTTACCCGGTTCATGCAAAACAGGAATTAACACACACATGAATTTAAAAGAAACAATCTATTGGCTGTACTATACATCTATATACATAATATACAACATGAGAAATACCCTTCAATACACTCGTGATAAATTTTGTACAGTACCTTGCCACTGAATTTAGGCTCTTAGAGCAGCAAGCACTTACGGCCATTACAGACCCAGGCATAAACGGCCTCCTATGTATTTACACTTTGTACACGAAAATATACACACGTTCAGACTGGTTCGCTTCACTTTCTTCCTTCTGTTCGTTCACGTCTCCATTCTCGCATGACTTTACGATGAAATGTTTACAAATGATTATTCTTTTAGGTAAGTTATTACCGACAGCCCATGGTATGGATGGACCCATAAAATACACGTAGCCTCCAATAGCCCGTAAGAGCTCAGTGGTTTGCTAAAGTTAAGTCTCTGCACGTTCGTTTTACGATACCATGATCAAGTAATAACGACACTAATTGGCAAGTATACATGGACTTTCGCTGTAAAAGCAAGAAGAAGCACCTCTGAACACCAGACACGCCATTATAAGCACTGGCGAACGAATACATAACCTCACTGTTCCTGCCGGAACTATATCGTGCGCGCGCTGCTCCTAGCGGAATATCCGTGACAACACATGAATATAAGACAGTTGAAATTCACACTGACGTCACTCAGTAGTTATCCACGCTGTGGTTCATCAGAGTCCATGCTATTAATAGCCTAGGTATTCCCTGAACTTGCCACCACAAGTCGAATTACTGCCTGTTTATAACATTTCCAGCACTCGAAAATACCAATATATCATACCTTATAGTACAGCCACGAATCTAACATTTAACATTACTAGGTCAAAATAAAGCCATTAACCCCAAACCAAAATGAAATAATGCTTCTACTCAAAATAATACAGTCTTATATATCCTTGTTCCCAAAAAGTAATAAATCGCAAAACCCCGTATTTATAATATCAGATATCCAAAAACCGATAATTAATAAACAATGACTCTAGTTGATCCGGAACATCCAAAGACGAATCCATCCACACAAAAAAACAGACACAATGAAAATCACCGCTTCATCCCCATGTTAACCCAATATAATAAGATACGAAGGAGAACCTGGATAGCGACCATCGATTACTGGTAATGAACCTGAGAGGGAGTAAGGAGAAGAAAGGGACTGAGAACCAGGAAAGACGTAAAAGGATATGGAAACCGAAAGAAGGGGATAGAAGGGTCGAGTACCTCAAAATGGTAAAGGAAGGAATTCCAACAGATGAAGAAAGAGGGGTGGAAGAGGAATGGGCTAGATTTAAGAAGACACTAGTGGGTGCAGCAGAAGCAGTATGTGGGAGGACAAGTAGTAAGAAGAGGTGGAAGGAAACACCATGGTGGAATGAGAAGACAAAAGATATAGTAAGGGAAAAGAATAGAGCCTTTAGGAGGTGGTATCAAAATAGGACGGTAGAGACAAGGGAAGAGTACCAGGAAAGAAAGAAGGAGGCGAAGAGAGTAGTGGCTGAGGAGAGAAGAAAGTGGATGGAAGAGTGGACAAAGATGATGGAGGATAGTGAAGGTACAAAAAAGGTCCTGTATGGGATGGTAAAAAATAAGAGGCGGAAGGATCCTACGGATTATGTTAGAATGGTGAACAAAAGGGGACAAGAGATAGAAAATAGGGTAGAACTGAAGAAAATGTGGAAAGAATATTTTGAAGAACTTCTGAACCCAAATGGAAAAGATGGTGAGGAGGAAGAAATCGGGGAAGAGGAAGATGAACTGCAAACAGAAAAGGACTTAACATGGAAAGAAGTGGAAGATGCAGTGAACAAGATGAAAGGAGGGAAGGCACCGGGTGTGGATGAGTTGAGTGTGGAGATGGTGAGAGCAGCAGGAGAGGTGGGGATACAGTGGCTGTACCGAGTGATGAGGACAGCATGGAAGGAAAGGAAGACCCCAGAGGACTGGAAAAAAGGAATAATTGTCCCGATCTTCAAGAAAGGTAGTAGAACAGATTGCAGAAACTATCGGGGAATAACACTGATGAGTCATTGTGCAAAGATCTTCGAGAAAGTTTTGGAAAAGAGAATTAGGACAAGGATAGAAGGAGGGATGAGGGAAGAACAACATGGCTTCAGAGCAGGAAGGTCCACAGTGGATTTGATTTTTGCTGTAAGGCAGTTACAAGAACAGCACTATGAGTATGAAACAGATCTACTGATGGCCTTCCTGGACATTGAGAAAGCTTATGACAGTGTATGCAGAAACAAAGTATGGAAGTCCCTGGAGGATAGAGGAGTAGAGAAATGGACTATAAAGAGGATAAAGGAGATGTACAAGGGAAGCGTGAGCTGTGTGAAAGTGGGAGGAGAGAGATCTGACTGGTTGGAACAGAGAAACGGCCTGAAACAAGGAAGTGCACTGTCACCGTTACTTTTCATTGTGGTGATGGATGACATAATGACCCAAGTAATTGGGGAAGGAAAGATGAAAGCAATGGTGTTTGCAGATGATTTGGGGAAACAAGGAGGAGGAGGTACAGGAACAGTTGGACGTGTGGGAAGGAATAATACAAGGATATGGGATGAAATTTAGCATAAATAAGAGTGAGATGGTGATCACAACAAGGAAGAAGGAAAGAACCACAACGGGAATAACAATTGGTGGGGAACAGCTGAAGAAAGTGGAGAGTTTCAAGTATCTGGGAAGCCTGATACAAGATAATGGAAGAAACGATAGAGAAATAAATGAGCGGGGGAGGCAGGCAGAAGCATTTCGGAGGAGTGTGAGAAGCATGATATGGAGCAAGGATGTCCCTCAGAACAGCAAAAACATCATATATCGGACGTACTATGTCCCTATCCTGACGTATGCCTCGGGGACCTGGGTTATGAAAGGAAGGGAGAAGAGCAAAATACAGGCCAGTGAGATGAGGTTCTTCAGAAGCAGTATTGGAGCTACAAAGATGGACAGAATAAGAAATGAGAGGACCAGAGAATTAATGAAGGAGGAACCATTACAGGATGGTATAGTGAAATCTAGACTTAGATGGTATGGACATGTAAAACGAATGGAGGAGAAGAGGATACCCAGGAGAGTACACGAGACGAAGTGGGAAGGAAAGAAACCGAGAGACAGGTGGCTGAAGGGGGTGGAAGAAAGCGTGAAGACTGGACAAGGGTGGAGGCTGAGAGATGGTGGGAAGACAGAAGACGCTGGAGAGGCTTGTGTTCCAAACAGACCCGGCCAGTGGCTGGAAACTGTGCAAGATGATGATGATGATCTCCTCAGGGTAGTGAGGCGATATACTCGCTAAAAATGAATCCACAAAGAACAGTTACCCCGACTTCACTAATTCCCACACTATTTATTTATAACCCATACTAGACACACATATAACAATAATAATGCCTCTCTTCTGGTCGAACTCTGGTAATCAAACTAACAATATCTTGTTTGTCAACATATAAGCAAGCTTCCATTCTCTGCATCTGTTGTGCAGTATCCACAACAATTTTCATGAGGAAAAGGGGGTCTTCACTATATTTTAATATTCTTCTTTCATCATTCTTCTCCAAAAGCAGAGAGCACAACCATTCCCACATCACAGTGAGATTTTCGAAGTGAAATGCCATGTCCTGTGGTTCGGATTCCACGTAAAAAGGAGGTCCCGTGGCTTATAATCACAAGATTCACGGTCACGTAAAACTACAATCTTCCTTTTTTCCCACATCTCATTTTGACAAAATCAAACCAGCTCCCATTCAGCATGGCATCAACTCTATCAATACTTCATACCCATGGAAACCTAGTTAAGTCAAAGAACCTTTGCCATTAGCCAAAGCCACCTGGTCCACCCACTGGCTGACCACCACCAAAGAATCTGAAGGCACGAGACACAAGATTCTCTGCAGTGGCCTACCAATAAGTGGCCATGGCTGGCAACCAGATAAAAATTAAAAATAATTTCTACCAACCAAACAACACAGAAAGTAGATGCAGGTTCTGTAACCTAAAATGTTCGGTTACACATCTAAAACATGCATTCTACGGAAAAGTCATCCGTGACACTTGTAAAGAAGACAAAATTAGCGACAATTTGAGCGCAACCTTAGCTCTGTATGTCTTATGGATCTCGCGATACAACGCTTCGAAAATGAGCCATTTTTTTTCCAAAAGTTAAAAATTGTAGTAAGCTAGTCTTTCGAACAAAATGCCGTCTAAAATATTCATTCTACGAGGTTTATTCATGGTATTCCATTTCTACACTTACTGTACACAAAGTTATTGTCTATTTTGAATCTGGTTAACTAACCACACATTTACTTTTTTTAAATTTTAATTCTTGTATAAGTCAAACCCCTGGCACTATACAGCCCTTGAAGGGCCTAGGCCGACCAAGCGACCGCTGCCCAGCCATTTGGCCTGCAGATATTGGGGTGACGCGTGATCAGCCCATCGGGTCCCCTCGGCCGTTAATCCTGGTTTTCGTGATCGGGACGCTGTCTCACTGTCAGACAGCTACTCAATTGACCTCACGAGGCTGAGTGCACCTCGATCCAACCCTCACGTAAGTTTTAAAATCCCTGACGGAGCCGGGAATCGAACCCGGGGCGTCCGGGTGAGAGGTAAGCGCGCTACACCAACACCACGGGGCCGCCTTTCTTGTATAAGATATTAACAAATTTCTCTTAGTGGGCTTCGAAAAAAAAAACTCCGTTGGGAATTCGTGTGCCTCATCATACTGCGCACTGTGGTCATCATTTTCTTTTTGTTTCGATTTCCATGAAGAGAGTGCACTATATGTTGCATTCCAACTTGTTTCGGCGCTCTTAGCCTGTTTACCGACTACATTGTTAGTGTATGAGCTAACAGCGGGAGAGGATATTGCCACCTATGCTGCAAGGAATGTCATTCCAAAAGGCAAAAGTACAACAAAGTTAACAAAACCACCATAATTTGTGCTGGTTGCAAGAGGTACACATGCGGCAAACACAGTAACGAACAGTCGTATGTTCCACGTGTGCCAAAGATGGTGAAGAGTGAATCAGTAATCAGTGAATAATTTACTTTCTGAACTACATTTTCCATAATGTTTTGATTTTGTTTACAACTGTTGTAAATTTAGTTCTATTTTTGCCATTTAAGGTTCATTTGAGGCTTCCCCCCCAGGAGCTCGCATCTAGTGGGACGTGGGTTGGCGACCATGGGGCCCCAGTTGAGTCCGGCATTGCTTGCACTTACTCGTGCCAAGCTCCTCTCTGTTATCTTTCCGGTCGGCCTCCCTTGGTCAACTCTTGTTCTCTTCCGACCCCGACGGTATTAGGGTATCCGAGGCCTAGGGAGTCTCTTCCTTTCCCGCCTTAACTGGTCCTCGTCTCATCTTTTCTGATTCCCTCCTTCTGCGAGGGGTCAGCCTTTTCTCCTTTTCATGTTACCTCCTGCCTTCTGTTCAAGGCCCTCAAGGAGGCAGGGTGTATGTAGCCCCACCACTTCTGGTGCACCCTAGATAATGCTACACCCTCAGGGGCTCACGGCTGGTGAGTTCGGGAGTTGGCGACCCCGAGGGATTCCTGAGCTGGGTCTGGTTTACCCCCTTTTTTCCATTGCCTCTGGGGCGGACCCTCTCCTCTTTCACTTTCTTATCTGCCTTTCATGGCTCTCCTTCCTTCTAAGTCCCGCAATCCTCATTCTTCGAGGGTTGAGGGCATTTCTTTTCCTCCTGTCCTTTATTTACCTTCTTCTCCGTTCTTCTTCTAGTATATCAGTTAGTACGGTTTTAGTTATAGTTTACATTTCATTATCATCTTCACGATCACTCAAACCATTAGGGGCTGATAACCTCGATGTTAGGCCCTTTAAAACAACAATTATCACCATCATTTAAGCTTCATAATACAAGATATGTTGATGCAAATCACGCAAAAGGAATTTGGTCTGGTGGTCACAAAATAACCCCCCTCCTCCGTTGGTAGCCCATGGTTTGAAAAATAGAATGGTATTGCTAGGGTTAATTTTGAACCTGTTCAAATTTTATGTTACCTGGTGACAAACTTTTAAATGCTACAAAATGCTATTTTTCAAAATTAAAGTGCTACAAAATCAATTTCAAAATGCTATTTTCTCGTATCTTTAACGATAATGTTAATAATAATTGAGCTAATGTTGAGTTATGGTGATTTATAACCAGGGCCTGGATAATTGTGTGTTTAACTTTTCAGAAATATGTATTTATTTGCTTAAAAGTGGAAAATTATGTGATTAAGTTTCCAAAATATGTTCTTAAATTTGTACCATATTTGTGTCCCCCAGTTACTCGAAATATAGTTGAAACATCCAGCTACCGTATTTCCTCGCATAATCGTCGCACTTTTTTTGCCAAAAATTCGTGGAAAAAAGCAGGGTGCGACGATTATGCGAAGAATATTTAAGTTCAAAAAATATACTGTATCACTATTTGCTGCACGGGCCAGTCATTCGCGTAGCGTGAGTCTTAGCCTGCAGTCAGAGACAGGCTTCTTTCTTCTAACAAGGTCACGACAGGTTAACGCTCGCGTAATGTGCTGACGAAGCTAGCCATTCGCGTCGTGGTTCATAGCCCGCAGGCATAAAGACGAGATTACTTTCTCCTGACAAGATCACGCTAGATTAGACCTATGAACTCGCGGAATGTGCGCTGGCCGTTCGCGTCACAGTTTATAGCCCGCAGGCATAAAGATGAATTACTTTCTGCTGTCAAAATCACGCCGGATTAGGCCTATAAGCTCGCGGAATGTGCGCGCGTGTCGCGGTTCATAGCCGGCAGGCATAAATACGACGCGGTATTACTTTCTCCTGACAGGATCACGCCAGATTAGGCCTATAAGGTCGCGGAATGTGCGGTGGCCGTGCGTGTCGCGGTTCATAGCCGGCAGGCATAAAGACGACGCGGTATTACTTTCTCCTGACAGGATCACACCAGATTAGGCCTATAAGCTCACGGAATGTACGCTGGCCGTTCGCGTCACAGTTCATAGCCCGCAGGCATAAAGACGAGAGTACTTTCTGCTGACAAGATCACGCCAGATTAGGCCTATACGCTCGCGGGATGTGCGCTGTCCGCTCGTGTCACAGTTCATAGACCGCAGGCCTAAAAATGAGATTACTTTTTGCTGACATGATCTCGCCAGATTAGGTCTATAGTTCGCGGAATGTGCGCTGGCCTTTCGCGCCGCGGTTCATAGCCGGCAGGCATAATGACAAGATTACTTTCTCCTGACAAGATCACGCCAGATTATACGCTCGCGGAATGTGCTAAGTGACGAAGCTTGCCGCTCGCGTCACAGTTCATTGCCCGCAAGCATAAAGACGAGATATTTTTCGTCTGACAAAGTCTCGCCAGGTTATAAAGTCTCGGCAGCATGTGCAACTGACTGGCGCACAAATACGAACATGCTATGCGACGTTTATGCGATAAAATTTTATAAACCTATTTTAGTGTTTGAAAAGTGGGGTGCGACGATTACGCAGTGGCAACGATTATGCGAGGAAATACGGTACTTGCATAATCCATATTCCTGTCTACAGTAGAAATGTTCCTGCTTAACAGGCCGGCGCTTGCCTCAGTTTCCCAATCCTACAATACTTACTGCAGATGTGCGATACGAAATCATATAGAGTATGTGCTGTTTTTGAATTTCATTCTAAAGAGCAGAAGAAAAGGTCACTATAAAACCTTTCATAGCATTCTGTCAATACTCACAAATTTCGCAGGCCACTGTAATTTCAAGTAAAATTTCCTGTCAAGGTAAGGACTATTCGAGGCGTAATGAGACTGTTGACTTCAGCCCCCCGTGTTCTACTTAATGACCGGGGAATTCCCGTCTTGAAATAATACTGCAATACAGAGACAGGAGTGCAATCACGAAATAGAGACGCAAATTACTGGAATTGCCATGGGTTGAAAATGTGGGCAGTATAACATACCACCAAATATAGGAAATACCATATTTACTCGCCTATAACCCCCCCCCCCCCCCCCCCCACCCCACCCCCTCCTCAATTTTCTACTATTATTGGGGGGAAAATAATTGTAAAATATATTTAAAAAAAAAGAATTGTGAAAGAGAAATAATCAGAAAAATGTAGCCAATAGGCCTACAACAGTCTAGTTAACGGTAAAACCCGCGCTTTTGTCTGCACCACCTGTGCATTGTTGACCTCGACAATGGCTACTCACTCCCCCTGACCCCAAGCTTACGAGTTCCAAGTCTGGCGTCCTGCACGGCCGTGTGTAGTGTACAATTAAGAAGCGTGCAATACACAAGCAGGACTGAAAATGAGCAAGAGAACAAGTTTTACGGCATACTGCAAGTTAAAAGTGCTAGAATTTGCTGCAGAAAATGGGAATGAAAGCGGCAAGTCATAAATACTGATATCGCGACAGGAGTTGGCAGTTGGGTTTGAACTGCAGAAGTCTTCCCGCTCACTGCTTATCGCGCATTCCAAAAACATTAAGTTAGTCATTACTTGCTTCACTCACTCAGCACATTCCTTCTCTCTCTGGCTGCGTGTTGTGAGCTGCGATGACAACGATTGGCATGCAGGGAGCCGATATATTTAGATCTGGAATAGGTGGACCGCGCATGCGTACTGCGAGACCCCCGCACCCCGTCGCAGCGTGTTCAACTGCCATCTCCTGCCGCAATGACAGTACGAAGCGTAGCCGTGTATGTTTCGTTATTGGCGCAACCAGAAGGACAAATTATTGGGAACCAAGAAAACTCCTAAGTCCTTCCACGGTGTAAAAAGAGGGAAGTACGAAAATGTGTTCGGTTTTAGAAACAAATCTTCCGTATTTCGGGTAGGCCTAGTTGACGCGTAACACATTGCAACACTGCGCAACCTTGAACTCGATGCACGCAATGCTGTGCACGGCTGCAGTGCTGTCTTAGTCCTGTGGACAGTCAGCTGTGATGATGCAAGAGAGTGGCTATTTAAATGGGCTGTTATCACTTTTATCGTAAATAAAGTCTAGGTTAAAATAACTAAAATAATTTGTGTGTTGATTTAAGGGTGCTTCGTGCGTCTTTACACCACGCCATCCTAACTTATATCAAGGGAAATTTTCATCTATTATACCCCCCCTCCCAGTATTTTTGAAGCAAAAAATTCGGGGAAAAAAGGGGTGTTATAGGCGAGTAAATACGGTATGTACTTATGAATAAATATGCCAGAATATGTATTTATTTATAAAAACTGAAAAAATATGTAAACAAATAGAAAATATTTAGTTAACCCTCTCAGTGCCAAGCCATTTCTGGAAATAATTGCCAAGAATGCCAAGCCATTTTCAATGGTCATGCAGGCTATTCGAAAAAAATAATCATGAACACCACATTTTGAATGATAGAATCATTATTTTTGCTTTGAATTTTAACCAATACCTCATTCTTTCATACATTATGTTCATAGAAGTACATTCGGCATCTAAACTTTTTTAAATGAGGTTGTTCTGATAATTGTTCAATTTTTAAATTTCTTTTTTGTAAAAAATCAGTTTTGATCCTAAATTAATGACACCTAAGAGTCATATTCGATGAAACACTATGTTTCCAGCTGTAGAAAGTTCTTAGATACATCTGTAGGCAGAAAACTTCAACAAGAAGAAAACAACTGCACCTCAATTTTGGCGGAAACGTGTGTGAATACAAACTCAAATCTATCGCGTAACGAACTTGAAGGAAAGAAGCCAACACCACACAGGCAAGCTTGGAACCTCTCCTTTCCAACAGTATGAAATAATCACGGACATATGGCTATAGGTTCAGGGACGTGTTGGTAGAAGCAGCGGAAGTCGTGTGTGGCAGAACTAGTGGAAAGAAAAGGTGGAAGGAAACACCATGGTGGAACCCCAGAACTAAGGAAGCTGTGAAAAAGAAAAATGAAGCATTCAGGAAATGGTTCCAACAGAGGACAGACAGAACAAGAGAAGAATACCAAGAGCGGAAGAAAGAAGCAGGAGAAGTAGTGAAGGAAGAGAAAAAGAAATGGCTGGAGAAATGGACAGAAATGATGGAGGAGGACTGTGATGGCAGTAAGAAAGTGTTGTATGAAATGATAAAGGCAAAGAGAAGAGATACAGGGGAAAATGTCAGAATGGTGGACAGGAATGGAAAGGAGGTCGAAAATATGGAAGAAGTAAAGGTTATCTGGAGAGAATACTTCAAGGAACTCCTAAATCCAACTAAAACCAGCGTAGTGGACATTGTGGAGGAAGAAACAGACGGTGACCAAGACATTTCAGAGAAGGAATTGACATGGAAAGAAGTGGAGGAAGCATTAAAGAAGATGAAAGGGGGAAAGGCACCGGGAATAGACGAAGTGAGTGTGGAGATGGTGAGAGCAGCAGGGGTGATAGGAACACAGTGGCTCTTTCGAGTAATGAAAGTGATATGGAGGGAGAAGAAAATACCAGAGGACTGGAAAAGAGGGATAATAATACCCATATTTAAAAAGGGAAGTAGGAAGGAATGCAAGAACTACAGGGGAATTACACTCATGTGCCACTGCGCCAAAATATTTGAGAAGGTACTGGAGAGAAGAATTCGGACAGAAGTTGAAGATGGGCTGAGGGAAAAACAGTATGGATTCAGGCCAGGAAGGTCAACAGTTGACCTCATCTTTGCAGTAAGACAGCTACAAGAACACCATTATGAATATGGGAAAGATCTGGTGATGACCTTCTTGGATATTGAGAAAGCATATGATAGTATTAATAGAAACAAGGTATGGGAAGCAATGAGAGCAAAAGCAGTGAACAAGGAGACAGTGGCAAGAGTGAAAGCAATGTACGAGGGGAGCAAAAGCTGTGTAAAGGTGGGAAGAGAGAGAACGGAATGGTTTCAACTGGAGAGTGGTCTGAAATAAGGAATTTCCCTCTCACTCCTGTTATTTATAGTGGTGATGGATGAAATCATACGAAAAGTGGTAAATAGCATCGGGGAAAGGAAAATGAAGGCAATGTTGTTTGCTGATGACCTTCTGGTATGGGGAGAGGATGAGGAAGAAGTACAAGATCAATTAGATGAGTGGGAGAAGGTAGTGTTATCATATGGGATGAAGTTCTCAGCACAAAAGAGTGAGGTGGTCATCACAACGAGGAAGAAGAACAGACTGGATATGGGCATAACACTTGGAGGACAGCAGTTGCAGAAAGTAGAATGCTTCAAGTAATTGGGAAGCATAATTGAAGAAAAGGGAGGCAATAGGATGGAAATAAATGAAAGGGGAAGGTGCGCAGATGGATTTTTCAAGAGTGTTAGGGGGATGATATGGAATAAAGATGTACCACAAAAATGTAAAGGAATCATCTACAAGACCTACTTTGTGCCAATTTTGACATATGGTTCAGAAACATGGGTGATGAAGGAAAGGGACAAGAATAAAATACGAGCAGTGGAGATGAAGTTCCAGAGGAGTAGGGTAGGAGTGACAAGAATGGACAGAGTAAGGAATGAGAGAGTCAGGGAGATGGTAAGAGAGGAACCATTGCAAAATAGAATAGAGCGATCTAGGCTACAATGGTATGGACATGTGAGGAGGATGGAAGAGGAGAGGATACCGAAGAAGATGTTTGGAATGGAAATGACGGGAAGGAGGCCAAGGGGAAGACCAAGGGACAGATGGACAAAAGGAGTTAAGAAGAGTGTGGAGGAAAGAGGAGTGTGCTGGGACACATTAAAAGACGAGAGATGGTGGATGGACAGGAAACGATGGAGAGGCTTATGTTCCAAGCAGACCCGACCAGCGGTTGGAAACTGCTCAAGATGATGATGATGATATGGCTACAGAAATCTACAAATATAAGATAAACAGCGCGCCGATTGAATCGGCTTTGGCACTTTTGGCACGAGCAGCGAGTGCCGATCTGATCGGCGCGTGGCTCTGAGAGGGTTAAATAAAAAATATTTAATTCTGCTGTGTGTGTGGGCAGGTACCAAAAAATCCTTGAACTACAACAACGGCATTGTGTACATAAGAGTGAGAAATGTTTTGAAGACTGTTCCTCATCTTTTGAGCCAGATAAAGGTAATTAATGAGTACTGTTTTCCTCCCCACAGGTGAAAGGGGGAGTTGGTCAGTCCGCTGCGTGCGATGGCTGTCTGGACCGGGTGGTGTGAACTATGTGGCCTTGGAACCCAGGTGTCATGCCCTCTACCTGGCCAGTGAATACCCGTATGAATTTGTCAAGGACTCGGAGAACCCCATCGTCAAGGATGCTTCCAATAGTAACGGAGAGAAAATGCAGGAAGGTGTGTGGGTATTATTAGCTTTCTTCAGGCTGGATTGTGTTTTGGCTTCTTCAACGTTTAGTAAGGTATTTCCTTCATGCTATGTGACCAAAATGTAACATTTTTATGTAAAGTAAAGTTAAGTTTGTTTGTACGATTATGGTGTAAATTTGCATGTTTTAATGAGTTTTCTGTAATATTGATGGTGTACTGGCCAATTGGCGTTAGCCACAAAAGGCAAATTTTTCAGGAGAGACAAAAGACTGTTTGATATTCGGTGCAGGCATGTCGTCATCATCATCATCATCATTTCCCCTTATCCTGCTCGTGCCAGGTAGGGGGTATTTATGGCACTTCTCCACCTTCCTCTTTCTTTCCACCATTCCTCTTCCACGATCTTGTCCCAGTCCAAATTTATTTTTCTTATGCTGTTCTTCACTGAATCAGTCCACCTTGTTCTAGGTCTTCCCCTTGCTCTCTTACCCTTGCACTTTGCCTCCAGCATCTGTCTTGGTATTCTGTTTTCCTCCATCCTCTTTACATGTCCAAACCACCTTAGTTTATTCTTCTCAATCTCTCATTTAGTTTTCCCATCCCAACTTCCTTCCTAACATCTTTATTCCTCACTCTGTCTTTCCTATCATACTTCTTAGGAATTTCATTTCACTGGGTTGAATTCTACTCTTTTGCCTGCTTGTCAGGGTCCAAGTCTCAGCTGCATAAGTTAATATGGGTACATAGTACACTTTATACATTACCTCCTTGCTTTTCCTTGGTACTTCCTTATCCCAAACAAGTTTTCTAACAGCCTAATCAGCTGACCCAATGCCCAATAAGCTGAGAGCGATCGAGGGAACTAGTCGCGTGTGGCGGAGCTATTTCGGGTCAATGAAAGGACGGATACATTATAGTGAAAGTTAGTAAAATATTCAATACGGACCTAATATGGAGAATAACACTCTAATCATGGAGGGAGTCTGTCATTTTGTGTAGGTTATGAATAGGTCATACAAGATCCACCCACTCGTACTGTCCCCGTTTACCCGGATAGTAGGCTGTCAGATATCCGCCCCCTCAATCGGATTGCCAACAATCAATCGCACCGGCTCAGCTACATCAATGAAAATGGCACTGACAGATACTACCGAGGTTTGAACACAGAAGTTACCAAGAAAATTATTGTGGAACACACCAAAATAGACGGGGTTACATACTTACTTTTACTTACCTCTTAAAAATTATCTCGGGATTGGGTTGACAACAGGATCTCTAAAGTATGCTCTCACAATAACCTTCACCATGACATTTAAAAATGAACCAGAACGACGGCAAGAACCTTGAACTGTACAAAAGCTTTATTTCAAATAAAGAGTATGATTTTAACAACTCAACAAAATAAATGTGGCTATCAGTAGCCCATGTCAATCTGACTACGTCCACCTAAAGGACTTGCAAAGTTATCAAACAATATGTTAGCTCCCATGAGCTCAAAATAACGTAACATTTTAAAACACATTTGGATTGGATGAGGAAGTCAGGATACGACATATATAGAGCATTTGGTTTCTTTTAATAAACATGACACTTGTATTAATAGGCACAAGGCCAGAGTATCGACCTCGCCCGCTGATAACCAGATGTCTGGCCGGCTGGTCTACCCTTCAACCTGGCTCACACCTGTCAAATGGGGCTCACACGTCTCGCCACACTGCGTAAGAATTCCGCTTCCTTTCAAAGCTTTAAATGTCTACAAGACAATTCATATATATTGACGCAAATCTTTCAAATGCTTAACTCACATACCACTGGATTATTCTGACAATCCTTAAACTTGTTAAGTTATCATCCAAATGTTTAATAAGCATAGTTTAGAGTATAAAACACACTCTTAAATGTTTATAACAAAATCACCTAAATTATTTATAACAATTAGAAATTGTTTATAATATTGTTGAAGATAATTACAAAAATTTTAAACACGCCTTTAACATTACTTTCGTTCCACATTATTGTCAAAGATATTTACATTTATTATTTACAATATCAACATTTAAATTATTTAAATTATTAATTTAAGAAATACATTGAACCACATGTTTTATCCGGTTGGTAAATTTTCATAATCGTTTCCATATAATCGACCAATGAAGGTTAGTTATACATTTTAATGTCACAATCTGGTTTAATAAAGGTTGTAATAATTATAATTATTTGTGACGGTAATCTTCATTCAAAATCTTATCTCAAATTCTTTCAAAACTCTTGTTAATTCTAACAGTAAATTCACTTGATTAATTTTCAACGAACTATGACAATACACTCTAGCGGAAAATACTTCGCTTACAAAATAATGCACAAACTGCATTACAAATTAGGCCCAAAATTCATCATATATTAAAATATACGGCATCAAAATCTTCCACAGAATTTACCAAAAACCTCCATTAACACAATCTTTATCATCATTAATCACTGTGGGAATCTCCTTCATTTATTTAAGGGCATTATACATCAGCGACTTTCAACATGTCCGCTGCACTATCGATTATACATTCATAGTTCCACTTAAAAATTCTTATAATCATTAATTGTTTCAAAACTGTTGTCATTTAACCTTCGTGGATTTCATTCATGAATCGTAATGAAGTAAAAATTTGCCAATCACAAACAAATTTAATAGTGAATACGCTTATATACGCCTGTCTGGTCTATCAAAATTTAAGATTAACATCTTCAAAGAATTGTAGTATAAAAATACTATCATCAAAATAAAGTGCGACTAACTGCAAAATAGTCGAATAGAATCCAATTAGACTGGGGAATGCAAACATCGTTATAAAAATCTCTAATTGAGAAAAAATTCTCAACAAAAGTTCACGAATTTAATGCATTCAATAATTCATAATTAAAGTTCATCTTTCACAAAATGGCTATGATGCAATGATCGTTCTTAACTGACGATAAATGTCTGTGTTGCAATCAATTCAAATAACGACTAGTATTTCCAAGATCGTCGACAATGTACTGGATTTTAACGCTCTAAAATCATTTAAATGTTCTTCCTTCTTGATGATGACAGAAAATTGGTCAAAGTAATTAAACTGGGGTAGAATTACTTTAATAAAGTGACACGCTGTCTGAATTTAAATCTGCCATAAAAATCATTAACTTACAGTCAAATCGTGACTACAAAAATAAGCAAATTACTGAAAAATATATATATCAGTCTCAACTGATCCAAAATCATTTAACTATGCCCATGACATAACAATGTCTTAATAAAACGTCGAAAAAGGCATAACTCATCAAGGTGTACTGAGAATATGAATCTCAAACAAGAATATAGGGCAAAATACATGAGGACAAAAATATGGGAAAAATGGTTGCTCAAATATTGCTAAGAAACTCAAATACAATAAACGTTCACGACTACCTTATCTGCCGATTGATGTTCCAGAGGAAAATTCCTCAAAGAAGACTGTTGATGGATCCATTTCACCAAGTTAAAGCTGAGCTCCATCCTCGAAACAAGAAACAGCACCCTCGGAGAATCGAACTGCTTCACGAAGACGAACGACATCCTTCCGGCAATAATCTTCTTTGTGAGTCGGGACAACCCTGACCTCTCTTGAAAAATCCCTGAAGTTCCAGTTGAAAATCGCCATGAAGTTTTTGTAGAAATTTCCGAAGAAATATTCATATTCAGAAAGTATGAAATCATTTCCATTGCTGTTTGATAGTATTCAGCCTTTAATCACGAAACATGGGTGTAGATGTTTATTCACCACATGTTCGCCTGTATGGAATAGCAATTAGCGAAGTTCCATGCTGCTATCTTACTCCGTTGAAATATGTCCCAATTGCATTAAGTCCTTTAGCCTTCCATCTTCTCTTCGGTTATAGTATTAGAAGAACAAATTGCCATATTAGACTGCTCCATAATACTGTAGCGTTGTGTCACAAAAGCAATCTGAAGTCTCCCTATTTCACTAGCCTTGTCAGCCGTAGCGTAGAGTCTGGCTATACAAAGTGCTTCTCCTGTGGCGAGAAAATCACTTTTGTCAGTCGTCTAAAATTGTCAATAACTTCCAAAATAATTACTCGAAATTGTTCAACTTTTCTACACTCCTTACTGTAGCAATGCACAATAGAATTAGCTTATAGGCGACCGCTAACTGTTCACAGCTAATCTCGTAGACGCGTTATAATGGTCGTTTCAACTTCACCTAGATTTACACACAGTAAACCTGCACTGTTTGTCAGCTCGACTTTCGTTTAAAGCAGTGGCTTCACCACGCGTTCTAAAGACGACTCTTTCACTACTAATCTCACTCGACGTTTCACTGAAATAACTATTTGAGATCAGACAATTGATGATCTGAGAATGAGGAATGAGGCTCCTCTCTTCTGCGCAAGGCCTTTTATGAACTTCATGAGGGGCGTATCTATCCCTTCCATCGCGTGTTACTGCGTCATCGCTAGAAGTTCCAACTTCGTCAATACATGACGGATTTTCAAAATTCAAAAACTGAAAATAAATTTCACCAAAATTCCAGAACAATGCCTCTACTGCAAATGTATTTCCACAATTCTGCATTCCAAAAAGTAATAAAAATACCATAGTTTCAGCAATCTCCGTCTTCCTTCAGACTATCGTTCATTGGTTTGAGCCTCCCCTCCAATAGCATACTTTCTTCCTCAGCAGAATTCCACGTTTCCTGCGACTGCGTCGTACATCTCGGATCTTTCTCGAATAAATGCTGACGTCACTGAGAATCTCAGCTCAAGTAGCCTGCTGGCATAACGTCTGCGTCATCCGTGCTTACGTCATGACTACCCACGTCATAACTATGACAGCCATAACTTTCATTATAATTTCCAAAATAGCCACCGTGGTCTCTATATAATTCAATTACGGGGGCAGTACCTAATGAGAAGGGAAGACCCCCCACTTTGTATCTGTGGAGCCATATTCACCGTGACCCACATTTTAACTGAGTGTGTGGATCTTGCTGACTTACGAAGAAACTTTGGTTTGCAGATGGCACTCGAAACGCGGTGGCTGCTGATCTCGTCATCCGCTTTATAAGTGAGAGTGGGTTAGGGCCAGCAACCTAAATTTTCAAGTGTACGTTAACTCAAAGACTATCTGTAATTAATGCAATTTTTTTAAATCATTATGCCCAACTGCAATGTTCCTTCTTTTCTTCCCAATATCTCTTCATTCGTCAACTGTGTTCCTGTCTGCGTGCTTCACTCCAGCCTGTATTTTTAGCCTACTTTTCACATTTTGCAAAAATGAGGAAAAAGTAGACTTATGAGATCGGGCAAATGTGTGTCTGTCTGTCTGTCTGTCTGTCTGTCTGTCTGTCTGTCTGTCCTTCTGTCTGTCTGTCTGTCTGTCTGGCTGTGTGTGTGTCCCCCCCTATCAACTCCTAAACGGCTGCAGCAATCGAAACAAAATTTGGTAGGAGTAAAGATCTATACCTGAATATCTCACGCCGATATTTGAAAATGATGTCAGTGCTACCAACTGCTGAAAAATCGCAATTGAAATTTGAGCTCCATGTTGGATATCTTGGAAAGTATGAATAGGAGCTATTTCAAAATTGGCACACGTATAGATAATAATGTTGCAGTTTAATTTCCAGGAGGCCATACATCACAGTGTTGCCAAAATGAATATACGCCTGCTGATAGGTCCAAATTTTAAATGCATATAACTTCTACACTATCAATTGGATTTCAACCAAATTTCGTATGTGCTATGTGTACATAAACAGATATGACTGAACGTATTCTTAAGATCCAACAGGGCTACCAACTGCTAATAAATGCTCTCAATTTATTTTGTCCAAATACCAATATATCAGAAAGTATGCAAGCCGACAGCTTTAAACTATGCACGCGTATAATACCTGACATTCTATATTAATTTGGAGTAACTTATATACGTCAGTGCTACCAACATGATTCTAAGCCTGCTGAGAGGTCCAACTTTAAATACATGTAACTTCTATACTATCATTTGGATTTCAACCAAATTTCGTGTGTGCTATGTGTACCATAACAGATATGTATATGCCGATTCTTAAGAGTAACCAGGGCTGCCAACTGTTAATAAATACTGTCTCTATTTTTGTTACCCTAATATCAATATTTCAGAAAGTATGCAAGCCAATAGCTCTAAACTTTGCACACGTATAGTACCTGGCATTCTAGATTAATTTGGAGTAACTAATATACGTCAGTGCTGCCAACATGATTCTAAGCCTGCTGATAGATCCAATTTTAAAATGCATGTAACTTCTATACTAACTAATGGATTTCATTCAAAATTGACACAACAATAGATCATATTATTTCAGATTATTTCTGACCATTACACGTATGTCATTGTTGCCAACATGATTTTATTCGCGCTGTTAGATCCAATGTTTAACTGCATGTAACGTCCATGCTATCCATTGGACTTCAACCAAATTTTGTATTCTGTACCTTAAGAGATGGAACTAAGAATATATTCAGTCACCAGGGCTGCCAACTGTAGTTCTCTATTAGGCTACATTATGCCAGGTATACAATATTTCGAACTAATTAGAAATTTCGATATTACCAACTTAATTTCGGCATTATTCCAGATAGATCCATATAGATTAATCATTGGCATAGATCTTAAATTTTAAGAAAAGTAGGCTCTTTAGTTCGTCACGGAACTTCTTGTTCCTTTTAGGTTTCTCTGCAAATTTATGTTTGTTTACTAGGCTTCTAAATTGTACTCTATCTGGAATGGTTTTCTCAGCAATACCCATTTCTAGTAGAACTTCATGTATTTCTGTTAACCAATTGTTGTGGATGATCAGGGTTAGCGCTAGATAATACATGAAGTTCTACTAGAAATGGGTATTGCTGCCTGTCGTTATCCATTCCGTGAAGGTGTCCGTATAATTTTAATCGTCATTTTCTGATAGTATCTGTGATTTTTGTGTATTATTATAATTATTTCTAAAAAGATTGTAGAGTATATTGGCTTTCACAGCCAGTGAATTAAAACTCAGCAATTGTTCTAGGACACCAAGCTGGCTCATCAGCGGGCTCTTGGTATCCCCCACTCAAGACACGGCACAAACCTAAAAGTATTACTTAGTAGTTTGCAGATGATTTGATGATTTGGGGAAACAAGGAGGAGGAGGTACAGGAACAGTTGGACGTGTGGGAAGGAATAATACAAGGATATGGGATGAAATTTAGCATAAATAAGAGTGAGATGGTGATCACAACAAGGAAGAAGGAAAGAACCACAACGGGAATAACAATTAGTGGGGAACAGCTGAAGAAAGTGGAGAGTTTCAAGTATCTGGGAAGCCTGATACAAGATAATGGAAGAAACGATAGAGAAATAAATGAGCGGGGGAGGCAGGCAGAAGCATTTCGGAGGAGTGTGAGAAGCATTTTATGGAGCAAGGATGTCCCTCAGAACAGCAAAAAGATCATATATCGGACGTACTATGTCCCTATCCTGACGTATGCCTCGGAGACCTGGGTTATGAAAGGAAGGGAGAAGAGCAAAATACAGGCCAGTGAGATGAGGTTCTTGAGAAGCAGTATTGGAGCTACAAAGATGGACATAATAAGAAATGAGAGGACCAGAGAATTAATGAAGGAGGAACCATTACAGGATGGTATAGACAAATCTAGGATACCCAGGAGAGTACACGAGACGAAGTGGGAAGGAAAGAGACCGAGAGACAGGTGGCTGAAGGGGGTGGAAGAAAGTGTGCAGAAGAGAGGAGAAGACTGGACAAGGGTGGAGGCTGAGAGATGGTGGTGAAACGGTTTGACTGCCCCTTACTGTTGGGTGAGAAATGTAACTGTTTACCTTTGCCTAAGCTATGTTGTTTTAATGGGCGCCAAGACCTCAACGCAATGTTGAAATCTAAATTTGTATTTAACAACGTCTAGCTCTGGCAGAACACATTCAAGACTCTATTCACTCAGATCGTGGTATGATTTGATCATTAACCCAACAAACAATTGTATCAGGAGAAGGAATTGGTCTATATCTAATGCTACCTACTGAAAGCAAAGATTGCATTGTAAAAGGAATGAATTTATTATATAAAACAAGTATAACAAAATTAATAATAATAATAAGTATAAAATTTAAATTGGAGCGTTGTGATTTGAATATTACCGATAGAAAATTACGTGAAAACGGAGTCTGATAAATTGATTTTACTCTTATTTCCAAGCTATGAAGTTACTGAAATATGAAATATAAAACAAAGAAAAATGAGAGATTGCGTATTTCTGCATCATTTGCGCTTACCACTGGAAATTGCCAAAGCATTTCCCTCGTACTGGATGATGCTGTGTGCTTCCCACAGTCTCCTGGACGTCGCCATCTTCTTCGTTATATGATGATATTGTGGTAGATTAGATAATTCTATGGTCCGTACATCGGACCCAAACACTCGTATAACCACACTGGTTAAGTTTTACAAAAGTTAGTCCTCCACTCCATGGAACATCGGAGCGACTCCCGCGTGAACCATACTTGGCAAGTTCAACACTGATAGTCACTAACTCCCCTGAACATCGGAGCGACACGCACTTGCAACCACACTCCGCAAGTTCTACACAGATAGTCACTAACTCCCCTGAACATCGGAGCGACACGCACTTGCAACCCACACTCCGCAAGTTCTACACAGATTGTCCACGTTCCACGGCGCGTCGAACGATATATCCTCACGCCGGCTCCCCCACTCTTCAGTCCCAACTAGCTTACGTCGTCTCCACTGATTGGCTGACCCACCACGCGATCTTCCCCTCCTCCGGGTCATTACACTCGGCGGGAGGGTTCCGTTCCAACAATTCGCCTTTCCTTGACGATGCGACCCAGGATTGCGTCATGCTTTCCGACAAGATTAAGCGTGTACTTGAATTCCCAGTGAGTCACGTCTCTCAAGTACCCTAACTGACGAAAACTCCGTAAAATTCCGTAATCATGTAATTTTCTTTGATATTGTCGTTCGTAATAATTTGCTTGATAGCGTTTTCTAAGACATAGAAAACCTATCTGAATGCTAATAATTTTTATAAAATGCTCCGAAAATACCTTAATAAAAATTATAATAAATTAATAATAATAATAAATTAACATGAACAATTCTCTTGGCTGAACAATTTGCCGCGTAAATAATTACAGAATGGCTTCCAACTGACTTATGCCAGTTGCATAAAAACCCTTCGAAAAACACGTTACATATTCGCCTCGGATCATCGGATGATTTACCGTGACGACGGTCCATTATCCGATTATCCCAGACACGTTAATAAACCCCATCCAAAATACATATTACATAAATGAAATCTCCCTAAATTACAGATATATACACTCATAATTTTTCTTCACGCACTTTGCGTCAAAGTTTGTTGTCACTATGGATTGCACTTTGCAACCAGTCGAATGTTTCTCATATAAAATAGTGTTCCACGGATATTTCCGCCTCTCAAATTCCTCTATGTTGGAGAAATAGACATAATTAATGTGTGAGCACTATGTATTTATGATGTCATATCACACGCATTGAAGGTGTTCTGATATATTTATATCACCATAGAACTTCCTAATTTCACTGGAGGTCCCTTCCTTATGGTGAAATTTAATCTCACTTATCACTGAGCACACGATCACACTATTGTGGCAGCGCCTCGTGACCATAATACTTAATCTCTCTTTAAAGTAGAATAAATTAATATTGACTTCTGAAAAAAAAACTGTAAATGCGCATTACATATAACACCAAATATTTCTGTGCCGTAATCGCCCTGTCTTGTTAAGTTCCCGTAGACCATATTCTACTTAATACTAGTTCTCAACACAGACCATTTCTCCTCACACAAATAATACCTTTGTACAAATTACCTTAAATTACACACTTACAAAAATCTTACATGGCGAGGCCGTAAACAGAAATCACGTGTGCTGATATGTATGAGTTTCATGAAGGACTGTCTCGCATTCTGATGGCCCATCTTTTGCCTCGTGGACGCCTTAAGCAAAAATACCATGTACAAGCGCTCACCCATCTCTTGGAGGCAAATGGGAATTCACCAGCGCTACCAAATTCTGGCCTTGGTGTATCGAGACATTTTAGTGCTCAAGAGCATCCGACAATCCCGTCATATTTCCCTGTACCTTAAAAACTCTCATTTACTTACATACTACCCCCCTGTGTGACTTCTGATACGCCTGCCTTGAAGACCAGATCTTCCACGCACCAAATACCACACTTACTCATTTGATAGGCTGGCTCGCCAGCTAAACACACTCACTTTATGACACATAATTTCGTAGACTATGTATATTATACGTCCCGTATAATCTGCTTCCCTTACTATCCTCCAGCACATATGCTGTTTTCCCAATACGTTTGGAAACTATAAATGTTTCTGTGTCACCTGCTTCCAACCTTGCAAGTGGCTCCCTTTAAATGAACGTCATCACGTTGCTCTACCTAGCATATTTCTCAGTGTCTGTACCGATGCCCTGTTGCTACTGTCCACACATGCTAACCCTACTTTCTTCTGGTGTTACACCTCTACTCGACACTCTATGACCTAAAAATGTCACTTCTGACTGACAGAATGACGACTTAGACAGCTTCAAAGTGAACCCTGCCTGATCTAACTTCTGAAAAACTATATCTAAATGACGTAGATGCTCCTCAAAACTGCGTGAACTAATTACCATATCATCTATGTAAATGGTTACAAACTCTCCTGTGTCATCCCCTAATGCGATGTTTAAAGCCCTAATTAAAGCTGCTGAACTACTCTTTAACCCATAAGGTGTTCTACAAAATTGATAAAGGTTATATTTATGACTAAAAGCTGTAAATGGTCTATCTTCGTACATAAGTGGCACCTGCCAAAAACTGGAACTCAAATCTACACAAGTGAAATACTTCTTCCCCTCAAATGTTTGCATTAATTCCTCTATTGACATAGATTTCAGCTGATCTGAACTAATTCTACTGTTAACCAAACGAGCGTCTAAACAAATACGAACAGTGCCGTCGGTCTTGGGTACCGTGATCAAAGAATTAACATATGGACTGTTCGAGTGCTCAATAATCCCATCTTCAAGCATCTGGTTAATTTGTGCCTCAACTGCACTCTGATAAGCGAAAGGTACAGGATATCTATGTCCTGTGAATACTGACCTATCAATAACGTTCAATGAATGTGTATAGCAATTGGCCATACCAATGCGATCCTCAAACACTCTCCTATTACACCATAACACATCATAGAGCCGAACACATTGTTCCACCTCTATATTACCCTGAAATGCAGCCTCACGTAACGAGTCCTCTAGACTTCCGTTCGTAATCACACTGCCCACAAAACATGGAGAACCCCGCTCTACGGCTGGCGATATCTCATTTAAAGTACAAATCACACCTACAATACTACTCCTCTGAATATGGTCATTGAACGCTACTTCTACTTCAGAATCTCCCCATTTAAATTTCAAACTCCCTACATCATAACATAAGTTACCAGACACTCTACTTAGCCACTCTGAACCCAAGATAACACTGAATACTAAATTTGGAATTACAAGGCAAATCTGCTTCTCTACATGATTATTAATTTTAATGTCTACTAAAACTTGCTTAGAAATTACTTTAGACCTCTTCCCAACAGCTGTGATAACAAAAGTGCTTTTAATTGGCATCTCCTCAAAATTTACTCCAGTTCCTTTCATTTTATCATAAAATGCACTACTTATGCAACTCTTCATACAACCACTATCAATTAAAACATCTGTGTACGCCTCGGACACGTTAAATTTAACTATGGGGCTCTTACTAACCACTTCCTGAATAATACCTTCATCATTTAGTTCATGTAATAATTCATTTCTTACATTTAGGTCATAGGGTTCCTGTATAATTGTATGGACAGGGCATGCTACAGACTGAGATTCTGACCTTACTTCGCAGCCTGGTTCGCGTTTAAAGAACCGCTACAGCTGGCCGTAGTACTAGTTACTACTGCACTGGTCTGGTTGTTCTGAGTTGTGTTGTCATTGTTTGGCTGTATATTACTACCACTAGGCTGTCCTCTTCCTTGACCCCTATTCTGGTTGTAATTATTGTCATTATAATTTCTCCCTTGATTTCCCCTGAAATCATTGTTTCTCCCTTGATTTCCCCTGTAATCATTGTTCCTCCCTTGATTTCACCTGAAATCATTGTTCCTTCCTTGATACTGATTACCATAGCCATTTCCTCTGTTCTGATTTAGCTGATTATTATTATTTCTATTTTGAGCGTTGGCCCCTTCGCCACCGTTCCCTTGAACTTCCTGATGCCTGGCTTCATTAGGTCTGTTATTATTATTACCCTGGTTCCGATTGAAATTGTCCTCATAACCTCCTCTCCCTAGTGCATCAAATGTGCTTAACAAATTTTCTACTTGTGATATAGTCTTTACATTCTGGATACAAGCAGCCTCCTTGATCCTATAGGGAAAGTGCCTAAGTAGCAACCTTACCACATCACTTTCCTCCTTCAACCCATCCAGATATTTACACACTAATACCTGCCCTAAAAAGTATTCGGTCATGGTGGAGCTTCCTTTAGGGTTATATTTACCACACACTACTCCCTCACGATGCTGCGACTGAATAACCTCATTCCAGAACTTTTCACAGAATTTCATTTTAAAATCATTCATATCAGTAAACTTGTCTCTGTAGACAGCAAACCAATTCCTCGTTTCCCCCACGAACACTTGTTCTAAAATTTCAACTACCTGGCACCACTCAATACTACCATTTTCCAACCTCTCCCCGAATTTATTTTCTATAGTGTCCATGAACTCCATTGGGCACCCCTGTCGATTGCTGAACTTACCCAGTTCTACCTCCCTGTGTGTGCTATTCACAAAAACTGGCCTATTCTGACTATTTTCTTGCCTGATCCTAGCTTTTAATTTTAACTCTAATTCTGCGATTTTCTCCTCAGCCTTCCTCTCAATACTGTTTACTGTTAATTTAATGTTTCCTTCTGATTCTTCTACTTTATCATATAGCTTTGCTTGTTTCTCCTCAATCTTGCTAATGCTCTCTCTATTACTCTCTCTTAAATCATTTACTTCTGCAACTATTTGCGAGTGGACTTTCTCAATTCTACCCCCCAGCTGTTCTTTAACCTCTTTAGTTGCTACCTGAATTTTGTCAATTTCTCCCCCCAATTGCTTTTTGACCTGCTGTGTTTCCAGTTGCACTAGTTCTTTTAAATTTTCAGCCTGTGTACTGATTCTAATTTCTAACTCCTCCTGTACTTTTCCTAATTTCTTGTCTACATCTGCAATGATCTCTTTAACCTTCTCTTCCATTACTCCTCTGATTTCTCCTCTAATCTGCTCCATTTTCACACTAATTTCCTTGTTGTTCTTATCTAATTTTGCATTATTCTGTTCTAATTTTTTATTTAAAGCTTCTGTACTTTCTTTATTTTCCCTACTGTTTTGTTCTAATTTTGCATTATTCTGTTCTAATTTTGCATTTAAAGCTTCTGTACTTCCTTTATTTTCCCTACTGTTTTGACCTAATTTTGCATTATTCTGTTCTAATTTTGCATTATTCTGTTCTAATTTTGCATTTAAAGCTTCTGTACTTTCTTTATTTTCCCTACTGTTTTGTTCTAATTTTGCATTATTCTGTTCTAATTTTGCATTATTCTGTTCTAATTTTGCATTTAAAGCTTCTGTACTTTTTTTATTTTCCCTACTGTTTTGTTCTAATTTTGCATTATTCTGTTCTAATTTTGCATTTAAAGCATCACTATTAACTTTGTTCTGATACATGAACTCGAGAAGTAAAGTTTTTAATTCTGGTTGGCCGCCTACACTCCATGTTTCAGTATCGGGATTTACCTCCGCTACCCCGGTACTACCATCACTCGACATACTGCTCGTATCATCATTCTCCAGTTGATGACCACTACGTAACCTCATCTGTCTTTCTTTCTCATCCCCCATAATGATATACACTGATAAAGACAAATAACCCCCAAAATACAGGCACAGAAATATATACCCTTCTCCTTCCACAAATGTTATTAGGTTTTCAGCCCCAAGTTGTCGGCGACAAATGAAACGGTTTGACTGCCCCTTACTGTTGGGTGAGAAATGTAACTGTTTACCTTTGCCTAAGCTATGTTGTTTTAATGGGCGCCAAGACCTCAACGCAATGTTGAAATCTAAATTTGTATTTAACAACGTCTAGCTCTGGCAGAACACATTCAAGACTCTATTCACTCAGATCGTGGTATGATTTGATCATTAACCCAACAAACAATTGTATCAGGAGAAGGAATTGGTCTATATCTAATGCTACCTACTGAAAGCAAAGATTGCATTGTAAAAGGAATGAATTTATTATATAAAACAAGTATAACAAAATTAATAATAATAATAAGTATAAAATTTAAATTGGAGCGTTGTGATTTGAATATTACCGATAGAAAATTACGTGAAAACGGAGTCTGATAAATTGATTTTACTCTTATTTCCAAGCTATGAAGTTACTGAAATATGAAATATAAAACAAAGAAAAATGAGAGATTGCGTATTTCTGCGTCATTTGCGCTTACCACTGGAAATTGCCAAAGCATTTCCCTCGTACTGGATGATGCTGTGTGCTTCCCACAGTCTCCTGGACGTCGCCATCTTCTTCGTTATATGATGATATTGTGGTAGATTAGATAATTCTATGGTCCGTACATCGGACCCAAACACTCGTATAACCACACTGGTTAAGTTTTACAAAAGTTAGTCCTCCACTCCATGGAACATCGGAGCGACTCCCGCGTGAACCATACTTGGCAAGTTCAACACTGATAGTCACTAACTCCCCTGAACATCGGAGCGACACGCACTTGCAACCACACTCCGCAAGTTCTACACAGATAGTCACTAACTCCCCTGAACATCGGAGCGACACGCACTTGCAACCCACACTCCGCAAGTTCTACACAGATTGTCCACGTTCCACGGCGCGTCGAACGATATATCCTCACGCCGGCTCCCCCACTCTTCAGTCCCAACTAGCTTACGTCGTCTCCACTGATTGGCTGACCCACCACGCGATCTTCCCCTCCTCCGTGTCATTACACTCGGCGGGAGGGTTCCGTTCCAACAATTCGCCTTTCCTTGACGATGCGACCCAGGATTGCGTCATGCTTTCCGACAAGATTAAGCGTGTACTTGAATTCCCAGTGAGTCACGTCTCTCAAGTACCCTAACTGACGAAAACTCCGTAAAATTCCGTAATCATGTAATTTTCTTTGATATTGTCGTTCGTAATAATTTGCTTGATAGCGTTTTCTAAGACATAGAAAACCTATCTGAATGCTAATAATTTTTATAAAATGCTCCGAAAATACCTTAATAAAAATTATAATAAATTAATAATAAATTAACATGAACAATTCTCTTGGCTGAACAATTTGCCGCGTAAATAATTACAGAATGGCTTCCAACTGACCTATGCCAGTTGCATAAAAACCCTTCGAAAAACACGTTACATATTCGCCTCGGATCATCGGATGATTTACCGTGACGACGGTCCATTATCCGATTATCCCAGACACGTTAATAAACCCCATCCAAAATACATATTACATAAATGAAATCTCCCTAAATTACAGATATATACACTCATAATTTTTCTTCACGCACTTTGCGTCAAAGTTTGTTGTCACTATGGATTGCACTTTGCAACCAGTCGAATGTTTCTCATATAAAATAGTGTTCCACGGATATTTCCGCCTCTCAAATTCCTCTATGTTGGAGAAATAGACATAATTAATGTGTGAGCACTATGTATTTATGATGTCATATCACACGCATTGAAGGTGTTCTGATATATTTATATCACCATAGAACTTCCTAATTTCACTGGAGGTCCCTTCCTTATGGTGAAATTTAATCTCACTTATCACTGAGCACACGATCACACTATTGTGGCAGCGCCTCGTGACCATAATACTTAATCTCTCTTTAAAGTAGAATAAATTAATATTGACTTCTGAAAAAAAAACTGTAAATGCGCATTACATATAACACCAAATATTTCTGTGCCGTAATCGCCCTGTCTTGTTAAGTTCCCGTAGACCATATTCTACTTAATACTAGTTCTCAACACAGACCATTTCTCCTCACACAAATAATACCTTTGTACAAATTACCTTAAATTACACACTTACAAAAATCTTACATGGCGAGGCCGTAAACAGAAATCACGTGTGCTGATATGTATGAGTTTCATGAAGGACTGTCTCGCATTCTGATGGCCCATCTTTTGCCTCGTGGACGCCTTAAGCAAAAATACCATGTACAAGCGCTCACCCATCTCTTGGAGGCAAATGGGAATTCACCAGCGCTACCAAATTCTGGCCTTGGTGTATCGAGACATTTTAGTGCTCAAGAGCATCCGACAATCCCGTCATATTTCCCTGTACCTTAAAAACTCTCATTTACTTACATACTACCCCCCTGTGTGACTTCTGATACGCCTGCCTTGAAGACCAGATCTTCCACGCACCAAATACCACACTTACTCATTTGATAGGCTGGCTCGCCAGCTAAACACACTCACTTTATGACACATAATTTCGTAGACTATGTATATTATACGTCCCGTATAATCTGCTTCCCTTACTATCCTCCAGCACATATGCTGTTTTCCCAATACGTTTGGAAACTATAAATGTTTCTGTGTCACCTGCTTCCAACCTTGCAAGTGGCTCCCTTTAAATGAACGTCATCACGTTGCTCTACCTAGCATATTTCTCAGTGTCTGTACCGATGCCCTGTTGCTACTGTCCACACATGCTAACCCTACTTTCTTCTGGTGTTACACCTCTACTCGACACTCTATGACCTAAAAATGTCACTTCTGACTGACAGAATGACGACTTAGACAGCTTCAAAGTGAACCCTGCCTGATCTAACTTCTGAAAAACTATATCTAAATGACGTAGATGCTCCTCAAAACTGCGTGAACTAATTACCATATCATCTATGTAAATGGTTACAAACTCTCCTGTGTCATCCCCTAATGCGATGTTTAAAGCCCTAATTAAAGCTGCTGAACTACTCTTTAACCCATAAGGTGTTCTACAAAATTGATAAAGGTTATATTTATGACTAAAAGCTGTAAATGGTCTATCTTCGTACATAAGTGGCACCTGCCAAAAACTGGAACTCAAATCTACACAAGTGAAATACTTCTTCCCCTCAAATGTTTGCATTAATTCCTCTATTGACATAGATTTCAGCTGATCTGAACTAATTCTACTGTTAACCAAACGAGCGTCTAAACAAATACGAACAGTGCCGTCGGTCTTGGGTACCGTGATCAAAGAATTAACATATGGACTGTTAGAGTGCTCAATAATCCCATCTTCAAGCATCTGGTTAATTTGTGCCTCAACTGCACTCTGATAAGCGAAAGGTACAGGATATCTATGTCCTGTGAATACTGACCTATCAATAACGTTCAATGAATGTGTATAGCAATTGGCCATACCAATGCGATCCTCAAACACTCTCCTATTACACCATAACACATCATAGAGCCGAACACATTGTTCCACCTCTATATTACCCTGAAATGCAGCCTCACGTAACGAGTCCTCTAGACTTCCGTTCGTAATCACACTGCCCACAAAACATGGAGAACCCCGCTCTACGGCTGGCGATATCTCATTTAAAGTACAAATCACACCTACAATACTACTCCTCTGAATATGGTCATTGAACGCTACTTCTACTTCAGAATCTCCCCATTTAAATTTCAAACTCCCTACATCATAACATAAGTTACCAGACACTCTACTTAGCCACTCTGAACCCAAGATAACACTGAATACTAAATTTGGAATTACAAGGCAAATCTGCTTCTCTACATGATTATTAATTTTAATGTCTACTAAAACTTGCTTAGAAATTACTTTAGACCTCTTCCCAACAGCTGTGATAACAAAAGTGCTTTTAATTGGCATCTCCTCAAAATTTACTCCAGTTCCTTTCATTTTATCATAAAATGCACTACTTATGCAACTCTTCATACAACCACTATCAATTAAAACATCTGTGTACGCCTCGGACACGTTAAATTTAACTATGGGGCTCTTACTAACCACTTCCTGAATAATACCTTCATCATTTAGTTCATGTAATAATTCATTTCTTACATTTAGGTCATAGGGTTCCTGTATAATTGTATGGACAGGGCATGCTACAGACTGAGATTCTGACCTTACTTCGCAGCCTGGTTCGCGTTTAAAGAACCGCTACAGCTGGCCGTAGTACTAGTTACTACTGCACTGGTCTGGTTGTTCTGAGTTGTGTTGTCATTGTTTGGCTGTATATTACTACCACTAGGCTGTCCTCTTCCTTGACCCCTATTCTGGTTGTAATTATTGTCATTATAATTTCTCCCTTGATTTCCCCTGAAATCATTGTTTCTCCCTTGATTTCCCCTGTAATCATTGTTCCTCCCTTGATTTCACCTGAAATCATTGTTCCTTCCTTGATACTGATTACCATAGCCATTTCCTCTGTTCTGATTTAGCTGATTATTATTATTTCTATTTTGAGCGTTGGCCCCTTCGCCACCGTTCCCTTGAACTTCCTGATGCCTGGCTTCATTAGGTCTGTTATTATTATTACCCTGGTTCCTATTGAAATTGTCCTCATAACCCCCTCTCCCTAGTGCATCAAATGTGCTTAACAAATTTTCTACTTGTGATATTGTCTTTACATTCTGGATACAAGCAGCCTCCTTGATCCTATAGGGAAAGTGCCTAAGTAGCAACCTTACCACATCACTTTCCTCCTTCAACCCATCCAGATATTTACACACTAATACCTGCCCTAAAAAGTATTCGGTCATGGTGGAGCTTCCTTTAGGGTTATATTTACCACACACTACTCCCTCACGATGCTGCGACTGAATAACCTCATTCCAGAACTTTTCACAGAATTTCATTTTAAAATCATTCATATCAGTAAACTTGTCTCTGTAGACAGCAAACCAATTCCTCGTTTCCCCCACGAACACTTGTTCTAAAATTTCAACTACCTGGCACCACTCAATACTACCATTTTCCAACCTCTCCCCGAATTTATTTTCTATAGTGTCCATGAACTCCATTGGGCACCCCTGTCGATTGCTGAACTTACCCAGTTCTACCTCCCTGTGTGTGCTATTCACAAAAACTGGCCTATTCTGACTATTTTCTTGCCTGATCCTAGCTTTTAATTTTAACTCTAATTCTGCGATTTTCTCCTCAGCCTTCCTCTCAATACTGTTTACTGTTAATTTAATGTTTCCTTCTGATTCTTCTACTTTATCATATAGCTTTGCTTGTTTCTCCTCAATCTTGCTAATGCTCTCTCTATTACTCTCTCTTAAATCATTTACTTCTGCAACTATTTGCGAGTGGACTTTCTCAATTCTACCCCCCAGCTGTTCTTTAACCTCTTTAGTTGCTACCTGAATTTTGTCAATTTCTCCCCCCAATTGCTTTTTGACCTGCTGTGTTTCCAGTTGCACTAGTTCTTTTAAATTTTCAGCCTGTGTACTGATTCTAATTTCTAACTCCTCCTGTACTTTTCCTAATTTCTTGTCTACATCTGCAATGATCTCTTTAACCTTCTCTTCCATTACTCCTCTGATTTCTCCTCTAATCTGCTCCATTTTCACACTAATTTCCTTGTTGTTCTTATCTAATTTTGCATTATTCTGTTCTAATTTTTTATTTAAAGCTTCTGTACTTTCTTTATTTTCCCTACTGTTTTGTTCTAATTTTGCATTATTCTGTTCTAATTTTGCATTTAAAGCTTCTGTACTTCCTTTATTTTCCCTACTGTTTTGACCTAATTTTGCATTATTCTGTTCTAATTTTGCATTATTCTGTTCTAATTTTGCATTTAAAGCTTCTGTACTTTCTTTATTTTCCCTACTGTTTTGTTCTAATTTTGCATTATTCTGTTCTAATTTTGCATTATTCTGTTCTAATTTTGCATTATTCTGTTCTAATTTTGCATTTAAAGCTTCTGTACTTTCTTTATTTTCCCTACTGTTTTGTTCTAATTTTGCATTTAAAGCATCACTACTAACTTTGTTCTGATACATGAACTCGAGAAGTAAAGTTTTTAATTCTGGCTGGCTGCCTACACTCCCTGTTTCAGTATCGGGATTTACCTCCGCTACCCCGGTACTACCATCACTCGACATACTGCTCGTATCATCATTCTCCAGTTGATGACCACTACGTAACCTCATCTGTCTTTCTTTCTCATCCCCCATAATGATATACACTGATAAAGACAAATAACCCCCAAAATACAGGCACAGAAATATATACCCTTCTCCTTCCACAAATGTTATTAGGTTTTCAGCCCCAAGTTGTCGGCGACAAATGAAACGGTTTGACTGCCCCTTACTGTTGGGTGAGAAATGTAACTGTTTACCTTTGCCTAAGCTATGTTGTTTTAATGGGCGCCAAGACCTCAACGCAATGTTGAAATCTAAATTTGTATTTAACAACGTCTAGCTCTGGCAGAACACATTCAAGACTCTATTCACTCAGATCGTGGTATGATTTGATCATTAACCCAACAAACAATTGTATCAGGAGAAGGAATTGGTCTATATCTAATGCTACCTACTGAAAGCAAAGATTGCATTGTAAAAGGAATGAATTTATTATATAAAACAAGTATAACAAAATTAATAATAATAATAAGTATAAAATTTAAATTGGAGCGTTGTGATTTGAATATTACCGATAGAAAATTACGTGAAAACGGAGTCTGATAAATTGATTTTACTCTTATTTCCAAGCTATGAAGTTACTGAAATATGAAATATAAAACAAAGAAAAATGAGAGATTGCGTATTTCTGCGTCATTTGCGCTTACCACTGGAAATTGCCAAAGCATTTCCCTCGTACTGGATGATGCTGTGTGCTTCCCACAGTCTCCTGGACGTCGCCATCTTCTTCGTTATATGATGATATTGTGGTAGATTAGATAATTCTATGGTCCGTACATCGGACCCAAACACTCGTATAACCACACTGGTTAAGTTTTACAAAAGTTAGTCCTCCACTCCATGGAACATCGGAGCGACTCCCGCGTGAACCATACTTGGCAAGTTCAACACTGATAGTCACTAACTCCCCTGAACATCGGAGCGACACGCACTTGCAACCACACTCCGCAAGTTCTACACAGATAGTCACTAACTCCCCTGAACATCGGAGCGACACGCACTTGCAACCCACACTCCGCAAGTTCTACACAGTTTGTCCACGTTCCACGGCGCGTCGAACGATATATCCACACGCCGGCTCCCCCACTCTTCAGTCCCAACTAGCTTACGTCGTCTCCACTGATTGGCTGACCCACCACGCGATCTTCCCCTCCTCCGGGTCATTACACTCGGCGGGAGGGTTCCGTTCCAACAATTCGCCTTTCCTTGACGATGCGACCCAGGATTGCGTCATGCTTTCCGACAAGATTAAGCGTGTACTTGAATTCCCAGTGAGTCACGTCTCTCAAGTACCCTAACTGACGAAAACTCCGTAAAATTCCGTAATCATGTAATTTTCTTTGATATTGTCGTTCGTAATAATTTGCTTGATAGCGTTTTCTAAGACATAGAAAACCTATCTGAATGCTAATAATTTTTATAAAATGCTCCGAAAATACCTTAATAAAAATTATAATAAATTAATAATAATAATAAATTAACATGAACAATTCTCTTGGCTGAACAATTTGCCGCGTAAATAATTACAGAATGGCTTCCAACTGACTTATGCCAGTTGCATAAAAACCCTTCGAAAAACACGTTACAGTGGGAAGACAGAAGACGTTGGAGAGGCTTGTGTTCCAAACTGACCCGGCCAGTGGCTGGAAACTGTGCAAGATGATGACTTAGTAGTTTTATTTAATTTTTTATTTTATTATTTTTAGACCATTTCTTATTTAGGCTTCCACCTCTAAATTTGTATAATTTAATCAGTGTTCAGAGGGGCAGATGACCTTGCTGTTCTGCCCCTTAAAACTCCAGTAACTAACTATGTAGCCTAATCGATCTTTTCACTGTAAGTCTTAAGCGTTCACCATGAATAGGCTACTGTGTCTTAATTCCACGTATTCTATACATAGATATCCATGGAATAAATAATTAAACAATTAAAAAAAAACTCAAACCTACAAACGAAATCAGTCAATCCGTTTCAAGAGCCCAAAATCCTTTAAAACAGCAGCCCTGCACTAGTATAACGGCCCTGTGCGGATAAACAAAATGTTATCCACATCCGCACGTTTGTCATCCGAATCTACTGGCATCACAATAATACTAGCGGACCCGTGCAAGAAATCTCCCATGTTCATAAACCACACTTTCCCCAATAGGTTTATAATGAGGGACTTAATGAGAAAGGTTGATAGTTTTAAGGTTTTAGATGACAACTCATAATTGCAGCATGTTAGAGCATCAGTATTTGCAAATCTCACACTTCTTACAATAATCGATATTGTTACGGCTGTGAGTTTGTTTTGTCGCTCGCCGCATGAGTCACAGCTCCCCCGGGCTGTGTGTGCTCTGCCTCAGTGTATTACATGCGCGTTACGCAACGGATTGCGAAGTGAAAGGGATGGTCCAGAATATTCGTGACCCCGCCAGTGAAGGAAATGTCGAGAAGCCGTGTGTCCTGGACGATTCTAGAATTCATTGAGTCACCAGCCTGCTATATAAGCGGCTTCAACAGTGAAGGGACCGAGTTTTCTGTGGGTGTGTGTTTCTGAGCTAGTGCGTGTTTTCCTGAGCGACAGAAGTGTGGTGACGAAGTGCCGTGCGAGTTACGAAATCCAGTGACATTGTTTCCCAGCTTGTGAACAGCGCGCAGCAAGTTATCGTAAGTAACTGTAGTTGGTGTACATAAGGGAGAGGAGCAGGTAGTTTCTGTCAAGGCCACCGTACTCATTATGACGGTTTAACTTCTGTGGTTTGTTGACAAGTGAAAGGGCCAAGAGCGCTCAAGGAAGAGACTTGAGGTAACTGGAGTAAGGTTCCAATTGCTTGTATTTGCTGATGAGTAGTGTACCTCTTCCTGCAAGCAATAAAGCTAACTTCTCTTTAAACCAGTAATTGGTGTTGTGCTTTCTACCCTCCGTAATCCAGTTAACAAAAGTGCCACTAGGGGGTGGCACGTAACAATATTTAGGAAATTAGAATGCATTTCGTCGCTGTTAATGTCATTTCAGGGTGTCTACTATTCTGGAAAACAGGGAATACTCAGGGCATTTTTAAATCCTGGAAAACTCAGGGAATTATCGGGGTATTTTGATGACATTCAGGGAATTTTAGTTTTACCTTGAATTGGAAATTAAGCATTTAATTTTGATGGGGAAAAGTATATTCTGGTGATGATAGTTGTAGATGTATCATCAGTAAGCTCTCAACATAGAGCACACAAATTACATGTGTATTTGTATATAAATGTGTAACTGTATGATGTTTGCTTGTGAGCGCCGCAGGAGGGATCTATACTACTGAGATAACATAAAAGATTTTTAATTAGTTAAAGTATTAAACCAACACATTTAGACATTTGAGGAGATAGTCGTTTCCTTATGCTATGTGTGTCAAGTCGTCGTCATCATCTTGCACAGTTTCCAGGCACTGGCCGGGTCTGTTTGGAACACAAGCCTCTCCAACGTCTTCTGTCTTCCCACCATCTCTCAGCCTCCACCCTTGTCCAGTCTTCTTCTCTCTTGCGCCCCCTTCAGCCACCTGTCTCTCGGTCTCTTTCCTTCCCACTTCGTCTCGTGTATCCTCCTGGGTATCCTCTTCTCTTCCTTTCGTTTTACATGTCCATACCATCTAAGTCTAGATTTCTCTATACCATCCTGTAATGGTTCCTCCTTCATTAATTCTCTGGTCCTCTCATTTCTTATTCTGTCCATCTTTGTAGCTCCAATACTGCTTCTCAAGAACCTCATCTCACTGGCCTGTATTTTGCTCTTCTCCCATCCTTTCATAACCCAGGTCTCCGAGGCATACGTCAGGATAGGGACATAGTACGTCCGATATATGATCTTTTTGCTGTTCTGAGGGACATCCTTGCTCCATAACATGCTTCTCACACTCCTCCGAAATGCTTCTGCCTGCCTCCCCCGCTCATTTATTTCTCTATCGTTTCTTCCATCATCTTGTATCAGGCTTCCCAGATACTTGAAATTCTCCACTTTCTTCAGCTGTTCCCCACCAATTGTTATTCCCGTTGTGGTTCTTTCCTTCTTCCTTGTTGTGATCACCATCTCACTCTTATTGATGCTAAATTTCATCCCATATCCTTGTATTATTCCTTCCCACACGTCCAACTGTTCCTGTACCACCTCCTCCTTGTTTCCCCAAATCATCAAATCATCTGCAGACACCATTGCTTTCATCTTTCTGTCCCCAATTACTTGTGCCACTCGGGTCATTATGTCATCCATCACCACAATGAAAAGTAACGGTGACTATGTTTAAAATGAATGCTATACAGCCAGAATTGCAACCCTTTCCAGTTCGGAGTGTTAAACGTGCTTGATGACATAATTTGAGTGATTTTAGCTTAAATCGTCTTACAATTGTCATGAAATTTAAAAAAGAAAAACGGAAAAATGTGTCATAATATCTGGGTCCTAGTAATGATATTCAACAAGTTCAGATTGTAATCCAAAAACTATTCGCAAATTTAGTCCAATCTATATCCGCCGTTTATCCGCTATCCGCACAAGGCTTGATATAACTGTGATGCTTGTGAAAGGAGCTACCATATTCTCTTAATATTATGTTTACTTGGTTGAATGAAATGTGTTTTGTTTCCCCTCAGAGAGGAAGGAGTACATGTGGCAGCAGACCGAGGAGGACATCACGCTGACGTTCCGCCTGCCAGTGGATGCGGTCAAGGACGACGTGACTGTGGACGTGCTGGACTTGCAGTTATGCGTCACCTACAAGGACCACATGTTGCTCGAGGGACCTCTGCTCCACAGACTGGACGCTATGCTCAGCACCTGGGCTGTTGAGACAGGCAAGTGAGTGTGCTCATCATTACCTGGTCACCAGTCATGATATTTTTGGCGGCTTCGGTGGCGTAGTCGGTAGCATGCTGAGCTTCTATGCCCAAGATAGCGGGTTCAAACCCGGCCGAAGCTGTCGGATTTTTTAAGAGCATTAAAAATCCCTCAGTATACCTTCCTTTGGAGGGGAAGTAAAGCCGGCGGTCCCATGTCATAGATTTATGGCATGTTAAAGAACCTTCCACTAATTACACCTGTGTGAAGCTAAATTGGATAGGTTAAGAATGTAAACAACGCTCTTAGGTTTCTATGTTCATTACCAAGAGCCGACTGCGGTGGCGTCTAATAGCTAAGTTCTGAACTTGGCCTAGTAGTCGTTGATGGTGGCGCTTGGCGGCAAAAGTAGGAACTATTTGAAAAATTCTAAGTTGCAGTCTGTACTTAAATTAAAAAGCAGATATCACACACTAATCCAGTCATCACAATTAACACCGGTAATCAGACAGATTCTACACACACCCAAAGTACACGGGGCTACATGACCGCGTTGTCGCAGCCCCTAAACTTAAGAACCAATGAACCAACAGTAGAAACCCGCTTATCCGAGGCTCCGTGTTGCTTCGCTTGCTCGACTAGTTGTGAGTTGTATTTCGGTGTTTATTGTATTGTCCTGGGGGGTTGGTAGTTCGAGTTAGGGTGGCTTCGTCTAAAAGACGATGTACTTGTCTGCAGGACAAAAACTAGAGTATAAGGAAGTGGGTGCGTGGTCTGTAATGAATGGAGCAAGCAGCGGCGAGCCGGCCGTGCTTACGAGGCTATTGCTGATGCGTGTTTACAAGGTTAAATGCCAGCCAACTTAGCCGACTGTCGTGGTGCAGCGGACTAGAGCCGGAGTTCGAAAAAGGGGGGTGTTCAAGAAATACAAGAAGGCGGTCTAAAGGAATGTATATGATTTAATTACTGTAAGTGTGCAAAGAATGAATGTGATGAATACAAGAGTTAGGTTTGGATGGAAAGGATTCACTAGGGATAACTTTTATCATTTTAAATGATCTTGTCGACTTCGCCGTTACGCTGGGGTCTGGCGTTACGTTACGGTGACGGGACGAAATGTACCCAGATGCACTGAGGCGTGTGACGTCATAGTACCGCTTGGTGCATGTGTACCCCGACAATCTCTACTTCGTTAGTATAAGGCAAAAATCCCCGATTCTTGGATGTCTCGGGTAATCTCGAGAACCACTGGATGGATTTTGATGCGGTTTTCACCATTCTGTTAAGGCTATCTCGCGGAAAGATTGTGTAGAAAATAATTTATGTATGATGAAAGGAAGCCAAGCAGTAACGATTTTAGTGAAAAAGTCGAAAACAAACTTGGCGTCCGTTCGCTTACGCTGGGCAAACCATTAAACATATCAATATACTATTCGGGTAAGAATTGGTCAGCATGAAAAAGTCCTACAAAAAAGTCCGCGAGCATATCTCTATCTTCAATACATCGCCCACTATAAGTGTTTTTAGACTGGATGGAAGGGCACGTCCCCGCGCTCTCTGGTGAGACCTTGCTTTGCACTTGCCGTTCGCGAGTAATTTGAAACAAGATAATTATTATGCAGATCATTTTCTAACATGTCAAGGGTCTTTGGGTTCGAGCGAAGCGACAAGCCTCCAGCCTTACTAGCATTTTTCAGCATTTGTAGCATTTAAAATGATACAAAGTCTAGTCTTTCAGACTGACTGTCATTTTTTTAAAATGAGTACACTCACCGGACTGTAGAACGGTGGGACGTCAGGCAGCACGAAAGAGATCCCAGTTCCTGGTGAAGGGTGTATTTAAGGGAATCGTCCATACTTGTATAATTTAGTCAGCGAATTCTTGTGCTACCTGTTTGGACTTGTATTGTGTGTGTGGTTGGTTTGTCAAGCTGAGTGTGTTTGCCATGGCTCGACATTTGCTGTCGTTGGTTCCTCTGGGGTTGTGGAGTGAAATGGTGGTGAAAGGGGGCAGATAGGGGGTGGCCCTACCCTGTGGGAACCCCAGGGTAGAACATTATACAGACGTTGGATCGTTTTGTGATTCGTTACCAAGATGCATTGCAAATGTTAGGGAGTAGTAGTTTCGTTATTAGACCTATCGACAGCGGCGAGAATATTAAAAATAAAGCAGCTGTGTTGGGTGTGGGAGAAGTTACAGTGGGGGATTGGAGACGGAAACGAGCAGACATTGAGAAGTGGGCATCCTAGAGTGTCAACTACGATGAAGGTACCAGTCGAAACACGCTCAAAAATAAGATTTCCTACACATTCCCTAGTTATCTGCTATCCGAGCTACCCTCGGTCCCAATTACCTCAGTTAAACGGGTTTCTACTGTACCATATTTCCTCGCATAATCGTCTAACTTAATGGATGAAAAGCAGGGTGCGACGATTATGCGAGGAATATTTTAAGTTCAAAGAAGAAAAACCACAATCTTTTTTTTTAATGTACTGTATCATCATTTGTAATCCCATGTATTTCACTATCATCATAATCACCGTATAAATCTTGTATTTTCTCATTGTGAACACCAAGTGCGTAACATTAGCAGTGCTTTTTTTTTCTAAAAAACTTTTAAGGGGCACTTTCAGTTGTGGTCGACAAAACATCACAGTCTTGCAATTTTCGGTAATTTGCAAAGATCGGTCATTGTGTTTGAATCATTAACTTTCAGCTTTTTTGATGCGTCACGCACAAAATAGCAACTTACCCCGCCTTCAAGAAATAACCTGCATGGTTATAAAAATGGAGTGCCGAGTTGCGGACCAAAAGAAACTGATTCGATAGATCGATTTAAATTGAGGATTACTCGGAATCTCCTCCAGCTGTTGTGAACAGCCCGTTGACGCCAGCTGATCGATGAACTTTCAAGTCGGAAGTTATATTTACCGGACTAGGTAAAAATGTACCAATATTTTTTTCTACAGTTTTCAAATGTTTAAGGGCTACGCATACCCCCCCCCCGTGTTCCCCCTGAAAAAAGCACTGAACATTAGTATAACATTTATATTCAAGAAAACTTTCCGCCTTGTCAATACTTTATTGTATTATGTAATCTAAGGATGACCAATTTGTATTATGTAAACAGTAAAGTATTCACTAGGCAGAAAGCTTTCTTGTATAATTTATAAACGGGATGGTTTCAACTGGAGAGTGGTCTAAAATAAAGAAGTGCCCTCCCACCCCTGATATTATTTATAGTGGTGATGGATGAAATGTCTGTTAACAGACAGAGAAGTAAAGATAATATAATGCTGGAGATTGTGCAATTGGAAACAGTAAACCAGTATCTGTACCTTGGATGCTTAATATCAAGTGACGAACAGAATACAGCTTGAATTAAATAACCGTATTCAGAAATCAAGTCAATTCTATCAGCAAGTTCGATATCTACTCTGGAATAAGCAAGTGCCACTAAGATCAAAACAAACTCTGTTTCGAACATACTTTGTCCCTATATTGACTTATGGGTTGGAAACATTCACAACTACCAAACAAGATGACAACATACTTCAGAAATGAAGTTTCTAAGAAGCATGCTTCAAAAAACTAGGAAAGACAAAGTAAGAAATGCCAAGATAACTGAACAAGCTGGAATAAATCAGTCCCTGAAGGAGACCATAACTAGGGCACGTTTGCGATGGTTTGGTCACGTCAAACGTATGACAGAAGGAAGAATTCCAAAACAATGGTTACATATTAAGATTACTGGAAAGAGACCTGTTGGAAGACCTAGGAGGAGATGGCTGGACCAAGTGAAGGAAGATATCATATCCAAGGGAATCAAATGGGATGAAGTCTTGAAGGAGCAGTGGTACATGAATCGACCAAAATGGAGAGCACTCGTAAACCACACCCGGGAAACTGGAGTGGAGACTTGATGATGATGATGGATGAAATCATACGACAAGTGGTAAATAGCATTGGGGAAAGGAAAATGAAGGCAATGTTGTTTGCTGATGACCTTGTGGTATGGGGAGAGGATGAGGAAGAAGTACAAGAGCAATTGGATGAGTGGGAGATGGTAGTGTTATCATATGGGATGAAGTTCTCAGCATAAAGGAGTGAAGTGGTCATCACAACGAGGAGGAAGAACAGACTGGATATGGGCATAACACTTGGAGGACAGCAGTTGCAGAAAGTAGAGTGCTTCAAGTACTTGGGAAGTATAATTGAAGAAAAGGGAGGCAATAGGATGGAAATAAATGAAAGGGGAAGGTGCGCAGATGGATTTTTCAAGAGTGTTAGGGGGATGATATGGAATAAAGATGTACCACAGAAATGTAAAGGAATCATCTACAAGACCTACTTTGTGCCAATTTTGACATATGGTTCAGAAACATGGGTGATGAAGGAAAGGGAAAAGAATAAAATACGAGCAGTGGAGATGAAGTTCCAGAGGAGTAGGGTAGGAGTGACAAGAATGGACAGAGTAAGGAATGAGAGAGTCAGAGAGGAACCATTGCAAAATAGAATAGAGCGATCTAGGCTACAATGGTATGGACATGTGAGGAGGATGCAAGAGGAGAGGATACCTAAGAAGATGTTTGGAATGGAAATGACTGGAAGGAGGCCAAGGGGAAGACCAAGGGACGGATGGACAAAGGGAGTTAAGAAGAGTGTGGAGGAAGAGGAGTGTGCTGGGACACAGTGAAAGATGAGAGATGGTGGATGGACAGGAAACGATAGAGAGGCTTATGTTCCAAGCAGACCCGACCAGCGGTTGGAAACTGCTCAAGATGATGATACTAAATATTATTAATCGTCAATACAGAACCATGATGAACTTTCAAAGTCCCTCAATGCACATATCACACATGGGTCTCTATTGCAAAGTTTCCACAGAAGTGGCTGGTGATAGACTAGTCCCTTGCCTACTTTTTCTCCAATAGCAGTTGAGCTTGTTTTCACGTGGGCGAACCGTGCCTAGCAGTATTTTGTATGGCAGCTTATTGACGCTCGCCATTTCGAGGCCAACTCGCGGAAGCAACAGATCGATATTTCACTACCCTAGACTGGCGCCGAGTATGACAGCTGTCTAGCATACCGTGTGCCAGCCACTCGCATAGCGTGTGTCGTGGCCCTCAGGCACAGGCATGTGCCTTCTTTCTTCTGACAAGGTCACACCAGGTTATAAGCTCGTGGCAGTATGTGCAACCTACTGGCGCATAAATACAGGGTCATTATCTATGTGCGCGCTGATAAACACAGCAACCTAAGCCGGCTGCGACTGGCGTAGCTCGCATACGTGGTTCAGCCGGTGGTTGGCGCGCTCTGCTGACTCATATTGTTAGTTCACACGTGTTTTGTCAATCATATGGACGTGTATCTGCAAAGCTTAGACGTTAGTGTTGCAGGTTTAGTGAGTATTGTGATTACTGTGATTGTTGGTCAAGCCTAGACACCAATTCACATGGCGCGAACGTGTGTATATCAACAATTCGAATATAAAAAGCAGAAAATCTTGTTCTGAAACGAGACGAAGATTTTGAATCAAGTTTCCAGGAAGACCTGTGCCTAATGCCAGTACAATTAGGAGGCTCGCTAAACGATTCAAGGAAACAGGCTCCGTAAATAATAAAAGAGTTGACAGACATTCTTTCATCAGAAGATGTGAGGTGTGTGTTACAAGACAGGGAGGACATTTTCAGCATCGCCTATGAGCACTGTAAGTACACATTATTGAACATGTTTGGTAAAGTGTGAAAGTGCGCGCCAACCACCGACCGAACTGTGGACGCGCGCCCGCAATCTGGGCCAGTCATAGCCGGCTTAGCTTGCTGTGTTTATTGGGGCGCACTTAGATAATGACCCTGTACTAATGTATTATGTGAGGAAATATGTTACTCCTTCGTTGCGTTTTCCTGCTGGTGCATGTCCACTGTTGTATTCTAAAATAAATTAGGACTAGGCTGTTTAATTACTTTAAGGTGAGACCCATGTTCACATTGCAGATTGGAGGTTGCGCTGGTGAAGCAGGAGGCGGGGCTAATGTGGTCGGAGCTGGTTGTGGGCGACACCAAAGGAGAGCAGGTGATGGACCCGGCGCTGGTGGCAGAAGTTCACGAGCGGCTTGCACACCTTTGTTCCAACGAGGAGGTAATCGAAAAATATCTTAAAGGATTGTAAGATCTTTTCAGAAACTATCAGCCAGGTCTCTAAAATTATGCCAACAAGCTCTTCCACTAATTTTTCTAAAACGTCACGAGAAAGTGTTTGTTTGGATATACAAGGTGGAGCAGAACAAATAGAGATGGTACGGACATGACCTGTAAAGGATGAATGATGAATGAATGCCAAAACAAGTGATGGAGAGAGGACGAGGAAGACCTAGCGTTCGGTGGATGGATTTGGTGAAGGACAGTAATGTAATTCAATGTAAATGTGTATATACACCAAACATTTGTGAGAAAAATTCTAAATGAATTGTCCTGAAACATCCCATGTTGGCCATTTTCTTAATTTCAATTCATTTGAAACAGTTCGATAATGCTACTCTGCCCTATCCACAGAATATTGCATTGCATTTTGTGAGTCCTTTCAATCTGAGTTCCATTTCATAAGTAGTTTCAGTCCAGCTTAATTTACGTTGTGGTCTCCATTTCATTGTCATTTTCTTTACCACCCGGACCAGAACTAGAGTTCGTGGTTTTTAGCATTTAAAAATCAGAGATTTAGCGTTTTGATTGTCAAATTTAGCGTTATGTAGCATCTATACTTCTCAAATTTAGCGTTTTGTAGCAAATTGGTTAAAAATAGGCATGATTTGCGAAATTGCATACACAACAGTTGGGAGTAAAATGATAGTGTTTAATCACACATTGCTTGTCATGCAGTTTGAACACACCATGGATAGAGCCCTGCGCGGATAAACAAAACGTTATCCGCCCCGCATTCGCACGACTGTTATTCGCAATCTCCCCGCATCCGCATGACTTTTATCCAAATCCGCTGATATTTCAATATTATGTTTAATTTATTAGATCAAGCATAACGTGTTATACCAACACATTTATACATTTGAGGAGAAAGTCGTTCCTGACTATTTGCTTCATTGCAAGGAACTTCAAGTTGGCATTCCAAGGGACTTCAAGTTGGATGACACTTCTGGTTCCTTGACCTCCGCTTTAGACAAAAAATTGGCTATACTGTTACGTGCCACCCCCTAGTGGCACTTTTGTTAACTGGATTACGGTGGGTAGGAAGCACAACACCAATTACTGCTTAAAGAAGTAATTAACTTTATTGCGGCCAGAAAGATACAGCCCTCTTCAGTAAATACAAGCAATTATTACCTTACTCCAGTTTCCTTACGGCGAGAACACTTCCCCTTTCACTTGTCAACAGACCACAGAAGTTAATCCGTCCTAATGAGTACGGTGGCCTTGACAGAAACTACCTGCTCCTCTCAAGCATGTAGACCGACTACACACTGTTTCACAATGTAGCACAATCACTTATGTCGCACTGGAAATAAACACACTCGTTCAAGACACAGTTCCTCTGTAGGAGTCTCAACTTCCCCGCTCCACTAGAGGTTTCGCAAGTCACCACACTTCTGTCGCTCAGAATAATCGCTCACACTAGCTCGTAAAACACAACCACCACTGCTTCACGGGTCACTCTTATATAGCAAGCCGGTGACTCAATAAATGGTTCTAGATCCATCCAGAGTCCACGGCTTCTCGAGGTTTCCACCGCTGGTCCAGTCACGAATCTTCTGGACTATCCCTTTGTCTGTAGTAGCCCTGTTGCATAAGGCGCGCGCAATACAGGAGGCAAGCCACAGCCCAGGCCCTGGGGCAGTTGTGACTCAAGCGGCGAGCGATGACACAAACTCACAGCCGTAACACCACCCCCTTCCTAAAAAGGCTGATCGTCCCGATCAATCATTGGTCCGTCTGTGTCCCTCCGTAGGCTGCCAGGCGATCTCGATGCACGATCTTCATCTTCGCCCTCGGGCTCCGCTGGATCCTGTAGACGACATCGTTGATCCGTTTCACGACTCGGTACGGGCCCTCCCAGGACTTCTGCAGTTTGGGTGACAGGCCTTTCTTCCGTAATGGGTTGAAGAGCCAGACCAGGTCGTCCTCGTGGAATCCGCCGGCATCCGTCTGCTGGTCGTATCGGGTCTTCATTCTGTCGGTCTCGATCCGCAGTTTCCTCCTCGCGAACGCGTGCACGTCCTCCAGTTGGTCGACCAGTTCTTGACAATACTGGCTTACCGGGATCGGATCATTCCCAGGTCGGCCAAAGGCAAGATCGACAGGTAGACGGAGCTCCCTCCCAAACATGGCCCGGGCTGGTGTGCACCCGGTGGCTTCATGCACGGCGGCGCGGTAGGCCAGGAGAAATAGTGGAAGATGTTTGTCCCAATCCCTCTGGTGCTCGCTGACGACTATTCGAAGATGGTTCTCGATGGTGCGATTGAATCGCTCTACCATCCCGTCGGACTGAGGGTGTAGTGGCGTTGTCCTTGTCTTCCGGATTCCCAGCAGCCGGCATAGGTTCTGGAACACCTGCGACTCGAAGTTCCTCCCTTGGTCGGAGTGCAGCTCCAGGGGTACTCCGTACCGGCTGACGAATTCCTTCACCAGGGTCTCTGCAATCGTCGCGGCTTCTTGGTTAGGGAGCGCATACGCCTCCGGCCATTTGGTAAAGTAGTCGCTGACGACTAATATGTAGCGGTTCCCTGCCTCGCTTAACGGGAATGGCCCAGCAACATCGATGGCCACTCTCTCCATGGGGCCGCCCACGTTGTAGGTCTTCAGTGGACCCCGTCGTCTTCGTCCTGGGCCCTTGCTGGCTGCGCAATCGTGGCACCTCGCGCAGTGGTTCTCCACGTCTGTTCGGCATCCGATCCAGTAGAACCGCTCTCTCAGCTTCTCCAGGGTCTTCTTTATCCCTAGGTGTCCACCAGATGATCCTCCATGAACTTCCTTCAGGACTTCCTCCGTCATAGCCTTTGGAACGACGACTTGTTCCCGAGATGTCTTCCCGTCGGTGCTCTCCCAGGTACGGCAGATGAGGCCATCCCTTACAATCAGCGAGTCCCACTGTGCCCAGTAGGACTTAAACTTTGGGCTACAGTCACTCACAATGTTCCACCCGGGTCTGGGGACACAGGCCCTCTTCCATTCGGCTATCAGTCCCAGGTCATCATCTTCCGCTTGCGCCCGCGTGAAAGATTCGCGGCTCCAGCTCCCTTGAAGTTCCACAGTAGTCCGTCGGCACAGTCTCCCGGTGTTCTCCTCCCTTCGGGCACAGCAGGTGCAGTTTTCTGGGCACGGTCTTCGTGACAGGGCGTCGGCGTTAGAATGCAGTTGGCCTTTCCTGTGCTGAATCTCAAAGTTATACTGTTGAAGCCTCTCTAACCACCGCGCGAGTTGACCCTCGGGCTGCTTGAAGTTCAGGAGCCACTGCAGGGATGCATGGTCGGTCCTGATGAGAAATTCTTGCCCGTACAGGTACTTGTGGAAGTGTTCAATGGTCTTCACGATGGCGAGCAGCTCCTTCCTGGTGACGCAGTAGTTCCTTTCTGGCTTTGACAAGGCCTTGCTGAAGTAGGCCACTACTCTCTCCTCGCCGTCCACTACCTGCGACAGGATTCCCCCTATGCCAAAGTCGCTGGCATCGGTATCGACGATGAACCTTGTTCCAGGTCTGGGGTAGGCCAGAATAGGCGCGGTGCACAGAGCCTGCTTGAGTTGCTCGAAGGCATTGTGGCATTCTGCTGTCCACGTGAAGAGTTGGTCCTTCTCAGTCAGTCGATGTAAAGGTTTGGCGATGTCGGCGAATCCTCTCACGAAGCGACGGTAATAAGTGCAGAGTCCCAGGAAGCTTCGTAGTTGCGACTTGTCCTTCGGAACTGGCCACTCCCTCACAGCTGCGGTCTTCTCTGGGTCGGTGCGCACCCCTTCCTCGGAGACGATATGCCCAAGGTACTGGACCCGCTTCTGGAAGAGCTGACACTTCTTGGGGCTCAACTTCAGCTGGGCAGCCCGTAGCTTCAACAAGATCTCCTTCAGGTTGCTGTAGTGCTCCTCGAAGCTCCTCCCCAGAACGATGACGTCGTCTAGGTATACCAGGCAGGTCTTCCAGTGTAGTCCCCTCAGAATGGACTCCATTAGCCTTTCGAAGGTTGCAGGGGCGTTGTACAGACCGAATGGCATGACGGTGAACTGCCATAGCCCGCTGCCCACAGAGAACGCCGTTTTCTCGCGGTCCTTAGGGTGGACCTCCACCTGCCAGTAGCCACTCTTCAAATCCAAGGTGGAGAACCATCTTGATCCTGATATGGTGTCCAGCGTGTCGTCGATCCGGGGTAGAGGGTAGCTGTCCTTTTTTCGTGACGTCGTTCACCCGCCTGTAGTCCACGCAGAACCTGGTGGAACCGTCCTTCTTCTTCACAAGCACGACCGGAGAACTCCAAGGACTATGTGATGGCTCGATCACCCCTTGATCCTTCATCTCTTCAACCATCCGGTCGACTTCGGCTTGCTTGGCGAGCAGGACACGTCGGAATGGGGCCCTAATCGGTGCGCTGTCCCCAACGTCGATTCTGTGCTGGACCAAGCTTGTCCTGCCGAAGTCTTTGCTTCCCACGGAGAAGACGTCCTGGAATTCGCGTAGCAGGTTCTGGAGTTGGCGTGATTGTTCCTCGTCTAAATGGTCCTGGGATCCTTGGTACAGCTTCTGTAGTTCTTCTGGCAGTGTGCGTCTTCTTCGGTTGTCCGTCTGCAGGTGTCCGTCCGTCGTGTCGGTGATGCGGGCAATCCAGGTAACGGGCTCGCAGACTCCTAGGTTGGTGTCCCGGTGAACCGTAATGTCGTAGTCGTTCAGGTTGGACAGGCGGACGTACGGCCGAGGCGTCGTGTTGATGAGGGTCTTGGCAACTAGCAATCCTTTTGTCTGGATGTCCTCATATTTTGGCTCGATGACAGCCGCCACTCCCTCAGCTGTTCCGTCGACAATTACGGCAGCGCTGACTTCCGTCCTGGCGGGAACGATGACGTCCTCTCTCAGCCTTACTCGTCGTGCGGCGACGGCCTCGTGTGCTGGTCGCAAAGCAAGTTCCTCCCTTCCGAAGTGCAGAGTGTTGGTACTCAGATCCAAGATGATGTTGTTCTGGTCCAGGAAGTCCAGTCCGATGATCACTTCATTTGATACGTCAGCCACAAGCACTGGATGCTTTATCGCCCGTCGACCAATGACGAACTCCAGTGATGCTTCGCCATGTACCGGTGCGGTCTCTCCGGTCGCGGTTATTAGCTGGAGGTTCCTTTGTGTGGGTTGCACTCTCCACTTCGGGATCACGGTGGGGCTGACGATGGTCCTCGATGCTCCCGTGTCGATTAGCATGGGCCAGCTCACTCCGTTGATGACTCCGTCGACCATCAGGCTGCTTTTATCCCTCCGTAACTGCGTCACACAAACTTGGACTGCCGGGGCTTGACGACTGTCACGAGCCACCCTTCGCCCCTCATGGCTGGCTGATACTTGCTTTCCTGGGCCGCGCGGTTTCCCTACGACTGACTGTCCCGACGGAAACTCTTGGCGGCGGCGATCACCGCAGTCCCTGCTCAGGTGGCCTCTCTTACGGCAGGTCCAGCAGGTTGGTAGTCCTCTTCCGGGCCGCCTCACCGGATGTCCTTCGGCTAAGTTTTTGTTGGTGGTACTGCGACTCTTGAAGAACCGGCCTAGCACCTCCATCAATTCATCGGCCAGGGGCTTGGTCTTGTTGGCTTGGGCTGGTTCGTCAACGTCCACCTGACGCACCCGCGCGCACATTCTAGATACCTGCTTTGCCGTCTCGAACTCAAGTGCGTGGCTCAGCGCATCTGCCAGGGTCTTATTGCGCGCGAGACGCAGCGCCTGTTGAGTGTCCGAGTCCCGTAGCCCGTCGGTGAAAGTCTGCGTCGCTATCTGCTCCAGAAAGTCGGCCGGTGCTGTTGGGTAGGCGAGCCTTACGAGGCGTGCGATGTCCATCTCGAACTCCTGCAGGGTTTCCGCGTTCTTCTGTACCCGGGTCCGGAGCTGCATCTGGTAGGCCTGCTGGAGATGGCTATCTCCATATCGGGACTCCATATGGGCGATCAGTGAAGCGTAGTCCTGGGATCCAGTCGGGATGGCCTGAAGGACGTTAAGGGCGTCGCCTCTCAGCGCTACAATGAGAGCTGTAGCCTTTTCTGTGTTGTTCCAGTTATTTATGGAACAGGCTGCCTCGAACTGACGTAAGTAGGTGCTCCACGGGACCTTTCCGTCGAAGGTTGGGGGCGTCACTCTGCTATGTCCCGTTCCTGATATTCCCGGTGTAACGGTGGGCGGGCGTTGGCGCAGCTCGGCAACTTCCTCTCGTAGAGCGTTGAATTCCTCTTCCACCCCCGTCAGTGGGCGTTGGCGCAGCTCGGCAACTTCCTTTTGTAAGGCGTTGAATTTCTCCTCCACCCCCATCAGCGGGCGTTGGCGCAGCTCGGCAACTTCCACTTGTAAGGCGTCGAACTTCTTTTCCACTGCTGCGACTTCCTCACGTAGGCCCTGTTCTAATTTCCTTTGGCCCTCCTCTAATTTCGTCAGCAGGCACTCTTGCAGATTTTTCTGGCCATCCAGAAATTTGGCGGTTAGGTCCTCTGCTAACTTATTCTGGCTGTCCTTCAGGTCCTCTGCTAACTTCTTCTGGCCATCCTCCATCTTCTTCTGGCCGTCCTCCATCTTCTTCTGGCCGTCCTCCATCTTCTTCAGGTCCTCCGCTAACTTATTTTGACCGTCTTCCATCTTCTTCTGGCCGTCTTCTAATTTGGCAGTTAGGTCCTTGGTTAAATTCTTCTGGCCGTCTTCTAATTTGGTTTCCATGCCATTTAACTTTTCTAGCAATGCTGCCAATTTCTCCTCCATTTTAGTTGTTTGTCTTGTAAAGGGCATGCACTCACAGGAAAATTAGAGAAAATGACCTGCTCGGGTTTTGAAACCAGGACCGTCAGGTGTTGTGCTTGAGTTCGTAATCCGGCTTCTGACACCAGTTGTTACGTGCCACCCCCTAGTGGCACTTTTGTTAACTGGATTACGGTGGGTAGGAAGCACAATACCAATTACTGCTTAAAGAAGTAATTAACTTTATTGCGGCCAGAAAGATACAGCCCTCTTCAGTAAATACAAGCAATTATTACCTTACTCCAGTTTCCTTACGGCGAGAACACTTCCCCTTTCACTTGTCAACAGACCACAGAAGTTAATCCGTCCTAATGAGTACGGTGGCCTTGACAGAAACTACCTGCTCCTCTCAAGCATGTACACCGACTACACACTGTTTCACAATGTAGCACAATCACTTATGTCGCACTGGAAATAAACACACTCGTTCAAGACACAGTTCCTCTGTAGGAGTCTCAACTTCCCCGCTCCACTAGAGGTTTCGCAAGTCACCACACTTCTGTCGCTCAGAATAATCGCTCACACTAGCTCGTAAAACACAACCACCACTGCTTCACGGGTCACTCTTATTTAGCAAGCCGGTGACTCAATAAATGGTTCTAGATCCATCCAGAGTCCACGGCTTCTCGAGGTTTCCACCGCTGGTCCAGTCACGAATCTTCTGGACTATCCCTTTGTCTGTAGTAGCCCTGTTGCATAAGGCGCGCGCAATACAGGAGGCAAGCCACAGCCCAGGCCCTGGGGCAGTTGTGACTCAAGCGGCGAGCGATGACACAAACTCACAGCCGTAACAATACTTTTTTGGCTACTTTCGCACGTGTGCCTCAGTAAGTTTGATGTGCCCGATTTGTGTCCCGAGTATGAATACACTTTTTTTTTTACAGGTAAAACATCCTACTATATCGTTCACCTTTTCGTTTCCATTGAAAACAGAACCAAATGCCTGCCATATCGTTGCCTTGAGCTTTGTTTCACGCGATATTGAATATTCACCTTGTTTTCTTCTTCTTCTTTCGAATAACCCATTTGGAGGGTACGATGAATCAACGTTGGCTATTGTCCATTGTATTCAATTTCCGTTGTTTTATTTTAATAGATAGTTTATCCACGTTGGTGAAATTATTTTCATACTCACGGTCGCGGTAACATTCACTACGTGAACTTCTCTTTATGCTTGGAGAAAGAGATTGACATTTGGTCGGAAATTCCAAGTCTGTCATCATCCTTCTGCTTCTGGACCCATCCATGTTCGCATAGTTGATGTCATAGTTGATGTTGCAATATCACAGTCAACGTGCTTCAGTGACAAGTTGGAAATAAATCTACAGATAAACCTGGAAGCCGATCTTCCAGGATAGCTTAGATGGCGAAGTAGCTGACATGAGGAATGTTAATGATGTCACCACGATGAACTAACAAGCTTATTGACAGCATTATATCTCGTACGTATAGCAATAATGGCAGTGAGAATTGAGATGATGAGATGTCAAGACCATCTACTACAAACATACGGTAATTAATAAAATGTAGTTGAATGCGTATGAGTAAAATGATCTTCTCGTATATAAGTGCAATACGTGCCTGAATATATCGTACGCAAGTCTATAGGAGTATTCCTCTTTTAAGCATGAAGCTGAAGATTGGCATATCAAATACCGTATTTACCTGAATAAGACCCGCACCCTGATTTTGAAGAACAAAATTTAAAAAAAAAATACTCAAAATTATTTACAATCTTTACTAAATAAACAGAATAGCATTTGTACAAAATAGTTTCCAACAGTTCTGAAGTCGTCCTAAAATAACACACAGAAACAATTAAAAATACAAATAAAAGACACAAACACTTCATTCATCGTCATCAGAAGTACCAACTTCGGAACTTTTTTCACCATCACTTTCCCACAAAGTGTCGTCATCACTGCCATCCATAGCATTGGAAATACTACATTTCTTGAAGCTCTTCCGTATGAGATCTTCCGAGATACGATTCCATGCCGTCAAAATCCACGAACAGAGCAGCTGAACTTCCGGGCGCTGAGTACGACCAGTTGGGGTCAGTGTGTGCTTATCGGCCGCCATCTGCTCCGTATACAGCTGTTTCAAGGCTGCTTTGAACGGTCGGTTCACACAGACATCCAGTGGCTGTAGCATAGACGTTATCCCACCCGGGATGATTGCTAGGTCGGTTTTCCCATCCTTGACGAATTTCTTGACAGCGTCTGTTGTATGGCCGCGGTAACTGTCCAGAACAAGCAAGCTCTTTCGTCGTAATAATGCAACACATTTTTTTTTCTTTCTCCAATCTCGAATACATGACTCGTCAATATCATATTTCCTACCGGCGGCACGATTTCCAATAATTTCAGCTTCCCTCACAACTTTCAGGTTCTCACTCACAGTAAACCACCGCAATCACTTCGTATAACTCATGTTTACACTCGGAAAACGTGAGCGAGACCATATGACGCCGCTTGCTTACGGTAAAACAAAGTGATAGCCGGAAGAAGGCTAGCACCATCTAGCGGATACTCGCAACACCCGATATCGTGCGTGGCGGGCAATTTAAATCTTTAAAATCAGGATGACTCAAATAAGACCCACACCCCAATTTTTCACGTCCAATTTTGTTTAAAAATGTGCGGGTGGTATTCGAGTATATACAGTATGTATTAATAACGTTAGTTTGTATTCTAAAGACTATCCGCAAATTTATCCGCAGCGTATCCGTTATCCGCACAGCAATGCAAACTATATCCGCGTGGCGAAAATATTTGCGGATATCCGCATCCGCGCAGGGCTTTAACTAAGGAAAATAAGAGAAACCACATAAGACTGCAAGAAGTATTAACACACACAAATATGCATATTTACAAATTTACAAACACAGTTTCAAAGTGAAATATACTACTCTGAACGTATTCATTTATCACTGACCTACAACAGACCTACAAGGAAGAGGAATTTCAATGATGATTGAAGTACAACATGCCAACTGTTTGAATGGTGTCCTCCGTCATTCGAGACCGCCTATCAGTCACAATCATGTTGTACTTGCTAAAAAACCTCTCTACATTGACACTGTTCGTAGGGGTCCAAATGCACTGCAGTGCTGCCGAGGCAAAGGAAGGAAACTTGAACTTAAGTGCCATCAACATTTGTAGAGTGTCAGTGTTTTTTTTCCATTTTAATGTTCTGCAGCATCTGTTGGTGATACGCCTCGCAGCCCTCGACAAACTGATCTACAGTGACACTTCTAAAAAATGGCAACTTATGCTTCAAGGACACAAGTGATTTGGGTTCCAGAGCACTGTTGCCCTGCAACTGCAGGATTAAATAAATTGCACACTTTGTTGAAAAACATGTTTGTATCACTAACGCTCATGTGCTTCGAGAGCATACACTGCTTAAATTGCACCTTAATTTCCTCTTTCTTTGTATTGTTTCTGTAACTCTCCAGCAGGTCACTTGTTTCCAATGGAAACCATCCGTCAGCTCACCTCTTTAATTCTCCACAAATAGTAGAGAGATCATCCCACAACTTGTGAGGATACGGGAAGGACGATCCCTCCAGTACTGTGAGTGCTGCATTAATTTTCACAGATATCTGTGAAACAAATTCTATTTGAACTTTAAGCAAGGGAAGCATATCCTGATCTCTAAACATATCCAACACTGAACGGCCACTGCTATTTAGAGAATTCTCATCATGAGAACTAAAGAAGTACTTGTCAAGATACTGGACTGAGCGAAACCAAGAGTTCCATCGGGTGATGACAGGAGCTGGGAACAACAGCGCATTCAAATCAGGGAAATTATCTAGCAAAAAATTTAGATAGGAATTCTTCAACTTCCTGCAGTGGAGAAAAGCCATCTTAAGTTTTGAAACCAAATTGTTCAACTGTGACAGTTCCTTGAGAATAACATCCCCCACAAGATGCAACTTATGTGAAAAGCACTGGAAGTGAAGAAGATGGTTTCCAATTATCGTCTGTAATGCCTGGAAACATGTACCCATGTACCTGGCAGAGTCTGACACTAAACCCAGGACGTTTTCATAATCAATATTATAGTCTTTGAGAGCATCAATGATGGCTCGGCTGCATGTTGTCCCATTAGCAATATCCAAAAATGAACAGCTTGCCAAATAAACTTGTTGTTCTGCACTTGGCGTGATCGTCCTGAATAGAACAGCAAAGACACTTCTGCCTCGGTTGTCCGACGTCTCGTCTGCGATTACTACAATAGGCTTCCCGTACAATGCTGCATTCACCTCTGCCCTTGGTGAGTCTCTGCAACGTGGGACATAATCTCTGCTTGAGGTAGATCTCCTGATCCTGGGACGTACCTATGGGGCCAATAACATTTCCTTAAACTTGCTAATAATAATTATAATACTAAAGTTTAGAGGTAAGGACAAATACTTAAACATTTGGTGTAGTAATCGAAATCTACTTTTAACATATTAGGTCGCGTTTCACGACACAATGCGGTTGTGAAAATTCAACATTTATTTGATGAAGTGCTGCCCTAGAGTATATCTGAACGAGTTTTGAAGCTTTTCCCTATAAAGTTCCCTTTATGTACATGAAAGCAGGTGATTATTTTACATCCTAGATGGTCTATTACATTGTAACATTTTAAAATAACGTCCATCCACGTTTTTTGTTTTTTTTTTGGTCGAAAATTTGAATAACCTAACCTAAAATTTCACGTGAAGTTGTCATATTAGGAAACGTGCATGCACGTGGTTTTTGGTCGAAAGTTTAAGACACCTAACCTAAAATTCAACGAGGCTGTAATACTTCAAAACAACCATCCACATGCTTATTAATATTGATATTTCACAGTAAGTTAGGGTATACCACTCAAAATGGTGTAAATGTATTTTAAACACAAATATAAATAACGCCCAAAAGTATATCTGAAATAGGCACTTACTTTTCAAGATAGTCTCGGAAAGCAGGATGGTCCAGCTTGTGGATGGGGATATTAGTCTGCAGGTACATCTTCACAGTATCCTCAATGAATGTTTGTTTCTCGCTTTTTGCTTTTATTGCCTTTCTATCCATTTCTGCTATTGTGGCTTGCCGCTTGACGCCACGCTGTTCACATGCTGGTTGGCAACAAAATCGCTCCTTTTTGTAGCACATGGTTCTTGCTCTTGCAGTGTTTATCTAAAACATCTTTCTTCTTCCACTCAAGTCTTTGATTGCGAAGTCGGCACATCAATATATCTGTATTGCTTACATAAAAATGTTCTGATTTGTAACTCTCGGCACGCTGTTTGATCGTCACTTCGCTTCTACCCATGGCTACCAGTCAATAAATCGCCACTGTATTTTAAAACAGCCGGCTATTATCAAGGGTCAACACAAAGTGAATGAACACGTGCTTGAAAGCTGTTTCTTCTTCTTCTTCTTCGATATTTATTTGCTCTCTTGTTGAAAGCTGTTTGATTGGTTGTTCTTTGCACTGAGCTTTGGCCGTAGAAAGTTATTCCACACATTGCAGTTTTAAGGCACCGTAATAATTCTTTCCCCCAAAATATATGTTGTTATTTATCTTATTTTTAAGAAAAACGCATCGTTTTTAAAAAAATATATGTTTATTTTGCATGAAACCGAGAATTTCGCATCTATTTTGCAAAAAATGAAAAATTTCGCATTTTATTGCTAAAAATCACTCATAGAGGTTATATAAGATGAAGGCACATACACTGACAAAGTTTCAACATATTTCGCATTCATCCCAAATGCTAAAAACCACAAACTCTACCAATAACCTAGATGTTAGGCTCCCTTAAAACCTCAATTATCATCATCATTATGTGCAGTAATTTGTTTACTGTGCATTGTGTGTACTGTACAGTTGTGTGTGTGTGTTTTTTTTTTTTTTTTTCAACATGTCAGGAGTGAAATACAAACACGTTAATCTTTCATTAAATGGAAATTTAGCAGTGCTACAAAGACTGGGCAAAGACGAATCACTCCAAAAAATTGCCAAGGAACTCAATGTAGGCGTTAAGTTTGGAGAACAAATCAGAAAGACATTGAATCATGTACAGTGATGATAGATGATGAAAACACTCTTATGAATCACAAAACATTGAAAAAGCGTTAACTTGAATGTTTGACAACGCATTGTGGATGTGGCTCTACCAAGAAAGAATAAAAGGAACCCCAACCATACCCTCAGTCCCAAAGGTGACTGATTACAGGGGTTGTTCTGTAGTATAAAACGAAGTCCCTGATTGTTGGATGTAAACACTGGATGGTTTTTGATGCAGTTTACACCATTTTGTAAAGGATTTCTATAGGAGGGTTTCTGTAGAAAAACATTCATTTATGACCAAAGGAAGCTGAACAGCAACGATTTCAGTGAATCGAGTCGAAGAGAAACCTGCCGCCCTTGTGCCTTTTAGGCTTACGCTGCGTAAACCGTTAAAAGTATCTATATGCTATGAGTGTAAGAATTGTTCTGCATAAAATGTTTACAAAAATGTCCGCAACAGCTTATCTCTATCTTTAATATATCGCCCACTATAAGTGTTTTTATGTTTTCGTTTCTTCCAACAATCTCCATTCAGTAGAAATTTAAATTATCACTGACAGGACTATTAATTATATTGTCATTAAGATAGAATGTGCAACGAATTCTTGTCAGACATAATTAAAGAATGGAGAGGGGCATCAAGCACAAATCCCTCCTCCAAACAATCCAAACTTGACTGTGTATTCTGCAGAACGAACAGTTCACATATGAAATGAAGAAAAACCGAGTTGCACTTCCAGGGAAACTGCAAACACATCCACTTTTAATTGAGTACAAGTTTCTCGGGCTTGTAGGCCGTGGTCCAGACAGGATATCTCCCGACATTTATAGGGAAAAGCTTCAAAACTTGTTCAGATATACTCTAGGCCAGCACTTCGACTTTCCACTGCTGACCAAGGGAACCCTTGATAATGCCGGACACAGTTTCCGGTGAAACGTCGGGAGATATCCTGTCTGGACCACGGCCTATAAGCACGAAAAACTTGTACTCAATTATTAACGCCGGCCGTGAAAGCCTAAGCTGCTAAATCCACTCTTCTCTGAAGTCTTAACTCGCTTGACAGTTTGTTGCTGGTTGTGACTGCGGTGATAAGCTCGCTCACTTGCTAGCTCGTAGAATGTCGCAGAGGAGTTTGTTGGAAGAAGTGAAAACGCAAAAACACTTACAGTGTGCGATGTATTGAAGATAGAGATATGCTATCGCAGACTTTTTTGTAGAACTTTTCATGCTGTACAATTCTTACACTCATAGTATGTACATATTTTTAACGGTTTACCCAGGGTAACCTTAAAAGTGCATGGTTGGTAGGTTTTTTTCGACTTTTTCACTGAAATCGTTACTGCTCGCCTTCCTTTAGTCATAAATAAATTATTTTCTGCAGAAACCTTCCTCGAGAAATCCTTTACAGAATGGTGAAAACCGCTCCAAAATCCATCCAGTGGTTCTCGAGATTACCCTAACATCCAAGAATCAGGAACTTAGTTTTATACTAAGTAGAGAGATCTACGGAAATTTTTATTATTGGCGTATTTTTTGTTCGTTTGTAAATTTCTAGCATGTTTAAATAAGATATTGTCAAAGAATTCTTTTCAAACTACTACTTTTTTACCAAAAGTTTTTTCCATTCCTTAACTTTTCACACAGAGTTGATTTTGTGTTAACACAGCAGAAGGAGCGAGGCTGTCTCCCTGGTTTCAACGCAGACCAGCTGGAGGAGTGTGATGCTCCTCCTAGCACCATGGCTGTGCTCTCCAGACTCGACCCCACAACACACAAGACCTCGCATCAGGTTTGTTAGTTTGTAGTTTCAGTATTTCATACAAGTGATATCCACATCTTATACAGTATTTTATAGAAGTAAGATCTGAATGATGATGATGAAAATCAGTTACAAATCCCTAGAAATACTGTATCTAGGAAGCGAACTAATGCAGAATGCAATATATTATATATAGAGATTGGAATTTTTCGGTGATTTCAGAGTGAAGAAAGCGGTATTTTAAAGTGTCAAATTCGGTGGTTTCAAGTGCACTTTTCGGTACTTTCAAAATCATGAATTTTAGGCGGGATTTTTTAAATATCATGGATAACATAACACATTACAGTCATCCTTCAAAGTATACTTCAGTGAAGAGATCCAAATTGCCTTGTGACTAACGGTGACGCATATCACTTAACGTGCTAGTGTAAGCTGAAAAACAAAAGTTCACAGCGTTTGAACAGGGGATCCAAATGGTTTTCAACACAGATTCTGAGAACTTTGGAAATACAAATGTCATTCCTTGCAAAACTCCAACAATGTCTGTCTTGGTCCTGTCTTGCATCTGCTTCTTGATTAAAGTTTGCAGTTCTCTGTATCCTCTTAACACCTCACTTTCTTCCAGTTTTCCGCAGACCGGCAACTTCTTAATTTTCTTTGCAAGGTCCTCATTGATGTTCATTGGCACTATTTCTGCTGGATCAAATGCACACATTTGTAAATCCTGTTCCTAGGGTCAACGGATCTCAAGCTGATTAAGTTTCCAAGAGCATGCGACCCAGCATTCACTAAAACTGAATGTATTTTCCCTCTTTTTAACACATTTCCACAACCTTCCAACTGCTCCTTAATGTTGGTAACGTACTTTCCAGAAACAGCAAGTTTAAGGGCTTGCTGAATTCTCCGTAGATGTCCATCTAGAAGGTGAACAGTCTGATAAGACTGGCCTTCTAATAAGGGGATGAGTTCAGTGATGTCTGTGCCAAATTCTTTGAATCTCAAGTATTTCGTCATGTGAAACATTGTTGAGAAAATCAACACCAGAGTTATCAGTCCCTACTACTTCACTCATAAATTGCAAAATATCTTTCAAGTACTCTGACAGACACACTACAGAATGAAACCAAGAAGACCGCCTGGTTAATTCTGGTTCCGGAAACAGTGGCACATTTTGATCTGGATACTTGCCATCTAGATATTCATGTCTGAAAGGCGCACTATATGACGCCACGTGGCGAGTAGTTACTAGGATGGAGGGGCAGATGACCTCGCTGTTGTGGCCCTTAATACCACAATAACTAAGTAACTTACCAGGATGACCACCCAGATTGATAAAGAAAGCGAGGCCGACTATCTACCGTTAAGTGACCGATCTTTCCGTGTTTGTTGGATGCTCTCCATGCAGTCAAGTCATGGGAGAAGATTACCGGTACTACACTCGCACAAAAACAAGCGTTTGTCAGCTTCTGTGACGATATTTTAAACAGGCAAGGTGGTTTCACTACGATGACATTAGGGTAAAACCTAGATGAATATCAAGATGCAGAAGAAAGTGACATTCAGTAGTTAGACTTCGATAAAGACAATCATGGTTACAGACATGAAAGCGATGAGGATATTGTACGGAATTTGACTGTCGGTGAGGTAAACTGAGATCCAGTACATATCGAGTGAAGGAGTGATGCAACGGAAATCACGAAAGTTCCCACAGTCAAGCTAGTGTGTCTATAGTCACACTTATCTCTTATATAGAAAATCAAGATGAATTTTCGTTCTCATATATTGTTTTCTTTCAGAATTGTACAATCTTAAATTAGAAAAAATAAACCACCTAAGAAACAAAAAGTGATGACAGTCATTTTTCTTAGTTTTTAATATTGGTAAAATCCACAGTGTGTCTTACAATACTATGTTATAAAGTATTATATATTTTTTTTGCGTGTTCATAAAATACATTTCAATATTTTTAACCAATATTTTTCTCTTTGCTAGGCTTAAAAACATTACTGTGGATAATTCGCGGAAATTCGTGCATTGATTGCCGCGAATTATCAGAAGTGCACTGTAAAGAAAAAAACGAAAAAAACTAAAATTCGCGGTTTCGTGCGAAATCCATGCATAATTCGCGAAATTCGCAAAATTTCGCGACTTCAAAACCCATTTTTTTCGCCATTTTTAGGGTTATTAAAACACATTACTATCTGTGTATTACTTCATTTAATAATTCGCGAAATTCGCGATCGCGAATTTTTCCATTCCCTAATTATATAAAATCCTTCAACTTGGCACCTCAGGTTAGTGGGGCGATACACTCGCTAAACGACATCACACAAAAGACAGTTATACTGACTTCACTAATTCACACATTGATTAATAAAAGCAAGCTTCCATTACTTGGATCTCTCACCCAGTATTCACAACAACTCTCATTCTTCTTCACTTAGAAGTACAGTAGAGTCTCGCCAACTCGGCCTAATGTGGATCGAAGTGTGGCCGAGTTCGCGAAAATTCCGGGTTATCGGGAAATGTGTTAAAAAGAAGAAATAAGCGTTTGTTTTGGTTTAAAAGTAATGCAATGCAGTACATTTATTTGTTTTTAGCAGAAACACAAGTTTTAAAACGATTAAGTCGTCACTACAATTACAGTACTTGAATATATAGTTCAGAACTGTACTGTATACAAATCATGGAAAACAATTACTGTAAATTTTTAAAAAAACTTAGAAAAACTAGGCCTACAAACTATTTTTATAATAAGTACACTGTACAGTATATGTACAAAACAATTCCTGAGGGCAAATAGTTTTTTCACTTAATGAAAATTACCATTTACTTTTGTGCAAAAAAGTAAGTACCGTATATACTCGAATACCACCCGCACATTTTTAAACAAAATCGGACATGAAAAATTGGGGTGCGGGTCTTATTTGAGTCATCCTGATTTTAAAGATTTAAATTGCCCGCCACGCGCGATATCGGGTGTTGCGAGTATCCGCTAGATGGTGCTAGCCTTCTTCCGGCTATCACTTTGTTTTACCGTAAGCAGGCGGCGTCATAAAGTCTCGTGCACGTTTTCCGAGTGTAAACATGAGTTGTACGAAGCGTTTGCGGTCGTTTACTGTGAGGGAAGCTGAAGTTATTGGAAATCGTGCCCGGTAGGAAATATGATATTGACGAGTCGTGTATTCGTGATTGAGCGGGATGACGTCTATGCTACAACCACTGGATGTCTGCGTGAACCGACCGTTCAAAGCAGCCTTGAAACAGCTGTATACAGAGTGGATGGCGGCCGATAAGCACACACCGACCCCGGAAGTTCAGCTGCTCTGTTCGTGGATTTTGACGGCAAGGAATCGTATCTCGGGAGATCTCATACGGAAGAGCTTCAAGAAATGTAGTATTTCCAATGCTATGGATGGCAGTGATGATGACATTTAGTGGGAAAGTGATGGTGAAAAAGGTTTTGAAGTTGGTACTTCTGATGACGATGAATGAAGTGTTTGTGTCTTTTATTTGTATTTTTAATTGTTTCTGTGTGTTATTTTAGGACGACTTCAGAACTGTTGGAAACTATTTTGTACAAATGCTATTCTGTTTATTTAGTAAAGATTGTAAATAGTTTTGAGTATTTTTTTTTTTTAATTTTGTTCTTCAAAATCAGGGTGCGGGTCGTATTCGAGTAAATACGGTAGTTCAGTACTGTACTGCATAAAAATCAAGGAAAACAATTAGCCTACTGTAAATTATAAAAGAAAACTTAGGCCTACAAATTTTGTTTATAATTTGTACACTGTACAGTATAATGTACAAAACAATTCCCGTAGGCAAATCGTTTTTTCATTTAATGAAAATTACCATTTACTTTTGTGCAAAAAAGTAAGTAATGTTCTTTTGCTTTTCGCTTTGAAACCTGTTTCTTGAAGCCTCATCACGAAGTCGGAGAAGAAAGATAATTGCAGAGAATGCGCATTCAAATAAATACAACGCTCTGCGCGAAAACCGTTGGTTTACTTCTTACTGCCAACAGTTTGTGCATTTACAGTACTGTACCTGTATTTATCAGGTCGTCGTTACTCTTCTTATTATGTACTGTAGGTCAACTTGTTTCGCGTCATATTTAACTGTCGATAATTCCATTGATGGATAAGACGAAAGAAAACATAATAACGCACTGTGCGGAAACACAAAAACAAACAAATTTTTTTCTCCTGTCAGGGTGGCCGAGAAATCCGGACTGCCGGGTTACCGAGGGCCGAGTTTGCGAGACTCTACTGTACTTCATTTCTAGTCGTTCTCTTGCAATAATAAACTATCAATATCTGTTTGTCAATATAATAGCAGGCTTCCATTTACCTGCATCTCATGTTCAGTATCCTCAATTATCTTCATAATAAAATTACCCCTCACAAAGCTTAATATTTTTCTGCTCTTTTCTTTTCTTTTCTTCTCTGGTTGTTCTCTGGCCATCAAAAAAACTATCAATACATTTTTGTCAAACATATAAGCAGGCTTCCAAAACAAGTTGCCATACCACTGCACATAACATCATCTAATAATAGCCACATCTACCTTCACATCTCAACATTCCGATGCAATTCTTCACAAGATAACCTTCATTCTTTTCTTCATAATCTTCCCTCTATTCGAACATGACATTTTTTCTCTCTTCAAAACATTTTCCCAACCATCAGATGACCTCCATTCCGCATGGCAACAACTGTCAATAATACGCATCACCATAGAGACCTTGCCCTAAGATCAAAGCCACCTATTGGTTGACCACCATAAGAGAGTAGTTGCTTGGTTCTTAAGTTTAGGGGCTGCGACAACGCGGTCATGTAGCCCCGTGTACTTTGGGTGTGTGTAGAATCTGTCTGATAACCGGTGTTAATTGTGATGACTGTATTAGTGTGTGTATCTGTTTTTTAATTTTAAGTACTGCAACTTATAATTTTTCAAATAGTTCCTACTTTTGCCACCAACCGCCACCGTCAAGACTACTAGGCCAAGTTCAGAACTTAGCTACTAGACGCCACCGCAGTCGGCGCTTGGCAACGAACGTAGAAACCTAAGAGCGTTGTTTACATTCTTAACCTCTTCCAATTTAGCTTCACACAGGTGCAATTAGTGGAAGGTTCTTTAACATGCCATAAATCTATGACATGGGACCGCCGGCTTTACTTCCCCTCCGAAGGAAGGCATACTGAGGGATTTTTAACGCTCTTAAAAAATCCGACTGCTTCGGCTGGGTTTGAACCCGCTATCTTGGGCATAGAAGCTCAGCATGCTACCGACTACGCCACTGAAGCCGCCAAAAAAGGGAATCCAATAGGCACTGAACACACACACAAGATTCTCCATGGTGCTCCACCAACAGGTGGCCATGGCTGGCAACCTGGTAAAAATACATAATTACTACCAACAAAAAACAAAAGCATGCTCTGTAACCTACTCAAGTTCATTTACAACATCTTATACTGTATTTTATAGAAATAAGATCTGGATGATGATGGAAATCCGTTACAAATCCCTAGAAATACTGTATCTAGGAAGCGAGCTAATGGAGAATGCAAGGATGGATACAGAGCTTTGCTAAACGATGGTATATTGGCTTTCACGGCCAGTGAATTAAACTCTGCAATTTTTCTAGGTTTGTGCCATGTCTTGTGTGGGGTTTCGCCTAGGAGACCAAGCTGGCTCATCAGCGGGCTCTTGGTGTCCCCGCCCAGACCCCCACAGGAGTAGCGAGCAGCGCGCTACCTCCCTTTTTTATGAAGCGCACCTGCGCATCTTTACTGCGAGAACTGAAAGCTCAAGCAGCCATAACACAAAAGATGGTATTGTAACCGAATTTATTTGGTTACAGTGCTCACCCTTACGTTTTCGTTTTGTTTAGGTTAGGTTAGAAACCGTACCTCTTGCTGGGAGTTTAGTGTTCTCTGTGGTGACCTAGCGATGAGGTTTTGCCCAATGAAGTTTCTTTGATGTAGGTTATTCTATATTCCTTTTATGTGTGTGTGTTGTTTTTTTTTAGTCTGCTTTTTGGGGAGTGTTATGTTTTATTGCCACGGTGGGTGAGTGGTCAACATGTTGGTCTACGAACCCCAAGCTTGCAGGTTCGCTCCTGGCCGTGGTAAGTGATTTTTGAAAGGCGGAAAAAATTACGACACCATGTCATACGATGTTGGCATGTCAAAAAACCCATTTGAATTAAGTAGGCCGTGTTCATAATGGCAAAATTAATCTCGGGATTTACCGCCAAGACAAAGTTCCTCATTTCTCTACTAGAAAGCGCTATAGTGTTCAAGGGGCTTAGATATCTAACCTCCTTGACTTTCATAGTGTTTCAAGGAACAACGAAATTCAACATGCAAGCTGCCCTCTGGGTGTCAAATAACAAAGCTTGCATCCGGCACCCGAGGCCATACGATAGTATTATTATTATTATTCAGTGTTACTATGGCAGTGTTATTTTGGAAGAAGGAAAATTTCATTTTTTGGGGATGGTTATGTTGTAAGAAATAAGGAAGAAAAGAATTAGAAAGTTTGAGCAAGAAGGTGTTGTAAGATGTAGTAAGAAGAATAGAATGAAGCCAGAGTTATGTTTTACAAGTATTATGATTCGGTTTGTCCATGCAGACGGACAAGTATTAGGGTTGTGTTACCCACAAAAGTTGGAGTAATAAAAAGAAAGGAGCAGAGGTATGTTTAGTAAGGGATTGATTCTTATTTCTTTGCGTGATTAACGCTATCTTGATCTTGACCCCGAAGATTGTTAATTAAAGCATAGCGTTTAGAAGAGAAAGTGTGCCGGCTCCCGAGTTTGCCGTATCTTTAGTATGGGTAGTTGGTGCGCCCGCCGGTAGACTGCGCAGCGGTTGGTTGTGGCTGGCTGGAGACACTTTCTAAGCGCTCGCGAGTTTGAAAACCTGGAAATGCTGCCGTGTTTAGTCCTTATTTCTTGGTGTTGAAAAGTGTATGCGATCAAGAAGCGATAGTGAAATAATACATACGTTATGGCACTGGTGTGTTTAGTATTTGTAAGCCTTTACACTTATTTCTTTACGTTTGTGCTGTCGAGTGAATTATAACCTGGTAAGATTCGTCAAACAAAACTGTGGAAGTGAATATGCCGTGTTGTTTTGTTCCCGGGTGCCGATCAGGATACGACAAGTCATCTGCAACAGGTAGGCACTTTTTTAGACCTCCAAAAGCCGAAGATGATTTATTTAAATGGGCTAAGGCCATTTCGAGGAAAGACATTAAATTGTCAAGTAAGTCATATGCAGGCTATGTGACAAACATTGCTCCGATAATTTCCTTATAAAAACGGACACTTTCATTATAGAAGGAAAGACAGTCGAAATGGCGAGAATGAGATGAAGTTTGAAGCCTGGTGCAGTCCCACACTATCTAGCCGGGTATATTGTCAAGCAACTAAGGAAAGGGATCAGCTGTGTGAAGTGTGCAACAACCCTTCAAAGTGAAAAGGCCATCGGACAAAACAGCTGCAACTTTCACTAATATAAAGGACTTTGGCACAATAAATGCCCTTAGTTACCTAACTCAACCGTCTGACAGTGTCTCCAACATTCTTGTACAGGTCGAAGTAGTCGTTGAAATGGAATTGTCTTCCCTTTCAAATTTGTGGGTTGATATATTTTATGAGTGTTAGGACAGCATTGATGAGATTGTTTTAGGGCCGTGATTTTTTGATGGTGTATGGAACATAAACTGGACCTTATTGGAAAACTCGTTTTTCATTTCATGAAGTGCGCTTTTTCTTTCGTACGAAAGAATTAGGAAAGAGCAGTCAACTTCTAAGTCTGGAAAATCATCGCGTAAGCTGTCCAAAGCTTCGGACAACTGAGAGCTATAAGTTATATGGGTGAGTGTCATTATACTGTATTATATTATATTTACTTTATTTATGCAGTAGTGAATGGTCTGTAGCTTTTCGATTCTCACACATTCAGTTACATTTTGACCCCCGTCAGAATGTTTTATTTCCTTATTATATGAACTTATGACGCAATCTGATGTTTCATAATCAACACAACGGACGTCAGCGTTTTATATACTCAGTGCGGACAATTTTATATTTGGATCATCATGTCTAATACAACGTAGTGTAAGCTGATAACATTCAAGTACTGAAAAGTAACATTCAACTGCTTGTATTGATACCGTCCTCACTCAGCGCTAGCCGACGCTAGAGCCACCTAGCGGCTGGACCATACAAACTCCACAAGACGCGTCACTTTCTCTTCTATACGCTATGATTAAAGAAAGAATTTTAGTAACATTGATCGCCCAACTGAGAGGTTTGTTGTTGGTTTACCCCGACTATTATATGTAAATGATTCTTTTCAGTACAGTATATTGGCTTTCACGGCCAGTGAATTAATACTCGGCAGCTTTTAGTTCTCGTAGTAAAGAGGCGCAGGTGCGCTTCATAAAAAGGGAGGTAACGTGCAGTTTGCTACTCCTGTTGGGGTCCAGACGGGAACACCAAGAGCCTGCTGATGAGCCCTGGGCAAAACCCCATGTGACACCTAATAGTTATCCCATTTTTTGAATTGTTTTCTCCTACATTCAAACTCCCGCCGGCATCGCGGCCATTTGACGATCTCGCGATTGGACTGCGAGTGAACATTTTGGTCAAAGTTTGAATCCTTTCATCTCATTGGTGGGACCATGCAAGGAACTATGGGTGACTGTAAACTGTGCTAAAGGTGTCATGATACCAACTTAAATTGTGCACTAGCAATTGTTTCTTACGGCAATACCTTGCCTGTTATCTGTGCCGAGGTTGGTAAGTCTCTGGCCGAGCGTTTGTTTTCGGTCAAGATCAACCTGGCTTTGGAAAGCTGGAAGGTGAAAGACGCTCTGATCTGGTATTCTGTTTGAGACAATGTAACCATCAACATGTGTTAGTGCCCGGTTCTTCGGAAGCCGGCTTTTAGGCCAGCATGGCCTATTTACTGCAAACCAGGTACTGTGATGATCTACCTTCTTTATGGGACTCTCTACCCTCGCGTTCGAGTTATTATTTCATCTACTCTAGTGCGGTTTAGAGTTGTGTTCCGGTATGGAATTTTACGAAATTTTCTTGAAACCACATGGACTTGGAAACTTTCCGTGAGGGCTTAGCATTGTAGCTTGCCCGGTTCGATATCGTGATGAGTGTGGTTATGTTCAATTATCTAAATAGAACAGTTTAACTTAATGCTTGTCTTATTTTGGTTAATATTTCATTTCTTCAGATATGAATTATGTATTCATAATGTTGAATTTTGGGCTTATGCCGTGTTTTATTAAACTAATATTCGACGCGTTTCGAAAGAAACCATGTCTTTCATCGTCAGGAATAATCTGGAATACGACAATGTTGCTAAGAGAAAGCAACGAAGAACATATAGAAGGTGCCCAAAGATGGACGCCATTATAGCCCCATGTTAGGGACAACGGAAAGCAGCGGTGAATTACTTTCTCAGGGTTCTGATAATAGGTAGCCAGGATTCACTGAGATTGTAGCCGGTGTCGCGGTTGAAATTATCTGGGTGTTTACGTATTTCAACCTCCTCCCTGATGATTCTGGGACGATATTGCTTTATACGGGCAAGAACATCCACTCCTTGGAACATGACATCATGGCCAGGTGTTAAAGCATGATCGGCAACAGCTGATTTATCAGGTTGAATGAGCCTGATACATCTATTATGTTCCTTAATGCGAGTGCATATTGTTCTCAAAGTCTGCCCGATGTAAACCTTGCCACAAGTACAGGGAACTCTGTAGATACCCGGTTGTTGCAATTTAGGCAAACTGTCCTTAGTTGGTCGCAGGAGTTGCCTAATCTTAACAGAAGTTCCAAATACAGTCCGTATGTTGTACCGACGTAGGATTTTTGCAATACGATCCGTTGTGTTATGTATGTACGGTAGGTAAGCAGTTCCTCTTATATCTCTTTTCTCAACTGACGTCCTATTATTATTTGTTGGTTTCAGAACCGTAGAAATCAAAGCCTTGCTATAACCGTTGCTCTCAAAGGTGGTTCGCAGGGTGTTAATTTCTTCTTGTAAAGAAGACACTTCACAAATCCTCCTAGCCCTGGTAGTTAGAGTTGTAAGGATACCATGTTTCTGGGCAGGGTGATGGTGAGAACTTAATTGGAGATATCTATTGGTGTGTGTTGGCTTACGGAAAACGCTGTGTCCTAAAGATCCATCCTCTTTCTTGGTGACGAGAACATCTAAAAAAGGTATTTTGCCGTCAGATTCCTTTTCCATGGTGAAACAAATAGAAGGGTGCTGGAGATTAAGATGATCCAGGAAATGGCTAAGATTTTCTTCACCTTCCGTCCAAACAACGAACGTGTCATCCACATAACGCCACCAGATCTTCGGTTTGAAAGGAGCCGACGACAAAGCTTTCTCTTCAAAGTTCTCCATGAAGAAATTAGCCACAACAGGAGAGAGAGGACTACCCATGGCCACACCATCAGTCTGCTCATAAAAATTCCCATTCCATAGAAAGTAGGAGGAGGTCATGCAGTGATAAAAAAGTCTTGTGATGTCTTCAGGAAAAAAGCCATTAATGAGAGACATAACACCATCAATAGGTACTCTCGTAAACAGAGACACCACGTCGAGACTCACTAGAATATCACCCGGCTGAAGTGTTATAGCTTTTAACTTTTCCACGAAGTGTGTGGAATCCTTAATGTACGAAGGCGTGTTACCCAGAAGCGGCTGAAGTAGTCTACCTAAGTATTTGGAAAGGGCATATGTGGGAGAACCAATCGTACTAACAATAGGTCTAAGAGGAACATCTTCCTTATGTATTTTAGGAAGACCATAGAGTCTCGGAGGAATAGCATCCCCTGGAAGGAGAGTCTTCGCTGCCTCCGCTGGAATAGATGATTGCTTGATCAATTTGACGGTGACATTTGAGTAGCGAGTAGTAGGATCACGACTATTAATCCTATATACAGGATCTGATAACAAAGACGAGATCTTGGAATCATAATCAACCTTATCCAATACCACTGTCGCGTTACCCTTGTCAGCGGGGAGAACGATAATATCAGAATTGTCCCTTAGATCTTTAAGTGCCCGGCTTTCGCCTTGTTTTAAGTTGGTGTTAGGTGGCTTAGCGGTCTTGAGAACTCGGGAACATTCTTGCCTGGCTTCCTCGGCCTCTTCAGGTGTGAGGTGATGTACCGAGGATTCTACGGATGTAATAAGTTCTTCAATAGGAATTCTTCTAGGCGCTACAGCAAAATTGAGACCTTTAGTGAGAACTGCCTGTTGGGTATCACTTAGGGGCTTGCTGGACAAATTTACGACAACCTTGTTAGCATCAAGTCTAATGGCTTGAGATTTCTGCAACTGACATAACCTATCATATTTGGAAATATGTCGGTCCCTCACCTGTCGTATTCCAGATTATTCCTGACGATGAAAGACATGGTTTCTTTCGAAACGCGTCGAATATTAGTATAATAAAACACGGCATAAGCCCAAAATTCAACATTATGAATAGTAACACGGGCCGTGAAAGTCTAAATGACAATGAATTATGTACTTTTGGTGGGTTTAGTTCAGATTTCGGCAAGGCCTCCTTCATGGCTGCGTGGCATGGAAAAACATGACGACTTGGTTCATTGTCGTCAGCCATGGCGATGATTATTGAGAAAAAAGATGAAATGATTTTTTAAATTATTATGTTGATGTGGGTCAAGCAAGTCGGACGATGTTGCGAGTTCCGCTCGTAGGCAATGTTGGCCTTCGGATATTTAATATATTCCCGATACGGATTGTATATATTGCGTATATTCGACGCTTGTGGTTTCCCAACCGCTTTTAATTTATGAGCTTACTAGCTCTTATTCTAATTGAGATTGGATTTGGTAATCCAATTAATTAATTTTCATACGCCTGACGGCATATTTCCTTTCAGGAGTTATTCTCAGTTTGATTGTGGGCCGGATGCCTTATTGGTTTGATATAGCCTGTTGCTTGGGCTTGGTAATTCACGCAATCGTGAAATGCACGTTATTAATCTTTTTTTTTTTTCGGCGCCGGCTACGCTTTGACCTAACTCACATAACCATACCACGCGGTAGGTACACCTTGCCATTGGCTAAGCTAGGAGTGTTCTTATTTCCTGTTATTTGTTGTTCCATGTTATGTTTTTCAATTCTATTTTGCAATTATATTCTCTCTTTTACTGAAGTGCCTGGTTTTATTCCATTGATTAGCGTGCGTGTGTGGGGTAGCCCGGCCTCGAGGATTAGGGACCCGTTCCACTTAACAGGAATACCTGAAAGACCCTGTGGGCGTTTCGACGTGCTGGGGCACCCCACACAAGACACGGCACAAACCTAGAAAAATTGCTTGAGTCTTAGCAAAAGTGTGCAGTATTTTATCAGAGTGTGAGAAACCTAGTTTGGAAGATGTTGCAATTCAATGTAAAGAAGTGTTTTACAAGATGTGCTATACTCCTATATATTGACCTATGCAGCAGAGATCTGGACAGAGACACTGATACTGGGAATGAAAGAGAGCAACAGAAAGACGCCGATCGACTTGATAAACCAATGCTTACGAAGAATCTTGAGAGTGTTTTGGCCAAATGTATTATCCAATGAAGAACTGTGGAATCTTACAAATGAGAAGCCCGTGGAAAGTGGAATTGGGTCGGACATACACTGCGCAATAACCAGACGGCAATAGAGAGGCAAGCCCTGAGTTGGAATCCTCAGGGACATCGCAGAAGAGGAAGACCGAGGGAAACTTGGAGGACAGTGGAGAGGTACGCTGCAAAAGCAGGGAAAACGTGTTGAGAAGTGAAGGCAATGGCACGAAACCGAGTCCGTTGGTGATGCTTCGTGAAAGTCCTATGTTCCAACGATGCGAACATCAGGACTTAAGTAAGTCAAGTTACGTGTTCGGTTAGTGGTTCTAACGCGTCTTTCTGTTAATGCCAGTAGCGAATATCAAATTCATTCACAATGAATTCTCAACCTGCAGCTCTATTACCATCGTCCTCTGCATATTTTTAGATAACTAAAAGATCGACTTCCACAAGAAAACAATCGCACTTAAATCGGAAACAACAATGGAACATGAAGACAGAATACTGGTACTTGTTGACCACTGCAACAGATGGACAACAAATACCGTGAAAGACAGGAAAGCACCTCCATCAAAACAATCAATACCATTGCGGGCAAGATGTGTCTTAAAATTACTATGATCATCTTAGTGATGGCGTCAGAAATTAATGCGAGATATATGCGAGCCATATTATTTCCTGTAATTTCAAATTAAAGAATGGGGTGCGAGTTATACTCGGTGCCTTGTCTCCAGAACCATTGTTCTCTGTCTTCAGCACCGCGTTTAATTTCGTGTAGGAACTATAATGGAGAGTTAATGTGATGTCTTGAAGGAAATATTTTCTCGCTCATCCTCGGCCTTTCTTCCCTGTGAGTTTTCCTTCCAGGAGATTAGTTAGGAAAGTGTTATGTCACAAAATGTGACCTGTGACCTTTTATGGATCGTTGGTCTCAGTTCTTTCTTGCAGAATGCTGATGTTAGTCCTCTTTTCAATCCATTTAACCCGTAACATTCTCCACCAGACCCGCATCTCAAACGCTTCAAGTCGCTTCCAGTCCTGACCTCTGATCGTCCAAGATTCACATCCTTACAGAAGCACACTCCGTACAAAGGACAAATTTCTTTTTAATTGCGAAATCCAAATTTGTATTAATCAAAAGATTGTTCTTATTATTGAACGCCTGTTTTGCAAGCGCTATTCGCCTTCTAATCTCTTTACTACAGATGTTGTCATTGGTGATTACCCTAGGGCAAGGCATTTGATGATTTTCCATCTTTTTTTGTATGAAGGCCGAAAGATAGCTCGAGTATATATACATGAGTTTCATGAATTGACTGATTAAATAAGGGCAATTTGTTAGGGCAGTTTTTTGCATTTTTATGCCCTTCACAAGAGATGGACTTGCAACATAATCTGTTTCCACTAGTTTTCATGGAAGGAGTATTTTTAAACAGCCACTGAAGTTTTTCTTAAATGTTCTTTGTTAATCAAATGGCACCCATTTGCTAGGAGAGTATTTGAAGAATATGCCAGTTCTAAAATATATTTTTTTCTTTTTCACCAGGGGTGGCAAAGTGGTATTTACTTTGTTAGTAACAAAAATAATTTAAACTTAATGCATTGTCTTCCTTTAAAATTCTCTCTCAAATCAGCTAATTGTTTCTTAAAGGATTAATAAATAAGTGATTTACAAATAATTAATTGGTCATTTTCTTTCTTCAAATTTTGTCATTTTTTAACCATTTTTAGGTCATAAACGCATTTTTTATTTTGCAAGAAAGTTTTGGTCATTAAATGCCTTGCCCTAGTGATTAGACTTCCGAAAAATTGATATTAAAAATGTATTTCATCATCATTTTAAAAGTGATGGATTTGTGTGACTCAGGTTAACCTGGGAGGTCTGCAGTGGCTGTTCAACGCTCACACCGCTCCAGCTAAGGTGCCTGTCATCTGTTTGAGGCACGACTTCGATGGCTGCGTGTGGCAGCCCGAAATGCCAGGGGGAGAGAAGGACGACTGGCCGTTCAGCCACATCGGAACATTCATGGCCTTCGGTTACGTCCAGGCGTCTAAACAGCAGAGGAAGTTCACAACGTGTCCCACAGGTGAATTATTAGAATAGAAAGCCTTGAAGGTCATTTATCAGTGTTGCCCTACTTACAATTGAATCGACTACTTTTCAGGAGACAGATAAAACGTCATTAACAGAACTGAACACACACACTATATGAATCCTCATTGTAAAGCAACTACTCAGGTTATATTTGTGTTAACTTTGAAAGAATAATAAAAATAGAAATTGATAAAGCACGGAGATTTAATCCTTCATACAATCTTAATGAAATAATATTTGAAACCAGCATTTTATACAGAACACTAATAGACGAATAATATAGTAATAGATAAAATTCCCGCTATATTCCACTATTCATACCCATCATTTTTCATTTTTCACTAAAGATTGACACCTCTCATTCTACGTAGTAATCAATCACCATAATAGCAATACACGGTGCGTCAACAAACCTCACTTATTCTTATTTCCTTAGCCTCCCACCTCCCCCAATCCTAACCACCACCCCCTTTTTCCCAAGCACGTCACTGACACTCAGCTGTAAGAGTCTTCGCAAGGCGCATTCGGTTTGCTTTTGTTCACGCCCGAGTGCACTGCAGTTCGGTGGCGCGTGACGCGGCCACAAGGATTCTCTTGTTTTCTCCGCCTTGATGTTTGCCAGGAGCAACATGGGGACTAGAGTGGTCCCACGATGACGCAGTGGGGCAGCAGCCCGCAGCACCGGCCGAATTCATAAGTTTTGGTACGCATAGGCCTTAGTAATCCATTAAGAGGATCTTCTTTGGAGCGTCGAGCGGGAATTGTAAATAATGGATTGGAGAACATTTTCATTATTCTTCATGTGATTTGTATGTGCTTATACAAGGAAAGTTTTCCTTAAGTTTTGTTGGACAGGCTGATGAAGGGGGAGTGTTAGCCCTCGAAACAATTAGCAATAAACAGTATTGAAAGGCGGAAATTTTATTATTCTTTCAAAGTTATAGTTACGTCAATATGGACCTGAATAATCGACATTATATTTGTGTTAGCGGAATATCAATTTTAATTTAATGAACATATTTTTCAAAATTCCAAAATTGAGGCGCTGGGTGCAATAACCACTTAAGTCGTTTTTCCGGCGAATGCAGTTTTGTAATCCCCAATGTGTTCTTCATCTATCCTCCAAATATTATTTTGTTATGTCAACTCTAGATGGCAGGAGCTTGCATTATATACAGCTGTGTAGCAAGTCATTCTTCCGGCAAACAGCTTGGCCGACTTTAGGCGCTTCGAGCGCCGGTATCGCACACGCGCGGGAATCAGTGAGTGTTGTCTTGTGAGTGTGGTTTTGTTATTGTTATTCTGTAAAGATGTGTGATCAGTCAGATGATAGTAATCATGAGAAGTTAAATGAAGGATCGGATTTGGAAATGCAGAATAAAGGAAAGAAGAGATTACTTTGGCGAGACTCTTGGAAACGCGTGCAGAACAAAGCCAAGAGGAGGGCTATGTGAGTTCTAGTGGCAAGAAGGTGTCCAAGAAAGTATTTAGTTACACTGAAAATTGTTGCAAGAGAAACTGCCACTCATTTTTTCCCCAAAGAAAATCACCGGAGAATGCAGATGAACTTAAGCACATATTAGAGAAAGAGACTGTTGTGGAAGAAAGTGAACTGCAAAGTGAAATCAGTGAGGCTGAGGAAACCATTGAATGTCCATAAACTCCTGTTGTTTTATTATTATTATTATTATTATTTAAATACAGTTTTACTTCACTTAATCTATCCTATCAAGGCAATGCTGGTGTATAACTATTCATTTAAACATTATTTTCTGATTGAAATTGGGTAAACAGAACCAGAGTTCATGCATGAATGTCACCATTCTAAGCTTTATCTGCATATCCGTTTGCATTTAAATGTACTAATTACACAGGATTATAAAAAAATGTCTGTGTTTGGACTCCTTTTTATTTCTTTTTTAGGTAAAATAATTGCTGTGATACTTTCAAAAGTGCCTTATTAAAAGAATAGTTTCAAAATTACGTTTTTACTGTTAATTTTATATATTATTATTATTATCTTGATTGGTCACATTGGACCACTTGAGTCGTTCCACAATCACTTCTTCTTTGAAGGTAGTACTGCTTGGTTCTTGCGCTCTTTCCAGTACGTTTTCATTCTTTCAGATCGGGATTTTCTCAACTCATCTGAAATCTCCATAGGCTTTCTATGTGTCATTTCTGCAGAAAATTTGTGAGTTTTAAGAATGGTGTTAATTTTATTTTTCTCCTCGGCATCTGTTATCTTAAGTCCAACTGCTTTGAGATCTTGTTGGATTATATATTATAATTTTATTATAAAAATATACTTATTGTGCAGTACACGGTAGCTATTTTTTTCTAAATTAATTTGAATGAATCTACTATCCATAAATGGTAATTTAAGGTGCTGATTGTCAGTCTCTGACTTAAGTCAATCCATATTTAAATTAAAATATTTAAGAACTGGTAAAGTTTAAATTCACAGTGACATTGATATATTGTTAAGGACTATCTTTAAATGGTGTGTATAATTCAACGTATCCATAAATGAAAAACTCCGACATTTACAGTGTTTCAAATCTTTAGGAGTGATTTTCTCAAAACAGTGTTTTCAGACTCAAGTTGTTATTGCACCCATCGCCTCAATTTTGGAAATGTGACTTAATGCCTTTCAGTTCCGTGGTCAGTTTAGTGCAGCATGAAGCCATCCAGAATGAATAATTCACATGCTATTTTATTTTAAAATGGATTTGTAACATAAAAACCTCCTAAACCCTGGACTTTATGTTGTTTGGAAATAACCTTGTAAGTTATTCTGGACATTACGGACATGGGGAAACACTGGTCACTTCACATTCACCATGAAATATCTAGTGTAGCATGCTGAGCTTCTATGCCCAAGATCGTGGGTTCAAACCCGGCCGAAGTCGTCGGATTTTTTAAGAGCGTTAAAAATCCCTCAGTATGCCTTCCTTCGGAGGGGAAGTAAAGTCGGTGGTCCCATGTCATAGATTTATGGCATGTTAAAGAACCTTCCATTAATTACACCTGTGTGAAGCTAAATTTTATAGGTTAAGAATGTAAACAACGCTCAGGTTCCTACGTTCGTTGCCAAGAGCCGACTGCGGTGGCGTTTGGTACCTAAGTTCTGAACTATTAGTCGTTGGAAGGTGGCGTTTGGCAGCAAAGGTAGGAACTATTTGAAAATTCAAAAGTCTGCAGTCCTTACTTGAATTAAAAAACAGATAACACACACTAATACAGTCATCACAATTAACACCGGTTATCAGACAGATTCTACACACATTCTAAGTACACGGGGCTACATGACCGCGTTGTCGCAGACCCTAAACTTCAGAACCAACCAACCAAATCTCTAGTGGTGGTGTGATATTTTCAACTACAGCTGTGACCTTGTTGTCTTCAGACCTGTCGTACGTGGCGATCTGTGAGGCGATAAGGCATGTGTACATCTACCGGCAGCCCGAGGCGCTGACGAGCGATCTGAGGAACCGTCACACCGGTCGCAGAGTGGCGCACATAGCCCGCCAGCACCTCGTCAACCTAGATACCAGCAAGGAAGTTCTGGGTATCCTCGCCTTATCACAAACCCTGTACGTCTTAACAGCTGACACCATGTTTGCTGTGCACATCGACGTCTGAGGTGAGTTTAGTTGGCGGCACTGAAATGTTCGGAGGTTTGGACATGTGCAATTTACAAAGTGTCTTAAAAACTGGAGAGGTCATTCAGAACTTAGTTTGAGATGGGGCATTCGTTGTACAGGCTCATCGAAAAATAATGCCTAGATTTTAAACAATTGCTATAAAAAACTATTAGAGATAATGTGACAACTTAAATCTGAAGCTCCGACAAAGATTGGCTCGAACCTATGTCAGGTATAGTATGGAGATTTGTACTTGAAAGGTCAACACCATGAAACTATTAGAGGCCTTTGAAATGTGGTTTTATAGACGAATGCTTAACATACCTTGGACTGATAGAGTTACTAACAGAGATGTCCTCAGAGGAGCAAAATGTGATCTTCAGCTTTAGTGTACCATTAAGTATCGAAAAACTGCCCATTTGGGTCATGTACTTAGAGGCCAAAAATATCAGTTGCTTCGACTAATACTGAAAAAAAAAAAATGAAAATCCACAGCCTGCTTCCAGTCTCTGACTGGGTCAGGAATGGAATCAATGAAGCCCCCATCTAGCGGCGAGGATATGAACTGGCCAGCTGCCAAGGCCTGACGCACTCCTCTGGGGCAATGATTAAATGAATGACAGATGAAATGAAATGATAGTGGAGAGTGTTGCTGGAATGAAAGTTTGACAGGGAAAACCGGAGTACCCGGAGAAAAACCTGGCTACCTCTGTTTTGTCCAGCACAGATCTCACATGGAGTGACCGGGATATGAACCACGGACCCAGCGGTGAGAGGCCGGCGTGCTGCCGCCTAAGCCACTTCGACTAATACTACAAGGCAAAATAGATGGCAGACGAGGGCGTGGCAGATGACAGAAGTCGTGACTTCAGAATATCAAGGAGTGGTCAGGGATTCAATCTGTTGAAGAATTGTTCCTGCTTGCGGTGGACAGAGGCACATTTTCCATGATGATCACCAACGTTCGGGGAACCAAACACGGTACTTGAAGAAGAAGATGAAGAGGTAATGTAATGGTTTTAACCTTAGTAAGTTACTTTTCATTGTGGTGATGGATGACATAATGACCCGAGTGGCACAAGTAATTGGAGAAGGGAAGATGAAAGCAATGGTGTTTGCAGATGATTTGGGGAAACAAGGAGGAGGTAGAGGAGCAGTTGGACGTGCGGGAAGGAATAATACAAGGATATGGGATGAAATTTAGCATAAATAAGAGTGAGATGGTGATCACAACAAGGAAGAAGGAAAGAACCACAACGGGAATAACAATTGGTGGGGAACAGCTGAAGAAAGTGGAGAGTTTCAAGTATCTGAGAAGCCTGATACAAGATGATGGAAGAAACGATAGAGAAATAAATGAGCGGGGGAGACAGGCAGAAGCATTCCGGAGGAGTGGGAGAAGCATTTTATGGAGCAAGGATGTCCCTCAGAACAGCAAAAAGATCATATATCGGACGTACTATGTCCCTATCCTGACGTATGCCTCGGAGACCTGGGTTATGAAAGGATGGGAGAAGAGCAAAATACAGGCCAGTGAGATGAGGTTCTTGAGAAGCAGTATTGGAGCTACAAAGATGGACAGAATAAGAAAGAGACCGAGAGGAAGACCGAGAGACAGGTGGCTGAAGGGGGTGGAAGAAAGCGTGAAGAAGAGAGGAGAAGACTGGACAAGGGTGGAGGCTGAGAGATGGTGGGAAGACAGAAGACGTTGGAGAGGCTTGTGTTCCAAACAGACCCGGCCAGTGGCTGGAAACTGTGCAACATGATGATGACTAGACACACATATAACAATAATAATTCCTCTCTTCTGGTCGAACTCTGGTAATCAAACTAACAATACCTTATTTGTCAACATATAAGCAAGCTTCCATTCTCTGCATCTGTTGCGCAGTATGCAGAACAATTTTCATGAGGAAAAGTGGGTCTTCACTATATTTTAATATTCTTCTTTCATCATTCTTCTCAAAAAAAAAAGTGGCCATGGCTGGCAACCATATAAAAATAAATACCAACAACCGCACAAAACGAAAACCTGAGGGTGAACTATTGTAACCACAATAGTTTGGTTACAAAGCATGTCGAGGTAAATTAGGCTTTTAATTGTTTTTTTTTTGTTTTTTTTTTTTTCAGCAAAAAAGAAAGGCCCAATAACTTGGTCAACTGCACCACACATTAGGCGTCTGCAGAGGAACGGACGTAGCTCACATTGAAACTTACGAAGGTGTGAAAAATAAATATTATCTTTTCCATGCATTTTAAGACTAAAACCATTACATTACCAGTGATAGTTATTTTATAGCAATTATTGAAAAGCTAGGCATTATTTTTGGATGACCCTGTGCTGTAACTATTCAATTTATTCGGGGTGGTGGTTGTGAATTGCACACAAACCATTTTCATAGTAACTCACAATAAGACATAACCAACATATCATGTCCTCTCTCATTGTTCCAATCTATTCTGAACATATCACTATCATTCATTCCAACAAAAAGAATCACAACAAAACCTATTCCATTCTCCATAGAGAATCCCTAACAGCATCTTTCTCAACAAGTAGCAGTTCAACAACTGACAATAAAAAAAGGAATATATACGAGGGCAGATCAAAAATAAGTTGCACTTCCCAGCTATGGCCGTTTATTACACCAACTATACAACAGCAACATGCCTATAACGACATACAATGTAACGTCACTTTTCCACATAGTTTCCAAGAGACTCCAAACATTTCTGCAAACTTGTCGATGCCGGATGCATAGAAAGTTCCTCCAGTTTTCTGCAACCACACGGAGACAGCGGCCTTCACCTCCTCATCGGTCGGGGAATGTCGACCACCGTTCTGTCTAATGATCGCATTCACACTGTTGACATTTGCACGGGTCCTGGACATTGCGGGCCTGCCCTCGCGATATTCGTCCATGATATCCGTGCGTCCGGCTTTGAATTGCTGACACCACTTTTCGATCCCTTGCCGGGAAATGGCCCACTCTCCATACACAGCACTAATTTCTCGATGAATGTCCGTGCAATTCTTCCTTTTGGCCCATAGGAATCGGATTGTTGCACGCACCTCATATTTGGAGTGAACGTCCAGTCGACGCGCCATTGCTTTTGGCCGCTATTCACACCATACAAGACGAGATACCACAGCGACCTGCCTAACAGATGTGTGGGCAGTGTCTGTCCCTTTCTCCACTGTGCCCACGTTCGCGACACACAGTGCGTTAGTGCAACTAACTTTTTGATCCACCTTCGTATGTAGCCATGAAACTTCATAGGGCAAAGCCCCCTACTATCTCACTGCTGGACCACCACAAAGAATCCCATAGCTCAAGCGCTAGACTCCTTGCAATGGCCCACCAGCAAGATGTGGCCATGCTACTAACCAATATTTTCCTTGAAAAAAAGGAACCATTTCAGTACATTCATATTACATTTTCTAGTAGAATATTACCGTATTTACTCACCTATAACACCCCCCTTTTTTTTCGAATTTTCGGCTACAAAAATATGTGAAAATTTCCCTTGATATAGGTAAGGATGGCGTGGTATAAAGGCACACAAAGGAGCACCTATCACCCTTAAATCAACACACAACCTAGACTTTATTTACGATAGAAGTGATAATAGCCCCTTTAAATAGCCACTCTCTTGCATCATCACAGCTGACTGGCCCCAGGACCAAGACAGCGCTACAGCCGCACAGCATTGCTTGCATCGAGTTCAAGATTACGCAGTGTTGCAATATGTTACACGTCAACTAGGCCTACCCGAAATATGGAAGATTTGTTTCTAATACCAACCACATTTTCGTACTTTCCTTTTTTTACACCGCGGAAGGACTTAGAAGTGTTCTTGGTTCCCAATAGTTTGTCCTTCTGGTTGCGCCAATAACGAATCATACACGGCTGCGCTTCGTATTTACGACTCGCTGCTTTCACTCCCATTTTCTGCAGCCAATTCTAGCACTTTCAACTTGCAGTATGCCGTAAAACTTGTTGTCTTGCTCATTTTCATTCCTGCTTGTGTACTGCAAGCTTCTTAATTATACACTACACACGGCCGTGCAGGACCCGAGACACGGAGCTCGTAAGCTGGGGGTCAGAGGGAGCGAGTAGCCATTGTCGAGGCCAACAATGCACAGGTGGTGCAGGCAAAAGCGTGGGTTTTACCGTTAACTGGAATATAGTAGGCCTATTTGCTACATTTTTTTAATAATTTCTCCTTCCCAATTTCCCCCTCCCTTTTTACAGTTATTTTATCCCCCCAATAATAGTAGAAAATTGAGGGGGATGGGTGTTATAGGCGAGTAAATACGGTATTTTCAAGGTCTTTTGGAGTCGAGGTGAATAAACACCCTGTGGTGAATTATTTTCACACATCTTAGCTCCATTCTACATCAAGGCCCTAAATCAATTTAACATATTCTCGTAATGGTTCCATATATTACATAAACCAAAACCCTGTGGCACTACAACCAATGAAGGGCCTAGGCTTACCAAGCGACCACTATCCAGCCATCAGGCCTGTAGATTATGGGATGCCACGTGGTCAGTGCATCGGGTCCCCTCAGCCGTTAATCTTGGTCTCCGTGACCGGAGCGCTGCCTCACTCTGACAGCTACTCAATCCTCACAAGGCAGATTGCACCCCGTTCCAGCCCTCACGTCAGTTTCTAAAATCCTTGAAAGAGCCAGCAATCGAACCTGGGGCCTCTGTTTGTGAGGCAAGCGCGCTACCTTGGTGAGAGGCCAACAGCTTGACCGCTGCGCCACCACACCCCTCAGTTTCAGATTAGCGCCATCACTTGTCTCAATGCTTGCCAAGGTGGGTGAGTGGTTATAGTGTCGGACTACCAACCCCAAGAGTGCAGGTTCGCCCCTGTCCGTGGTAAGTGATTTTTGAAAGGCGACGAAAATCACGACATGGATGTCATACGTTGTTGGCATGTTAAAGAACCCATTTGAATTCAGTAGGCCGTGTTCAATGGCAAAATTAATCTCGGGATTTTCCGCCAACACAAAGTTCCTCCATTCTCTACTTGAAAGCGCTGTAGTGTCAAGGAGTTTAGATATCTAACCTCCTTGACTTTCATAGCGTTCAAAGGAACGACGAAATTCGACATGCAAGCTACCCTCTGGGTGTAACAAAGCTTGCACCCGGCACCGAGGCCATACGATATTATTAATTGGCTCAAAGTGTGTTTTCAGATTTATTTTGAACGTCTTATCACCTCATCACGGCTATCGGCCTGGAGGTCAAGGTTATTTTCCTGGCTCTACCAAGAAATGTTCATTCTGGTGTGAGGGCTAAAATGGGACACACTCAGCTCAGCCATCCTGGAAGTGGTCTTCTGTGGTTTCCCCATTTCTACTCCAGGCAAATGATGGATGCTTCCTAACTTAAGGCCACGGCTGCCTCCTTCCCAATCCTATCCCCAATTTACAAATACACACACTAGTACAGCCGTTTCAATAACACAGGTTATCAAACACATTGCGCACGCGAATTCATGGCGCTATATGACCACGATGTCGCAGCCCCTTAAATAAGCAACATTTTTTCCCCTTTGAAATGTAGTTCGATACCCTTAATCCTTGGCCAGTTAAGTTCTGAAGCAATCATCATTAACTTTCACTTATTGGGCCTAGAGCTCAAGCCAGCCGGGAAGGCGGTGCGCAGAACACAACGCTACCATTACGTCATGCCTCATTTCCTTCCCACCAATCACAGTTAGTCTGTCTTGAGAATCTGAGCTAGTGCGTTGTCAGGAAAGCTAAGTGTAAAGCAGCGTGAAAGAGACAGGCTCGTTGAGGTAAGCGACGGTGTTGTCATACCGCAGGAACTCATGGCAGCAGCCTGCGGTGTGGGAACTCTGACATGGTGGACCTGTTGCAACAGTGGAAATGTATCTCTTCCTCTCTGCGCAAATCCCACAGAGCCGGCCGCCTTCCGGGCTGACGCGAGCTCTAGTGGCCTGTCACGGTCTCTTGCCAGCGTTTCTTTGGTCTTCCCATGTTTCTTTGACCACTTGGAGCATATGGAAGAATCTGTTTAGGGACTCAGCTAGAACTCATCCTGTCCACATGTTCTTTCCATTTTTCCCTATGCTGTTGTATATGCTGTACCACTGGGTTGATTTTCAGTTCTTGCAGGACGTCTTCATTCCTCCAATGATCCAGTAATGAGTAACCATGAATCTCATTTCTGCTGCTATTAGTCTTCTTTTCATCTGCCTTCCTGATGGTCCAGGCCTCACTTTCTTATGCAAGAACTGGTCTAGCAAGAGTTTGATATACTTTCAGTCTAGTGTGTCGTCGTACCTGAGATGGCTTGAAAACTTGATTGATTACTCATGTAATTTTAATAAATTTTGACTGCCATCCAGTAATGATAAGTTGAAACCAAGGTAGTTAATAGAGTTGACCCGTTCAATGATAATGTTTTCTACACAGATTTTACTCTGAATCGGTTCATTGCCAAGAATGCCATTACTTTGGTTTCATGTGTTGAAATTTGCATTCTATTGAAACAATAGTTTGTAGATTAAATATAGCATGACCGAGATCATTTTCAGTTTTAGCAACAATGACTTTGTCATCTTCAAAGAGTAGTGTATCTGTTTTAGGGCAAGTTCTGAAGTAGTAATATCTCCAAAACCAAGACTTGATGTTACATGATGCAATGTGTGATGATCTGTTTCAGCCGTGACCAAGCCTGGTGAAGTTCGCAAGACTTGGAACTCTGTGGCGATATGAGAGCCTTCATCAATGCAAAGGATCGAACAGACTTGGTTGAATTATTATTAGAATGATCTTGATATTGGCTTTCAGATAGCAATTCTACCTATGGATGGAACACAAGAAAAGTGACGCAAGTCAGTATCATCTTTCGGGAGTGCCATTTAAAGATAGGGTAAACCCTCGATTTTGCGGACTAATTGAGGCAGAGGTCAGTCCGTTTAATGGAAAATCCTTTTAATCGCGAATTCACAAATTAGATCTTTTAATTCTAAATATTTAACAAATTCGTTAAAAGCAACACGATTCATGTGACTAACACAAATAGTGATAAAAATGTCCAGCATAACTCAACACATTGCTAGCGTTTCGCCCCAGCGTACCAATTGGGCTCTTCAGTTGGTAAAGGCACACCTACCAAGACGCGTAGCTGGCACGCACTGAGAAGGCCATGCAAGACGCCTCGCTACATATGTAGCCACGTCACGAGCATGTCAGTGCACCACCGGAGTCAAAATCTGGGCATAACTGTGTACCAATTGGTACTCTGGGGCGAAGCGCTAGCAATGTGTTGAGTTATGCTGGACATTTTTATCACTGTTTGTGTTAATTATAATGGCTCAACGGACAATACTCATTTTGATTTTCTTTCAAGAACATTTTGATTATATCATCTTACTAAATCAACCTGCGCTTTGAGATGTACTCAATTGCGCAGCACTCGAGTGATAAGAATATGGACATCGTCGAGTACCCACAAGAAGAGCTTGCAGAAACTCAACGATGTGCAGATACCAATATCAATCAGCGTAGTTTAATGCTCATTGCGGGGCTCCTGTGTGTCACCCCGAATGCTGATTACCGGGCACACTGCTTTCTTTATCCCTGTGGGCTCGTGGCAAGACGTGGTCTACAGATGTAAATCCAGCGTTGAGTGCAAGGAAGCAGCAAACAATATAGAGTATAGGTTACTGTGTCCTGGCTCAGGTAATAGTAGTTATAATCACTTGAACCCCAGTCACAGCCTCCAGCTGGGCAGACGATCCATTCAGAACTGCTGCAGCGAAGTGGGAAGGGCGTGTTCTGCCACTACCAAGCCCACCCGACCATTGCCGAAGATCTGCGCAGCATTCTGTGGCAAGCTCTTCTTGTGCGTATTCTACTTGAATATAATCGTTATTTGTGAATTATCGACAGATTGTCTTTCCTGCTAAATGATCAAATAGATGTGATCTATTTCAAAAATGGCTGGATGCTTCCACGATTGTGGCCGATTAAACTATGTTTTTGTAAAATTTATTTTTTAGTTTCATTTGATTGCACTAATAAACAGGAATGTTCTACGCAGGTTTATTGATTTGTTTTACAGTAAGGTTATGTTTATACAGTAGACTCTCGGCTATCCGGGCTAATGTGGCGGAAGGTCAAGCCGGATCCAAGCCATACCAAAATGCTTACCTTTCAACATCGTTTCTCTTACTTTCATTCCACTTCCACTACTTTGGCAGCACACCACTTTTCTATTTCTGCTCGATATTTCTTCCAGTCTCCAACTGTACTTTTTCCTACCCCTAACTCCAAAGCAATAGTTTTGGCCGTTACCCCAGAATATAGCTCGTAGTTTCCCATCTATAGTCACTACAACTTTTTTCTTTTCGTTTATCACCCATTCCGCAATCTTTCATTAAAATACTGTACTATACAACGGAGCGTACAAAACGACAATTTACGAAGGTACGCACTTGGAACTTCGGATAAACAACTCACGGAACAAAGAACACAGAGTTGCCAACAGAGCTTCTTTCTAGGCGTGTTCTTTGTTGTTTGTTTGTGCTGAAAGAGGGCTTCTGTGTCCCGTTTGTTAAAGAGTTTCTTCCGATAACGTATTCAATACATACGTATTAACAATACTGTACCGGGTGAGTTATCCGTGGTCGTTACGGCATGACTGCTGGCAGTCGCTCACATCCGGGAGGCGAGGAGGTTCGAATCCCCCCGCCGGAAACCTTGAAGATGGTCGTCTGTGGTTTCCCATCTTCCTTCCAGGCAAATGCCGGGGTTGGTCCCTAACTATAGGCCACAGCCGCTACCTTCCAACTCCTCGACCTTCCATTCCAACTTTCCTCCCGAACGGTACTTGTACCTCACCCATTGGGTGTCCGTCTCGAAGGAGCTACAAAACTGGCGAGCCGAACATGTCCTTGGACACTCCCGGCACTAAAAGCCATACGCTAAAAAAACAGACACACACAACACTGTACTGTACCTCATAATTGTGGCCCCACATGTGCCAGAAGTCCAAGACATTCATAAAATATTTTGAAATACCACACAGGGTTCTAGCAGGAGCACGCTCGTTAAAGCCTTGGACAAGTATTGGTACAGTATTAAAGTCGTCCGGATAGCTGAGAGTCTACTGTATTACAGTAGAACCCCTATTTAACGTTTTTCTAGGGACTGGTATTTTACCTTAAATGGGGGTTTCCCTTAACCCCCTTAGTGCCAGGCCTGCGCGCTCACAGTATGCCAAGAGTGCCAGACTGATTTAGAGGATTTTGCAGGTTCACACTCTCCGGGCTATATAATTCACAATAACCAACACAATGGCTTGAAATTTTCCCTAAATGCCAACTAGAGAACTCACTTCTGAACTACACTTTAACATTAACATGCTCATGTTTATTCAAAATAAAAATATTTTCGAACATTTTCAAAACATGAAAAATATAAAAAAACGAAATAAAACAAAATATAATTAGAAATTCAACTCCCAGATGAGTAATGTTTACTTCTCTGTAATCTCCCATTCACGATGAATAAACACATAAAATATCACTTTATTATGTACAATAGTTTGGGAGTTGTCTTCACTAAAGATAAACACAACACACAGAAAACATGTTTACAAAAATATAGGCTTCAGGATTTACCCCTAACCTCCCAGGTGAGGGTTGGTATTTTGCATCTTGTCCTACCTGAACTTCACGGAAATCGTGAAACTGCTGGATATTGTTGTTGTTGTCATCGCTACTACTGTCATTCTGAAGGTCATTATCACTGTAACTATCGCTGTTTACCTTAGGCCTAAAATCACGCGGTCGGATGTTTACATCAATCCCGCCGCTATCACTTTCACTTTCCACTTTCTCATCTATTGGGGAATTAAATTCCTCATGCGAGTAATCATCATCCTCCTCTTCACTCAAATTATTTACGTACATAGCCAGATCATCGCCGTCAACAAACAAACTTATTTCTCCCGCTCGACGCCATTTTACTCAATGTGTCATAGACGTTACACGGCACGGATGAACACAGATTTCTAAAATTCACTAAACCGGAAATAGGAAACTTACGAGTCATCTAGCGACGTAAGTTAAATACTACCATCCTTTCTCAGTGGAATCAACGCGTATGGTGCCGCCTCCTGGCAAATCCAACAGTACTAAATACGTATAAAAGAGCGGTCTGTTCAAACAACTATATATCGTTGTTGGCACTTTAGGCGTAAATACGGAACAACGATATATCGTTGTCTGGCACTGTAGGGTTAAATCGAGGTTTCGATAGAAAGCAAACTAACTGATGCAAACTTGCGTAAACTGACTCTATACTGTAATGCTGCTACGAACGTACAGAGCTCAGCCATGTGCAAGCATGCAAAGTGGCGTGAGTGTTAGCACACTGTACATCGTGTCTTCGGCCACGGTCGGCTAAGTTCGAGCTTGTTCGTGCATGTAGCGAGGAATTGATATTGAAGATGATCGATCGTATCTGATATAAATGCTGGAGTAAATTCCTTTTCTGTCTTGAATCATCCTTAACAAGCTAATGACGTCTTCTTCATAGGTTCTTAATGTCGCATAACCATAACGAATAGAAGTAAATACTTGAGAATTATAACATTTCCTAACGCTAAATGCGGGTCTTGCCATAATGCGAATTACGTTAAATCTAAAATTGCATTGCACTTATGGAGTAATTTTCGGGACTTGAAACTTCTTCCGTTAAATGCGGGTTTACGCTAAATCGAGGTCATGCAAAATCGGGGTTTTAATGTAGTTTGTATCGTGTCGGCCACAATTTAAAGAGCTTTTACTCTACTCTTCTTCTTCTTCTTCTGCTTTTACGGCTTCATTGGACCACTTCAGTCGATCATTTCTTGGTCCTCTTCTTCAGTAAGTTTCCTTTCCGAGTCGCCCAGTAGCTTTTCATTCGCTCTGATCTTCTCAGGCGTTCCTCATCTGTAAATACCCTTTTTACTGTAATACGTTTGTCTATTTTTGCCTGAAATATTATTTTTATATCTCTCAGTTTTTTTAATTTTTTTGTTTTGTTTTGCAAGTCACCCACGGTTATTTCCAATTCTTTCATATCTTCTCTAATGTCCTTAATCCATCCTACTTGTTGTTTCATATTCCAAAGTTTCACTACAATTTTTCTAGATAACGTGGTTTCTGGTGTCCTCATGATGTGACCAAAGAAAGAAAGCCGTTTCTTCCGAATAGTGTGCCAGTCGTTTCGACTGACACAATGTTTTGTCCCTACCCCCCCCCCCCCCCCTTCCCCTGGCCACTTGCCACGGAGGGTGGGCTCTTTAGGATATGAACTGCATTTCAAATATTATCAATCTCCCGCCGTCACCCCCTCTCTGCCTAGCTACGTATTTCCGGCTATGCAATCACTTCCGGCCTTGGAATGGCCGAGAAGCAGCCGAGACTGTTCCAGAATGGTCTAGAACATATGCCGTGTTGCTAACCGCGGTAAATGCTGCACCCTGATTGGTTGATGTCGGCGCGCATGCGCCAAGCGCTACGATGAACTGTGCGTCCTAACTGACGCCAAACACTCTGCTCGGGGCTTTTGAACTATAAGCTGCTCGGTGGTTGGACTCGCAGCGATGTAGGCCAAAGTGTGTGTTCGCTGGCCGCTCGGATCGGTCAGCCTGTGGTAGCTGATATAGGCCATGAGCCTAAATTTAAGGTACTGTGTTGTGTGAACTGTATTTGTATTATGGCTTGAGTTACTTTATTTTTCTTACTCCCGATGGAGTTCTTTTCTTAATATTTGCAGTTTCAGTGCGGTGTGAAACTTATGCGTCTGACGAACTTGAACTTGTCATTGTGTTGGCCACACATGTGTTTGTAAACCTGCTTTTAGGGTTGCTGCATTGTTCACTATGCTAATTTAATATGATTATTTTCTGAACTTAAAACTACGTATCTCGCCTAGCTAAGGCTCTCCTAATTTTAAACACGTGCTTGAAGCACTTGCCAACGGTCTAATACAGACGCCTACCTAATCTTGGAAATAGTTTAATCGCGTGGAAAAAAGGACCTGAACCTACACTAATGTTTGAAATACAATTTGTAATTTTGGAATGGGGTTTCTTGAATGTAATTATGGGCGACACAACCCTTGCCGTGTTGTCCCTTGGCCACGCCGTTTGATCTGGTGTCTCGTGACGCTCGGCTACTCAGGCCGCGAGCCCTCTGCTCGAGTTCGTTATCTGCTTGTTTGCTATACAGCATCTTTCTTCGACAGCTCCTGCTGTCTCGTAAGCCCTCCTGGGCCGATGTATGTTAATTCTGCCATTTGTTTTGGAAACACGTGCCCGTGTGATTTATTTAATTTCATGGTTCCTCACGCCATGCTGTCCTCCCCTGACTGCCTCGGTTGGCAGGTTGCTTGGTGCCCGCTCTCCTGAGCCTATTGTTTTATTTATTACCAATTTCATTTGTCTTTCGGGATTGCTATGCCCGCGGCACGGCCAGTTAAGGGGAACCTCCCACGTTTCTTTATGCCCCAGGTGCATTTTCTTGTCTGCCCCCAACCCTTCTTGTACACCCTTTTATTGAATAGATATTTTGTTTATTTTTGAAGTTAGAACATGATTTCCCCAAAAATCCAGCACGTCCCTAAACCACCCTTTGAGTACGTCCAGCTTTCCACTCCATGGGTATTCTACCCAAACTCCCCCCTTTTCCCGGTGTCTTCCAGGTAGCACAAACAAATCTAGACTACGTGTAGAAGGGGGGGCTGTCCCCGTCTCCCGGGGGCGGTGCAGTTTTTTTAATTTTTTTGTTTTGTTTTGCAAGTCACCCACGGTTATTTCCAATTCTTTCATATCTTCTCTAATGTCCTTAATCCATCCTACTTGTTGTTTCATATTCCAAAGTTTCACTACAATTTTTCTAGATAACGTGGTTTCTGGTGTCCTCATGATGTGACCAAAGAAAGAAAGCCGTTTCTTCCGAATAGTATCAGTGATGGGCTCCAGTTCTCTGTATACCACTTCATTTGGTACTATCCGCCACTGCCCATCTTTCTGATATTTTTTTATTTATGCATGTTCTAGCTATTCTTTTTTCTACTTTTAAAATTTTGTCGATTCTGTTTTTCTGAGTAGCTTTAAAAAGAGTTTCACTTCCATAGGTCACCTCTGGTTGAACCACCGTCTTGTAATGTTTTAATTTTGTTGCGATTGATAGACATTTTCTTTTATATGTAGAACATGTTAATTTTTGGGCTTTTATCATTTTATTAGTTCATCTGTGCCAAGCAGGTTTCTCATCCAAGTTGTAAGTTATAATTTCTCCTAAGTATTTAAATTGCTTCACTATTTTAACTTTCTTGTTATTTACTGTTATGTGATTGATTACTCGACTCTATAAATAAGAAGATTTTGGGACGCAGGGGCAGTAGATAACACTTTTGTTTGTTGTGAGCGTGCGTAGGTAGGCACGCAAAACAAAAATTTAAAAATCCCCTCAGTTGGTCTAATTCTGTCTGTTAAATCCGAAGTCCGTTGAATCGAGGGTTTACTATATTGTCTTGCTTTGAGAGCGAGTTTCTTTGGGCAACGTTGAACAAGAGCCAAGTGTACTATCAAGTTTTCTTAAGTGCTGAAATTAGCCAAAATAGCTTTCCTAATGAATAAAAATAAATGTGGAAATGATGTAGGAATAGATGTTTACTCCTCCTCCTCCTCTCACCATCCCCTTTTTACACTCCCTCCCTCGTCGCCCCCCCCTTCAGGAGCTCACATCTAATGGGACTTGGGTTGGCGACCATGGGGCCCCAGCTGATTCCGGCATTGCATCCACTTACTTGTGCAGGGCTCCTCTCCGTTTTGTTTTTAGCCTACTTTTCACATTTTGCAAAAATGAGGAAAAAGTAGACTTATGAGATCGGGCAAATGTGTGTGTGTCTGTCTGTCTGTCTGTCCGTCTGTCTGTCCTTCTGTCTGTCTGTCTGGCTGTGTGTGTGTCCCCCCCTATCAACTCCTAAACGGCTGCAGCAATCGAAACAAAATTTGGTAGGAGTAAAGATCTATACCTGAATATCTCACGGCCATATTTGAAAATGATGTCAGTGCTACCAACTGCTAGAAAATCGCAATTGAAATTTGAGCTCCATGTTGGATATCTTGGAAAGTATGAATGGGAGCTATTTCAAAATTGGCACACGTACAGATCATAATATTTCAGTTTAATTTCCAGAAGGCCAAACATGGCAGTGTTGCCAAAATGATTATAAGCCTCCTGATAGGTCCAATTATTAAATGCATATAACTTCTACACTATCAAGCGGAATTCAACCAAATTTCGTATGTTGTATGTGTATATAACCAGATATGACTGAGCGTATTCTTAAGACCTACCAGGGCTGCCAACTGTTAATAAATGCTCCTAATTTATTTTATCCAAGTACCAATATATCAGAAAGTATGCAAGCCGACAGCTTTAAACTATGCACACGTATAGTACCTGACATTCTATATTAATTTGGAGTAACTTATATACGTCAGTGCTACCAACATGATTCTAAGCCTGCTGACAGGTCCAACTTTAAATACATGTAACTTCCATACTATCATTTGGATTTCAACCAAATTTCGTATGTGCTATGTGTACCTTAACAGATATGACTATGCGTATTCTAAGGAGCAACCAGGGCTGCCAACTGTTAATATGTGCTGTCCCTATTTTTGTTACCCTAATATCAATATATCAGAAAGTATGCAAGCCAATAGCTCTAAAATTTGCACACGTATAGTACCTGGCATTCTAGACGAATTTGGAGTAACTAATATACGTCAGTGCTGCCAACATGATTCTAAGCCTGCTGATAGGTCCAATTTTAAAATGCATGTAACTTCTATACTAACTAATGGATTTCATTCAAAATTGGCACAACAATAGATCATATTATTTCAGATTATTTCTGACCAATACATGCATGACATTGTTGCCAACATGATTTTACGCGCGCTGTTAGATCCAATGTTTAACTGCATGTAACGTCCATGCTATCCAGTGGACTTCAACCAAATTTTGTATTTAGTACCGTAAGAGACGGAACTAAGAATATAATCAGTCATCAGGGCTGCCAACTGTAGTGCTCTATTAGGATACATTATGCCAGGTATACAGTATTTCGAACTAATTGGAAATTTCGATATTAGCAACTTAATTTCGTCATTATTCTAGATAGGTTCATATTCTGTAGAATAATCATTGGCATGAAAAGTAGGCTGTATAGTTCTTCACGGAACTTCTTGTTTTTTTCCCTGTCAACTTGGTCAACTCTTGTGTGCCACCGATGTTCTCCTCACATTTATGATATAACCTTAAGTGCAGGATTTTAAGAAATAACTTCAGGGCATGACTCATTAAACTGATCATTCTATAGTCATTGAAGCACTTTGCATTCGTCTTTTTGGGAATGGGTATAAAAGTTGATTTGAGCCAATCATGTGGTATTTATCCACTTCGATAAGATACTATTGAACAAACCCACCAGCAAGGAAAGAGATCGTTCATCCTTGAGAAGCTTTAGTATTTCAATGTGCAATATATCTGGACCTGGAACCTTTCCACTCTTAGATATTGTTATGGCATGTTCAATTTTAGCTCTCGTAATATCTATGCCATAGCCCGTTCAAGTCCATGATCAACACTTCTGTTGTCTTCGAATAGAGTTTCAATGTAGTCCTTCCATTCTGTCAACTTCTCTCTAGTACTAGGGAGAATGATACCATATTTATTTATGAGAATCCCATTCCCTCTGCTCTTATAAATCCCAGCTGCTTCCTTAACTTTTTTATACACGTTGAACGAGTTTGCACACAGTTCTTCTATTTCGCTACATTCCTTTGAAAGGCGTTGTTCTTTGGCAGTACGGATTTCTTTCCGTAATAACTTCTGCAATTCTCTGTACTTTATCTGTTCATTATTCCTGTAAGGTCTTCTGCAATCGATCAATTGTAGAATTTTATCAATCATCCAAGGTTTGCTTTTCCTTCTCTCTGTGGCCTGTAGTTTTTCTCGACACACTTCATTCACTGCAGATTTGAATTGGTTCTAAGTGTCTTCAATATTATTTGTATCCTTGCTTGACTGGATATAATCTAGTTTAGTACTCAATGCTGTTTGGACATCATTTCTCAATACAGGGTCTTGGAGCTTATGGATCACAAAATGACTGCTGTGCCGCACTGGCTGATATTTTTTCAAGTTAAAATTCATTGTGGCTAACAAAACATTATGATTGGAGTTAATATCAGCACCAGAATATGTCTTCACACTTTTTAGGGAATTTCTGAATCGCTTATTGTCGAGGATATAGTCAATTTTATTCCTGGCATTATTGTCGATGTTTGAGGTCCATGTGTAAAGACGACGTGGAGGAAGCTGAAAATGAGTGTTTGCTATGATGAACTCACCTCGATCATTGCCACTCCCTAATCCGAAATCACCCATCACAATGGTAATCTCATGCGTTTTGGTGAAAGACAAGGCTGTTTTGACTTGGGTGTAGAACGCTTCGATGTCTTTATCTGATGCATCACACGTTGGAGCATACACCTGGATAATATTCAGTAATATCGGTTTTGCATTGAATTGTAGGAAAATTACCCATCGGACACAGGTCAAAGGTCATCACTGCCGCAGTAATATCTGGGTGCAATATGAATCCTACACCATTATAATAGTGGGGATTGTCATTACCTGCATAATATACCATTGATGTTACATTTTCCAGAATTAGGACAGCGCATCTCACTGATTCCAAGGATGTCAACTTTTAGTCTTTCCATATCTCTGATGGCATTGTGAGTCTTTCCACTTGGAAATAAACTGCGGACATTCCAAGTGGCTATCCTTTTCATGACTGGCCCGGAGATTCTTAGCACCCCCTGCCCACTTGAGAGCTGCCGGGGACTAGGGGCCTTGGCTTTAGATTGTCCAGTCATGCTAAAAATTATCTTGGGAAGATAACGTGGTGGTTTCCCATTGCCTTCCACATTCCCATGCCGTTGACCAACTGTTATTGGTTTCTCCGAAGGACAAGAGAGTGTCCTGCTTCATCATGAAGATGAATTTGGAAGCTTATCCCGGCCTCCATTCGGTCTCCTCCCATAAACAAGCATTACACAATTCATGGTTAACTACAAATCGTTAGTCTAAAAGTGGTACCTCGTAAGTCATGTTTTGGCCAGATTGAGAATTGATTATTAAACTTTGTGTCAAAATTAGCTTTACCTTCTTTACGTCAAAAAATAAATATCTGACGGACATTCATTGTTGAAGACTAACAAAATGTGCAACTTGGTGCTACTTTGTTTACAATACCACTTATACAGTAGTACTGTATGTGTGGGGTTGGCTATAATGTATTTGACGATAATTGACACACATAATGGAGGACACAGCTGGAATTTTACTACAAGATATAGTAGTCTACCCTGACTTAGCAAATGTCATGGGATAGTCACCTAATAGCGTTTGCGGCGCCGGCTCCCATACCCCATGGAACAAAAATGTTCCTATGGATTGTCCACTGGGAGATGTGTCTAGCACGGCCTGTCTTGAATTGAGCCGTGATTCGTCGCACTGTTGCCCTTCTGTCACTATTGACAATGTCGCTGGTCACGGTCATCGAGGGTAACAGGCTGGATGGCTGATCGTTCGTCTGATGTGGGCGGTGACACCCGCATTCAACCATTCACAATGCACCCTGGACACGGTTGACCATGTGAAGCCGAATTCCCACAACACTGCCGAAATCGCACTTCCCATCCATCGGGCACCGATCACCATACCCCGTTTGAACGGTGTCTGCTCACAAAGACTTTGCATGTTACACCTGTGATGTGCACAAGGTCTCCTATACAACTGCCGCTGGCACAGGGGGCGTGTGGTGCGCAGACAATACACTTGTGCATCTTTGTTCCACTATCCCATGACATTTGCTCAGTCAGTGTAAGAAGGTTGATGATGAAAATTGTTGTTTTAAGGGGCTTAACATCTAGGTTATCAGCCCCTAATGGTTTGGGTGATAGTGAAAGATGAGGCTACATACACCAGTTTGGATTCAGGAGTGGTTTCCGAACTCGGGAGGCATTGCTCTGTCTTCAGATGTTGATTCAATGATGTCGTGATGTTCGTGTCGATGTTAACATGTGTTTCATCGATTATGTAAAAGCCTTTGACACTGTTCAACACGATAAACTGATGAACATTTTATGTGACCTGGGACTAGATGGACGTGACATCCGATTAATTGGAAATCTGTACTGGAACCAACGTGCTGCTGTACGTGTTGATGGTCAGCTGTCTGAAGTATCGATTATGAAGGGAGGTTGCATTCTTTCTCAACTCTTCTTCAACATCTATTCTGAAAAGATTTTCCAAGATGCTCTTGATGGAAAGTCTCAGGGAGTAGTGGTAAATGGATTTATCATTAATAACATCCGATATGCTGATGACACTGTCATCCTTGCAACAAGTATGGATGATCTACAAAAACTACTAGATTCTATTTCTGAAGGGAGTAACGCCATGGGATTACATTTAAATATCAACAAAACAAAGTGGATGGTTGTTAGTAGAAACAAAGATAAAATTCAGGGCATTCATTCACTTGGTAATGAAAGAATTGAAAGGGTGTCATCATATAAATATTTAGGAACTGGGACTTAAGTCGAGAATTGAGCAGGCCAGAAGTTCTTTCATGAAAATGAGAAAAGCTTTGACCAGCCGTGATTTAAGTCTGTCATTATGCACCCGCCTGCCTCGATGCTACGTTTTTAGTGTCCTGCTCTGTGGAGTTGAATCATGGACACTTACTGAGGTTTTAAGTAAGAAACTGATAGCATTTGAAATGTGGACGTATCGCAGGATTTTAAGGATATCATGGACAGCTAAAGTCACAAATGTGGAAATACTGCGACGTATGAACAAAGACTTGGAAATTCTCAGTATCATCAAAAGGAGAAAACTAGAATACTTGGTCTTTTCATGCGCAGCAACAAATACCACCTCTTGCAATTAATTATCCAAGGGAAGATTAGGGGTCCAGGACGCAGACAAATATCCTGGCTAAAGAACTTAAGCCAGTGTCACTGTTTAGAACAGCTATGGACAAACAGCAGATCATGCTACTGATCGCCAATGTTCTTGGAGGACGAGGCACTTGAAGAAGAAGAAGAGGAACGTTTGTTTGCTCCGCTGTAATTAATGTTTTTTGTGAGGATAAAATTTCTTAAATCCAGACCAACGGTTTTGCCTAGACCAATAATTATAAGGAGCAGTCAAAAAGTTTCCGTTTGATGGCCGTACAGTCTAGAATTGGTATTCCAATCAGGCAAAATCGCCGTGAGTATTGAGGGACTCATCCGACCGACGCACCAGGTTCAAGATCCCCGAGTGGTGAAACATTCAGCGACGATTGTGCTTTTTCAATTTTTCAATACAATAGAGATTAGACGAGAACTGTCTGACCAAAAAGATCTTCAAATACATCATGGGATTAAAGACCACCTCTAAGTGGGTAGAAGAGGTCAAGAGGGACGCAGCAGAAGTTGGAATTACTCCAGAGTTAGTCCACAATAGAAGTGAGTTTAGAAGAAAGATCGACAGTTTAAAATTATTTGCAGAGAAATCCATTACAAAGAGACCCATGCTGATCATTTCCGAGGAGGAGAGAAAGATAAGGAGCGAAAGAATGAAGACGTTCTTGGAAGAAAAGAGAAGGAAGCCTTAAGTTCTATGCGGACCATAGTTGGCCTAATTCGAAAGTAGATGATGTTATTTCAACGTGAGTGTTATAGGTTATGTTTCAAGTCGTACAATGATTTCTACTGCACGTTAATATGATTCAGATGCTGTTGATTTAATCAAGATTTGCTAAAAGACGTGTCAGTAATTGCATGTGTCCATTTGTCGGAAGGTCTGGGCTTTTGGGTGGTTTTGGCAGTTTGGTTAAATTGGAAATCTGTAATTCGAAGTCCTCTTTTTCTGTCCCAAACACTTCGAATTAATGAGGTTTTACTGTGTTGTACGTAATTTCTTAGTTGGTAAAATATTTCCTGTGTTCTGTTTTTGATATTAAAACTTTCAGTCCTACAACACAAAATTATTCCAATTACTGGAATATGAAAAAAAATGGTTGGTTGGTTCCTCAGTTTAGGGGCTGCGACAAGGCGGTCATGTACTTTGGGTGTGTGTAGAATCTGTCTGATAACCATGAAAAAGAAATAAAAAGCCTGAAATAAATTACATATGATTAAGATATACAGTATATATTCATAAGTTACTATGGACTTTTATCTCTCCGGAAGGAAGCTGTGGTACTCTGTCGACTCAGGATCGGCCATGGGATTGCTACGCACTCCCACTTGCTGAAGAGAGAAGACCCCCCATGTGTGTACTTGCGGTGCCCATCTAACTATGTCACACATTCTCTTGGAGTGGGTGGATTTGGCCGATCTGCGAAGGACTCTTAAACTGCCTAACATCCTCTCCCTTATTCACCGTGATGACGGGCCGTCAGTAGACCTCGTCATCCGGTTCATGAGGGAGAGTGGTTACTTTCTTAAGTTTTAATGTGCAATTACGCCTTTTAATTCAGGTTAAGTCTGTTTTATGTTTTTTATTGTGTTCATCTATTTTATTGTTCACTATGCCTTATTTGTTTTATTGGGTTTTACCATCCACCTTTTATTCTTTTTTATTCAAATAAGGCAAAATTGTTGGGGCTCACTCTATTTTATATAAGCCTTTTTCGTTTCATCCAAAGCAGTGAACTGTTTTTATCTTCATCCTTTCATTTCATGCCATTTCATTAGGGGCCAATAACCTCGATGTTAGGCCCCTTAAAACAACAATTATCATCATCAACTATGGAGTTTTGACGAAGGAGAAAACTAAACGATGACATGTTTGGCTCGTCAAGCGAGCATCATCAGATCCAAATCTGTTATTACTAGATAGTGGCAAAAGAGTAACATGTGGTTAATAATAATTTGAGATTTGAGTGTGATATTGTTCACAAAGACTTTGTGGCTCTCAAGAATTGCACAAAACATACAGTGAGTCCGGGAATGTTCTCCGCAGCGCCTACAAGCGTCTGCGAGAGCTAGCTACAGCAGTTACGTTGGTAGCACGGCTGCCGCTTGCATCATAACAAATAAACAGTAAACTTTGTACTCACCACAGCCATTCATAAATGATGCTGGAACCATTCAGAGTACATCACTCTTTTTCCGTAATCATCATCATCATCATCATCTTGCACAGTTTCCAGCCACTGGCCGGCTCTGTTTGGAACACAAGCCTCTCCAACGTCTTCTGTCTTCCCACCATCTCTCAGCCTCCACCCTTGTCCAGTCTTCTCCTCTCTTCTTCACACTTTCTTCTACCCCCTTCAGCCACCTGTCTCGGTCCCTTTCCTTCCCACTTCGTCTCGTGTATCCTCCCGGGTATCCTCTTCTCCCCCATTCGTTTTACATGTCCATACCATCTAAGCCAAGATTTCTCTATACCATCCTGTAATGGTTCCTCCTTCATTAATTCTCTGGTCCTCTCATTTCTTATTCTGTCCATCTTTGTAGCTCCAATACTACTTCTCAAGAACCTCATCTCACTGGCCTGTATTTTGCTCTTCTCCCTTCCTTTCATAACCCAGGTCTCCGAGGCATACGTCAGGATAGGGAAATAATACGTCCGATATATGATCTATTTGCTGTTCTGAGGGACATCCTTGGTCCATAACATGCTTCCCACACTCCTCCGAAATGCTTCTGCCTGCCTCCCCCGCTCATTTATTTCTCTATCGTTTCTTCCATTCTCTTGTATCAGGCTTCCCAGATACTTGAAACTCTCCACTTTCTTCAGCTGTTCCCCACCAATTGTTATTCCCGTTGTGGTTCTTTCCTTCTTCCTTGTTGTGATCACCATCTCACTCTTATTTATGCTAAATTTCATCCCATATCCTTGTATTATTCCTTCCCACACGTCCAACTGTTCCTGTACCTCCTCCTCCTTGTTTCCCCAAATCATCTGCAAACACCATTGCTTTCATCTTTCCTTCCCCAATTACTTGTGCCACTCGGGTCATTATGTCATCCATCACCACAATGGAAATTAACGGTGACAGTGCACTTTCCTGTTTCAGGCCGTTTCTCTGTTCCAACCAGTCTGATCTCTTTCCTCCCACTTTCACAAAGCTCACACATCCCTTGTACATCTCCTTTATCCTCCTTATAGTCCATTTCTCTACTCCTCTATCCTCCAGGGACTTCCATACTTTGTTTCTGCATACACTGTCATATGCTTTCTCAATGTCTAGGAAGGCCATCAGTAGATCTGTTTCATACTCATAGTGCTGTTCTTGTAACTGCCTTACAGCAAAAATCAAATCCACTGTGGACCTTCCTGCTCTGAAGCCATGTTGTTCTTCCCTCATCCCTCCTCCTATCCTTGTCCTAATTCTCCTTTCCAAAATTTTCTCGAAGATCTTTGCACAATGACTCATCAGTGTTATTCCCCGATAGTTTCTGCAATCTGTTCTACTACCTTTCTTGAAGATCCGGACAATTATTTCTTTTTTCCCGTCCTCTGGGGTCTTTCTTTCCTTCCATGCTGTCCTCATCACTCGGTACAACCACTGTATCCCCACCTCTCCTGCTGCTCTCACCATCTCCACACTCAACTCATCCACACCCGGTGCCTTCCCTCCTTTCATCTTCCTCACTGCATCTTCCACTTCTTTCCATGTTAAGTCCCTTTCTGTTTGCAGTTCATCTTCCTCTTCCCCGATTTCTTCCTCCTCACCATCGTTTCCATTTGGGTTCAGAAGTTCTTCAAAATATTCTTTCCACATTTTCTTCAGTTCTTCCCTATTTTCTATCTCTTGTCCCCTTTTGTTCACCATTCTAACATAATCCGTAGGATCCTTCTGCCTCTTATTTTTTTACCATCCCATACAGGACCTTTTTTGTACCTTCACTATCCTCCTCCATCATCTTTGTCCACTCTTCCATCCACTTTCTTCTCTCCTCAGCCACTATTCTCTTCGCCCTTCTTTCTTTCCTGGTACTCTTCCCTTGTCTCTACCGTCCTATTTTGATACCACCTCCTAAAGGCTCTATTCTTTTCCCTTACTATATCTTTTGTCTTCTCACCATGGTGTTTCCTTCCACCTCTTCTTACTACTTGTCCTCCCACATACTGCTTCTGCTGCACCTACTAGTGTCTTCTTAAATCTAGCCCATTCCTCTTCCACCCCTCTTTCTTCATCTGTTGGAATTCCTTCCTTTACCATTTTGAGGTACTCGACCCTTCTATCCCCTTCTTTCAGTTTCCATATCCTTATAAGTCTTTCCTGGTTCTCAGTCCCTTTCTTCTCCTTACTCCCTCTCAGGTTAATTACCAGCAATCGATGGTCGCTATCCAGGTTCTCCGATGGTATAACCTTGATGTCCGTGATGTTCTTATTTAGTTCTTTCTCATACAGTATATAGTCGACCACCGACTTCCTGGTCAAGTCATCACTGTACCATGTGATTGTGTGGCTCTCTCTTTTCTTAAACCAGGAGTTCCCAACTAGCAGGCTGTTCCTCTGGCAGAAGTCCAACAGTCTCTTTCCTTCCTCATTTCTTCCGCCCCAACCCTCTGGTCCTAGAACACTCTTATAACCTTGTCCGTAATCAGTTTGTTTTAATTCATGAACCACGGTAACTTTATAAGGGAACAACTGAAGCTTGTCTCTTACAGCTTTATGTGCTGTCGATGTAGAGATTCCTGTTTGTTGAACTAATTTTCGTGTTGATTTACTTGGACTACGCAGCATTATATCGGAGATTTCATCAAGTTTCTCGTCTGTTAAAAGCGTAGGCCTGCCTGTTCCCGGTACATCGTGAACTGAGCCAGTCACACGAAATTTACTTACGAAATCCCGAACGGTATCACGGTTTGGACTCTTTGAATTTGGAAACCTCTCTACAGTAGTAAACATTACCGCCTGTATACTGTTGCACTCTTCCACTGAACGCTCGCTTACTGCAATATACACTGACAGCTCACACGGTAGAGTCCCGCTTTGAAGGACACAGTTCAGTGCAGCCAACTAAACCGATGAGGCAACCACTCACAGCTGCACGTACCCACTGCGGAGAACATTCTCGGGCGCCCTGTATAATGGCTAAGAGAAATGGGAATTTCACAACCATATCTTATTATAAGCGGAAGAGGACTTGGCTGAATTAGGTTTTCCCAATCTCAAGGATCGAGAGGAAATTAGAAAAATTACTCATACACAGGGTTTTGAGGGAGAAGAGAGAAGAACTACCAGACATGTCTGGTCGCAGCAACAAAGACTCACTCAATCGTTGCGCATGATGAGTTAGTGGGCAAACATCAAGGCCAATTACGGTAGTGTTGATTCCGCGTGGTCCTAGGAGACCCATTCGCGCAGAAGAAGACGAAGCTTTTTAATCAGTCAACATGCGTGTGCCCAAATTAATTTGGTTGGGGAATTACAATTAATTTCCTTGTGCCTAAAAGAAATTACATGAATTATTTATACACTTAAAGAGTTATTTACATATCCAATGAACCTAAATTAAGCCTAAGTGAGCAATTCTGATCTGCCTTATCCATGGTGGCCACTACTGGAAAACTAGATTTTTATTAGGTCTGAAAACTCCTGGAAATTGACGAAATAGCCACTGTTAATTAATTATAAAAATCTTTCCATCTTAAATCATACTCCCGCTGCGGTTGTGGGTGAGCACTCTATCGTTAACGAAAGAAATTTCCTCAGGCTACCTGTTTCAGTGTGTGAGAACAAGTGATAGTATTTTTGTAAAACATATTGAGAATAGACAACTTCACCGCAATAAAATTGCAGGCGGAATTCTTTTCTCTTTTTTTTTCAAGCGGATATTTTGAGTCACAAAGGCTTTTTTTAAACAACAATTAAATCATTTGTGTGTAGGCTTGCATATCAATAACGCAATCACCACTAATTTTTGTCAACATCTGTAGAAGTTAACCAAACACAACTGCTTTATTTTGGTCTTGAAGTGGGCAACCGATAAAGCCGCCCCCCTCCCCCGCACTCGCGCTAATTATAAAATCTGGAAAAATGTGAATTACTCCTGGAAAATTCCTGGAAAATCGTTGACCGATTTGAGTGGCCACCATGCTTATCCGATACAGAAGTTGGCTAACACTTTCTTATCCTGTGCAATCCTGACGAGTTCCGTGAAAGACAATCCAAACCACGTTCGTATATCTATCAAGTTATTCGTCTCCTTCCCGGTCCATTCAATTTTACCCTGAAGTATAAATTGGAGCAGACAGTATTTTTGGATTCCTCATCATGTGTCCCAAGTATTCCAATTTCCTCTCCTATATTGTAAGCGGCTTCGTTGGCGTAGTCGGTAGCATGCTGAACTGCTATGCCCAAGATAGCGGGTTCAAACCCGGCCGAAGTCGTCGGATTTTTTTAAGAGCGTTAAAAATCCTTCAGTAGTATGCCTTCCTTTGGAGTGGAAGTAAAGCCGGCGGTCCCATGTCATAGATTTATGGCATGTTAAGGATCCTTTCACAGACTAAACTTGTGTAAAGCAAAATTTGTTAGATTAGATTTCGTCAGAACGCTCTATCAAAGTTCCAACGTTGACCACTAGGTATCATTGATATCTGGTGGCGAAAGTTGGAACTACTTGAAATTGAACGGAACTTGTAGCTCACCCTTTAGGGTATCAGCTGGAAGCAGCTACAGACTCAGGCGAGCCGAACATGTCCTTGGACACTCCTGGCACTAAAAGCCATACGATAAATAAATAATCCTATATTGTGTTTAACAGCTCAGGTTGGCTGCTCACACGCTGAAGAACCTCGGCAGTACTCACATGTTGTGTCCACGAGATTTTAAGAATCCGCCGGTATATCCACATTTCAAAAGCTCGAATCTTCTTTTCTGTAACTACCGACAAGGTCCAAGCTTCAACACCATAAAGAAGGGTGGAGACAACATAACACTTCACAATTCTTTTCTTAAGCGTCATACTGAGATGTCGACAACATAGTAGTTGTTTCGTTGTCATAAATATGGATCTAGCCTTCTCTATATGGCATCTTATTTCAACCGAAGGATCCCAATTCTCAGTAATAATAATAATAATAAATATAATATAATTAGCCTATAGACATCCTGTAAGGGCAAAGGCCTCCTGTTTGTACAGGGACGTGCTCGTGATTAGGCTCCGAAGGTGAGCATCCTTGGGTGCTTTTGTCTTGTTGCACTCACACTGTCATTGTCTTTCTGTCCTGTTTGGATCCAGCTGTCTCCATGCTTCCCTGTCTCTTGCCACTCTCGACCATTGGTTTCCCGCTTTAGCTCTAAAGTAGTCTGCCCATCTGGTTTTTTGGCGTCCCACGTTTCTTCATCCTTCTCTCGGGCCCCACATTGTGGTGCGATGCGTCCATTTCTGGTGATCCATGCGTGATACGTGTCCTCCCCATTTCCATTTTAGGCTTTCTGCCCTTTCTACCACGTCTTATGTGTTTGTCCTTCTTCTTAGTTCCTTGTTCCTTAATATTCTGTCCTAAATAAACCAAACTCTTGACTCACTGAATTTGATGTCCATCAACCAAAAGGACTTGTGATAAACTAATTCATGTAATTTATTTCAGGCACTAGAAAATTAATTGTAATTCCTCGCCCAATCTAATTTGGGTACATGTGCTGACAGACTGAAAATCTTCTAGTAAATAGATTACTTACTAAAAATGTGGAGGTAAATACTTCATTAAGGTTGCAAATAGGGAAATTGGATGTTAACTCTCTCAGTGCCATGCACCGATCAGATCGGCTCTCGCTGCTCGCGCCAAAAGTGCCAAAGCCGATTCACCGGCGTGCTCTTCATCTGATATTTGTAGATTTCTGTAGGCGTATGCCCATGATTATTTCATACTGTTGGAAAGGTGAGGTTTCAAGCATGCCTGTGCGGTGTTTACTCTTTTCCTTCGAAGTCTGTTACGCGATAGTTTTGAGTTTTTATTCACGTCCTCCCTTTGCGCTCCCCGAATCACACGCGTTCCGCCAAAATTGCGGTGCTGTTGTTTTCTTCTTGTTGAAGTTTTCTGCCTACAGATGTATCTAAGAACTTTCTACAACTGGAAACTCAGTGGTTCTTCGAATATGACTCTTAGGTGTCCTTAATTTAGGCTCAAACTGATTTTTTACAAAACAAATTGGAAAACTGTACAATTATCAGAATAACCTCAATTAAAAAGGTTTAGATGCCGTATTTACTTTAATGAACATAATGTATGAAAGAATGAGGTATTGGTTAAAAAGCAATGGAAAAATTATGATTCTCTCATTGGTAATGTGGTATTTATGATTTTTTTTCGAATAGTCTGCATGATCATTGAAAATGTCTTGGCACTAAGAGGGTTAATTCTAATTATTTCACCATATCTGTATACATGGTGGCGACAGAACCTGGAAATCAGGAAAATATCAGGGAAATTTGTCTCCTTGGAAATATCAGGGAATTTCGCAAAGTATAGAAAAATTCAGGGAAATTTGAAGAAACTAAAAATAAAAATTTTAAAAAACTAAAATACAACAAATTTTGCGTCGAGCGAGTGAGAATTATTTTGCAGCCGTAACCTGACGCGGCGAGAAACATACCGCGATTCCCCTCGCTGACTAAATGATCTCTAAATGAATCGTTAGGCAAGAGGGGAGGTATCATATAAGCAAGATTATATACTAACAAATACATTATCCGCTAAATTATTATCAGGGAATTTTGTGGCAACATCAGGTGATGTCTGTCGTCACCATGGTATATGTACACCATCATCCTTGGAAAATGAGGTTTGAAGGAAACTGCAGTACACGTCGTCCTCACTTGTGCTTCTTGAGCTGAAGTGAGCATATTGCCAACATCATGCTCCCAAGAATATGAAAGTATTGCAGGCTAATCTACACCTGACTAGTGGATGTAACCATCATCACTCAAATGAATACCGGTAAATGAAATGTATATTTGAAAACATGCAACAAATAAATTATAACATTATTATTAAAGATACGAGAAAATAGCATTTTGAAATTGATTTTGTAGCACTTTCATTTTGAAAAATGAGCATTTTTGGAGCATTTTGAAATTTTAAAATTAGCATTTTGTAGCATTTAAAAGTTCGTCACCAGGTACAATAAACAGGTTCAAAATAATATGCACGGAAACTAATTCAAACATGTGCAGGATTGGAAATATGGGCGTTTCTGATAAACGGCATAAGCATTTAATATAAGTCTCCTGTTGTGTGTGTGGTTTTTATTTTTACTAAGGGAGTGTTTGAAGTATTAAAATCCTAATATCAGTATTACAGAAATGTAGAAACTTGACATACATTTTTAGCCTACTTTTCACATTTTGCAAAAATGAGGAAAAAGTAGACTTATGAGATCAATCCGGGAAAATGTGTGTCTGTCTGGCTGTGTGTGTGTCCCCCCTATCAACTCCTAAACGGCTGCAGCAATCAAAACCAAATTTAGTATGAGTAAAGATGTGCACAGGAATAGCTCACGTCCATATTTGAAAATGATGTCAGTGCTACCAACTGCTGAAAAAACGCACTAGAAATTTGAGCTCCATGTTGGATATCTTGCATGGGAGCTATTCCAAAATTGGCACACATGTAGATAATACTATTTCAGTTTAATTTCCAGGAGGCCAACCATGACAGTGTTGCCAAAATAATTTTAAGCCTTCTGATATGTCCAATGTTTAAATGCATATAACTTCCACACTGTCCATTGGATTTCAACCAAATTTTGTATGTAATATCTGTACATAAACAGATGTGAATGAGCGTATTCTTAAGACCCACCAGGGCTGCCAACTGTTAATAATTGCTCTCTCTATTTTTTTTATCCAAATACCAATATATCAGAAAGTATGCAAGCCAACAGCTTTAAACTATGCACACGTATATTCTGAGATTTTAGATTAATTTGGAGTAACTTATATATGTCAGTTCTACCAACATGATTATAAGCCTGCTGATAGTACCAATTTTTAAATATATGTAACTTCTATACTATCAGTTGGATTTCAACCAAATTTCGTATGTGCTATGTGTACCATAACAGATATGACTGTAAGTATTGTTAAGAGCAATCAGGGCTGCCAACTGTTAATAAATGCTGTCTATATTCTTTTTACGCTATTATCAATATATCAGAAAGTATGCAAGCCAACAGCTCTATACTTTGCACACGTATAGCACCTGACATTCTAGATTAATTTGGAGTAATTAATACAAGGCAGTGCTGCCAACATGATTCTATGCCTGCTGATATGTCCAATTTTAAAATACATGTAACTTCTATACTAACAAATGGATTTCATCCGAAATTGGCACAACAAGATATCATAATAATTCAGATTATTTCTGACCAGCACACGCGTGGTATTGTTGGCAACATGCTTTTACGCGTGCTGATAGATCCAGTGTCTAACTGCATGTAACGTCCATTGGACTTCAACCAAATTTTGTATTCTGTACCTTAAGAGGTGGAACTAAGAATATATTCAGTCACCAGGGCTGCCAACTGTAGTGCTCCATTAGGCTACATTATACCAGGTATATTTTGAACTAATTAGATATTTCGATATTACCAACTTAACTTCGTCATTATTCTAGATAGGTTCATATACTGTAGAATAATCATTGGCATGAAAAGTAGGCTGTATAGTTCTTCACGGAACTTCTTGTTCAGAAATGTGAGATCTCTGAAAATAAAGGCATCAGCCTGGCTAATTGGCAAGATTGAGTTCAAGTGCTGTCGGTTGGTTGTATGACGTGAGACGAGGGTACCTAAGCTATGCTCAAAAGATCCAAAGGTCATGTTCTAATTATGCAATCAACAATATCAGGTGTTGTGCAGCAACTCAAATATTGAGGGCCGGCAGAGAGATTTGTATTAGTTCACTGGTACCAAGGTGCCAATTGTTAGAATAAAGCGAGCTGTGGTCAGGCAACAATGCTTGTCCTACGAAGTTTACTGTGTGGCATGTGGAATGACGACAATACCAGGCTGTCCTGGACTCGATGGACGAATTGGTTCAAATTCTGAGGATGTCTATGAAATCCTTTTGTGTGGTTTTCCTACTAACTCCTTGCCAAGTTCCATTCATTTCTTTTAATAACGTATCTTATGAGGTAGGATTCAAAAAGTGCCATTTGAACCACCGGCAAATAGAAATTCAATGCCCCTCATTGAAAAGGAAGTAATAATGTGAATCATACATTTACTTAACTTTGTGTAAATATCACACAATGGATAATTAACTAAATAAAAAAATGTATGTTTAGGCTACTCCCTCATTATTTCCTGACCACACTGCGACTCTTGACTGACAATCTGTAAAACAGTATCCGAATTCACGGAGAAATAGCCGGACGACATGTAACATAACCTATAACTCACACATGGTAGAGAATACTTTCATCATATTATACAGCATTTCCCAAAGCAAAGAGAACGCCAAACAAAAATTGTCTATTCATATCACGATACGTACTTGCGAGTTTTCATTTTAATTTCAAATACAAGAAATGAGGGCCGGCGCGATATAAACCTATATAAGCATAACCTTATTGCTTTAATTTTTAAAAAGAATCGGCACAAACGATTGGAATATTCCTTTTATTAGCACAACCAACTGAAACTACGAAATAATTTCTCCAAAATCATCGTTTTACTGGCGATAAACAGTGGATATTATGCGGCAATAATAACAGCACAATTTTCGAATTAATTTTTACCGTAATCGATTGTTTTCACGACAATAATCGATGTTCGTACGTATCGATTATTACTCGTAAATATCGATTATATAGCCGATATTTTCATTACTGGGAACTCGCAAATTTCAAAGTTGTGGCGCGAAAATGTCATCATCATCATCATCATCTTGTACAGTTTCCAGCCCCAGGCTGGGTCTGTTTGGAACATAAGCCTCGCCACTTATCTCTTTCTTCCCACCATCTCTCCGCTGTCACTCTGGTCCAGTTCTCGCCTCTCTTCTTGACACATTCCTCCACTCCTTTCAGCCATCGATCTCTTGGTCTTCCCCTTGGCCGTTTCTTCTGCATCTGCATCTCATGTATCCTCTTGGGAATCTTCTTCTCATCCATTCTCTTTAAGTGTCCATACCACCTCAGTCTTGATGTCTCAATCCTACCTTGCAATGGCTCCTCTTTCACCATTTCCCTGACCTTTTCATTCCTCACCCTGTCTCTTCTTGTTACTCCGATCCTACTTCGCAGGAACTTCATTTCACCTGCCTGTATTCTGCTTATGTCTCTTTTCTTCATTGTCCACGTTTCTGAAGCATAGGTCAGTATCGGGATATAGTAGCTTCTGTATAACACTTCCTTGCTTTTTTGTGGGACATCTTTATTCCACACTAAGCTCCTAATGCTTCTCAGAAATGCTTCTGCCTGTCTGCCACGTTCCGTAATCTCTTTGTCATTTCTCCCATTTTCCTCCACTATACTTCCCAAGTACTTGAGACTTTCCACCTTCTTCAGCTGTCCACCTCCAAGTGTTATCCCACTCATTGGTCTGTCCTTTTTCCTGGTCGTTGACAGGATCTCACATTTGCTGATGTTGAACTTCCATCCGTACTCTCCCACTGTTTCTTCCCAAGCCTTCAGTTGCTCCTGGATTTCCTCCTCCTTGTTTCCCCAGACCATGAGATCATCTGCAAACACCATTGCCTTCATCTTATCTTCTCCTATCTTTCCTGCTATCCGTGTCATTACCTCGTCCATAACCACAATAAAGAGAAGGGGTGACAGCGCACTACCCTGTTTCAGGCCACTCATTTGTCTGAACCAGTCTGTTCTTTCCCCTCCAACTTTCACACAACTCACACTTCCACAATACATCTCCTTCACTCTGCCTACAGTCTCTTTTTCCACTCCCATGTTTTCCATTGCTTTCCAAACCTTCTCCCTACACACACTATCATAGGCCTTTTCGATGTCCAGGAAGGCCATCAACAGATCCTCTCCAAATTCGTAGTGGTGTTCCTGAAGCTGTCTCACTGAAAATATGAGATCCACTGTTGATCTCCCAGGTCTGAATCCATACTGTTCCTCTCTCAATTTTCTCTCCACTTTGGCTCGAATTCTACTTTCTAATATCTTTTCATATATCTTGGCACAGTGAGGTATGAGTGTGACTCCCCTGTAATTTCTACACTCGTATCTGCTTCCTTTCTTAAATATTGGGACAATTAATCCTTTCTTCCAATCTTCCGGGGTCTTTTTCTCCTTCCATATCACCCTCATCACACGGTACAGCCACTGTTTCCCAACCTCCCCTGCTGCCTTCACCATTTCAACACTCACTTCATCCACACCTGGTGCCCTTCCTCCTTTCATCTTGTCTATAGCCATTTCCAGTTCTCTCCAAGTCAGGTCCTTTTCCATTCCTGTGTTGTCTTCTCCATCTTCCAATACATTGTCTTCCTCCCTATGACCATTTGGATTAAGCAAATCCTCAAAGTACTCTTTCCACACTGTCTTGAGTGTCTCTTTGTTGTGTACCTCAGTTCCGTTTTTGTCCATCATTACCACATCCTCTCGCGGACCTCTTCTCTTACTTTTGACCATCCCATAAAGTACTTTCTTATTTCCTCTGCTGTCTTCCTCCATCATCTCCGTCCACTTTACCATCCACTTCCTCTCCTCTGCGACAATCTTGTTTGCTTCTTTCTTCTTTATCTTATAATCTTCCCTTGCCAGATCAGTTCTTTCCTGGAACCACACTCTGAAAGCCTTGTTCTTCCTTCCCACAGCTTCTTTTACTCTCTCATTCCACCATGGTGTCTCTTTACACCGCTTTCTGTTGCTTGTTCTTCCACATACTGCCACTGCAGCTTCCACCATTGTGTTTTTGAATTGCTTCCATTCCTCTTCCCCTGTTTTAGGATTGTCTGTTGGCATCTTTTCCCTTATTATCGTCTGGAATTCTTCCTTGACTTCATTTTCCTTGAGTTTCCATACTTTGATTCTCCTTTCCTGGTACTCTGTCCTCTTGCTATCCTTAACAACTCCCAGGTTCATTACAAGTATTCTGTGGTCGCTATCTAAGGCCTCTGATGGTATTACCTTTATATCTCTGACACTTCTCTTCATTTCCCAGTCGTACTGCATGTAATCTACCAAAGATTTCTTTGTTAAATCACTGCTGTACCACGTTACCTTGTGGCTTTCTTTCTTCCGGAACCAGGAGTTGCCTACCACTAAACCGTTTCTCTTGCAAAAATCCAGCAACTTTCTCCCTTCTTCATTCCTGCTACCCCATCCTTCTGCTCCCAATACATTTTCATATCCTTGCCTTTCACTTCCTACATGTGCATTCAAATCTCCCATGACAATGATGCTCTGACCATTCATCTGCTGTTGTAGCTCCTCCTCAAAATGAATAAATGTAATAAAACATAATATTCAACATTAATCGGTAAATTCGGCACTTTTCGCATTTATCGCATTTATGGGAATAATTCGCAAGAACCCTTAGTTATCGCACTTTGTCGCACATTCAGTTTCACAAATTTTGGGTATACATAGTCATATTAGTTACCAGGTAGTTGAAAAAAGGAGAAAAAAGTAAAATTCGCATTTATCGCAATTGCGATTTTCCCGTATCTCTAATTATTATATTTCGCTCAATTTTTAAATTATATTGAACAGATTTTTATTACTCCTTATAAGAATACTTATTCATATCCAATGACTTTTCTTATAGACAATTTAATCTAACTGAATACCACTTGGAGAAGTCAGCAGTTTCCACTTAACAGAAAAGAACAGCGGACTATAAACTGGAAGTCCGAATGAACATCACAGTGCTTCCCTACCAGAGTCGCACAAAATATCTTGGAGTGACTCTGGATAGGGCTCTATCCTTCAAGAAACATTTGGAAATTTCATCTTAAAAAGTAAGCGCATGAAATAACGTCATCCAAAATCTTTGCAGCACTAGTTGGGGAGCATCAGCAGATACACTTCGAACTTCTGCACTCAGTTTAGTGTATTCTACAGCTGAATACTGTGTGTGGGATTGACTTCCTCCATTTTTGGTCCTTATTGACTTTCTTGATTTATTATAAATATATTAGTCCGTCGATCAATACTTTAAATCACATACATTTAACAGTGGTACATGTTTTAGGCCACTACATTCAACCCATCATCAGCCACAACATAATGAATTTAGAGAACAATGTCACACACATCAAAGACACTATGAAAACCTTAAAAAAATTGGTTAAAAACAGGTCAAAACACAGAATAAAAAGCATGCACACGTCGTTAAAGCACCATTAAAGGGCTCTCCAGCCCATGAGTTCATGGAGGTTGCGTAAATAAAGTTCACGTGGAATATTCATGACACTATGTGATGACAGCCAGTCACTGTCCGTTTGTGCTGATGAAAATATGGCTTGAAAAGAGTTTGTATTCTTCTTGACGTGGTAGGACGTCTGGTGCGTCAAGTTATTGATATTATTCGGTCGAAACGGATGAAAAGTGGACATGAGCAGGATCCCAGGAACTGTGGCCAAGCAAAAAGGTTGAAGGTCCATACATACATAAAACGAGTAGGAGCCGTAATCTTAAAGAGAAACAGAAAGAAAGGCCCAAAAATTAAGTTTTCTCGTTCGGGCCGCTTTTTATCGGTTCTTGGGTTTTCACTTTAATTTTTTTTTAATACAAATTCTTTTCAATCCATATTTACATCAGCATAAACGGAGTGACTGGCTGTCATCACATAGTGTTATGAAGCGGCTTCAGTGGCGTAGTCGGTAGCATGCTGAGCTTCTATGCCCAAGATAGCGGGTTCAAACCCGGCCGAAGACGTCGGATTTTTTAAGAGCGTTAAAAATCCCTCAGTATACCTTCCTTCGGAGGGGAAGTAAAGCCGGCGGTCCCATGTCGTAGATTTATGGTATGGTTGGAATCTTCCACTAATTGCACCTGTGTGAAGCTAAATTGGATAGGTTAAGAATGTAAACAATGCTGTTAGGTTTCTACGTTCGTTGCCAAGAGCCGACTGCGGTGGTGTCTAGTAGCTAAGTTCTGAACTTGGCCTAGTAATCGTTGACGGTGGCGCTTGGCGGCAAAAGTAGGAACTATTTTAAAAATTCTAAGTTGCAGTACTTAAATTTAAAAAAACAGATAACTCACACGAATACAGTCATCACAATTAACACCGGTTATCAGACAGATTCTACACACACCCAAAGTACATGGGGCTACATGACCGCGTTGTCGCAGCTCCTAAACATAAGAACCAGAAACAGAAAGAAAGGCCCAAAAATTAAGTTTTCACGTTCGGGTTTTTGGATTTTCACTTTAATTTTTTGGCACCAGACGTCCTACCACGTCAAGAAGAATACAAATACTTTTCAAGCCATATTTACATCAGCATAAATGGACAGTCACTGGCTGTCATCACAGTGTCATGAATATTCAACGTTAACTTTACTCATGCAACCTCCATGAACTCATGGGCCGGAGAGGCTTTTAATGGTGTTTTAACGACGTGTGCATGCATTTTATTCTGTGTTTTGACCTGTTTTTAACCAAGCTTTTATACATGTTTTTTAAGGTTTTCATAGAGTCTTTGATGTGTGTGGGATTGTTCTCTAAATTCATTATGTTGTGGCAATGAAGGGTTGTACGTAGTGGCCCGAAACATGTACCACTGTTAAATATATGTGATTTTAAGTATTGATCGACGGACTAATATATCTCTTACTTAAAGTCCCCGATTTGTGTTTGTTACGGGTAAACTCGAGAACCACTGGATGGATTTTGATGCGGTTTCCACCATTCTGTAAAGGATATGTCGAGGATTATTTCTGTAGAAAATAATTTATTTATGATCAAAGGAAGCCAGGCAGTAACGATTTAAGTGGAAAAGTCGAAAAAAACTGGCGTCCGAGCGCTTTGTTATCTTACGCTGGGCAAACCATTAAAAATATCTCAATACTATGAGTGTAAGAATTGTTCAGCATGAAAAGTTCTATAAAAAAGTCCGCGAGAGCATATCACCATCTTCAATACATCGCCCACTATGAGTGTTTTTACGTTTTAATTTCTTCCAACCATGTCCATTCAAATACTGAGGCAACAGTTTACGAGCTATCTAAGGGCGAATCTATCATCCCTGTTACAGCCAGCAACAAACCGTTGAGTTGTGTTGAGTTAAGACTTCTGAGAAGGTGGTTGTGTTTGGAGTTTCCCTGGAAGTGCAACTCGGGTTTTCTTCATTTCGCCTGTGAACTTTTCGTTCCGCAAAATTCACAGTTAAGCTAAGATTGGACGGAAGGGGGATTTGTGTTTCATGCACGTCGCCATTCTTAAATTTGTTGCACATGCATCTCCATGATAATATAACTAATAGTCCAGTGAGTGATTTTAACCCATCATGCCGAGACGTAAAACGGATATTGGTCGTTGTTCATCGACACTGGAGAAAAAAAAGTGCTTATCACGTAATGCATTCTCCCGGGCAAAGCCGGGTCGGGTTGCTAGTTTAAAATAAATGAATATTGTGTGCCGGTATGGATGAACAGCCCCGATGTAAAGAAGGTAGACAGCTCAACATAGCCATGAGAAAACCATCTCCGGTTGTATTAGAACTACACAAGAAACTCATTTATCCGGATTAAGTGGACCGGAGCTGATCCGGTTTATCGAAAATCTGGATAATCCGGAAAAAAACGACTAAAAAACAAATACATGTTATATAATCTATTAACATAACACAAGTTGAATACCTTTTGTCAATTGTACAAAAAAATATAAGAACACTTTTCTTACATTTACGACTTTGTTTTATGCACTAAATTAATGTGCGAGTTTATTCTGTTTTACATTTGTATAGCGTTTGCACGCAGCACGATCAGGAAGACGTTTTACTAACTTCAGTTCTCAGTTCCAGGCGAATGCCGGGACGGTACCTTTGATAGACCGTGACCGAATTACTTCCAATTCCTGTCCTTAACTATCCTTGATGGAAAAGTCATTCCAGAAGAGTCGACCCCGTAATACTGTACAGTAAAAATATTGTTTTATTATTTTCGATCCGGATAAACGAGGTTCTTGAGTACTCCACTCTACTGGCTTACAACACTTAGCCCCTCCGGTGTTCAGAAGACAAGATGCACTGACGAAGGAATATTCTAAAATAATGAACAACCCTGCACTTCCAATCAATGATGACATTCCCGCTTTGGCAATCAACCAGCTCCGGCATGCTTGGCTTCTATGCCCAAGGTCGCAGGTTTCAACCCGGCCGAAGTCGTCGGATTTTTTAAGAGCGTTAAAAATTCCTCAGTATACCTTCCTTCGGAGGGGAAGTAAAGCCGGCGGTCCCATGTCATAGATTTATGGCATGATAAAGAACCCTCCACTAATTACACCTTTGTGAAGCTAAATTAGAGGTTATCTTTGACAGGGTGTCTACCAAAACAAACTAACAGATTTCCCTGACAGTCCAGGATAAATCAGAAAATTCCCTGTGTAACAGTAGCAGCCATGATAAATATATAAAACAGAGTTTGTACTTAAAGAGAATTTCAAAACATGCTTGAACAATCAAGGGTAGCATGGCAAAGATGGAAAAGAAAAAACAGAAAAATATATATTTTGCCAATTTTTAAAAGTAGCTCGTCAATAGTAATGCTCTCAAAAATAATACAGTTTCAGATTTATATACAAATGCACAGTGTGCTCAATCTAGTAAGAAATGAGAGCTTACTGATTTAATGTCAGTAAGAAAAATCAACACCGGACTATACTTGAATGAGTAATTTCCAATTATTCAAGGTACAACTAAAATTCCCTAAGTGTCGTTAAAATACCCTGATAATTCCCTGAATTTTCCTGGTTTTAAAAATTCCCTGAGAATTCCCTGTTTTCCATAGTAGTAGACACCCTGCTTTGACAAACACTCTTAGGTTCCAACATTCGTCGCCAGGAGCCGACTACGGTGGCATCTAGTAACAAAGTGCAGAACTAGTTAATCGTTGATGGTGGCGTTTGGTAGCAAAAGTTTGAACTACAGTACTTGAAAATCGAATGTATATAGTCCTTACTTGAATTAAAAACAGATAACACACACTAATACAGCCATCACAATTAACACTGGTTATCAGACAGATTCTACACACAACCAAAGTACACGGGGCTAAATGACCATGTTCTCGCAGTCCCTCAACTGAGCAACCAACTAAACCGGCTCCAGTCCAGGAATGCACCCCTGCGACTGGCTCATCAGATTGGTGATAATAGAAATGCCCCACCTGAAGTACGTGACCTCATTGATCCCATCCCATAAAGAAAGTGCGACATATATGGAAGACTATTAACCGCATACGTACAGGACATGGAGTTTGTGCGTACAACCTGCACAAATGGGGGAAGTGGCCAACCCCCTACTGTGATTGTGGTGCATCGAATCAGACCATCAGGCATATTGCCGAAGATTGCAAACTAAGAGCGTTCCTAGGTGACCCTAACGACTGTTTCAGTGCTATAGCATCGAGCTACTGGATAAATAGACTGTACATAAGGTTGTAAAAAGGTTGATATCTGTGCTTGTATGTACTTTTTATTATGTTTCATGTTTAATGCCATACGCAAAATCAGTGGGTCCCAACCTTTGTCAGCTGACGCCCCCCTTTTCAGATACGGGAGTTCATCGTGCCCCCCTCCTCCCTCCAATCATCGCTTCTATAACCTCTTCCATTGATGCGGAGGATATAGACCTAACCCAATAACACTACATAATGGAATAGGCCTATCTATTACATACTAACTTCATTTTAGCACAATAAAAAGAACTTTTACAACAAATATCTAAATTACCGTAGTCAACAAATGTCGGAGGGTTGACACTGTTTTCTCTTGGTAAGATTCGGTATGTTTGGTTTCATATTTGGCAGAGCACAGTGGAGATCACTTGCAACATCAAGCCGACAGCGCTGCTTTGTTTCTATGGCACTCAGCGTTGAAAATCCTGACTCGAATAAATATGTCTTTGAAAATGGGACAATGACACTCAATGCAAATTTGCCTATTACAGGATACACTGCAAGAGAGTTTACTCAAAAGTCACCCAGTCCGAATATTTTAGAATCATCTTTTAGCTTTGATTCACACTTCAAATCTATGGCTTCCTCTTGAAGCTGTGCGGGCAGTGCTTCAACGTCAATGGCAAATGGATTTCTTGTCAACATCCAGGACCATTATTCCGACGAGATATCAGGAAAGTAGAAGTTGAATTCTTGTGCCAGGGACTCCAAATGTGACTGAATTTGCACCTAAGTTTATTACGATTACATTAATTTTCCGGCAAAATTTCATTAAGACAGTGAAAGGATGAGAAGTTGTTCAACTGAAGCCGGCGTGTCCATAACTGTATTGTTTCCAGGAATGCATAATATTGGAGTTTTTGCCTTGGAGCGTCAAGTTCAAAGCTTCAAAGAAGTCACAAAGATATGCCAACGAGACGATAAAATTGGCACGATTTTGCTCCTTACAACACAGCAAATTCCTTATTTCACCTCCAACCTCACAGCTATACTGACGTTTGTGCCGACAGTTGGCAATTACCAGTGCTTTTGAACGATTGATTTGGTGCGACAATCACTTGGGAGATTCAAAAAATGTTTATTTTACAAAATTGTAATATTCCTGTTAAAAAAAACTTAATTCGGAAATCACTTCACGCCCCTTGATAAAGCCCCTCGCCTCCCTAGGGGGCGTGCCCCCCAGGTTGGGAACCCCTGAGCTAAATAAATAAATTACCATTTGGTATATTTAATACATTTATTACACCTGAGTCAATAGCTTGCCACGGTGAGTGAGTGGTTATCGTGTTGGACTACCAATCCCAAGATTGCAGGTTCGATCCCGGCCGTACTAAGTGATTTTTGAAAGGCGGCAAAAGTTTACGACACGCATGTCAAAGAACCCATTTGAATTCAGTAGGCCGTGTTCATAATGGCAAAATTAATCTCTGGAGTTTCCGCCAACACAAAGTTCCTCATTTCTCTACTAGAAAGCGTTTTAGTGTCAAGGAGCTTAGATATCTAACCACCTTGACTTTCATAGTGCTTCAAGGAACAACGAAATTCAACATGCAAGCTACCCTCTGGAGCTTAGATATCTAACCACCTTGACTTTCATAGTGCTTCAAGGAACAACGAAATTCGACATGCAAGCTACCCTCTGGGTGTCAAATAACAAAGCTTGCACCCGGCACCCAATATTATTACCCGAGTCAATAATGAAATTAATTAATAAAATGTATTGATATGAAATTCACGAGTAGTCCGTTTGCAAAGGCCACTAAGTGCATCATAAACGAAACCAAGGAAATGCCAAAAATCTTGCTAGGACCAAACTATTTAAGCTGGTTGGTTGGTTCCTTAGTTTAGGGGCTGCGACAACGCGGTCATGTAACCCCGTGTACTTTGGGTGTGTGTAGAATCTGTCTGATTGTGATGGCTGTATTAGTGTGTGTTATCTATTTTCAATTCAAGTAAGGACTGCAGACATTGAATTCTTCCAAGTAGTTCCTACTTTTGCTGCCAAACGCAACCAACAACGACTACTAGTTCAGAACTTGGTTACCAGATGCCATCGCAGTCGACTCCAGGCCACGAACGTCGGAAACTAAGAGCGTTTGTCAAATGTTTAACGTAACCTACTATTTAGCTTCACACAGGTGTAATTAGTAGAAGGTTCTTTAAAATGCCATAAATCTATGACATGGGACCGCCAGCTTTACTTCCCCTCCGAAGGAAGGCATACTGAGGGATTTTCAACGCTCTTAAAAATCAGACTTCAACCGGGTTTGAACCCGGCATGCTACCAACTACGCCACCGGAGCCGCCAAACTCTCTAAGCTAATGCCATACAATTTGCCTCTAAAGTTCAATAAAAAATCATTTATTATTCAGTTAAAATCTGTGAAATCTGTATCTCGGAGTTAGAGGACACAGTGATATGACGTCAATGTGTGTGCCTGAGTAACAGTTGAAGAGACTTAATGTGCCTGAGAAACATGGCTGCCATCGTTCAATGAGCGAGAAATAAAAACATTTATTTAGGCAGTATAACGAATATTTTCGGTGCACCAGTGATAATTTCAGTAATTTCAATTGCTAATGATTCCCAGAAGCCAGCCCCAAGGTGTTGGGGTAGTGCGCCTGCCTTTTGCCCGGAAGCCCCGGGTTCGATTCCTGGCTCCGTCAGGGATTTTAGAAACTGACATGAGGGCTGGAACGGGGTGCACTCAGCCTCGAGAGGACAATTGAGTAGCTGTCTGACGGTGAGGCAGCGCCCCTATCATGAAAACCAAGATTTACGGCCGAGGGGACCCGACGCGGTCATCACGCATAACCCTAATATCTGCAGGCCAAATGGCTTGGCAAGCCTACGCCCTTCATGGGCTGCAGTGCCAGGGGTTAAAAAAAACAGGACTCCCAGAAAGGTATAAAAATCATATATTATCAATAATAAGCCAGGTAGAAGTTTAAAGCCTGGATTTGATCTCCTACAATTAATGTATTATTTCCAATAATATAAGGTTTTAACCCATACAAGTCATAATTTAATGGTCACCTTGTTGACTGTGAAATCAAATGTTATTCACCCGGCAGTGGTCTGAGTGGTCTGTCTAGTCTGGTTGGTTCCTTAGCTTAGGGGCTGCGACAACGCGGTCATGTAGCCCCGTGTACTTTGGGTGTGTGTAGAATCTGTCTGATAACCGGTGTTAATTGTAATGACTGTATTATTGTGTGTTATCTGTTTTTAATTCAAGTAAGGACTGCAGACGATAATTTCAAGTAGTTCCTACTTTCGCCACCAAATGCTACCGTCCATGACACCTAGCTGTGAACTATGCTACTACTTGAAACCAACGCAACCAGTTTCGAATGTTGGAACTTAAGAGCATTAATCAAACCTAACCTACAAATTTTGGCTTCACACAAGTGTACTTAGTGGAAGGTTCTTTTTCATGCCATAAATCTATGACATGGGACCGCCGGCTGTACTTCCCCTCCAAAGGAAGGCATACCGAGGGATTTTTAACGCTCTTAAAAAATCTGACGACTTTGGCAGGGTTTGAACCCGCAATCTTGGGCGTAGAAGCTCAGCATGCTACCAACTACGCCACCGAAGCCGCAAATGGAGGATGTGACTCAAACTATTTTATTAGCTTAGTGGAAACCCCACTGTATCCCCTCAAAGGATAGACAATACGGTTATTGTTCCATTATTTCAGGATTCTGGCAAGTTATACGGAAATGAGATAGGAATATACAAACACAAATAAAGCAATGCGTCCCCGCGAGTAGAGCTCGGGATATGATTCATGTGCTAATATGATAACCTGCAACCAGAGATCATAAAATGACGTTAATGGGTTAAGACAGAAGATATGAAAATACCTGTTAAAAATGCTCGAGCTTGGATGGTATATGGTGAAGTGTAACAGTACAGTACGAGTGGTGGGGAGCCGTAGTGCTGGAGGAGACACCCCTCATGTAACTGCGCCAAGCTGACTCGTGAATATTTGGCATTGCGATGACAGCACGGCTGTCGCTGTTCACCAACCACTGAAACGAGGCTGGAAATCCGTCTGCCCAGAGCGGCAAGCTTACCCTTGAAACTTCACCACAAATCGTCCGAGCTCTACTGGAGTATTAGCTATAAGAAAACAATATATAAGGCTGGTATTACACTATCAAAGAAATTTGTCGGAGATCTTTGATAGAAGATGTGACAGTGTAATGGGGAAATTGTTATAAAAGGTGGTTTTATAAAATTTCTTCTATTAAATGAATGAGCATTGATAAAAGATTCAAACCAAAATGGCGGATCATAACAGCTGGAATATTACCACAGCAAATAAGCTCATATCAGAGTGTGAAATGCATGAAATGTTACATAATGTGTTACATAATGAATGGTATACAATGTAAAACACAAATAGCAGATAGAAACTATAGGTAAAAATAGCGCTGCACACAAAGGACGTGCATTTCAGGACATAAAGAGGAATTAAATAGGCTGTAATAAGCCGTGAATAGTAGTGCATTTTATGTTATAATATTTGTGTTATAATTTTTCAATTACGCTTATGGTATTACAAACTAGTGTAAATAAGCACTTTATCCTTGCCGGTCGACATAATGCATCTAACCAACCATGACATGGCAGTGTCTAGTTAGCGGAATGAGTAGAGCACTCGACTCTGGTTCGAGGGGACCTGGGATCGAATCCCACTTAAGAAGTGATTTTTTTACTTCGTATGTTTCAATTTTCTTTGCTCGGGCAGAGGTTTATTCGAACGTCGCCATCATTCATTTCATCATAATTATTAATAATTAAATATTAATGTAATTTTGCAAGTGCTCGTACTGCAGCTCGTTCACCAAGATTTTACTCGTAATACGCTTTCACTTTATCTATCAGTTTCTTTTATATACCGGTATTGCCACCACAGAATTTCAACTACCGTAATACAGTAAAGCGAAGAAGGAACTGTCTTTCATTCATTTTGGTGAACAATGATAAAATATTCGATGTAGTCCAATGGTGTGATTATTGCTTTGTATAACTTTTATAAAAGTTCAGTTTTATAACATATCTGATAAAATCGAAAGAAAATCTATAGAAGCAAGACTACAGAAAATGGAAACTGCTTTCCATTTGACAAAACAAGTTTATAACAAAAAATGCCTCTCTTGGAATTTTAAAATTCAACATTATAAAACAGTAGTCTTGCCTGCAGCCGAGACACTTGATCTACAACATAAAACACTGAGAAATCAATTGGAGATTAACCCTCTTAGTGCCAAGCCATTTCCTCAAATACTTGCCAAGAATGCCAAGCCATTTTCAACCATAAATACCACATTTCCAACGATAGAATCATTATTTTTGCTTTGCATTATAACCAATACCTCAGTCTTTCATACATTACGTTCATAACAGTAAATATGGCATTTAACCCTTTTCAATTGAGGTTATTCTCATAATTATTCAATTTTTTGGAAAAAATCAGTTTTGAGCCTAAATTAAGGACACCTAAGAGTCATATTCGAAAAAAAACTACGTTTCCAGCTGTAGAAAGTTCTTAGATTCATCTGTAGGCAGAAAACGTCAACTAGAAGAAAACAACTGCACCTCAATTTTGGCGGGAACGCGCGTGATTGGGGGAGCGCATACAAACTCAAACTTATCGCGTAACGGACTTCGAAGGAAAAAAGTAAACACTGCACAGGCAAGCTTGAAACCTCACCTTTCCAACGGTATGAAATAATCACGGACATATGCCTACAGAAATCTAAAAATATAAGATAAACAGCAAGCCGTTTTGGCACGAGCAGCGGCGTGGCACTGAGCGGGTTAAGGAACGCAAAATCATACGAAAAATGTTGAGACCAAGAATCAGAGATGGAATTCACCTTCCAAAACCTAATGCTTACGTCTATTTAAAAATTTAAAATCACAGAGACAATCCATATGAGAAGGATCTAATTCATGGGACATTTGAACAGAATGGACCCAACTAGGTTAACAAATAAAATCTATACGTTTTTGCAGAAAAAGGCAACAAGGTCCAATTGGTACAAACAGGCGGAAAAGGACTTGGCTGAATTAGGTTTTCCCAATCTCAAGGATCGAGAGGAAATTAGGAAAATTACTCTTACACAGGGTTTTGAGGGAGAAGAGAGAAGACCTACCAGACACGTCTGATCGCAGCAACAAAGACTCGCTCAATCGTTGCGCATGAAGAGTTATTGGGCAAACTTCAAGGCTAATAAGTGTTGATTCTGCGTGGCCAGGAGACCAATTCGCGCAGTAGAAGAAAAGATCTAATATCACAAATCATGAACTATAGGAGAATTTTGGATATTTGCGAGGTATAAAATTTCATTGATAGTGTAATGCCGGCATAAGATACGAAAGGAGAAATATAAAGAAAGTGGAGCAAGCAAAATTTAGGGCAAACTGCCTGCAAATAAGATCATACTGGCTGATAGGATAAGTGTATTATACACAAGAAATTTCAGGAATATTTTGGGTTAAAAAAAAAAATGGTTTTGCATCCCTTTTAACTACTGTGGCTTTTAGAGATGCAGCGATGCCAGAATTTTGCCCCAAAGGGGATCTTTAACGAGCCAGTAAATCTGCGAACTCTCAAATGCCAACTGACTGTGCCAGGATTCGATCCTGCAACCTTGGGAAAGTATTATCTTTATTATATAGACGAGATGTTCACTTGTAACATTCTATTGAAATTTGTTTTTTTTAAGTTGTATTGACTGGCTGTGCGGCTCAGCGGTAACGTTTTCGCCAGCTGTCCCAAGGTTACAGGATCGAATCCAGGCGCAGCCAGTTGGCATTTGAGGGTGAGCAAATGCGAGGGGGCCGCGTCAATAAATTTACTGGCACGTGAAGATCCCCTTCCGGGCAAAATTGCAGCACCCCGGCGTCTCAAAAAGCCCCAGTAGTTAAAAGTGACCAAAAACCAATAACATTATTACTATCTTGTTATATAATACGCTAAGGTGTACGTTTCAAGAAACTCAAGCTCCTAAACCACAGGGAGTTAGAAATTGTGGTTTGTACCAAAATCTTCCAAATCGTCTCAATAGTACAGGAAAGGTAAGTCAGTGGAAATATATTTATTTGTTTATAAAGTGCTTTTAAACAAATAAAACAACCCAGATAGCCCCTGGAAGAACTGTGTCGCGTACAACCCGCATAGCACTAGAGCCAGGCGGGTATTATGTACACGAGGCGCACAGAACCCAGATAGCCCCTGGAAGAACTGTGTCGCGTACTGCCCACATAGCACTAGAGCCGGGCAGGTAGTCTGTACACATGGGGTATACACAACCCATTATGCGAGAATTCTCGCATAGGTCCGCTAGTTATTATTATAAAGTTGTATTGCACAGCTGTTTCCCTCACTATCCCATATGCTTTCATTGTTCGTAACTGATTGGCTCCAGTAAGCTCGAGAATGGCAGACATAAAACCATGTTTCCCATTGACCTTCTCAGGAGACTTCCGCTTCTCATTCCCAGAGAGCGATTGTGAACTGATATAAGAGGAAACTTGCATTTTTCAACTTTCTTACCGTTCCCATTCCTGGGCGCTTGCGACCCAACTTTTACTTGTAACAATTGACACGTTTAGGCCTACTATGCCAGAATGGGTGAACAAGCTTCCTGGGCTTGTAGGCCATTGTCCAGGGGAGTTAGAAATTCTTATAGTTTTATTGGACACTGTCTGACATCCTTAGGGAATCTTCATCAGTGGGACTTGCCTATAAGGTCAGAAAACGTGTTCATCCACAATATAGTTTATTCAAAATTCAAACATGCTACCAATTATGTTACTTTAACAATATTTCAGTGTGTACCATATGTATTAAAAATCTGAAGTCTAACAGTAGGTTAGATATGACACACTAACAAAATATTGCATATCGTCCAATAATGTAACCTATTTAAAAACGGTAGAGAGGTTATCAGAAACAAGGAGCAACATATAAAATTATATCGGTTCTTGGCACTAAGTAATATTTACTATTTGACACATAATCTATATACAATTACTACTTTGGTCAGAAAAACAACATATCATTATAGGAAATTTAAAATCGTATGTATATTTCAGTTTCTGTACACAATTGGGCACTTGTGTAGTTTAGGTGGTACGGATATTTTTTCTCGTAATACGACTTCTTTTCATGAATTATTAGTAAATCGAGGGTGCTGATCACGAATATAATATTAGTTTTGCACCCAGATTAATAGTTCGGCTGTAATAGAGAACCGCACGACTGCGAACAATTGAAGCACACATATGCGTCACACAAACGTCACAGATGCGGGATAGCAACACAATCTCGCGCCACTCTCTCAACTCTCAAGAAGTGCAGACATTTGTTCAGATGTAAGAGACATGTATTATACGTCTTCTAAAGAACCCTCGTCCCCAAGGGCGTTAGGTGTGTCTTTCCTCACAATGTAAGGAACGTCTCAATACTATTTTTATGAACACAATACCGTAACTTTCCGGGTTACACGCCGCCAATTCGAATATATGACTTAGTGCATGACCGGGGAATCGAACCCTCGTCCCCAAGGGCGTTAGGTGTGTCTTTCCTCACAGACAATGTAAGGAACGTCTCAATACTATTTTTATGAACACAATACCGTAACTTTCCGGGTTACACGCCGCCAATTGGAATATATGACTTAGTGCATGACCGGGGAATCGAACCCTCGTCCCCAAGGGCGTTAGGTGTGTCTTTCCTCACAGACAATATAAGAAACGTCTCAATACTATTTTTATGAACACAATACCGTAAATTTCCAGGTTGCACGCCGCAAATTCGAATTTCTGACCTGGGGCTTAGTAACTTACGTAGTATAGGTGGTACGGATATTTTTTCTCGAAATGTGACTTCTTTACATGAATTATGGGTATATCGAGGGTGCTGATCGCGAATATACTATTAGTTTTGCACCCGTATTAATACTTCGGCTGTACTAGAACACCGCGCGACAAATTCGAATTTATGACTGTACCTGGGAGAGGAATTGAACACTCGTCCCCAAGGGCGTTAGGTGTGACTTTCCGCACAGCCAACTTAAGGAATGTCTCCATACTATTTTTATGAACACCATACCGTAACATTCTGGGTTACACTCCACAAATTCGAATTTATGACTTAGTACCTGGGAGGGAATCGAAACCTCGTCCCCAAGGGCGTTAGGTGTGACGCTTTTGCACAGCCAATGTAAGATACGTCTCCATAATATTTTATGAACACAATACCGTAGCTTTCCGGGTTACACGCCGCCAATTCGAATTTATGAATTAGTGCATGGCCGGGGAATCGAACCCTCGTCCCCAAGGGCATTAGGTGTGTCTTTCCTCACAGACAATATAAGGAACGTCTCCATACTATTTTTATGAACACAATACCGTAACATTCCAGGTTGCATGCCGCAAATTCGAATTTATGACCTGGGGCTTAGTAACTTATGTAGTTTAGGTGGTACGGACATTATTTCTCGAAATGTGACTTCTTTACATGAATTATGGGTAAATCGAGGGTGCTGATCGCGAATATACTATTAGTTTTGCTCCCATATTAATACTTCGGCTGTAATAGAGCACCGCGCGACAAATTCGAATTTATGACTGTACCTGGGTGGGGAATAGAACCCTCGTCCCCAAGGGCGTTAGGTGTGACTTTCCGCACAGCCAACTTAAGGAACGTCTCCATACTATTTTTATGAACACAATACCGTAACTTTCCGGGTTACACGCCGCAAATTCGAATTTATGACTTACTATCTGGGAGGGAATCGAATCCTTGTCCCCAAGGGCGTTAGGTGTGACATTTGGCACAGCCAACGTAAGGCACGTCTCCAAACTATTTTTATGAACACAATACCGTAACTTTCCGGGTTACACGCCCTAAATTCGAATTTATGACTTAGTGCCTGGCGAGAGAATCGAACCTCGTACCCAAGGGCGTTAGGTGTGACATTTCGCACAGCCAACGTAAGGAACGTCTCCATACCATTTTTATGAACACAATACCGTAACTTTCCGGGTTACACGCCACAAATTCGAATTTATGACTTAGTGCCTGTTAGGGGAATCGAACCCTCGTCCCCAGGGGTCTTAGGTGTGACTTTTTGCACAGCCAATGTAAGGAACGTCTCCATACTATTTTTATGAACACAATACCGTAACTTTCCGGGTTACACGCCACAAATTCGAATTTATGACTTAGTGCCTGGCGGGGGAATCGAACCCTCGTCCCCAGGGGCGTTAGGTGTGTCTTTCCTCACAGACAATGTAAGGAATGTCTCAATACTATTTTTATGACCACCATACCGTAACATTCTGGGTTACACACCACAAATTCGAATTTATGACTTAGTAGCTGGGAGGGAATCGAACCCTCGTCCCAAAGGGCGTTAGGTGAGACTTTTGCACACCAATGTAAGGAACGACTCCATACTATTTCTATGAGCACCATACCGTAACATTCTGGGTCACACACCACAAATTCGAATTTATGACTTAGTACCTGGGAGAGAATCGAACCCTCGTCCCCAAGGGCATTAGGTGTGACATTTCGCACAGCGAACGTAAGGAACGTCTACATACTATTTTTATGAACACAATACCGTAATTTTCCGGGTTACTCGCCACAAATTCGAATTTATGACTTAGTGCCTGGCGGGGGAATCGAACCCACGTCCCCAAGGGCCTTAGGTGTGTCTTTTCTCACAGACAATGTAAGGAACGTCTCCATACTATTTTTTGAACACAATACCGTAACTTTCCGGGTTACACGCCACAAATTCGAATTTATGACTTAGTGCCTGGCGGGGGAATCGAACCCACGTCCCCAAGGGCCTTAGGTGTGTCTTTTCTCACAGACAATGTAAGGAACGTCTCCATACTATTTATTTGAACACAATACCGTAACTTTCCGGGTTACACGCCGCAAATTCTAATTTATGACTTACTACCTGGGAGGGAATCGAAACCTTGTCCCCAAGGGCGTTAGGTGTGAATTTTCGCACAGACAATGTAAGGAACGTCTCCATACTATTTTTTTGAACACAATACCGTAACTTTCCGGGTTACACGCCGCAAAATCGAATTTATGACCTTAGTCTTAGTAACTTATTTAGTTTAGGTGGTACGGCCTTTTTTTTTCTCGAAATATGACTTCTTTACATGAAGTATGGGTAAATCGAGGGGGCTAATCACGAATATGCTATTAGTTTTGCACCTGTATTAATACTTCGGCCGTACTAGAGCACCGCGCGACAAATTCGAATTTATGACAGTATCTGTGAGGTGAATCGAACCCTCGTCCCCAGGGGCATTAGGTGTGTGTATTCTCACAGGAAATGTAAGGAACGTCTCCTTACTATTTTAATGAACACAATACCGTAACTTTCCGGGTTACACGTCGCAAATTCGAATTTGAGACTTAGTGCCCTAGCAGGGGAATCAAACCCTCGTCCCCAAGGGCGTTAGGAGTGAATTTTCCCACAGCCAACATAAGAAACGTCTCCATACTATTTTTAAGAACACAATACCGTAACTTTCCAGGTTTCACGCCACTAATTCGAATTTATGACCAGGGACATAGTAACTTATGTAGTTTAGGTGGTACGAACATTATTTCTCGAAATATGACTTCTTTACATGAATAATGGGTAAATCGAGGGTGCTGATCGTGAATATACTATTAGTTTTGCACCCGTATTAATACTTCGCCTGTACTAGAGCACCGCGCGAGAAATACGAATTTATGACAGTACCTGGGAGGGGAATCGAACCCTCGTCCCCAGGGGCGTTAGGTGTGTCTTTCCTCACAGACAATGTAAGGAATGTCTTTATACTATTTCTATGAGCACCATACCGACATATTCTGGGTTACACACCACAAATTCGAATTTATGACTTAGTAGCTGGGAGGGAATCGAACCCTCGTCCCAAAGGGCGTTAGGTGTGACATTTCGCACAGCGAACGTAAGGAACGTCTCCATACTATTTTTATGAACACAATACCGTAACATTCTGGGTTACACGACGCAAATTCGAATTTATGACTTAGTGCCTGGCGGGGGAATCGAACCCTCGTCCCCAGGGGCGTTAGGTGTGACTTTTCGCACAGCCAACGTAAGGAACGTCTCCATACTATTTTTATGAACACAATACCGTAACTTTCCGGGTTACACGCCGCCAATTCGAATTTATGACTTAGTATCTGGCAGGGGAATCAAACCCTCGTCCCCAACGGCCTTAGGTGTGTGTTTCTCACAGACAATGCAAGGAACGTCTCTATACTATTTTTATGAATACAATACCGTATCTTTCCGGGTTACACGTCTTAAATTCGAATTTATGTCTTAGTATCTGTGAGAGAATCGAACCCTCGTCCCCAAGGGCGTTAGGTATGACTTTTCCCACAGCCATCGTAATGAAAGTCTCCATACTATTTTTATGAACACAATACCGCAACGTTCCGGGTTACACGCCGCAAATTCGAATTTTCCGGGTTACACGCCGCCAAACTCGAATTTATGACTTAGTGCTTGGCCGGGGAATCGAACCCTCGTCCCCAAGGGCGTTAGGCGTGTCTTTCCTCACAGACAATGTAAGGAACGTCTCAATACTATTTTTATGAACACAATACCGTAACTTTCCAGTCTGCAAGCTGCAAAATCGAATTTATGACCTGGGACTTAGTAACTTATGTAGTTTAGGTGGTACGGACATTTTTCTCGAAATGTGACTTCTTTACATGAATTATGTGTAAATCGAGGGTGCTGATCGCGAATATACTATTAGTTTTGCTCCCATATTAATACTTCGGCTGTAATAGAGCACCGCGCGACAAATTCGAATTTATGACTGTACCTGGGTGGGGAATAGAACCCTCGTCCCCAAGGGCGTTAGGTGTGACTTTCCGCACAGCCAACTTAAGGAACGTCTCCATACTATTTTTATGAACACAATACCGTAACTTTCCGGGTTACACGCCGCAAATTCGAATTTATGACTTACTATCTGGGAGGGAATCGAATCCTTGTCCCCAAGGGCGTTAGGTGTGACATTTGGCACAGCCAACGTAAGGCACGTCTCCAAACTATTTTTATGAACACAATACCGTAACTTTCCGGGTTACACGCCCTAAATTCGAATTTATGACTTAGTGCCTGGCGAGAGAATCGAACCTCGTACCCAAGGGCGTTAGGTGTGACATTTCGCACAGCCAACGTAAGGAACGTCTCCATACCATTTTTATGAACACAATACCGTAACTTTCCGGGTTACACGCCACAAATTCGAATTTATGACTTAGTGCCTGTTAGGGGAATCGAACCCTCGTCCCCAAGGGTCTTAGGTGTGACTTTTTGCACAGCCAATGTAAGGAACGTCTCCATACTATTTTTATGAACACAATACCGTAACTTTCCGGGTTACACGCCACAAATTCGAATTTATGACTTAGTGCCTGGCGGGGGAATCGAACCCTCGTCCCCAGGGGCGTTAGGTGTGTCTTTCCTCACAGACAATGTAAGGAATGTCTCAATACTATTTTTATGACCACCATACCGTAACATTCTGGGTTACACACCACAAATTCGAATTTATGACTTAGTAGCTGGGAGGGAATCGAACCCTCGTCCCAAAGGGCGTTAGGTGAGACTTTTGCACACCAATGTAAGGAACGACTCCATACTATTTCTATGAGCACCATACCGTAACATTCTGGGTCACACACCACAAATTCGAATTTATGACTTAGTACCTGGGAGAGAATCGAACCCTCGTCCCCAAGGGCATTAGGTGTGACATTTCGCACAGCGAACGTAAGGAACGTCTACATACTATTTTTATGAACACAATACCGTAATTTTCCGGGTTACTCGCCACAAATTCGAATTTATGACTTAGTGCCTGGCGGGGGAATCGAACCCACGTCCCCAAGGGCCTTAGGTGTGTCTTTTCTCACAGACAATGTAAGGAACGTCTCCATACTATTTTTTTGAACACAATACCGTAACTTTCCGGGTTACACGCCACAAATTCGAATTTATGACTTAGTGCCTGGCGGGGGAATCGAACCCACGTCCCCAAGGGCCTTAGGTGTGTCTTTTCTCACAGACAATGTAAGGAACGTCTCCATACTATTTTTTTGAACACAATACCGTAACTTTCCGGGTTACACGCCGCAAATTCTAATTTATGACTTACTACCTGGGAGGGAATCGAAACCTTGTCCCCAAGGGCGTTAGGTGTGAATTTTCGCACAGACAATGTAAGGAACGTCTCCATACTATTTTTTTGAACACAATACCGTAACTTTCCGGGTTACACGCCGCAAATTCTAATTTATGACTTACTACCTGGGAGGGAATCGAATCCTTGTCCCCAAGGGCGTTAGGTGTTACTATTCGCACAGCCAATGTAAGGAACGTCTCCATACTATTTTTATGAACACAATACCGTAACTTTCCGGGTTACACGCCACAAATTCGAATTTATGACTTAGTGCCTGGCAGGGAAATCGAACCCACGTCCCCAAGGGCCTTAGGTGTGACTTTTTGCACAGCCAATGTAAGGAACGTCTCCATACTATTTTTTTGAACACAATACCGTAACTTTCCGGGTTACACGCCGCAAATTCTAATTTATGACTTACTACCTGGGAGGGAATCGAATCCTTGTCCCCAAGGGCGTTAGGTGTGAATTTTTGCACAGCCAATGTAAGGAACGTCTCCATACTATTTCTTTGAACACAATACCGTAACTTTCCGGGTTACACGCCGCAAATTCTAATTTATGACTTACTACCTGGGAGGGAATCGAATCCTTGTCCCCAAGGGCGTTAGGTGATACTATTCGCACAGCCAACGTAAGGCACGTATCCATACTATTTTTATGAACACAATAGCGTAACCTTCCGGGTTACACGCCGCAAAATCGAATTTATGACTTAGTGCCTGGCAGGGGAATCGAACCCACGTCCCCAATGGCCTTAGGTGTGACTTTTTGCACAGCCAATGTAAGGCACGTCTCCATACTATTTTTATGAACACAATACCGCAACGTTCCAGGTTACACGCCGCAATTTCGAATTTATACCTTTGTGGCTGGCCGGGGCATCGAACCCTCGGCCCCAAGGGCGTTAGGTGTGTCTTTCCTCACAGACAATGTAAGGTACGTCTCAATACAATTTTTATGAACACAATACCGTAACTTTCCAGGTTGCACGCCGCAAATTCGAATTTATTACCTGGGACATAGTAACTTATGTAGTTTAGGTGGTACGGAACTTTTTTTTTTCTCGAAATGTGACTTCTTAACATGAATTATGGGTAAATAGAGGGTGCTGATCGCGAATATACTATTAGTTTTGCACCCGAAATAATACTTCGACTGCACTTGAGCACCGCGCGACAAATCGAATTTATAACAGTACCTGGGAGGGGAATCAAACACTCTTTAAACAATTGAAGCATCAGTGTTTATCAGTCAAGATTTTCCTTTTCGGGATGGTCGAACTCCGCTGATTAGGTTAAACCCAAACAGTCCTGTCAGCTCACGCTAATGGGTTTGGGAAGAGAGTGGGGGTAGGCAACCTCTCCTGAAATGTTTGTAAGTCATGAGTTGACTGACAGCTACATAGACCTGGACACCCTGGGGTTTCTGTAGATATAATCAGTGCAGTGAACATGTTATCCAAAGAGTTGGAGAATTGCGAATTATAGGAAACTATAAATTTCATAAGTGTGAGTTGTCAAATTGGGGTTAACAGTGGAGGTGTCAAGGAATGTTCTGCCCATTTATTTACAAATGGTGGTAACTTTCTGTTATTTGGGTCTCACAATCACGAACCATGTACGACGATTAATCAAGAAGTTATTTCGAACAGTGAAAAAAGAAATTTACGTGACAATATATGTGAACGGCCATCGAAGTTGATGAGAAGGGATATACTTGCTGCCCCTAAGCACTTGTCTGATAATTGACTATCAAATGGCATAGAGAGGATTTAAAATAATATTGCGACTGAGAAACTTACCACCTCTGCCTCAAAATAAGCAAGAAGTTCATGATACTTTAGCCATTATGGACATTCGATCGAACTTAGAAGAAAATATAATAATAACCCCTGGCACTACAGCCCGTGAAGGGCCTAGGCTTACGAAGAGACCGCTGCCCTGCCGATATTGGTGTGACGCGTGATCAGCGCATCGGGTCCCCTCGGCCGTTAATATTGGCTGAGTGAACCCCGTTCCAGCCCTAACGTCAGTTTCTGAAATCCTTGACGGAGCCGGGAATCGAACCCGGGGCCTGCGGGTGAGAGGCAGACGCGCTATCCCAACACCACGGGGCCGACTAAAAGAAAATATGCTTCTGGTAAAAGACAGAGAGAATAACATTATTATGTTTTCTACTGCATCAAATTTGAAATACTTGTGTAAAAGAGAAACTATTTTTATAGACGGAACATTTAAGTATTGTTGTATGTAAATGAAGAGAAGCTGGATAAGTTAGAAATAAACACGCCAGATGTTCGTATGAGCCGACTCAGATGGTGGGGTCATGTGAAGAGAATGGAGGAGAGGTTACCTAAGAGGTTAATGTTCGGCTGTAGAGGGTAAGACAAGTAGAGGTAGACCTAGGAGGCGATGGTTAGATTCAGTGTTGAACGATTTCAATGTAGAGGTGTAGAAGCAGAGGAGGCCGCAGTGCTAACTGCTAATAGGGGATCATGGAGGTGACTTGTTCACAAACAGAGGCTTGCAGACTAGACTGGAGGATTGGGAAGAAGGTGGCCGTGACCCTAAGTTAGGAACCTTCCAGCATTTGCCTGGAGTAGAAGTGGGGAAACCACAGAAAACAACTTCCTGGATGGCTGAGGTGGGAATTGAACCCATCTCTTCTCGGTGTTTCCTCGCGAGACTGAGTGTACCCCGTTCCAACCCATAGACCAGAATTAAATTTCTTGGCAGAGCCGGGAATAAAACATGGACCTCCGTCAAAAAAATAACGGAGAGCTCTCAGTATTAACATTTGTAACCTGTTTTATAAGCTTTAAAATGATATAGACTGTACATTAACATTTTGGTTTTCATTATATTAATCTCAAATTATAATAGCCGCCTTGTCAAACACTTAAAAGACGTTTAATATTTAAATTAATACGTACATGCTTCGGTATACAATGATAATCGTCAGCGTAGATTGAAATAATAAAACAATCTTAAAAACTATGTTAACAATTAATGCCATAGTGATAATGGATATCTTTACAAAGTACACATTAAAATTTAAATAAAATGAAAGGTCACAAAAAAACAGAAAAATACATAAACGAAACAAGACTAAAGTTAATATAAATCTACCTTAATAGATTGTCTACATTATACTTCTTCACTATGGTTCAATATAATGAATCGGATCTCCTGTTGATTGCTAAAAGGTGTTGTTTCCACGTATAACGAATTGGTGAAATGCGTAACAATTTTTGACTGATAAAGTCCTCTAACCTTGAAAAACGTTCTAGTTGAACCCAAACTTTCTATATTAGGCCTATATTAGACTGGATTTATTCAATACGGCTAAATTATAGTATATTGCTTGCCACGGTGGGTGAGTGGTTATAGTGTCGGATTACTAACCCCCAAGCTTGCAGGTTCGCTCCTGGCCGGGGTAAGTGATTTTTTGAAAAGCGGCAAAAATTACATGTCATACGATGTTGGCATGTCAAAGAAACCATTTGAATTCAGTAGGCCGTGTTCATAATGACAAAATTAATCTCGGGATTTTCCACCAACACAAAGTTCCTCCATTCTCTACTTGAAAGCGCTGTAGTGTCAAGGAGTTTAGATATCTAACCTCCTTGACTTTCATAGCGTTCAAAGGAACGACGAAATTCGACATGCAAGCTACCCTCTGGGTGTCAATTAACAAAGCTTGCACCAGGCACCCGAGGCCATACGATATTATTATTATTATCAAGGAACAACAAAATTCGACATGCAAGCAACCCTCTGGGTGTCAAATAACAAAGCTTGCACCCGGCACCCGAGGCCATATGATATTATTATTATTATTATTATTATATATTGAAACGGATGTCGCTGATGGATGCTATGGGATGTTGTTTCCAGCCAGGCATACTGATATGGAACAATGCGTAAGATTTTTGAAGTCATCTAACCTTATAAAGAGTCCTGTTGAAATATATTTGTGGTTACAATATGTTGTTTCCAGATGGTCGGACATCGTAAATATGTTTTATAAATGATAAAACCGTCTAACTAACTAACTAACCTCGAATAAAACCAGATGATCCTACTTCTAGGTTAGCTCTGTAGAACTAGCTGTCCAAACGGGTGATTTATTTCATATCATAATTCAATTTGCCAAGTATATTTATAGGTTGAATGAAATAATTGGACATTGACGGGCCAAAATATATGGATAAGTCGAGAATATACTCAACTAAGTATCTTCAAGAAACAGTGTGCACCAACAAGGAATATGCAAATGAAATGTAATGCAATGTGACAATAACAAGGTTTCATTTAGGTATATTGCCACTAAATGTAGTTTAGTGGGGCTACCAGTGCGGTGACAAATTTCACACCCCACCAAAAAAAAAGCGGTTGTTATATTAAATATTAGTAGAATGAGTATTTTGGTTAGTTATTGGACTAATACAGGAGGTACATTTAAACACAATTCCCCCCCACCATGATCGTTTCACTTTGATCCCCCAATTTACACATTTGCAGACTTTAAGAAATCACCTTGTGGTAAAGGTTATTTTTATTCTCTTAAGACTTAAACGATGTGTCATAAAATGTCTACATTCAATTTTGTTCTTATACCAGTACTTCGTCTTGATTGAATGAAAATACTAAAAAGATGAATTATTTTCATACCGTCAAAGTTTTAATGTTAACTCCACGAACTGCCAGTGGAAGTAAAGCTTTTGTCTGCAGTTTTGCACTTTGTAGCAGAATATCGTTGCAATGCTCATACTACTGGTTATAACTTTCATATGATAACATTTTTCCAAAGCTACAACATACAAATTAAAATGTGCATATTGATTTGTATAGTATGCCTAGAATTTCTAATGAGTGGTATGGACTACGTGTTTGAGATAATAAGAGTAGATAGTGAAGATCATCGCAGGTTGACACATTCCGTTAATATTACTACCTTCACATCCAGTTTGGAGTGGGGGGGCAGTAAAACACGCCTCAGGCAACTTCCCTTGTTAGGATTTTCCTAATTGACCCCCGTGGAGAGAACTCATCAGCGGAGCTCGGTATCACCCTTCCTTTTCTCCCCTACAGTCTATTTTTGGAGCTTTAATGCACTCTGGACTCGAATGAGGTTTAAGACAAAAACACACTCCTGTCTCTTAGAACAAGCTTTTGATTAGGTTAAGAATTTGTTATAGCATAGCTATTTACAAATATACCCATACTAGTAACCCACCCCGGCTTCGCCCGGTTGCATTAACGGTTTACCCAGAGTAAGCTTGAAAGGGGTATGGATGGCAGGTCCCAGACGCAATTCAAAATAGGCGAGGTGAACAGCGAAACTCTAAACACATATTAACTCGACACGACTCGAAAGTTGATGCTGGCCGAAGCTGGGGGGATAGACTCACTCGCTACCCCGTAAACTCACTCCGAAGCTAATAATTCATATTTCCACTGAATAGAGTTTGTTGGAAGAAATGTAAAATCACCTATAGTGGGCGGTGTATTAAAGATAGAGATATTCTGTCGCGGACCTCATTGTAGAACTTTTTATGCTTACACTCACAGTGGGCCTATATAGATATTTTTAACGGTTTATCCAGCGTAAGCTTAAATGGCGCACGGACGGCAGGTTTTTGTTCGACTTGATTCTATTAAATCGTTACTGCTCGGCTTCATGTCGTCACAAATGAATGTTTTTCTCCATAGACCTTCCTCAAGAAATCCTTTACAGAATAGTGAAAACCGCATCAAAATCCATCCAGTGGTTCTCGAGATTACCCGTTCCATCGAAGAATCAGGGACTCTGTTTTATACTACAGTATGTCGAGATGCCCGCGACTATCATTGAAATGAAAACATGAAATAACTAGTATGGGCTATTAATTCTACGTAAGACTTACTAAATACGTCATACAACTGTACCTAGGGATACTTGTAGAGGACTGAACTAATATAAACAGAGCATTTTTTATCTTCCTAAGAATTAAGAGTGTACAGTATATCAACATTGTGATTTAACATGACTCACTCACTCCGGTGATTTAAAATTCATAAAACCCCTACAAAAGTGAAATCATCAGTTCCGCGAATAACGCGCTCAAGTCAGTTGCCAGCTTGCTGGCCGCCGCCAGCGCTAGTGTCGCTCCATCTACCAAGAGGATGCAATTTCGTAACGCAGCGAGCTTCGTGACTTGTGTATTTTAGACTGTGGTAATACAACTCCGTCCTCACAGGTTTACCAATCTAACTTTTGCCCCCGCGAAATATACAGTAGCTTATTTGAAACTGAGGCTAGCGCCCAACAATTGTGAATCCCACCTAGCGGGACAATATTAGCCTTTTTTCTCTTCTTAGCGGGAGAGAAGTTATATGTAAATTAATCTAGTTTTAATTAAAATAACGCGTTTTAATAAGGACTTAGAAAATGCTATGGGTACATTAACACTATTTGTGTGATCGTTATTAACTGCTTGAGCATGAGATCGCTGTCAGCCGAGTTATTTCATATAACATTAATATACGGTATGTCGAGCAATTCCCGGAATTATGGTTATCTCCCAGTTACGAATGAGTGAAAATTGTCTCATGTGTAGCCTAGTGTAAGTTAAACCTCTTTCCCGCTGCATGTAGCATTATTTGAAAGGTAAGATGGACTTGGTAGGTGACAATAATCTTCGAAAATGATACTTTAGGCGTTCAGGGCTAATTGCAATATAAAGCACAGGATCTTGTTGAAAAAAAAACTGAATCAACATAAAGATGAGTAGCCTATCGTATAACTCATAAATCAACATGATACACCGTGAGAGGACATGCCCACTTTTGCTGAGACTTCTGTAAATGTATGAGGGCTGGAACGGGATACACTCAGCCTCGTGAGGCAAAACCGAGAAGAGGCGGGTTCGAATCCTGGAAGTGGTTTGCCGTAGTTTCCCAATAATACTCCAGGCGAATGCTGAGATGGCATCTGAATTACAAATACACACACTAATATAGCCATTGCAGTAACACAGGTTATCAGACAAATTTCGCACGCACGCACACACACACACACACACACCCAAGCACACGGGCTAAGTGCCCACGATGTCGCAAAGCCCATCTTGTGTGCATATGTAAATATAACCCAGTGTATATATTGGGGGCTCTGACGCATCCCGAATGCGAAGTGGGGCTTTGCTCTTTTCAGAGACTCCCTTCAGTGTACTGTAAATACAGTGTAAGGCACTGATAAATAAATATGAAATGAAATGAAAAAAGCCTCTTAATTAATCAACATACCGTATATAAAAAGAAAGCCACAAATTTATACAAAATAGTACAGTACCAATCTGGCGGATTAATGGTAGTTTGATTCACGGTAGATGAAGGTACTAGCTCAAAAGATCTCCACGAGGTAGCTTAGGTCATACGATGATAATAATAATAATTTCTCTACCGTATATATTTCCCATTTCGTGGGTTCGGGGTCGAGGTGAGGTAGGCTACTATGTGGCAGTGGTTTTCACAGCTGGATGACCCTCCTGACGCTATCCTCAACACAGAGCTGGATGGGAAACGAAATGACAATAGGGCAAGGGAAGCGACCAAGGCCTATCAGGAAGTACTGTCCCGAAAACAATTTCATGGAGGCTGACGGTGGGATTTTAACCCTTTGGCCTTCACGTTAATGCACGCACCCGACCAGATCACTGATAATAAATATAATAATAATAATGCTATTTTGAAAAGTTTGAATGGAATAGAAGCATATTTTACTGAAAGTATTTTGTATTTTGAATTGTTTTTTAAAATACTAACTTATTTTGTATTTCCAGGAATTTTATGTGAGTATTTTGTATCAAAAATACATTTTGGGAGTATTTTGCCCAACTATGTATATAACAGATTGAATTTGGAGGGTCCATCTATGTTTATCAGAAATAAGTTAGTTTTCTGGGAATATCACACACACTGTTAATTTAAGGGCCTTAAAATGTCGTTTTCGGAGACCCCTTATAGACTCGCGAATTTTGTGTCTCACAATGAGAAGCGCAACATATGCTTTGATCGTCCTTCTAGGATAATTTTTATATTTCGCCTATTTTAGCATGTATTTTGAGAAGTTTTTCCCTATATCCACCCTTCTACTGTATGAAAAGTACGGTGAGGAGTTTTATAAATGATTGGTGTATTGACTCATGTTTACCATACCTAATTTTACGATGCACCAAGCATCCGAACACGATTTATAGGCGTACATAAAGATACACAGAAAGACAATTCTATTGTCTACGACATATCACCCAGATATCCAAATATGGGTATATCTACCTTAAGTATCAAACAAAATCATCTTTACGATGAACCCGTATGTCGACAACAAAAAAAAAGATTAGTTAAAATGTTCTCTCAAACTAAATTCACCTAACGTGTACTTCCTGACGTGAAATAGATTTGAAAGCCTTGTAGACGAAACGCAATACACCTGACATAAAAATGACCCTCTACGTTGTGTTAGGTCCCCACACACAGGAAGATCTCTTTCATAAATTATAAAGGCTTGTGGTGCATGAAAATTCAGGTTCTTTAGCTTCAAATGGCCCAAATTTCTAAAAGCCGCAAAAAATGCTGATTCAATTCAGGAATTTTTGAAAATAATGTTGCTGTTTGTAGATATAATAGACTTTCTGTACTATATGTCGCACGTGAAATTGCATGAAAAAATTCTAGGTTACCCCTTGACCCCCTTAATTGCATTGACGAATTATACAGTCTACGTTGGTTCCGTGATAACCTTATAGCCATTAGCAAACTTTCACAGAAATGTAATAAATGGAGTAGCCTAATTATAATAATTTCGTATGGCCTCGGGTGCCGGGTGCAACCTTCGTAATTTGACACCCAGAGGGTAGCTTGCATGTCGAAATTTCGTTGTTCCTTGAATCACTATGAAAGTCAAGGAGGGTAGATATCTAAGCTCCTTGAACACTATAGCGCTTTCTAGTAGAGAAATGAGGAACTTTGTGTTGGCGGAAACTCCTGAGGTTAATTTTGCCATTATGAACACGGCCTACTGAATTCAAATGGGTTTTTTGATATGCCAACATCGTATGACATGAGAGTCAAACTTTTGCCGCCTTTCAAAAATCACGTACAGGCCGGACGTTTGTTTTAGACGATTGCCCTTGACCTTGAAGCCTGCGGGTGAGCCTATACACAGTCACTCTCTCACCCTATCACTTCACATTTGTCACCACCGATCTGATATAATGGAATTCCAGACTTGAGCAGACAGTACAGTCCACGTCGAAGTATTGTGTGACACGGAAGTACACGTTACGTAGTTACGAACAGAACGTCATTATATTTGCCAGTGACTATACTTCAGCAATAGTGTGAAACAGCTTTATCAATCATCGGAGCGCTTGGGGCAGCTGATAACAACACAGGTACTGTAGTAACTCGCCTCCAGGCTTCCATTAAGATTTTTCACTCGTCTAAAACAAACGTCCGTCCTGTACCACGGCCAGGAGTGAACCTGCAATCTTGGGGTTCGTAGACCGACACGCTATCCACTCACCTACCGTGGCAAGGTATAAATGGAGTGACATTGCTTCTTACAGAAATAGATGGAAAGTTGGATGCCACCCCTTGAGATAATGTTGTCATGGTTACCGATTTGCATTCCTTCATTAGTTTGTTAAATTAAATTAGTTTTCTGGGAATATTTCAGAAACTGTTGGATTTAGAGCCTTATAATGTACTTTTCGAGGACCCTTTAGGGCCCCCGAGTTTTGTTTCTGGCACCAAGGGGCTTTGTCTCGTCGTTGTACGCCATAATATAATAATAATAATATAATATAGGGATATGAATATAATAGACCTGCCGTACCACACCCGCAGATGTAAATCGCCTGAAAAAATTCTAGAGTACCCCTTGACCCCCTTAAGCGCATTATACGAATTGATGAATTTTACGGCTTAATTTGGTTCCGTGATAACCTTCTAGCCTTTGCAAACTTTCACACTAATGTAATTAATGCAATTGCATTGCGTCTTTCAGCAATAGATGGACCTCTGAGAATCTGTTGCCATGGTTACCGGCTTTTATTTGTTCATTAGTTTATGAAATGAAATTAGTTTTCTGGGAATATCTAAAAAAACTGTTGGTTTTAGGGCCTTAAAATGAGGTTTTGTCTCTGACATTGAGGGGCTGAAAATGGGCTTTGTCTCGCCCTTCTACGCTTATTTCAGCATGTATTTTAAGGGGGTGGGCCTCCTTTTATGAGAGGTAGGGAGAAGAATTACATCAATGATTAGTGTCGTGCCTCTGATGGACAACTGTACCAAATTTTACGTTGATACACCCAGCCGTTCTCGAGTTATAAGGGAACAAAGTTGTCCACAGACAAACAAACAAACAAACAGACAGACAGACAGACAAAACATTATTTTCCCGCGCATCCATCATAAAACAGTTTGAAACGCGTAAACAACTCAAATTTCCGTAGAAATTCAGGAACTTTCATTTTCATATTAGAGAGATACTGTATACCGCACCGCTCGGTGTTGACCGTGTTTTATTGCACAAATTTAGGTTTTACTCGCTAACCATCGGAGATACACGAAAAGTGATAAGGACCTTTCGGATAGAAAATTAAAATGTAAAGATCATGTATTCCATCAAAAGTTTGCTATTTCCTAGCGTTCTCTTTTTATTTGAAGTGGAAATATGAAATTTTGAAACCAAAGGGTGTAGTGACGTCACATATGTGGGTTTTACTCGCTAACCGTTGGAGATACACGAAAAGTGATAAGGACCTTTCGGATAGAAAATTAAATGTTAAAGCTCGTGTATGCATCAAAAGGTTGCTATTTCTTCGCGTTCTCTTTTTATTTGAAATGGAAATATGAAATTTTGAAACCAAAGGGTGTAGTGACGTCACATATGTGGGTTTTACTCGCTAACCGTTGGAGATACACGAAAGCTGATAAGAACCTTTCGGATAGGAAATTACATTTTGAAGCTCGTATGTGCCATCAAAAGTTTGCTATTTCTTAGCGTTCTCTTTTTATTTGCTATGGAAATATGAAATTTTGAAACCAAAGGGTGTAGTGACGTCACTAAAATGGTCGCCATTTTTAATAGTGCAAAATATCGAAATTAAAAGTATCCTATATGTAAACATGGTAAATCAGCTACATCCATGCAAAATTTCATTTAAATCGGACCAGTGGTTCTTGCGTTATTGAGTAACAGACAGACACACACCATCTCATTTTTATATATTAGTATGATTATACCAATAATAGTGAATAATAAATTAATTACCTTATATCCAAAAATTCTATTTTTTTAATCTACTATTTTTTTATTCAAAACTTCTAAAAATTAATTGACGGCCCAATACTCAAGATTTTTATTTAAAAAGTAAAACTTTACATTAAGTTTTATCAATTTCTATTCATCCATAAAAAAATAATCTAATCATAATTCTTTTAAAATTTCTTATTCTAAAAAGTAAAATACTTTTATAATTATAAATCTCATTATCCAAGAAATACTAATTATACACAAATTTATAGTACCTGTACTTTTAATAAATTTTATAAAGTAGAATTTAGAAATATTAAGGAGAAGGCCTTTTTTTAAATGAATAATTTAGAACGTTTAGACTTGATAATTTATTTTTGAGTTGTGGAGCAGGTAAAGTAAGGTTTCTATAAGTTGTATGTGGCCCACCAGCCCGCAGCGCGCCATGCCAGATGATCAGGCTGTCGCCTAATCTCCAGGCAGGCCCTGCCCCTCGCAATCGAAGCCATCCCTGATTACGGGTAAATCAGGGTGGCTAATCACGAATATACTATTAGTTTTGCCATAGTTTCCTATACCAGCAAACTAGCTCTTTTCCAGATCAGTTGGTGGCCCTGAAAAGGGCCGTTTATTTTGATGGCCCTGAAAAGGGCCGTTTATTAAGCCAAGGCTCGAGCGAGGAGACAGCTTTTCACAGATGCTAATCGTCAATAGCAGCCTCAGGGTACACTGATCGAACATGCTCGATGAAATGGTGAAACGCATTTACCCCAAAACGCTGTCGCCAGAGAAATTCGGCCAAATAGTTGCTGATCATTGTACGGTGTGTGCCAAAACGTCGCTTGTTACCTTTCTTGGCTTTCTGCCACACAGATTCGACGTGGTTTGTCGTAGCATGTGTAACAGGGTCGACAAAATTCATGGAGTGATTCACCGTTAAGTGCTGGTAGCCTAAGTTGTTAAGGGCATTATACGCCCCCCACATATCAGACATTACAGTAGTGCCTGGAAGAATATACTGCTGAATTATTGGCAGTAATGTTTGGGCATCTCTTCGTTGAACAGCAACCATAAAACTTTCCTTAGTTTCAACATCATATGCTCCAAATACCCACTGTTCACGTACTCGGCGACCTCGATTGAATTTCCGTCGTACAAAACAGCTTTCATCTATTTCAACTGTATGGCCAACTCCTCCCAGCTGAATGGGATGCTGAATGAAATATTCATGGCAAATATCTCGACAAAACTGCTTCCAGTCGACGATTGTTTTGTTACTTAAATCCAATTCACGCATCAAAAAGGATTGCTTGTCAATTTCATATGCCCAATAGTAAGCCAAAATGATAATTTCTGAAATTGGCAGATGGCTGCCACTAAAGAACGAAAGTTTCCTTACAGAACAGGTTTTTCTGCAGACACGCCCGGCTGAACAGCGCCAAATAGAACCATCTATCCCTGGTCTATTTTCCAAACGCATTTCATTGCGACCCACGCAAGTACCATTCTCACAAACCACTACACGTTTCAAAAGCCCATGATCACGTCCCCACTGGATAGATTGAGGAACTGTTGCTGTGGCCAAGAATAGATCTCTCAGTCGTAATTCGGAAAGATCCGGGAAAGCTCTAATTATATTTGCCATTTTCACAAGAAATGCAACTCGACGCAAACAACGACTGTACAGGAGAAACGTTAACGATAGAGTGTCGTACCAACTGACTCAAGTGCTTTGTCTCGCAGCCTCGCGTCACCCGGAAACAAAATACTATTTCTGGGAAATTCAGTCTACACTGGACAGACTACCCGTGGCGAAGATGACGACACAACGACGGAAATATTTCCCAAGCATGTCCTGTATAATATAACCTACCATGAATCAGTGGCGGCCGGTAATACGGTTGCAGTGTTGCACAACGACCAGATTAATTCATGAAAAACAATTAATACCGTAATAATATTTTTAGTAATAAAAGTTGCATGTTTCCTTTGATATGTATAGGAATTCATAATTCTGTTCTTTAATAATTCCGGAAATCTTATAGTAAGTTACTGTGAACTGACTGAGAAAGCGAAGCACGCCAGCCGTGTAGGAGCGCTCGTCCGTTTGGTCGTTGCCAGGCCCAAGCACCGACCAGATCTCAACAGTGAAGGGTTTGGCAGAGATGCTAGACCGAGTAAGCCCTATCCCAACAGTTAACACGGCTGGTCGTTGCCTGCTGACTGCAACTAGGAGGCCAAGGTGCAAGCGCGGACGGAGATATCTGAGATGCTTCGTCAACTGTCGAAACCTTGCTTGTCTTGCAATGTTGGGCGTACTTGTGACACTCGCAGTTCTCGCCCTCTTTTATAACTTACGTTGTTTTATTCTCGTTAGGGTTTTCATGTAGACTAACATATATTCCATTCAATCCGATGAAAATGTGATGTCTCTGAACTGCTGCATTCGTTATGAATGAGGTACATCCGTTTTACTGCGCAGTTACCGACAGTAGTGGCTACGCTGGCTAAAGCGCTGCGTTAGGCCATGGGGCCAAGCTCTCTGCTGACTTGGTAGACGCGTGGGTTTGAGCCCCACCGTCGGCTGTCCTTGAAATGGTTTTCCGTGGTTTCCCCATTTTCAACACCAGGCAAATGCTGGGACAGTACCTTCTGACAGGCCACGGCCGCTTCCTTCCACATCCTTGCCCAGTTTCATTCATCTTCATCCATTCCATCTCTCATCCCGACGCGCAGGTCGCCCACGGGCATCGAATAGAAAGACCTGCACTCGGCCTCTCAGAAGGCCACACGAAAAAAAAAAACGCGCAGTTGAATACAGTTTTCTCTGATATCAAACAGTCTTTTGCCCTTTCAACTCAGGGGCGCCCGCAGGAGGGGTGGGGGGCGGCTACAAGGAGGGGCCGTGCCCCCACCCCCTGAAATCCCGAGGATATTTCGATTGTTCGTTGTCACACCAGTTTATTTCATAAATTGAAATTTGAGATGTAGGGGTAATTCCACAGTTTTATTTTACTTAATAATTTGGGGTTATTTGAGAATATCTTCAGTTATTTAAAAAATCGGCCAACTGGATTAACATTACCATTTTGATGAACTGCTTGATTTTTAGCCTATTTTCATTTTATGAAGAAAAAATAGACTTATGAGATCACCTTTTGTCCGTGTGTGTGTGTGTGCGTATGTGTGTCTGTGGGATGTGTGTGTGCCCCCCCCTAATTACTTCTAAACGGCTAGAGCGATTTCAATGACTCTCAGTAAGGTCATAGAACCATTTCAGCCGACCCCGACCGAGCCCTTCAAATTTTACTACGTCTCACCAATCCAACATGGCGGCTGTGCGAATTATTTAACCAGCATTCAATATCTCCGAAACTTTTACCGATATCACTCTGAAATTTTGTACGGTGATAAAGAGCACTACTAAAAGTTCACCTATGGATTTTTCAGAGACCTGGTAACTATTTAACCAACATAGCGGCCAAGCGAATTTGCGACGTTTAAATAGAATTTTCTCGCGATTTAATAATCCAAACGCAATGAAATTAGGTACAGCAAATGTTTATGCACATTGTAATGCACTGGCATTTAATTTAGTTCAATCGTTTACATAACCTCAAGATGGCGGCTGTGCGAAATATTTCACTGGGATTCTATATCTCCGAAACTATTACTGATATCACCCTGAAAGTTTGCACAGTGATAAAGGGCACTACTGCACGTATATCTATGTAACTTTCAAAAATCTGTAAAGTACAAAACGAACATGGCGGCCAAGCGAATTTGAAATGTTTTAATAGATTGTTCTCGCGATTTAACCATTTGAGCGCAGTGAAATATGGTACAGTATAAGATTATACGTATTGTAATGCACTAGCATCTAATTTAGTTCAATTGTTTACATAAACTCAAGATGGCGGCTGTGCGAATTTTTAAAATTAAGTTATTTCTTGTGTCGTAATCATGCGATCGAAGTGAAAGTTTGCATAATGAAGCTACGCAATAATTTTCATTTAATGGTACATAACTCTATGGCCTATACATATAACAATACAAAATAGCGACCATCCGAAATACAGTATTTAGACGGTTCTCAATATCTACGAATCTTTTACAGCAATCAAACTGAAAGTTTTTATGTTCATAGAAGCTATGAACATACGTTCACCTATAGGACTTTCAATAACCTGGTGGGCACAAATCCAACATGGCGGTGACGCGATGTATATATATTTAAATGGACATTTCTCGCGATTTAACCATCCGAGCACAGTGAAACTTGGTACGGGAAATGCTTATACAAATGTTAATCCACTGACATCTAATTTATTTCAATTGTTTTCATAACCACAAGATGGCAGCTGTGCGAAATTTTAAAATCTCGTTTTTATGTCTGTGTCCTAATCATGTGATTGAAGTTTAAATACTACACGTACATAATAATCTTCAGTAATAGCATATAACTCTAAGACCTACATATATAAAAATCCAACATGGCGACCATCCGTAATATTTGACGGTTCTCAATATCTACGAATCTATTACAGCAATCAAACTGAAATTCTGTATGCTGATAGAGGCAATTAACATAAGTAGGATATTATGAAAATAGGCTTTCGTTCTTGACGTATCTACTTGTTATTTTTTTGTCGATGCATTGTGATACAACTACTTTTTGCCTGTTTTTTTAAATGAACTTTATGACGATGATTGACAAAGAAAAGCGAACTCCTATGGACAAAAACTTCGAACTAAAAAAATATATTCCTCCCATTCATGGCATAAATTCCATGTACCCAACGGTTTAAGAGCAGACAAATAATGAATGTCATGAAACAAGTAAGAAATGAAGCCAAAATTGCGGGGGGAGGGGGTGGTACGTCTCAATATCACCTAGTGACGTATAGATAATGAAATAAAAACAAGATGTTCAGCAAAGAACATATAGCCTACTTTCTCCTAAATATATGGGTATATTTATAACTCTTTGTCCTCATCCCTAAAACCACCTCTACCACCATGTAGTGTTTGTTTTTCTTTTCTATTGATAATTAGCCAGTAAGTGTCAAAATCAATATTATATACTTCATGATGATTGAATAACAAAACTACTAACTTATTTTAATGCATTCACGTCCGTTAATCTCTATATTAAGCCAGCCTGCAAACTTAAGTATCTTTCGTTTTGGGTACCTTCCCCTTTAAAAATCCGCGCCGATCACAGTAGGTTGGTGCTGCGTTCTAGCAGTGAATTAATATTTATCTTGTTTGCCTCTGGGTGTTCAACGAGCAGGCAGTTTAAAGTAGCCAGGAGAGAGGCGATCCAGCTGGCAGTGTTTAAAGGTAATCGGAGCGCGATCGTGGCTAATAGTTGAACTACCAGTATCACAAAATTGCCATACTTCAGGAGGCCAGGTATTTAACAGCGGTATGTTTGGAACAATATTACCCACATAACCCACAAGAGGACAGCACCGTACAGAGACATTAAGAAGGCTGTGGTTGATGACAACGTGTTTTGTGCACATCATTTGTAAAAGAATTCAAGAAAAAAAAGTTAACTGTAGCAGTATTCGATCCCCAGTCAACTGCGTGACAGACTAACACGCTAGCCCAGAGCTAACCATATCCTTAACATCATGGCGTTCTTAACTGATATATTAGAAACAACCTGTTGACAAATAATGACTTGAAATAAACTATTTTTTCACTGCAGTACATCTTCATTATAGATCATTTCATACAAAGTTTATATTATTGAATCAGTAGGGTATATCACATACAACATACTAAAACTACTGAAATATAAGACAGGCTCATGAGGACAGCTGCCATCTTGTCGGGAGGCAGATACGGCTCAGCTCTTTTAAGCCACTCATACAGAATAATATTATAATATTAAATTATAATAAATAACGGATCACGACCTTCAGGATAGCTTAAACCACCCTAGGCTTGATAATCTGAATTGGTAGGTCTTAAGCTATGGATTATAATGGTTGTATAATTCACACGGCTGCCATCCTGAAATGGCAAGGCCGATGACCTTGAAGTTTGGGTGAAAGACGCGTCCTATATAAAGGTATGATATCACCAAATTTGGTAGAGATCGGATGATTAGTTTAGCCGTAATTTGAGTTAACGTTTTGAACGTTTGAGTGGCCACCATTCAGTTTTGGTAAAGATGGCGGCGATATAACGTATGACACTGAGGTGCCCTATGCTAGAGCTACCTCTGTACCAAATTTCGTTCAATTCGGTTTCACCGTGTTCGAATTGATAGGGGGGGGGGACAGACATTCAGAGTACACACACTCACACACACACACACACAGACTCACACACACACATACACACACATACACACACACAGACAGACACACAATTTTTCGCCCTGTGTTGATCTCATAAGTCTACTTTCATTTTTTGCAAAAATCGAAAGTAGGCTAATAATACATGCCCCCCCCCCCCCCTCCGCACCCCGCCCCCCCTTGAAAATATCTTGCGGGTGCCCATGTACCACCTTAATGAAAATAGTGCAACACCCAGAACATTTAACCGCCGGCCGCCACTGCCATGAATCTAATGAAAATTTCCATTTTCACTAAACAATAATTAAAACCCTTATATATAATTATGTAATGAAATAATGGAATAAATCCAGAATTGATATGATAAGTAAAATATACATAATAAAAATATTAAATTAATTTTGATTTTTATAAAAATAATAATTAAGGGGAAATATTCGGACTATTACACCACCTAAACTCCATAAGTTACGAAGTCACAGGTCATAAATTCGAATTTGCGGCGTGTAATCCGGAAAGTTACGGTATTGTATTCATAAAAATAGTATAGAGACGTTCCTTACGTTGGCTGTGCGAAAAGTCACACCTATCGCCCTTGGGAACAAGGATTCGATTCCCTCCCAGGTACTAAGTCATAAATTCGAATTTGCGGTGTGTAACTCAGAATGGTACGGTATGGTGTTCATAAAAATAGTATGGAGACGTTCCTTAAGTTGGCTGTGCAAAAAGTCTCACCTAACGCCCTTGGGGACGAGAGTTCGATTCCCCGGCCAGGCACTAAGTCATAAATTCGAATTGGCGGCGTGAAACCCGGAAAGCTACGGTATTGCGTTCATAAGAATATTATGGAGACGTATCTTACATTGGCTGTGCAAAAGCTTCACACCTAACGCCCTTGGGGACGAGGGTTCGATTCCCTCCCAGGTACTAAGGATAAATTCGAATTTGTGGTGTGTAACCCAGAATGTTACGGTATGGTGTTCATAGAAATAGTATGGAGACGTTCCTTACATTGGCTGTGCAAAAAGTCTCACCTAACGCCCTTGGGGACGAGGGTTCGATTCCCTCCCTGCTACTAAGTCATAAATTCGAATTTGTGGTGTTTAACCCAGAATGTTACGGTATGGTGTTCATAAAAATAGTATGGAGACGTTCCTTACATTGTCTGTAAGAAAATACACAACTTGGGGACGAATGTTCGATTCCCCTCCCAGGTAATGTTATAAATTCGAATTTGTCGCGCGCTGCTCAAGTGCAGTCGAAGTATTATTTCTGGTGCAAAACTAATAGTATATTCGTCATCAGCACCCTCGATTTACACATAATTCATGTAAAGAAGTCACATTTCGAGAAAAATGTCCGTACCACCTAAACTACATAAGTTACTAAGTCCCAGGTCATAAATTCGAATTTGCGGCGTGCAACCTGGAAAGTTACGGTATTGTATTCATAAAAATAGTATTGAGACGTCCCTTACATTGTCTGTGAGGAAAGACACACCTAACGCCCTTGGGGACGAGAGTTCGATTCCCCGGCCAGGCACTAAGTCATAAATTCGAATTGGCGGCGTGAAACCCGGAAAGCTACGGTATTGCGTTCATAAGAATATTATGGAGACGTATCTTACATTGGCTGTGCAAAAGCTTCACACCTAACGCCCTTGGGGACGAGGGTTCGATTCCCTCCCAGGTACTAAGGATAAATTCGAATTTGTGGTGTGTAACCCAGAATGTTACGGTATGGTGTTCATAGAAATAGTATGGAGACGTTCCTTACATTGGCTGTGCAAAAAGTCTCACCTAACGCCCTTGGGGACGAGGGTTCGATTCCCTCCCTGCTACTAAGTCATAAATTCGAATTTGTGGTGTTTAACCCAGAATGTTACGGTATGGTGTTCATAAAAATAGTATGGAGACGTTCCTTACATTGTCTGTAAGAAAATACACAACTTGGGGACGAATGTTCGATTCCCCTCCCAGGTAATGTTATAAATTCGAATTTGTCGCGCGCTGCTCAAGTGCAGTCGAAGTATTATTTCTGGTGCAAAACTAATAGTATATTCGTCATCAGCACCCTCGATTTACACATAATTCATGTAAAGAAGTCACATTTCGAGAAAAATGTCCGTACCACCTAAACTACATAAGTTACTAAGTCCCAGGTCATAAATTCGAATTTGCGGCGTGCAACCTGGAAAGTTACGGTATTGTATTCATAAAAATAGTATTGAGACGTTCCTTACATTGTCTGTGAGGAAAGACACACCTAACGCCCTTGGGGACGAGAGTTCGATTCCCCGGCCAGGCACTAAGTCATAAATTCGAATTGGCGGCGTGAAACCCGGAAAACTACGGTATTGTGTTCATAAGAATATAATGGAGACGTATCTTACATTGGCTGTGCAAAAGCGTCACACCTAACGCCATTGGGGACGAGGTTTCGATTCCCTCCAAGGTACTAAGTCATAAATTCGAATTTGTGGAGTGTAACCCAGAATGTTACGGTATGGTGGTCATAAAAATAGTATGGAGACGTTCCTTAAGTTGGCTGTGCGGAAAGTCACACCTAACGCCCTTGGGGACGAGTGTTCAATTCCTCTCCCAGGTACAGTCATAAATTCGAATTTGTCGCGCGCTGCTCAAGTGCAGTCGAAGTATTATTTCTGGTGCAAAACTAATAGTATATTCGTCATCAGCACCCTCGATTTACACATAATTCATGTAAAGAAGTCACATTTCGAGAAAAATGTCCGTACCACCTAAACTACATAAGTTACTAAGTCCCAGGTCATAAATTCGATTTTGCAGCTTGCAGACTGGAAAGTTACGGTATTGTGTTCATAAAAATAGTATTGAGACGTTCCTTACATTGTCTGTGAGGAAAGACACGCCTAACGCCCTTGGGGACGAGGGTTCGATTCCCCGGCCAGGCACTAAGTCATAAATTCGAGTTTGGCGGCGTGTAACCCGGAAAGCTACGGTATTGTGTTCATAAAAATATTATGGAGACGTATCTTACATTGGCTGTGCAAAAGCGTCACACCTAACGCCCTTGGGGCGAGGGTTCGTTTCCCACCCAGGTACTACTGTAAGTCATAAATTCCAATTTGCGGTGTGTAACCCAGAATGCTAAGGTATGGTGTTCATACAAATAGTATGGAGACGTTCCTTACATTGGGTGTGCAAAAAGTCACACCTAACGCCTTTGGGTACGAGGTTCGATTCCCCTGCCAGGCACAAAGGATAAATTCGAATTTGCGGCGTGTAACCCGGAACGTTGCGGTATTGTGTTCATAAAAATAGTATGGAGACTTTCATTACGATGGCTGTGGGAAAAGTCACACCTAACGCCCTTGGGGACGAGGGTTCGATTCTCTCACAGATACTAAGTCATAAATTCGAATTTAAGACGTGTAACCCGGAAAGATACGGTATTGTATTCATAAAAATAGTATAGAGACGTTCCTTGCATTGTCTGTGAGAAACACACACCTAAGGCCGTTGGGGACGAGGGTTTGATTCCCCTGCCAGATACTAAGTCATAAATTCGAATTTGTGGCGTGTAACCCGGAAAGTTACGGTATTGTGTTCATAAAAATAGTATTGAGACGTTCCTTACATTGTCTGTGAGGAAAGACACACCTAACGCCCTTGGGGACGAGAGTTCGATTCCCCGGCCAGGCACTAAGTCATAAATTCGAGTTTGGCGGCGTGTAACCCGGAAAGCTACGGTATTGTGTTCATAAAAATATTATGGAGACGTATCTTACATTGGCTGTGCAAAAGCGTCACACCTAACGCCCTTGGGGCGAGGGTTCGTTTCCCACCCAGGTACTACTGTAAGTCATAAATTCGAATTTGCGGTGTGTAACCCAGAATGCTAAGGTATGGTGTTCATACAAATAGTATGGAGACGTTCCTTACATTGGGTGTGCAAAAAGTCACACCTAACGCCTTTGGGTACGAGGTTCGATTCCCCTGCCAGGCACAAAGGATAAATTCGAATTTGCGGCGTGTAACCCGGAACGTTGCGGTATTGTGTTCATAAAAATAGTATGGAGACTTTCATTACGATGGCTGTGGGAAAAGTCACACCTAACGCCCTTGGGGACGAGGGTTCGATTCTCTCACAGATACTAAGTCATAAATTCGAATTTAAGACGTGTAACCCGGAAAGATACGGTATTGTATTCATAAAAATAGTATAGAGACGTTCCTTGCATTGTCTGTGAGAAACACACACCTAAGGCCGTTGGGGACGAGGGTTTGATTCCCCTGCCAGATACTAAGTCATAAATTCGAATTTGTGGCGTGTAACCCGGAAAGTTACGGTATTGTGTTCATAAAAATAGTATGGAGACGTTCCAAACGTTGGCTGTGCGAAAAGTCACACCTAACGCCCTTGGGGACGAGGGTTCTATTCCCCACCCAGGTACAGTCATAAATTCGAATTTGTCGCGCGGTGATCTAGTACAGCCGAAGTATTAATACGGGTGCAAAACTAGTAGTATATTCGCGATCAGCACCCTCGATTTACCCATAATTCATGTAAAGAAGTCACATTTCGAGAAATAATGTCCGTACCACCTAAACTACATAAGTTACTAAGTCCCAGGTCATAAATTCGAATTTGTGGCGTGAAACCTGGAAAGTTACGGTATTGTATTCATAAAAATAGTATTGAGACGTTCCTTACATTGTCTGTGAGGAAAGACACACCTAACGCCCTTGGGGACGAGAGTTCGATTCCCCGGCCAGGCACTAAGTCATAAATTCGAATTGGCGGCGTGAAACCCGGAAAACTACGGTATTGTGTTCATAAGAATATTATGGAGACGTATCTTACATTGGCTGTGCAAAAACGTCACACCTAACGCCCTTGGGGACGAGGTTTCGATTTCCTCCCAGGTACTAAGTCATAAATTCGAATTTGTGGAGTGTAACCCAGAATGTTACGGTATGGTGGTCATAAAAATAGTATGGAGACGTTCCTTAAGTTGGCTGTGCGGAAAGTCACACCTAACGCCCTTGGGGACGAGTGTTCAATTCCTCTCCCAGGTACAGTCATAAATTCGAATTTGTCGCGCGCTGCTCAAGTGCAGTCGAAGTATTATTTCTGGTGCAAAACTAATAGTATATTCGTCATCAGCACCCTCGATTTACACATAATTCATGTAAAGAAGTCACATTTCGAGAAAAATGTCCGTACCACCTAAACTACATAAGTTACTAAGTCCCAGGTCATAAATTCGATTTTGCAGCTTGCAGACTGGAAAGTTACGGTATTGTGTTCATAAAAATAGTATTGAGACGTTCCTTACATTGTCTGTGAGGAAAGACACGCCTAACGCCCTTGGGGACGAGGGTTCGATTCCCCGGCCAAGCACTAAGTCATAAATTCGAGTTTGGCGGCGTGTAACCCGGAAAATTCGAATTTGCGGCGTGTAACCCGGAACGTTGCGGTATTGTGTTCATAAAAATAGTATGGAGACTTTCATTACGATGGCTGTGGGAAAAGTCACACCTAACGCCCTTGGGGACGAGGGTTCGATTCTCTCACAGATACTAAGACATAAATTCGAATTTAAGACGTGTAACCCGGAAAGATACGGTATTGTATTCATAAAAATAGTATAGAGACGTTCCTTGCATTGTCTGTGAGAAACACACACCTAAGGCCGTTGGGGACGAGGGTTTGATTCCCCTGCCAGATACTAAGTCATAAATTCGAATTGGCGGCGTGTAACCCGGAAAGTTACGGTATTGTGTTCATAAAAATAGTATGGAGACGTTCCTTACGTTGGCTGTGCGAAAAGTCACACCTAACGCCCTTGGGGACGAGGGTTCTATTCCCCACCCAGGTACAGTCATAAATTCGAATTTGTCGCGCGGTGATCTAGTACAGCCGAAGTATTAATACGGGTGCAAAACTAGTAGTATATTCGCGATCAGCACCCTCGATTTACCCATAATTCATGTAAAGAAGTCACATTTCGAGAAATAATGTCCGTACCACCTAAACTACATAAGTTACTAAGTCCCAGGTCATAAATTCGAATTTGTGGCGTGCAACCTGGAAAGTTACGGTATTGTATTCATAAAAATAGTATTGAGACGTCCCTTACATTGTCTGTGAGGAAAGACACACCTAACGCCCTTGGGGACGAGAGTTCGATTCCCCGGCCAGGCACTAAGTCATAAATTCGAATTGGCGGCGTGAAACCCGGAAAACTACGGTATTGTGTTCATAAGAATATTATGGAGACGTATCTTACATTGGCTGTGCAAAAGCGTCACACCTAACGCCCTTGGGGACGAGGTTTCGATTCCCTCCCAGGTACTAAGTCATAAATTCGAATTTGTGGAGTGTAACCCAGAATGTTACGGTATGGTGGTCATAAAAATAGTATGGAGACGTTCCTTAAGTTGGCTGTGCGGAAAGTCACACCTAACGCCCTTGGGGACGAGTGTTCAATTCCTCTCCCAGGTACAGTCATAAATTCGAATTTGTCGCGCGCTGCTCAAGTGCAGTCGAAGTATTATCTCTGGTGCAAAACTAATAGTATATTCGTCATCAGCACCCTCGATTTACACATAATTCATGTAAAGAAGTCACATTTCGAGAAAAATGTCCGTACCACCTAAACTACATAAGTTACTAAGTCCCAGGTCATAAATTCGAATTTGCAGCTTGCAGCCTGGAAAGTTACGGTATTGTGTTCATAAAAATAGTATTGAGACGTTCCTTACATTGTCTGTGAGGAAAGACACGCCTAACGCCCTTGGGGACGAGGGTTCGATTCCCCGGCCAGGCACTAAGTCATAAATTCGAGTTTGGCGGCGTGTAACCCGGAAAGCTACGGTATTGTGTTCATAAAAATATTATGGAGACGTATCTTACATTGGCTGTGCAAAAGCGTCACACCTAACGCCCTTGGGGCGAGGGTTCGTTTCCCACCCAGGTACTACTGTAAGTCATAAATTCGAATTTGCGGTGTGTAACCCAGAATGCTAAGGTATGGTGTTCATACAAATAGTATGGAGACGTTCCTTACATTGGGTGTGCAAAAAGTCACACCTAACGCCCTTGGGGACGAGGGTTCGATTCCCCGGCCAGGCACTAAGTCATAAATTCGAGTTTGGCGGCGTGTAACCCGGAAAGCTACGGTATTGTGTTCATAAAAATATTATGGAGACGTATCTTACATTGGCTGTGCAAAAGCGTCACACCTAACGCCCTTGGGGCGAGGGTTCGTTTCCCACCCAGGTACTACTGTAAGTCATAAATTCGAATTTGCGGTGTGTAACCCAGAATGCTAAGGTATGGTGTTCATACAAATAGTATGGGGACGTTCCTAACATTGCCTTTGAGAAAATACACACCTAACTTAATTGAACCAATGACTTCTGCAGAGCTAAGAGAGTGCTTTGAGATTGTGTTGCTATCGCGCATCTGTTTTAGCAACGCGACGCGCATGTCAATTGTTCGCTACGCGCGCATGCGCAGCCTGGGGAATGTCATTTGTTCGCAGCGCGCGCATGCGCACTTCGTATTTTTACGGACTTGTAATTTAAGTACAATATTCCGTACCACCTAAACTACACAAGTGCCCACAATTGCCACTCCATAACCTAAAAATTTTCAATATCCGAAAACTACGCTCTATTAGCAAAGCATAAATTGAAGTCACGTAGAATGTTTGTCCTTTTTAAGCTTCTCTAGTTCTTTTGCTACTAAACTATCCATGTCCTCCAACGGTCTATAGTACACATGAACTATTTGGGAACCAGCGAACATCGCCACCATGGCACAGGAGAAGAATTTGAGATAAGTCGACCAACTAACTCCTGCAGGCATTGTTAAAATAAATATTTAGGCACTTTCTGAATTAGCCTGAAGTTCTTCGGCAATTTTCCTTGCCTGACTACGTTTATAAGTGCGGTAAAAGTTTGTTTCGCCAACATGCCAGTTAATCATGGAAAATTCCAAAGCTGCACCCAAAGCGAAAAATATTGGCAGGAAACGGTAGATTCCGAAGTGTTTCTTTCCGGGCCATGCCTCCAGAAAATTCTTGAAGGATTTGCTGTACAACTTCATTAATACTGTCAACGAAGTTTAATTTCAGAAGTCCAGTAATTTATCGCAACTTCACATTTGTAACTACGGCCATAATTATTATCAACAGATCTTCTTCAAGGAGCATATAATAAGAGAGACGACACTCAATGCTAATTTTCTGGACGCTTATATTGGCTAGAATTTCGTAGAATTTCAGGTCCACGTGGCAATGTTTGGGCTACAATGGCTACCAATCTCGCATATAAAGTAACTACGATTGACTGTGATCATTACGAACGCACATTACTACGTACGTTCGGATCCGATTTTTAGTGTCTGACATTGAATCAAAAGCATTCGTTATTGCACCTCAGGAGGCGATATCGTTCCAAAAATGAAATACCAATGATGAGTTTTGGTGTGACATGTTGGTATGATTTCCAAATCTACGAGAACTATTTTTACATTTATTTGCCTATTTGAAAGCCTACCGGTGCTTTTAATACAATATAAATGTTCTTAATAATGACTAAAAGCTGTTAAAAATGATATAATTTAGAGTTTGCTTCATTACACTATCATAACCTCAAAACATTCGTAACCCCTCCTCGCCCCCAACCATGCTGCACTTTATTCACCAGTAATGTAGCTGCAATGAAATGCTATGTTCATATATTTCATTCTCCCATAATTCTACCCCCACCCTCCTCTACCGCATGATATCAATATAACCTCAATATTCTATACAGTAATGTGGATTCAGGATGAGGAGTAGGTTTCTAGAAATGATAATCCTTGTGAAAGATAGATTTCATTTATTTGAATACCGCTTTCTGCATGTTTACATTTTGTATTTTACATTTGACTGTGCAGCTGAAAACAACCTTCAGAGATGTGAATACCAATGGTTAAGCTCGTTGAGAACACAGAAACACACGAGATCTTGAACGTTGTCAGTAGGCTACTTGGATGGTTGATGGCACACCGTTTTAAGCCACCCGACCGCCAACTCCATCCTCGGAAACCCGCTTTGGAAAACTGGACCAGCCCCGGGTGGAAGATAAACTGCAAATGTCCAAAGCACAAGTCGAAACAAAAATTAAATTTCAATGTAGGCCTACACAGATAAATGCAATGCATGTAGTAGTATTATTGATATGCAAATGGGCGGTGATCCGCCTTTCAATATAGCAGAGGCAGAGTGGGGGAATGTTTGTTTGCAGTAGGACTGTGAAGAGGAGCAGCACACGTGAGTTGCTCTTCTGCCCAGTCCTAGTGTAGGCTGGGCACCTGATACTTGTTTCATTTATTACCCCTTATCTTCATGAAGCTAGAGAAGGTCTCAAATGACGAATGTGATAAAGCTGAAACAGATTTGTGAACAGAAAAGTTTGGCCAGGGGTCTCTTATAGTTCAGAAGTTTTCAACACTGTAGCACGACCACTTTAAACACAAGTTGTTTTGTTGTTGCTTTTATCATTCGAGGGGCTTGGACATGGTGGTCATTGAGACCCATGTACTTAGGTGTGTGTATTTTTTTATGATAACATGTTGTAATATGGTGACTGTATTAATAATATATTTATTACAGCCAATGGCTAAAGCAAACAAAATAAGAAATATAACTACAGTCACAACAAATTTCCTTCAAGGACTTATTCCTCTTCATGCAAGTAGCAAGGTGATAACGCTCACATGTTTGCTCGCAGAGAGAACAAACACAGTTTATATCAGGTGTGCGAAACTGTAATGTGCGGCAAACTCTGTGGTGAAAACCATGTACAGCATATCGGGTAACAAGAAGACGCAATTCGTAATTGGCAACTGACCATTCTCTGTTTATCATAGCGTCAGTAGAGTAAAAATCGCTCCAAATCTCTGCTTTCTTCTGATGATGCTCTCGTAATAGTTCTTGATATGGTGACTGTATTAGTGTGTCTTTGTACTTTAGGTGAGGATTGGGAGGGAGGCAGCCGTGGCCATAAATAAGGAACCATCTTGGCATTTGCCTGCAGTAGACGTGGTAAACCACTTCCAAAATGGCCTAGTTGGGAATCGAATCCACCTCGCCTCAGGATTGCCACATGAGGCTTAGCATACCCCGTTTCAGACCTCAGATCAGAATTACTTTTATGGGCAGGGCCAGGAAACGAACCCAGACCTCTGGGGAAAGAACCGAGAATTCTAGCCACTACACGAGGTGGTCAAACAAGAATTGTGTCCAGGCATGTATCTAGGCCTAATGGGTAAGACTAGGGAGTTGTGTGTCTACAAGGTATAGGGGAGCTGAAAACATGGTAGCCTTTCTTCCTGGAACTACAAACTGTCATTCACTCATTCAGCACCTAGAACAAATACTAGGTACTGAACTCCATTGTCATGCACAGGAATACAATGCTAACTTTCTTACATATTTCGAGTGATAAGGCTAAGAGAACTTTAACCCTCAGTGTAAAAAAAATGTCCCTACGATGCCAGAACAACCCTTGTTCACTCAGCTATAAAATGCATGTTAGCAGGCTCCACCATCAAATAGGGAGGTACAATTTGACATGCTGCATACATAAAATGATGATTACTAACACAGTAAGACTGAAACCTACAATGAAACAGCACTCAAAAGGAGCTTCGGGCTAACATACACTACTGAATGAAGCCCTACTGTACTCCTAGGCTTTTACATCCAACAATGTAGTAGGCCTACACCTTGCAGGCTCTAGGCTAAGCATAATAGAGAACCAGAGGGAAGATAACAAAGTAGCCAATAAAGCCTACTATTATTTTGCTGGAGGGTATCTGTATTAATATCTTCTAGCAAGTACACAAACAAACAATATCTATATATATAAAGCTCAATGTTTGTCTGTCTGTCTGTCTGTTATGTATACAAATCCACACCGTTTCACCGATCTGAACCAAAATTTGTTTACTTACCCTTCGGATCCCTGCGGGTAACCCTGTCCACTTCAAATTTCCGACAGACCACCCCATTCCCTGCATTTAGGCCCTTTGTCCCAAATCTACACCGTTTCACCTATCTCAACCAAAATTTGTATACTTACCCTATGTAACCCTGTGAATAACACTGTCCACTTAAAATTTCGGACAGACCAACCCATTTCCTGCATTTAGGCCCTTTGGCAAACTTCTACACCGTTTCACCGATCCGAACCAAAATTTGTATACTTACCCTTTGCAACCCTGCGGCTAACCCTGTCCACTTGAAATTTCGGACAGACCAACCCAATCTCTGCATTTAGGCCCTTTGGTCCAAATCTACACCGTTTTACCGATCAGAACCAAAATGTGTATACTTACCCTTTGCAACCCTGCGGGTAACCCTGTCCACTTGAAATTTCGGACAGTCCAACCCAATCTCTGCATTTAGGCCCTTTGGTCCAAATCTACACCGTTTCACCGATCAGAACCAAAATTTGTATACTTACCCTTTGGTACCCTTCGAGTAACACTGTCTGCTTGAAATTGCGGACAGACCACTCCATTCCCGGAAAGTGGACAGGGTCCGTCCCAAAGGCAATGGAAAAAAGGGGTAAAACCGGACCCGCTCAGGAAACCTTCAGGGTTGCCAGCTCCTGAACTCACCAGCCATGAGCCCTTGAGGATGTAGCACTATCCAGGGTGCACCAGGGCTACACACACCCTGCCTCCTTGAGGGTCTTGAGCAGAAGATATTAGATATTAAGAAAAGAATGAGGCTATCAGGAATGATTAGACAAGGGCCAATTAAGGCGGGAAAGTGAAAGAGTCGCTAGGCCTCGGATAACCTGATACCATCGGGGTCGGAAGAGAACAAGAGTTTGACCAAGGGAGGCTGACAGGAAAGAGAACTGAAAGGTGCCCGGCACCAGTAAGTAGAAGCAATGTCAGACTCAGCTGGGGTCCCGTGGTCGCAAACCCACGTCCCACAAGTTGTGACCCTGGTGGGTTGGAGGGGGGAAGAGGGGGCAGGGGTGAGAATAGCTTGCTCATTCATCGCGAGGTGACATGAGAAAAATGTCCAGACCCCGCCGTGTTACCTGTTATTGCTGACTATGCTGATGTTCATACAGGGTCTTTGCTCAAACCGCTGTAGTGTTACGAAAGAATGAGTGATTCACCGGTCAATGTGAATATGACCGGGAACCCCCCCGAACGTCTGTCATCATATATCGTCATCATCGGCGATATTCTCAGCTACGTGCAGCTTGGACCCGAGCAGTACTCGATAAGCTCTTTCACTACACGCATCGAGTATAGGCCTAAGCCAGAATATAACGTTCAGACTTTGGAAGACATCGAAGGTAGTAATCTGAATTACCTATATCAGATTTAAAATTACACCATGTTCGTTTAGTAGTCATTTTTCATTACCTTATTATTATCATAAGGGCAAATGACCTAGATGTTACACCCTTTATACCACTAATCACCACACACAATAAGTCTTCATCGCCTGTGAATTTTGAAATATTTCTTTCTATCACGGTAGTTTGTAAGTTTGTCGTGTCAATTCAACAGTAGTTTTCATTACCATCCTCATCAAAAGGGCAAATGACCTAGATGTTACGTCCATTATACTACTAAGTAACACCACAGTCTTCATCGCCTGTGATTTTTAAAATGTGTATTTCCATTAGTTTGTAAGTTTGATATATCCGTTCAGTAGTAGTCGTCTTCATTATCATCCTCATCAAAGGGGCAAATGACCTAGATGTTACGTCCATTATACTACTAAGCAACACCAGAGTCTACCTAGCCTGTGATTTTAAAAATGTGCATTTCCTTTAGTTTGTAAGTTTGATATACCCGTTCAGTAGTAATCGTCTTCATTATCATCCTCATCAAAGGGCCAAATTACCTAGATGTTACGTCCATTATACTACTAAGCAACACCAGAGTCTACCAAGCCTGTGATTTTAAAAATACGTATTTATATTAGTTTGTAATTTTGATATACCCGTTCAGTAGTAGTAGTAGTAGTAGTAGTAGTAGTAGTAGTCTTCATTGTGATCCTCATCAAAAGGGCAAATGACCTCTCATTCCTTTAAAGTATCAATTATTCCCATTCGTTGATAAGTTACATGTGCCAGTAGTCGCTTCTATGTTCATCATCACTATGTAGAAGATGTTTTGCGTCAGAAGAAAAGACAACTGGATGCTCAGGAACGTTAACGATATATCGACTGCGAAATCTGGAAGCTTCTCTTTGAGGAATTGCTTCAGACATTTATCGTACAGTTTAAACCTTAACAAGACGAAACTTTTAACAAGATAGCGATCTAAGTGGGAGCTCTTTGGCAAAAAATAATCAAGTCTTTCCCGAAATGTGAGTCCTAAAAATAACTTTTTCTATTATTTTCAAAGTTTCTTATGTCAGTTATGTAGTAATTTTCAATATCATCCTGATCAGTAGGGCAAATTACCTAGATGTTACGCCCTCAACGTCATTTGGGGTAAATGACCTAGATTTTAAGTCCATTATATTTCTAATCACCACCACATAAAGTCTTCTACGACTGAGATGTCACGAATTCTGGGACCGCTAACGACATATCTTGACTCGGACTGAAGACAAATATCACGAGAATGATCATTATTTTACAGAGCCTTCCCATAGTGACTTAAGTATAAACATTGTCACTGGGTTTGATAATGTAAGAAATGAATACATAAATAAATATAATTTATGACGTTGAGTGTTAAGGAGACTGAAATATTATCATCTTTCCACCGGGCCAAGCCGGGTACTACTGCTAGTTAACATATATTTCTAGAGCCAACAAACATTCTTTGTCGACTTCATCGCCCATGCCTAGGATTGTATCAATCCTTGCCTCAGTCCCTGGCGCATAAGACACCAGAAATCACAGCCATGCAGAGTGTATGTCAAAATAGGACCAGGGTCCAAACCTGGGTGCTTCCATCACAAGTCACTTTGCATCTTTAATACTGTACTTGTAGTATTTGATTGAGACAGCTGCATGCATGCAAGTATTAGCATAGATAGGAAAATTATGAACATGGATAGGCCCTACCGCATATCAAACTACTTAAGTAGCCTACCGTTAACTAAACTAAAGCTGATCCTGCACAAAGACTTGACAGAAGTCTTCAGCAAGATGAAAACAATTGTTTGGTACATTTGGCAGGAATAAATTAAATATTGTCCAATATTTACAAGACTAGTTAGTTAGTTAGTTATTGTTGTTTTAAGGGGCGGAACTACGAGGTCATCTGCCCCTATTTACAAGACTATCATACCTATATTCGGATTTTTACGGTACGCGAAAAACAAACAAATAAAAGTAAATCCATAAATTCTGATTAGTCAGTATAATTATACTGACAGAAACTATGACAAAGGTAAAACCTACCCTTTATATCAATTATGTTATCCCGCGTTTAGAGCGAACGTAGCTGTCGCCATTTCTAACAACACCGCTAGTCACTTGTTATTCAATTTAGTATTGGATCCAACATAATACAGATTAAGTCACTAAAAATGGAGTATACTGCAGCAGTTGTCGGCATGCGGGCCCAAACAGTAAACAAAACGCACATGGCGGTCTTTGTTTTGATTCGAATCGCCCATAACAGTGTCCCGCGCCTGATCTTCTTCTTCTCCTTGGCTGTGTTTCTATCTCCCAAAATTTTAATAATGGCACCCCGTCGTGTTCGTTAAGCCGCCATTTTGGACACGATGACGGCCTAGGGTGGGGGCTTAACGAAGCCCTGAGAATCAAAACGATCTAAAATTTTTCCGAGCATGGTCGCCAATCAAAACGTCCCTGATTGGCTGAGCACTTCAGGGGGTACCGTTACGAGCTTTGTGGGAGTAATGGTAGCCATTGGTCTAGCAGTATGTGACGTCACCTCGCGGACATAGGCGAGTCCCACAGCACTGCAGCACCTGCGTATATTTTGCTTGAGGCACGTTTTCTTTATATATAAGAGTTAATAGCTACGTAATTGCACACACCTTTCGATCTACTAATGTTAGAATATTTCTGAATGATGTTGGAAATGTTAACGGTGACTTAACACATAAATGAATATGAGTTAATTAACGGCTATGAAATGTTACACATCTTAGAATCCTACATTTCTGTTCTTAACTATTCATTTTATAGGATTGGGACATATTGGTCATGAGTCTCATGTACTTGGACGTGTTGAATTTTCCTGATAACCTGTGTTTTTGTAATACAGTAGTATGTTTAATGGTAATTTTCAGCAGTTAGGATTGACGTTGGTGCCTCAAGACTTGAAATATGCACCATACCGACATTTTCCTGGAGGGAGTGTGGAGAACTCTCAGGAAAACCTCACACGGTGTCAGAATTCTAACATTTGATTTCCGTGCAGTAGTGGTGCATGACTTAACGAACATGGCTATGCTGTGGGGTCAGAAAATATGTCTAAAAATATTGGAAATGTCTATATTTAAACAAATCCATCACAGTTATGGTGGGTTAACATAGTCCATAAATGAATCAACAACAAACAACATTTCAAACATAGTGGTCCAGTAGCCCCATGTACTTGGGTGCATGTGTTAAATCTGTCTGATAACCCGTGTCATTATGATGGCTGCACTGATGTGTTTATTTGTAATTGGGGTTAGGATTTCTGTGGTCAATTGTGTGTCTCAATTTCCATGTCTGGAGGTACTACTTCCGCAGAAGTCGACTCATCTGGAGATACTTTCATCCAGTTTTGGTATTTTCTTGGGTGACAACGTTTCAATCGTTGTCATTGCTCTCTCAAGCACTGTTCTCTTCTGGTTGCGCATCTCCCGTTTATGATTGACCTGTAATTGAATGGCCCACTATACTTGTATTATTACTATTATACCGACAGTAGTGGCTACGCTGGCTAAAGCGCAGCATTAGGCCATGGGGCCAAGCTCTCTGCTGACTTGGTAGACGCGTGGGTTCGAGCCCCACCGTCGGCCGTCCTTGAAATGGTTTTCCGTGGTTTCCCATTTTCAACACCAGGCAAATGCTGGGACGGTACCTACTGACAGGCCACGGCTGCTTCCTTCCACACCCTTGCCCAATTTCATTCATCTTCATCAATTCCATCTCTCATCCCGACGCGACGCGCAGGTCGCCCACGGGCGTCGCCTAGAAAGACCTGCACTCGGCCTCTCAGGAGGCCACACGAGAAAAAAAACTATTATTATTATTTTTATTTCACCAACGAAGCATGAGACGCCCATCTCGATTTATTTATATACTGTGCGTGTAAGGACATTATATAATGTTATGGTCTACGGTTTCAAAGAATGGATTGTGGTAGGAATTCAGAAGAAAGCGGTCATGATCTGAGAGGTAGGTACCATTATTGGCATTTACCTGGAGTTTAAATGGAAAACCACTTCAAGTCCGGCAAACGATGGAATGCAAATCCACATGTCCCCGATAATCAGGGTTGAGGCGTTGGCAAGGAGACACCATACACTGAACGGAAAGAGCGGCTGCACTCTTGATAACTTGGGAGGTGCTGCACTAACGTACTCACTTGTGACCGTTATCACTTAACTAAGTGTGCAAAAAGAACTAAATCCATCAGAGACTACAGTGAAAACTAAATAGCATTGTAAGATCAAATTGTATTTAGAATGATATTTTCGTGTATTATGCAGGTTAAGTAATGCTCTTTCGAGCGCATCTTATTAAATCATTTAGGCTGTATGTTGTTGTTGATTTATTTAGGGCCTTTGAGACATCGTGGTCGTGTAGCCCCGTGTGTTTGGGCATGTGTATAGAATTTGTCTGATAGCGTGTGTTATTGTGATGGCTGTATTAGTGTGTGTATTTGTAATTCAGATGAGGGTTTGGAAGGAGGTGGCCGTGGCCTTAATTTAGGAGCCATCCCGGTATTCGCCTGAAGTAGAAGTGGGAAACCACGGAAATCCACTTCCAGGATGACTGAGGTGGGAATCGAACTCGCCTCTTTTCAGTTATGCCTCACGAGGCTGAGTGTACCCTGTTCCAGCCCTCAGACCAGAATTGTATATCTTGGTAGAGCCGGAAATCGTAACCGGGCCTCCGCGGTGACGGCCAAGAGTGATAACCACTACGCAGCAAGGCGGACTTTCAGGCTGTATGCCCGGGTTTAAAAGTAGGTATTTTGTCATCATTATTTGATCATTAGCTTTTCTTAACGCGTCGTTGACGAACTTGCGTTGTAAGGGTAACAAAAATTACCTTCGGGAGACTGGTGACATGACTAGCTTAGCTGGGTATGACGACTGTTGGACCTCGTATTATTATTCCCGTTTTACAACGGTGATGAGATGCGGTGAAAGTCTTTGCGGCGGATTGTTTTTACGGACAAATGCCCTTCTTGACTCCAACCTCATGAAAGGAGCTAATGAGAGATGACATTAATTACGGTGAATGAAACTCGGCAAGAATGTTGAAGGAAGCGGCCGTGGCCTGTCAGAAGGTACCGTCCTAGCATTTTTCTGAAGTACATAATAATAATAATAATAATAATAATAATAATAATAATATCGTATGGCCTCGAGTGCCTGGTGCAAGCTTTGTTATTTGACACCCAAAGGGTAGCTTGCATGTCGAATTTAGTTGTTCCTTGAAGCACTATGAAAGTCAAGGAGGTTAGATATCTAAGCTCCTTGACACTATAGCGCTTTCTAGTAGAGAAATGAGGAACTTTGTGCTGGTGGAAACTCCCGAGATTAATTTTGCCATTATGACACGGCCTACTATTCAAATGGGTTATTTGACTTGCCAACATCGTATGACATACGAGTCGTAATGTTTACCGCCTTCCAAAAATCACTTAACACGGCCAGGAGCGAACCTGCAATCTTGGGGTTAGTAATCCGACACGATAACGACTCACCCACCGTGGCAAGCTTCCTGAAGTTGAACATGGGGAAACCACCAAAAACATATCAAGGACGGCCGACGGTGGGGCTCGAACGCACGTATACTGAGTCCGCAGAGAGCTTGGCCCCATGTCTTGTGCTGCGCATTAGCGAGCGTAGCTACCGCTGTTGGTCTATTCGTAACAGATATATTTCTCAATATTAAAAAACAGTAGTCTTTTTAACATACCTGTTGCTCAGTAGCACAATGTCCCAATGCCAGCCAGGGCCGTAGAGAGCGATCACGGGCCCTAAGATAACACAAAGAAAAAGCTCTTCGCTATTCTGCCCCATTAAACTTCAATCAACATTATCATCCGTGGAATTTAGCTTGCCCAAATGATTATTAATCTATTTTGGTTTTAGTTATTCAGCCACTCGCCTTTATTTTATATCATTGGTTGTTCTTTTACTTTACGATTTTGATCACTGTGCCTTAAAAAATCAGTTTTCTATGTATCGGAACGTCTTCAGGCTCTACAAGGATAACCCACACTCCTTAAAGAAATACACAGTATGAAGTAAAGAATCATTTTTTCTGAGATTGAATTAGAAACGTTAAGGACTCTTGAACTCTAACACGTTATAAAATGCATGACTTTGGCAACTTAACCATTTCCCCGGAAATCGAAAAACACGGTTATTTATAAAATTAATTACCGGTATATTAATTAATAATTATTGTAATGTCTTGTATACTGTTCACTGCCTGTGTTTACATCAAAGTGTGTCATCAGAAAATTTCATAATAGTTTTGACCTTAAATTAAATAAAGTTGTCCATCCTAAGTCCTTTTACCGCCTCGGCTCCCTCAGCTAAACTAAGCCCTGGGGCTACAGCCCCGCTTGCCCCTCCCTCTTGTCGGGCCTGATGCCAGTTAGGTATATTCTTCGAAGGAACTACACCAAAGCGTGATTTCTTCTTCAGAGGCAAACCCAATAATTTATTTTTGAGCTCCAGTTCGCAGTCCTGTGGTAAGAAAATGTGCAGAACAACGTCAGGTAGTTCTAACATTGACGCTATCGTTTCGCCTGCATCTTAAAATCCACAGCTTTCGAACTTCCTTATCGTTAGAAAAAGAGTGGTAAATAAATTCAGAATTTCTGCGGCCATCGTTTTGTACTCAGAAACGGCACAGTTACTGTGGCTAACCATTTTAAAAGCTCATTATTTTCATATCGAAATGGATCATACAACTACATTACAAAGCACGTTTCCTACTTCAGGCGACACTGGCTTGTCCGCGAGATGACGTCAGCGGAAAGGGAGCCGCCTGGCGACTGAAGCGGGAACTGCGATATCGGCCTACCTGATAGTATTCTAGTTACCTTGTGAGCACTTATTGGGTCCTTCCCGCCACACAGCCGCAATCAAATCCGCCATTAACCTCAATTTAACATAACCTAAGTTACTTAAATTACAAATATTAATAATGTTGGTGAAGGGTGGATGACTTGTGGATTAGATAAGCCATTTTTAGTGTTGCCTTCTATAGATTTGTGGTTTTTTGGCAATCTCGTTATCTTGTAGACATTAAGATAAATAGTTATATTTCGGGGGCGGATCACAACAGTAGCAACTATTAGGAATAGCTGTACTATAGTAAGATTTTTCTGCACCTTCGCGAAATAGTGGCGGTGGTTTGAGATTATTTTTGACTACCATTATGGGGTTTTAATAGTTTTTCATAGAGCATTTTTGTTGTCTTGTAGGCATGATTGATTTGACATGTTAGGTCTGCATGTAGCCTACAGTTTTTTTTCTGGTTTTTGGAATAATGCTCATTCTCATTACCATTAAGTGCAACCGTGTTGACCGACTGAAAGACATTGAATATTTCGTTTACTAAGGCAGCACTGAAATACGGGTTGCAACACGATATGGACTTGGAACTTATGTTCACTTAACAAAATAACGATACATCAACAAGTCATCCTTGTAATCTCTGCAAATAATAAAAATATTTCCCATCCAATATAGGCCTATTCATGTTGAACGGTAGAAAGTTATCAACCTTTATTAAGGCAACACTGAAAAATGTTCATTTTGATCTAGCCTACTTACTCGGAGTCATCTGCATCAATGTCCCTAGAGGTTCAGTTTTTTAAATTCTCCCTTTCCTATGGTCAAATAACACATGGATGTTCCCTATTTTTCTTAAGGGGATTCAATGATCTTATGCTGAACTAATTAAGAATAGGGCATGTATCAGGATAAAAATAATGTCCATAACCATCAGAAACTTGAGAACACAGATCAGGAGAATGTTGATCGACCATGGATGCAAGACCAGAAAGTCTTAAAGAGGAGTGTTTCATTTAGAGGCTTGGAACATCATGGTCAAGACCCCTGTACTTGGGTGTGTGCTCAATTTGTTTGAAAACCCGTTGACAGATCATAAGTTAATCTGTGGCTGGAAACCACTCCGTCCTATGCTAAGCTGCGAGTACTGGGCACCATTAGTGTTCTGTGACTACTGTATCAATTTCTGAAAATTGTGTCATAGGCCTATGCATAGACAAGTCGCTGAGAATGTTCTCTGAATGGTGAATACCAGTAGGCTAGCCTACTTAGGTGCCTCCTTCACTAGCATTTCCAGGCACCTGGTTAGTTGGTAAAATGAAATAGAAAAATCACTTGAATGATTCAAGTTGTCCTTGATTGCCCTCGAGGGACAGTGTACCCCATTCCAGATCTTAGTTCAGAATTAGTTTCCTTGACGGAGTTGGAGAAACAGTCACAATACCTATGGTACTACTAGACCTAGTACGGTACATGTAGATGGAAGCAACCACTAGGTAGCTTATGTCCCATTAGTTGGGAGTGTTAGGGAATGGGAGATTGGTTCAACATTTCAGCCTATGTTGTTGTATATTTCATTAATATATGAGATCTAAAAGTGTATCATAGGAATATTAAAGCAAACCATAATATATTACCAGTTGGTCAATTGGATACAACAATTCAATGAAACATTCTGTTAATAATTAGGAAGTGTCGTAGGCAACCAGAGAAGCGACACAAGAAAAAACACCCGAGTCTTCCAGGCAGTTATCAACTGTATTTCACATAGAGAAGAATGACTAAAATGGTTCCTCATGAAAAAAACAACTGGTCAATGGCTTGAAAGACAGTAGTAAGGACTTACATGCTGTCAGTAAAAGTGGAGTTAAGAAAGATGTCCGGAATATTTAAATCAGTAGTTGATAGCCATGATTTTTAAAATTACCCTAGTTAATTGCACCTTAATATGATTAGTAGCCTACCGGTATGTGCAAGATTTTAAATGGTAGGTTTTCCTGTGAACCAAAAAACAGCTCTTAACATGGATTATGTTCAGGTTAGGCCTACAAGTTATTGGGAGGGAGGTTTATTTTACATACCTGTTGAACATAAAATGAGCTTCTGATTAGAGCTCTGTGGGAATGTTTAAATGGTTTGATGATACAGGATTTATCAAGCCTTTTTCTATGCATCTTTTAAAAACATTTTAACAATTCATAAATTACTGTCATCATTGCTAATGCTGTAATCTGTCATGTTTATTTATGCAGCATGAGGAATTATGAAACATTGGTAGGATTGGTATATTGAGTGGAGATATAGTAGGATAAAATGCAACTGTGTCATGGAAACCTAAGATGTATTTTTATTTCTCAACTTTATTTTCTGTAGACTCCAACACAGCCCACCACCAGGGCAAAAAAAAGTGTTGGTGATGTTTAATGAGAGCAAATCTTGAAATACTGTGATTTAAGTGGTTGGTATCAAAAGCTGTATAGGAAAAATGAAAATGTGAAGTCACGCCCAAGTTTATGAAGCCTTGCCAGACTCGGCTGAAATTATCTTCGATGCAAATCAAGTCTCAATAGTTAAAACTTTAGGACGACCTTTGACACGAGCACTATAATAGGCCAACATAGCCTGCAGTAGGTCTTGTGCTACTCTATGCACCTGGGCATGTTTAAAAAAACTCAGCCTGCAGGTTAATAAGGTATTATATTACTATAAATCTATCTCAAGCAAATCCAAGAAGTTACCAGACTGAGAAACTACATATCAATATTTAAACAAAAAAAGGGTGGCAGTGCAAACTGCACTTTTAATCCTTGCTTCATTAGTTAAACCATAATATTTGTACATAAATACAGTAAGGAATTCACATTACAAACGGCCACTTAAATTATATGCCTTATTAGGCATAACCTACAAATTACATGTCATGAAATTGGTAAATATAAGCAGACAGCAACATCAATATGCAATGGTCTATAATGTAGTTTTATAGTGCACAAAAGGTTATTGTACTGAATGTATTTCGAACTGATGAATAAAACTGGTGGAAACGACAGCCAATTGATTTACATCCATTACATCCAAAGTAGTAGAAACTTTCAGTTGATTGGCAAGAGTGTTGATTTGTACTTTTATTTTCACAAATTTTGATGAACAGTGTCACGCTTCAATTTAAATATAAACGCACATACAATTCCTCATCAATAAGTGATTTGCACTTCATACTGTCATGAACTGGAATAGATTTCTAGCAATTTAATTGATGTAGAAATCTATTCCTCTCGCCACCATATTGGTGATAATTGTAAACAAACCCGCGGGCAGCCAATGGCTGGTAATAATTGCCAGCCAATAACAAGCCAGGATGATGCGGATCATAATATTCGCGTTTCACTCTCATTGCGTTTTAACTTGAGGTGAGGAATCAGCTGTTCGTTAACGCCACGGGGTGCCATTATTAAAATTTTGGGAGATAGAAACACACTCCTTGGCGATTTCGGGGGCGCAGCCATAGCGTTTAGAAGTGAAAGTGTGCCGACTCCCGAGTTTGCCGTATCTTTAGTATGGGTAGTTGCTGCGCCCGCCGGTAGACTGCGCAGCGGTTGGTTGTGGCTGGCTGGAGACACTTTCTAAGCGCTCGCGAGTTTGAAAACACGGAAATGCTGCCGTGTTTAGTCCTTATTTCTTGGTGTTGAAAAGTGTATGCGATCAAGAAGCGATAGTGAAATAATACATACGTTATGGCACTGGTGTGTTTATTATTTGTAAGCCTTTTCACTTATTTCTTTACGTTTGTGCTGTCGAGTGAATTATAACCTGGTAAGATTCGTCAAACAAAACTGGAAGTGAATATGCCGTGTTGTCTTGTTCCCGGGTGCCGATCAGGATACGACAAGTCATCTGCAACAGGTAGGCACTTTTTTAGACCTCCAAAAGCCGAAGATGATTTATTTAAATGGGCTAAGGCCATTCCGAGGAAAGACATTAAATTGTCAAGTAAGTCATATGCAGGCTATGTGACAAACATTGCTCCGATAATTTCCTTATAAAAACGGACACTTTCATTATAGAAGGAAAGACAGTCGAAATGGCGAGAATGAGATGGAGTTTGAAGCCTGGTGCAGTCCCACACTATCTAGCCGGGTATATTGTCAAGCAACTAAGGAAAGGGATCAGCTGTGTGAAGTGTGCAACAACCCTTCAAAGTGAAAAGGCCATCGGACAAAACAGCTGCAACTTTCACTAATATAAAGGACTTTGGCACAATAAATGCCCTGAGTTACCTAACTCAACCGTCTGACAGGGTCTTCAACATTCTTTTACAGGTCGAAGTAGTCGTTGAAATGGAATTATCTTACCTTTCAAATTTGTGGGTTGATATATTTTATGAGTGTTAGGACAGCATTGATGAGATTGTTTTAGGGCCGTGATTTTTTGATGGTGTATGGAACATAAACTGGACCTTGTTGGAAAACTCGTTTTTCATTTCATGAAGTGCGCTTTTTCTTTCGTACGAAAGAAATTAGGAAAGAGCAGTCAACTTCTAAGTCTGGAAAATCATCGCGTAAGCTGTCCAAAGCTTCGGACAACTGAGAGCTATAAGTTATATGGGTGAGTTTGTCATTATACTGTATTATATTATATTTACTTTATTTGTGCAGTAGTGAATGGTCTGTAGCTTTACGATTTTCACACATTCAGTTACATTTTGACCCCGTCAGAATGTTTTATTTCCTTATTATATGAACTTATGACGCAATCTGATGTTTCATAATCAACACAACGGACGTCAGCGTTTTATATACTCAGTGCGGACAATTTTATATTTGGATCATCATGTCTAATACAACGTAGTGTAAGCTGATAACATTCAAGTACTGAAAAGTAACATTCAACTGCTTGTATTGATACCGTCCTCACTCAGCCGACGCTAGAGCCACCTAGCGGCTGGACCATACAAACTCCTCAAGTCGCGTCACTTTGGCTGTGTTTCTATCTCCCAAAATTTTAATAATGGCACCCCGTCGTGTTCGTTAAGCCGCCATTTTGTTCGCTGAGACGGCCTAGGGTGGGGGCTTAACGAAGGCAAGTGAATCAAAACGATCTAAAATTTTTCCGAGCATGGTCTCCAATCAAAACGTCCCTGATCGGCTGAGCACTTATTGGGTCCTTCCCGCCACACAGCCGCAATCAATTCCGCCATTAACCTCAATTTAACATAACCTAAGTTAGCCTACTTAAATTATAAATATTAATGTTGGTGAAGGGTGGGTGACTTGTGGATTAGATAAGCCATTTTTAGTGTTGTCTTCTATAGATTTGTGGGTGGCATTGTGGTTTTTTGGCAATCTTGTAGTCATTAAGATAAATAGTTCTATTTCGGGGGCCTATCACTCATTTAGCGGTTTATCACAACCGTAGCCTACTATTACAAATAGCTGTACTTTATTAAGATTTTTCTGCACCTTCGCGAAATAGTGGCGTTGGATTGAGATTATTTTTGACTACCATTATGGGGTTTTAATAGTTTTTTATAGAGCATTTTTGTTGTCTTGTAGGTATGATTGATTTGACATGTTAGGCCTGCATGTACAGTTTTTTTTTCTGGTTTTGGGAATAATGCTAATTACCATTAAGTGCAACCGTGTTGACCAACACTGAAATATGAGTTCCAACACAATATGGACTTGGAACTTATGTTCGCTTAACAAAATAATGATGCATCAACAAGCCATCCTTGTAATCTCTGCAAATAATAAAAATATTTCCCATCCAATATAGGCCTATTCATGTTGAACGGTAGAAAGTTATCAACCTTTATTAAGGCAACACTGAAAAATGTTCATTTTGATCTAGCCTACTTACTCGGAGTCATCTGCATCAATGTCCCTAGAGGTTCAGTTTTTTAAATTCTCCCTTTCCTATCGTCAAATAACACATGGATGTTCCCTATTTTTCTTAAGGGGATTCAATGATCTTATGCTGAACTAATTAAGAATAGGGCATGTATCAGGATAAAAATAATGTCCATAACCATCAGAAACTTGAGAACACAGATCAGGAGAATGTTGATCGACCATGGATGCAAGACCAGAAAGTCTTAAAGAGGAGTGTTTCATTTAGAGGCTTGGAACATCATGGTCAAGACCCCTGTACTTGGGTGTGTGCTCAATTTGTTTGAAAACCCGTTGACAGATCATAAGTTAATCTGTGGCTGGAAACCACTCCGTCCTATGCTAAGCTGCGAGTACTGGGCACCATTAGTGTTCTGTGACTACTGTATCAATTTCTGAAAATTGTGTCATAGGCCTATGCATAGACAAGTCGCTGAGAATGTTCTCTGAATGGTGAATACCAGTAGGCTAGCCTACTTAGGTGCCTCCTTCACTAGCATTTCCAGGCACCTGGTTAGTTGGTAAAATGAAATAGAAAAATCACTTGAATGATTCAAGTTGTCCTTGATTGCCCTCGAGGGACAGTGTACCCCATTCCAGATCTTAGTTCAGAATTAGTTTCCTTGACGGAGTTGGAGAAACAGTCACAATACCTATGGTACTACTAGACCTAGTACGGTACATGTAGATGGAAGCAACCACTAGGTAGCTTATGTCCCATTAGTTGGGAGTGTTAGGGAATGGGAGATTGGTTCAACATTTCAGCCTATGTTGTTGTATATTTCATTAATATATGAGATCTAAAAGTGTATCATAGGAATATTAAAGCAAACCATAATATATTACCAGTTGGTCAATTGGATACAACAATTCAATGAAACATTCTGTTAATAATTAGGAAGTGTCGTAGGCAACCAGAGAAGCGACACAAGAAAAAACACCCGAGTCTTCCAGGCAGTTATCAACTGTATTTCACATAGAGAAGAATGACTAAAATGGTTCCTCATGAAAAAAACAACTGGTCAATGGCTTGAAAGACAGTAGTAAGGACTTACATGCTGTCAGTAAAAGTGGAGTTAAGAAAGATGTCCGGAATATTTAAATCAGTAGTTGATAGCCATGATTTTTAAAATTACCCTAGTTAATTGCACCTTAATATGATTAGTAGCCTACCGGTATGTGCAAGATTTTAAATGGTAGGTTTTCCTGTGAACCAAAAAACAGCTCTTAACATGGATTATGTTCAGGTTAGGCCTACAAGTTATTGGGAGGGAGGTTTATTTTACATACCTGTTGAACATAAAATGAGCTTCTGATTAGAGCTCTGTGGGAATGTTTAAATGGTTTGATGATACAGGATTTATCAAGCCTTTTTCTATGCATCTTTTAAAAACATTTTAACAATTCATAAATTACTGTCATCATTGCTAATGCTGTAATCTGTCATGTTTATTTATGCAGCATGAGGAATTATGAAACATTGGTAGGATTGGTATATTGAGTGGAGATATAGTAGGATAAAATGCAACTGTGTCATGGAAACCTAAGATGTATTTTTATTTCTCAACTTTATTTTCTGTAGACTCCAACACAGCCCACCACCAGGGCAAAAAAAAGTGTTGGTGATGTTTAATGAGAGCAAATCTTGAAATACTGTGATTTAAGTGGTTGGTATCAAAAGCTGTATAGGAAAAATGAAAATGTGAAGTCACGCCCAAGTTTATGAAGCCTTGCCAGACTCGGCTGAAATTATCTTCGATGCAAATCAAGTCTCAATAGTTAAAACTTTAGGACGACCTTTGACACGAGCACTATAATAGGCCAACATAGCCTGCAGTAGGTCTTGTGCTACTCTATGCACCTGGGCATGTTTAAAAAAACTCAGCCTGCAGGTTAATAAGGTATTATATTACTATAAATCTATCTCAAGCAAATCCAAGAAGTTACCAGACTGAGAAACTACATATCAATATTTAAACAAAAAAAGGGTGGCAGTGCAAACTGCACTTTTAATCCTTGCTTCATTAGTTAAACCATAATATTTGTACATAAATACAGTAAGGAATTCACATTACAAACGGCCACTTAAATTATATGCCTTATTAGGCATAACCTACAAATTACATGTCATGAAATTGGTAAATATAAGCAGACAGCAACATCAATATGCAATGGTCTATAATGTAGTTTTATAGTGCACAAAAGGTTATTGTACTGAATGTATTTCGAACTGATGAATAAAACTGGTGGAAACGACAGCCAATTGATTTACATCCATTACATCCAAAGTAGTAGAAACTTTCAGTTGATTGGCAAGAGTGTTGATTTGTACTTTTATTTTCACAAATTTTGATGAACAGTGTCACGCTTCAATTTAAATATAAACGCACATACAATTCCTCATCAATAAGTGATTTGCACTTCATACTGTCATGAACTGGAATAGATTTCTAGCAATTTAATTGATGTAGAAATCTATTCCTCTCGCCACCATATTGGTGATAATTGTAAACAAACCCGCGGGCAGCCAATGGCTGGTAATAATTGCCAGCCAATAACAAGCCAGGATGATGCGGATCATAATATTCGCGTTTCACTCTCATTGCGTTTTAACTTGAGGTGAGGAATCAGCTGTTCGTTAACGCCACGGGGTGCCATTATTAAAATTTTGGGAGATAGAAACACACTCCTTGGCGATTTCGGGGGCGCAGCCATAGCGTTTAGAAGTGAAAGTGTGCCGACTCCCGAGTTTGCCGTATCTTTAGTATGGGTAGTTGCTGCGCCCGCCGGTAGACTGCGCAGCGGTTGGTTGTGGCTGGCTGGAGACACTTTCTAAGCGCTCGCGAGTTTGAAAACACGGAAATGCTGCCGTGTTTAGTCCTTATTTCTTGGTGTTGAAAAGTGTATGCGATCAAGAAGCGATAGTGAAATAATACATACGTTATGGCACTGGTGTGTTTATTATTTGTAAGCCTTTTCACTTATTTCTTTACGTTTGTGCTGTCGAGTGAATTATAACCTGGTAAGATTCGTCAAACAAAACTGGAAGTGAATATGCCGTGTTGTCTTGTTCCCGGGTGCCGATCAGGATACGACAAGTCATCTGCAACAGGTAGGCACTTTTTTAGACCTCCAAAAGCCGAAGATGATTTATTTAAATGGGCTAAGGCCATTCCGAGGAAAGACATTAAATTGTCAAGTAAGTCATATGCAGGCTATGTGACAAACATTGCTCCGATAATTTCCTTATAAAAACGGACACTTTCATTATAGAAGGAAAGACAGTCGAAATGGCGAGAATGAGATGGAGTTTGAAGCCTGGTGCAGTCCCACACTATCTAGCCGGGTATATTGTCAAGCAACTAAGGAAAGGGATCAGCTGTGTGAAGTGTGCAACAACCCTTCAAAGTGAAAAGGCCATCGGACAAAACAGCTGCAACTTTCACTAATATAAAGGACTTTGGCACAATAAATGCCCTGAGTTACCTAACTCAACCGTCTGACAGGGTCTTCAACATTCTTTTACAGGTCGAAGTAGTCGTTGAAATGGAATTATCTTACCTTTCAAATTTGTGGGTTGATATATTTTATGAGTGTTAGGACAGCATTGATGAGATTGTTTTAGGGCCGTGATTTTTTGATGGTGTATGGAACATAAACTGGACCTTGTTGGAAAACTCGTTTTTCATTTCATGAAGTGCGCTTTTTCTTTCGTACGAAAGAAATTAGGAAAGAGCAGTCAACTTCTAAGTCTGGAAAATCATCGCGTAAGCTGTCCAAAGCTTCGGACAACTGAGAGCTATAAGTTATATGGGTGAGTTTGTCATTATACTGTATTATATTATATTTACTTTATTTGTGCAGTAGTGAATGGTCTGTAGCTTTACGATTTTCACACATTCAGTTACATTTTGACCCCGTCAGAATGTTTTATTTCCTTATTATATGAACTTATGACGCAATCTGATGTTTCATAATCAACACAACGGACGTCAGCGTTTTATATACTCAGTGCGGACAATTTTATATTTGGATCATCATGTCTAATACAACGTAGTGTAAGCTGATAACATTCAAGTACTGAAAAGTAACATTCAACTGCTTGTATTGATACCGTCCTCACTCAGCCGACGCTAGAGCCACCTAGCGGCTGGACCATACAAACTCCTCAAGTCGCGTCACTTTGGCTGTGTTTCTATCTCCCAAAATTTTAATAATGGCACCCCGTCGTGTTCGTTAAGCCGCCATTTTGTTCGCTGAGACGGCCTAGGGTGGGGGCTTAACGAAGGCAAGTGAATCAAAACGATCTAAAATTTTTCCGAGCATGGTCTCCAATCAAAACGTCCCTGATCGGCTGAGCACTTATTGGGTCCTTCCCGCCACACAGCCGCAATCAATTCCGCCATTAACCTCAATTTAACATAACCTAAGTTAGCCTACTTAAATTATAAATATTAATGTTGGTGAAGGGTGGGTGACTTGTGGATTAGATAAGCCATTTTTAGTGTTGTCTTCTATAGATTTGTGGGTGGCATTGTGGTTTTTTGGCAATCTTGTAGTCATTAAGATAAATAGTTCTATTTCGGGGGCCTATCACTCATTTAGCGGTTTATCACAACCGTAGCCTACTATTACAAATAGCTGTACTTTATTAAGATTTTTCTGCACCTTCGCGAAATAGTGGCGTTGGATTGAGATTATTTTTGACTACCATTATGGGGTTTTAATAGTTTTTTATAGAGCATTTTTGTTGTCTTGTAGGTATGATTGATTTGACATGTTAGGCCTGCATGTACAGTTTTTTTTTCTGGTTTTGGGAATAATGCTAATTACCATTAAGTGCAACCGTGTTGACCAACACTGAAATATGAGTTCCAACACAATATGGACTTGGAACTTATGTTCGCTTAACAAAATAATGATGCATCAACAAGCCATCCTTGTAATCTCTGCAAATAATAAAAATATTTCCCATCCAATATAGGCCTATTCATGTTGAACGGTAGAAAGTTATCAACCTTTATTAAGGCAACACTGAAAAATGTTCATTTTGATTTAGCCTACTTACTTGGAGTCATCTGCATCAATGTCCCAAGATGTTCAGTTTTTTAAATTATCCCTTTCCTATGGGCAAATAACACATGGATGTTCCCTATTTTTCTTAAGGGGATTCAATGATCTTATGCTGAACTAATTAAGAATAGGGCATGTACCCCAACCCCTTAAATATGAAGTTGTCAGGATAAAAACATGTCCATAACCAACAGAAACTTGAGAAGACTGAGATCAGGAGAATGTTGATCGACCATGGATGCAAGACCAGAAAGTCTTAAAGAGGAGTGTTTCATTTAGAGGCTTGGAACATCATGGTCAAGACCGCTGTACTTGGGTGTGTGCTCAATCTGTTTGAAAACCCGTTGACAGATCACGAGTTAATCTGTGGCTGGAATCCACTCCGTCCTATGCTAAGCTGCGAGTACTGGGCACCATTAGTGTTCTGTGACTACTGTATCAATTTCTTAAAATTGTGTCATAGGCCTATGCATAGACAAGTCACTGAGAATGTTCTCTGAATGGTGAATACCAGTAGGCTAGCCTACTTCGCTGCCTCCTTCACTAGCATTTCCAGGCACCTGGATAGTTGGTAAAATGAAATAGAAAAATCACTTGAATGGTTCAAGTTGTCCTTGATTGTCCTAGTGGGACAGTGTACCCCATTTCAGATCTTAGTTCAGAATTAGTTTCCTTGACGAAGTTGGAGAAACAGTCACAATACCTATGGTACTACTAGACCTAGTGCGGTACATGTAGCTGGAAGCAATGTGAGACCAACCACTAGGTAGCTTATGTCCCATTAGTTGGGAATGGGAGATTGGTTCAACATGTCAGCCTATGTTATTGTATATTTCATTAATGTATGGGATCTAAAAGTGTATCATAGGAATATTAAAGCAAGCCATAATATATTACCAGTTGGTCAATTGGATACAACAATTCAATGAAACATTCTGTTAATAATTAGGAAGTGTCGTAGGCAACCAGAGAAGCGACACAAGAAAAAACACCCGAGTCTTCCAGGCAGTTGTCATCGACTGTATTTCACATAGAGAAGAATGACTAAAATAGTTCCTCATGAAAAAAATAATTGGTCAATGGCTTGAAAGACAGTAGTAAGGACTTACATGCTGTCAGTAAAAGTGGAGTTAAGAAAGATGTCTGGAATATTTAAATCAGTAGCTGGTAGCCAGGATTTTTAAAATTACCATAGGTAATTGCTCCATAATATGATTAGTAGCCTATGTGCAAGATTTTAAATGGTAGTTTTTTTTTTTTTTTTGTGAACCAAGAAACAGCTCTTAACATGGATTATGTTCACGTTAGGCCTACAAGTTATTGGGAGGGAGGTTTATTCTACATACCTGTTGCACATAAAATGAACTTCTGATTAGAACTCTGTGGGAATGTTTAAATGGATTGATGATACAGGGTTTATCAAGCCACTTTCTATGCATCTTTTAAAAACATTTTAGCATATCACAAGTTACTGTCATCATTGCTAATGCTGTAATCTGTCATGTTTATTTATGCAGCATGAGGAATTAGGAAACATTGGTATGATTGGTATATTGAGTGGAGATATAGTAGGATAAAATGCAACTGTGTCATAGAAACCTAAGATGTATTTTTATTTCTCAACTTTATTTTCTGTAGACTCCAACACAGCCTACCACCAGGGGGGGAAGAAAAAAAAATGTTGGTGATGTTTAATGAGAGCAAATCTTGAAACACTGTGATTTAAGTGGTTGGTATCAAAAGCTGTATAGGAATAATGAAAATGTGAAGTCGCGCCCAAGTTAACGAAGCCTTGCCAGACTCAGCTGAAATTATCTTTGATGCAAATAAAGCCTCAATAGTTCAAGCTTTAGGACGACCTCTGACACGAGCACTATAATAGGCCTACATTTAGGATCGACATAGCCTGCAGTAGGTCGTATGCTACTGTATGCAACTGGGCATGTTTTAAATAAAACTCAGCCTGCAGGTTAATAAGGTAGTATATTACTATAAATCTATCTCAAGCAAATCCAATAAGTTACCAGACTGAGAAACTACATAGGCCTATCAATATTTTAAAAAAAAAGGGTGGCGATGCAAATTGCACTTTTAATCCTTGCTTCATTAGTTAAACCATAATATTTGTACATAAATACAGCAAGGACCTTAAATTATATGCCTTAGGCATAACCTACAAATTACATGTCATATATTCAGTCAGCAACATCAATACGCAATGGTCAATAATGTAGTTTTATAGTGCACAAAATGTTATTGTACTGAATGTACTTCGAAATGATGAATAAAACTGGTGGAAACGACAGCCAATTGATTTACATCCGAAGTAGTAGAAACTTTCAGTTGATCAGCCCGAGTGTTGATTCGTACTTTTATTTTCACAAATTTCGATGAACAGTGTCACGCTGCAATTTAAATATAAACGTACATACAATTCCTCATCAATAAGTGATTTGCACTTCATACTGTCATGAACTGGAATAGATTTCTAGAAATTTAATTGATGTAGAAATCTATTCCTCTCGCCGCCATGTCGGTGATAATTGTAAACAAGCCAGCGGGCAGCCAATGGCTGGTGATAATTGCCAGCCAATAACAAGCCAGGATGACGCGGATCATAATTCGCGTTTCACTCTCATTGCGTTTTAACTTGAGGTGAAGAATCAGCTGTTCGTTAACGCCACGGGGTGCCATTATTAAAATTTTGGGAGATAGAAACACACCCTTTCTCTTCTATACGCTATGCCCAAACACTTATCAATTAGGTATGTTGGTAGCGTTATACGTTATAACGTAGGCCACGGTTGGTAGTATCACAGGTTCGGTGTGAGTATTATTTTTAGTACTTTAAAAGAGGATGAAAATTAATTATTTGAAGGTGAAAGGTAGTGTACAAACAAGAACACACGGGGAACTACTATTCACGCCAAAGTGACCCTTCTTGGCGACTTGCTACTATAACAAAGACCGAGTTACACATAAGGGATTCCATTTATTAAAAACTAATAAGATTACAGTTTCCGCTCGTGTGACGACCTGAGATCGACAGCCTTCACTTAGCGTTATAGCTCGTGTGTCGACCCTGGCCGCTCGTTTCTAGGTTACCTGGCATGCCAGGGCTTTTGTACTTCGTTTGGTAAGTGCTGGCCCCTTTCGGAAACTGGAAGGAACCAAACAGGAGGGTTTACGAGCGGCTAGGTACAGAGCTGATCCACTGTTTGATTGGCTAGGGGCTGCTGGGTTCTTATTGGTTGTTGGTGGAACATAGGTATATTCCTTGGATTTTAAGCTGCTTCTTGCTTTTTGTTCCGAAGCGGTGCAGCGCTCGACGGCGCTTTATGCAGCCAGCAACCAGCAAGAAAGGCGCCTTGGATTATTGGTCAAATATTGTTCTGTGCAAGGAGGATATATGGGTTCTGTGGTCAAAATGGCGTCGCTTCGCTTGCTTTGAAGCTGCGGGCGTGCCGTTTAAAATCCTAGGACGGCAGATTTTGAGTTTGTGGCTGTAGTTATATGTGTACATGTGATTTTATATTGATTGCTAAAGGGATTACCTTTAGCCAGAACATTACATCTAGGAGATTTGTGTGTGAGAATGTTTTGGGGAGTTTTGATGAGGTTATGGCATTACGTGGGTTGATTTTTACTTGACATTTTTAACTTTTTTCTGTTGGATATAATTTGTAACACGCGGAAGTTGCCTTCATTTACAGAAGTAGTTGCTACCTTGTGTTATTGCATATTAAAATGCATAGTTCGTAATATCATTGGGTATATGGAAATGTGCTACCGTACCTCGAGCGGTCTATGGTACTGCATGCTTTAGATACAGTAATTATCATGTGAAATTCCGCAGTAGAAAACTTCAAAAACGTTCGTTGGTTTCTGTAGAAAATCATTCTTACTGGTCTAGGGCTCTCTCCTATAATATTAAAACACGTGGTATATCACAATTACTACGTTTACATGGCGAACTCAAATCGATTTGAATACGATCCTGTTTTCAGTACGCTGCCCGTTTACATGAGCAGTTTCAGTTCGTATTGAAATCTATTTCAATATGGTATATAATTTATGGTGGCCAACCTGCAGTTATGTTGGCTAACTCATATTAAACAGCAAAATAAAAGACCCATACCGTAATTATCATATTACTAGTGCATGAGACAGGACCCTGACTTCCACAGTTTCACTGGACGTGTTAGGCTGTAACCATTGATCTGGACGCGTTAGGCTGTAACCATTGGATTGGACAAAACGAAGGTTAGAATTGTCGAGTGTAGGTGCAGCCTGTGGCCGCAGGAAGTTAGCGGGGCGCTTACAGTTTCACTGGACGCGTTAGGCTGTAACCATTGTCAAAACCATTCATCTGGACACATTGGGCTGTAACCATTGTCAAAAACCATTGGATTTGACAAAACGAAGGTCAGAATGGTCGGGTGTAGGTGCGTCGTATGGCCGCCGGAAGCTAGCGGGGCACTCACAGTTTCACTGGACGTGTTAGGCTGTAACCATTGTCAAAAACCATTGGATTGGACAAAACGAAGATTAGAATGGTGGGGGTAGGTGTGGAGACGCTAGCAGGGCATGATTGACAAAAAGAACATTGATCTGGTACTGGACGAAAGACCACATATACAATTAGTACCGTATGCGTGGGGTTGGCAATACTGTACTGTTGTAACGCCGATGATGGCAGACACAGCAAAGTCATGTTATAATTTGGGATGGCGGCTGGGTTATAGACAGCTGAGGAGTGAACTACTTCATTCCCAGATCAATTTTGAATCATTTGAAAAGATATTTATTGCAAATTTAAGAAGTTTTTTCCCCCCTGGGTTCGTGTCTCCTGCACTGTTACCATCGTCATCCGACGTTTCTTTGACGGGTTGTTTGTAAACATGAAAAATGGATACGCCGAAGATTTTGATGTTGTTTGTTCTTATGAAGTTTATGGGTAACAGTCGTCCCTTTTAATTACTGAATCTTTTAGAGACGCCGGGCTGCCAGAATGTTGCCCCGAATGGGATCTGTAACGTGCCAGTAAATCTACTGACACAGCTTCCTCGCATTTAGGCCTAAGCACCCTGACTGCCCAGGATTCGATCCTGCTACCTTGGTAAAAGCAGGTGAGAAAGTTATAGCTGCGCCACTCGGCCAATCTGTGTTGAATTTATTCAAATGGAAAAAGGAGCGGATTAATCGTCAAAGAAAGACGGTGTATTTTCACTTTTTCTGTTGACCACATTTTACCTACGAATACACCAGACATTCAAAGTAAAACAGACAAAAATACATTAACGCCAAAAACGCGTGCAAACAAACTACGCTTATCAACCACGAAAAGAACACAGACAGTAACAAAGAATATGGGCAGGAAGTAAAACAAGCGATTCGAGTCAGGCGACAGACGAAAGTAGGCCTAAATTAGTTTATCATTCTAACTCGAGAGCGTGCAGAATCGCTTTCTTCCAGTACGATCTACGTTTACATGTTCCTTAATACCTGTTTGGATACGATCCGATCCCACAATTTTACCGTATCGAGCTTGAAAATCAATACGAACTGAGTCCCGTTTACATGACCGTATTCAATACGGTAAATGTACTCAAATCGATTTGAGTTCGCTATGTAAACTCGGTAAATATCATGGTGTATACAGTAATATAAAATATTCTCAGCATTGCAAGTAGCCTACCGGTAAATCTGAACAAAATGTGTTGTAGGTTAGGTAGAGTATTTCGCCGAGGGTGGGGGTTGAGGGAAATGCATTACTCAAAACGTTCGAGCAATACATCATGTTAGCAAGGCATGTTACGCACACCGTAAGCTATAGTGAAATCCAGAAAGTTTGCCTACAAATTTGTTAATGCATGAGGAAAATTGCCATAAACTTCCTGATTAATGCAGTTATCAAAATTATTTTAGGAGGGCTATGGTTACTACCTAGACGTGATGTTGTGCTATATAATTGATTACTGTAATCAAGTTCCATACTCATAATGCTCCTTGAGAATAAGGTTCATTGTAACCAAAATCTTTCCCCGTGTCAAGACACAGAATCAAACTCTGTAGAGGGTTTGTTTGAGTTTATGTGGTTTGAAATAGGGCAAATACCAATCAAGGTGATTCTTGTTCATATTGTAGGATATTAGAGTTTTGAAATTGAACAGCTCATGGTAAATAAATGGAATCACATGTCACTATTAATACTGTGCTGCAACAATTGTGTATACCATATATAGATATTAATATATGATTTACAATGATTAAAAAAGGATGCCCCAATAAAGAAGAATTATGTTCCTAACATTGTCCAGATATCCTTCTGTTCCCTATTTCCCGTTTTAGGCTGGTATAAATTATGTTCACAATGGAATATCCATCTCATTTGGCTACAATCGTGTTGACAGACTGAAAAGCATCAGGCTATTGCATTAAGAAACTGCTGTACTCGGGGGGGGATTGGTATTGAAATTCTGACTTTATTCTCTATTACATCAAATAACTACAGTCGAACCTCCCTTCTGCGGACACCGTCGGTTCCGAGTGAAAATGTCCGTCATGAGAGATGTCCTCTGAAACAAGTTTGTACAAATAATCGAACATTTTAACGGCAAAGTACATCCACCTAAACATACTCATCTTTATTTTGATTATTTGTTTATTTGAGTTTTCCCGCATTTGAATTTTTCAGCAAGCTTTCTCACTTTCTACAATCACATTTCTTCTTCTTGTGAGGTTTAAACACGTTCGTCCCTTGTTACTCATGTTTACTCGACGACTGAAATGCTACGATATTTCTGTCTCACTAATTAGCGCATGTACTGCAAGTCTTTTCCTTCTCACGTTGACTACCTGAGCTCGACCTTATCGGTGGCAATCTGAGTTATGAATCGAATGATGCAAGCAGGGAAGAAAATCACCAGGTAACTCTTGAGTAATCAGTCACTGGCAGCAATCCTGGACAATCAGAATTCTCGGAATGTACACCAGTAGGTAGAACACCATAACAAAAGATTTGGAAAGAGGAATGTATAGAAGAATTAACTTTACGGCTACTACAGCGTTGCCATGTAGCCTGCATTTCACTCTCTCTCTCTTCTTTGACTCGAAATAGGTGTAGTACAGATATTCAAGAGGGATTTCCGTACGTCTGCAGAATGGTTTTAAAAGAAAGGATGGCATGGTCCGGTGTAAAAAATGTCCTGCAGCGTGTGAAATGTCCGCTTAAGTCAAGTGGATGGGACAGATGGCAATGTCCGGACTTCAAGGTGTCCTCTGAAATGAGGCTAATTTAACACTTGTCTTATGTAAAATAAAATCGGTTCCAAGGAAAAATGTCCCTATAGGCAGGTGTCCGCTGAATAAGGGTGTCTGTTAGGGCAGGTTCAACTGTACTAACATTGGCTGTCCTAAAAGGGAAAAACCAAAAAACAAAAACTTTTGCCCTACACCACTCATATTAAAGCACCACTTTGCTGTGGGAACTAGAGCTCCCTAGGTTTTATCTAAAAACCAAATAAATTGTAAATACAATTTTAAAACATACATACATTTTCATTTGAGACTGTTTCGAAACATGTACCTGTAATGTAATAAGAACATTAAACGAAAGGTTTTGACTAGGCAGACTGTTAATTTAAAACCCTCATGATAAATGAATAAGGACCATGGTGGTCGAGAGCGCTAACGCCCTACCTTGTGCCTCGCTGGCATCGGGAGAGCGTAGGTTCAAATCCCACCTCAGCCGTCCTGAAATAGTTTTCGTGGTTTCCCATTTTCACCACCTGGCAAATGCCGGGATGGTTCCTTTTGATAGGTCCACGGCCAATTTCCTTCCAATATCCCTTCCCTGACCCATCCTGAAAAGAAAAGTTCATGGCCATTGGCTGAGTTAATAAAGAAATAATAAGGAAAGATAATGACTTGTAGACTTAGAAAAGATTTTTGATAGTGTTGATTGGAGTAAATTGTACGACATTTTGAAAAGCATTGGAATAAAGTACAGGGATAGGAGGGTGATCTACAATCCATACAGAAATCGGACGGCAGCTATGCAAGTTGAAGGGCATGATAGTCAGTAATGTCAACTCAAGCGAATGAATTATTGTTAACGGTCATCACTGTTGAAAGCTGACTAAACCTTTTACTAAATTCTGTGACTAGCATTTCAAGGCAGTATTCAGAAAGATGTAAGGTAAGGCTGCAACTTATCACCCATACTTTTCAATGAAGGAATTGAGAGAAAAATTTTAAGGAGGAGTAAAGATTCAAGGAGAAAATTTCAACTTTGAGATTTGCTGATGACATTGTCATATTAGCCGATTCACCAGAGGATTTGAATGAGATTTTAAATGGAATGCACTCCATCTTGAGGAAAGAATTCATGATGAAAATCAACAAATGTGATATATGATACAAGAATAGCAGCCAATGGCCATAAGCAGGACATGTTTGATTGAACGCCCGAGAGCTTCCAACAAGTTCAATTTCAAGTAGTTCCAACTTTCGCTACCAGATGCTACTGTCACTAACACTAGCGGTGAACGTTGGAGCTTGATAGACCGTTTCCTAACCAGCCAAATATAGCCTGCAAATTTTGTTACACACCACTAATTGCAGTGATAGGTTCTTTCAAATGGCATGGGCCCGCCGGCTTTACTTCCCCTCCGAAGAAAGGCATAGTTCTAAAAGAACAATTTGTGTGTTCCTGGATTTAAGAAAGGCTTTTGACACCGTAGACCACAATATACTCATTAGAAAACTTGAAAAGGAAGGTATTCGTGGTACTCCTCAAGAACTAATAAAAAGCTTCCTTTTTAACAGAATACAAAAGGTGCGAATCAAAGATACTCTAAGTAGAAGTGCTGAAGTAAAAATTGGAATACACCAAGGAACAGTTTTAGGTCCTATTCTTTTTCTGTTATATATTAACGATTTGTGTGAGCTGAACTGTAATGTGATGATTACTTCATATGCTGATGACACTGCCGTCACAGTCACAGGAACAACTTGGGAGGACACTTATAATAGAACTCAAGAAACCCTTGCTACAGTCCAAAATCACCTCCTTACCTTAAATGAAACCAAAACACAATACCTATGCTTCTCACACAACAAAACATTACAACCCACAGACAATTTAACACTCAAGATCCACACACCAATTTGTAACAATGGTGAAAGATGCAACTGCTATACCCTACAGAAGTCAATGAATGCTACATATTTAGGGATTATTATACATACCGCAGTCATCTAAAATGGAACATGCATGCATCAAAATTGGCCAATAAACTTCAAAAGTTAATTTACATATTTTACTGAAACCGAAATATCCTTTCAGCAAAAGTCTTGAGAACTGTATATTTTGCCTTAGTCCAGTCATAACTACAATATTGAATAAATGGTTGGGATGGAATACTTGACTCACATTTGGCTCAGAATCTCATTCTAAAAGTTATGTACAAAAAGCCATCAACTTTTCCAACATGTGAACTGTATCAACAAAACATGGTGCTTAACATACGACAGTTATTTGTTCAGTCATCAATCATATCTATACTTAAGAATATGAAGCTCTTCTCAAATGGACAGGAACTTAAAATGTGCACTAGACTTCAAGACAGAACTGGAAAAAATAACCCTCATCAAAACACACTACCTGACCAAAGAATTGAAGTTGTCTTAGCACCAGGATATACAATATATTGTCAGTAAATGTGATAAATAACACCCTTAATATACTGAAGAAAAGGCTTTTTACATGGCTCCTTAATAACTTTGATAAAGTAAATAAACTTTTAAATTTTCACCAACATATTTAAACCTACTCAGTCACAAATAAGTAATGTATCATCTTCTTTTATTTTTAGTGTCTCATAATAAACTTTTCTTACTATTATCGGTCAAATACTATGTTGCAAATAAATTAAGAAACTGTATTCATGAAGCCCACGCACAAGTTTATCTTATGTGGGATTCACGCTGTATTTTGATGCATCTGTATATGTACATGTTTTCTGTCAGTGAATAAAAATGTTTTCTCGTAAAAAAAAAAAAAATGCCCTTAAATAATCCGACGACTGTAGGCAGGATTTGAACCCGCCATCTTGGGCATAGCAGTTCAGCATGCTACCGACTGTGCCACCAAAGCCACAAAATGTAAAACAAAAGGAATGGAATGCAGCCGTAAGAAATCAGAATCACCTATTGACATCAAATAAAGGCAGATGGAAAAGCTAAATGAAGTAGGGAGCAAAATAAGCAGTGATGGACGAAGCAACGAGTGTATAGAAAGTAGGCTGGCACAGGTAAGGGAAGAATTTCTGCAGAAAAGCAATGTGTTGACATCAAATATAGATTTAGATATTTGAAATACATTTTTTAAAGCCTTTTTCTGGAGTGTGGTGCTGTGTGGAAGTAAAACTTGGACTGTTGATGCAGGAGAACAGAAGCATTTCAAATGCGGTAGTGCAGGAAAATGATTGAACTCAAATGAGTAGATGGAGTAAGAAGACGAGCGGAAGAGTGCTAATGAAGATAAGAGATAGGTTGATAGGGCACATACAGTACAGTACTAAGACAACCAGGATTGGCAATTTTTTTATGGAAGGAAGGGTAGAGGACAAGAATTGTAGAGGTAGACCAAGGTTACAATACAAGTCATAGTATTGCATCACATGTGGTATGGTAGCTATGTGGAGATGAAACGATTAGCTGCATCAAACCAGTCTAAGGACTGAAGACTCAAACAGTAACATGGAAATACTCACAGTATTAGCCTTTCAAGATGGGAGTGCTGCTGCGCCAGCATTTGTTGGTCATAGCAGCAGGAGCCTTGCGGGATGAGGAGAGTGAAAGAGGTATGTGGAGTACAGTCTCCACATAAGTCAAGTATCATTACATGTGCTGCTTGTGTTACTCAGAACTTATAATGTGATTTGTGAACAAAAAGCAAAGCCAACTCCGTACAGGCCATGGAGGCCCTGGGAGCAGTGGAAGGTAGAGGCCTCCACTCTTTGGGACATCGGCACTAGATGCGATGGAGTTGTCAGCTCCATGCCCGGCCGTCTTTGCTCCCAGGAATTACCCTGGTACTCATTTCTGGTGTAGGCTCGCTTTGGCAGCCAACAATAGACTTATTTAAATATTCATACAGTTACACCCCAATTACCAGCTTTTGAGGACCCCTACAGTAGTACAACACTAAAATACTTCCACATGATTGGTTCTAGGGCCTTAAAAAGTGGTTTTCCGTCCCCTTTGTCTGTTATTTATACAAATTAACACCGTTTCACCAAACTGGACGAAAGTATACATCCTGAGTTTTGTTTCTTGATTTATGAGGCTCAAAATGACCCTAGGTTGGTCCTTGTATGACAATTCAATATTTAGGGAATGGAGAGGGCTGTCCAAATTTCAAGTAGATACAGGTCCAAAAGGTAAGTACATAAAATTTTATTTAGGTCATTGAAACGATGTGGACTTGTTCCAGAAGGGCTAAATCTAGGAAATGGAGGGAGATGTCCAAATTTCATGTTGACAGTGTTGCCGGCAGAGTTCCAAAATGTAAGTATGTAAAATTTGGTTCAGTTCGGTGAAACAGTTTAGACTTGTGCCAAAGAGCCTAAACACAATGTGTACAGGTAGATATACAGTTTACAATACACACACTCAAGTATATGGGGTTGAAATGACCATGATCTTCTAGCCCCTAATTGAAAGAACAACAATGTAGGATTTTTGCAGCCATGGGAGAACGCGAACTTCAGTACGAACGGATTGCTGCCATGGAAAATCCATCAGAAAATGAAAGGCTGGAGGACAAGAACTGTACAGATCGGTCAAGGTTTGATATGTTTAACAGCCTTTGATGTGGAATGTGGAGATAATACAAAACAAAAGTTTGGTGCTTTTCAGTCGGTCAACATGATTGTACCCAAAAAGAGCTGGGTTATGCCCTAATCCTGAAATAAATTTCATGAGATTAATAAATACACTAGGATGACCAGTTTCGATCGTCAAGCGATCTTCATCAGATCCAGTTGCATTAGCATACACTAATAGTTGCATTATCAATACTGCAACTAAATAATTGTACATATTGTAAATATTTTTCACCTCTATTCTCAAACATAGATGTTATAGCCTAAGTGAAATGGCTCTGTTGATGATCGCTTGACGATCAAAACTGGTCATCCTCGTGTATTTATTAATCTCATGTAATTTATTTCAGGGTTAGGGCATAACGCAGCTCTTTTTGGGTACATTCGTGTTCACTGACAGAAAAGCACCAAACGTTTGTTTACTTAGGCAACACTGAATAATGGCTTCAAACCCCACAATGGAGATAATACTATAACATGCTTGTGGTGGAAAAATATTCTCCACAATCAAAAACTCCTTAATAATTTTGCCTATGTCCACCTGCTCCAATAAAATATTTTCCACTCTTTGATTCCCAAAAATTAACAATAAAAAATTCCAACCCGGAGGTAAACTAGATCACCGGGTGGGTACTACTCGACAGGGTAGTGACAAAGAGGGAATCTAACATTCTATGGATGGGAATGTGGAAACTTCTAAGCCTGATGGACAATGGAAGGTTTCAAAGGGAAATAGAGAGATTGAGGTTGGAATAGGGAAATGCGCTGGCAAGAAGAACAGGACTTTTGGTCAGGAGACTATAGGATCATTAGCACTAAATCAAACTATGGTTATGCAGGGGTAGGTCTCATACTGACTAGGAACCTTGGTCAGTGGCTGGAATAATATGAGCAATACAGTGAATTGCTTATTGTAGCTAAAATCGATACATCTACTTGCCCCACAGTAGTGCAAGTCTAAATGCCTACCAGTGAAGCAGATGATGAAAAAGTTGAAAAGTTTTATGAAAAATCAGATGGAATTCTGAGGTATGTCAAGGTTGATGAAAATGTAATAATAATAGGAGATTGTAAGCCTCCATGGCTTAGGTGGCAGCACGCCAGCCTCTCATCGCTGGGTCCGTGGTTCAAATCCCGGTCACTCCATGTGAGATTTGTGCTGGACAAAGCGGAGGCAGACAGGTTTTTCTCCGGGTACTCCGGTTTTCCCTGTCACAAATTTCATTCCAGCAACACTCTCCACTATCATTTAATTCATCTGTCATTCATTTAATCATTGCCCCGGGGGAGTGCGACAGGCTTCGGCAGCCGGCACAGTTCATATCCTCGCCGCTAGATGGGGGCTTCATTCATTCCATTCCCTGACCCGGCCGGTCGACTGGAAGCAGGCTGTGGATTTTCATTTTCAATGGGAGATTGTAATGCTGTGGTAAAATAAAAATTAAAAAAAAGTTGAGAAGGGAAGATAGAAGGAGAATTCGGATTGGGTGAAAAGAATGATTGAGGGAGCAGGCTGATAGAATTCTGCAGTGAGCACAAGTTAGTTATAGCTATCACATTATTCAACAACCACAACTGGAGAATATACACATGGATGAGGGGAAATTAGGAGATATAAGACATTTCCAAATCGACTTTATGAAAAGTAAAAAACCATAAAGGTGGGCAGTAGACAAACAAAAAGAGGACGTGAACAAAAGACTCAGAGGGATTATTCAGGAAGGACTAATATGAAGAACCCTGAACAAACATCTAATGTAGAGGAATGGACACTTCAAATCAAATTAACTTTATTTGCAATGAGGTGTCAACCTCGGTGGCAAATGAGGTACATAATTTACAAACACTAGCCTACTCAATATTAAAAGAATACAGTAGCTTAATGTACTATTCACACATTGATTGAACTCCCCTCATACAACTGCTGTAGGAATTACAAGCACGTTTAATGTTTCTAGGAATACAGCACTAAGTTATACCACTTCTTTCTTTTACCGATTTTGTCTACTCTGCTCTTGAATATCTGGACTGATTTTGGAAAGGGATCAAACACCGCCCTTGGTAAACTGTTCCATTCCTTCACATCCTTCCCAATAAATGAAAATTTACCCCAATCGCTTCTTCTAAAGTGCCATCCAATTTTGAATTTGTGGTCTGCCCTGCCAATATAATTTCTTTCCAATTGTAGCCTCTCACGGATTTCCCCCCATGCTTCCTCTCCTGTATACGCTCTATATAACCTTGCAAGTCTGTTTTTCTCCCTTCTCTTACTTAATGTTTCCCACCCAAGCTTCTCTAACATATCTGATATGCTCCTTCTTCTCCTAAAATCCCCTATCACAAATCTTGCTGCTTTCCTTTGCACACACTCAATTTCTTTTATTAGGTATTCCTGGTGCGGATCCCATACACTGCTTGCATATTCCAATGTTGGACGAACTAAACTTAGGTAACTTTTCTCTTTTATTTCTTTGTTGGATCCTTTAAGAAGTCTCATAATGACATGCAACGATCTGTATGCTTTCCCAACAATGTCTCCAACATGACCCTTCCAGTGCAATTTACTATCAAATCTCACACTTAAGTATTTGCACTTGTCATCTTTTGGTACGATTACCCCATCCAATGTATATTGAAATTCAGTTATTAATCTCTTGTTTGTGAATATTGTGACAGTTGATTTACCTCTGTTAACCTTCATGTGGTTCTCTTCAACCCAATGTTGGATACTATCGAGGTCCCTTTGTAATATTTTACAATCCTCTATGTTATTTATTTCCCTATATACGATAATGTCATCTGCATACAATCTTATTTTTGATGCTATATTGTTCCCTAAATCATTTGCGTATATTAAGAAAAGCAATGTACCAATTTTACTACCCTGTGGAATTCCCTTCTTAACTTTCTCTTCCTGTGATATGTAATTCCCTACTCTGACTCTCTGAACCCTTGAATTTAAGAATGTTCCTATCCAATGTACAACCCTTGAGTCCAATCCCATTCTCTCGTGTGAGTTTGCATTCACAAATTCTCATAGTGTGTTTCTTTTGTTTTTGTATTTCTCATAGTGTTCTTCTTTTGTTTTTGTATACCGTACAAGTCAAATGTACTTTTTTGAATATAACCGTCTGTTTCCGGTTATGACCAATGGATGTCGGTGTTTGTTTCTTCTCCCATCAATTTGGAGTTTAGGACTGTATTTAGTAAACCTTTTTCGCTAATTATTTCATGACAGGTTATGAGCCCAGTTAAACGCTTATTGCTGTTAATGTGTGGACTTTGTGATGGGAGAATGTCGGTCGTTAAAAGTTGTTGATATGTGCGGCGCACATGTGGACGGCAGTTAAGTGCGCATTCAAGATAGTTTTTGGTGAATTTTGTGGACGATTTTTCTATTGTGAGGACTATTTGTACGCTTTATTTTAAGTATACATACTAACATGGATTCAGCTACGGGAAGCAGCGAGCGAGTAGTTGCAATAGTGAGGTTACAGGACGACAATTGGGAAGCGTGGAGCACCCGAACAAAGGCATTGCTTCAAACAAGGCGTCTGTGGGACGCGGTTCAAGGTTTCCCACGAAAGACCGATACAGGAGAGGTAGAAGATACACCCGTTGAAGAGTACTCCGAGGCCAAACTGGGCAAAGATCAAGACGCGAAAAACTTGCTCATAGGTTTGGTCACCGACCCTTTACTAGGTGATATCAAAGAAGCGGAGATAGCTAAGGAAGCATGGCAGAATCTTCTGACTTCATGTTGCGATACCGGAGTCCTTCAAATTGTGACGATGTTAGAAGAATTGTGTCTTTTTAAGAAAACTAGTGACATTAGCATGCGTACATTTGTTGATAAAGTGCTTACTTGGTGTGCACGGTTGGACGATGTAGGTATAACATTTACGGATAAGGCCAAAGCTGCTTTTATTCTCAGAGGACTGGAAAAGCGGGAGTACGAAAATTTGATACGTTCATTGGAAAGCAATGAAGAAAACTTAAGTGTAAAGGTAGTGCGAGCCAAACTATTGTTGGAGGAGAGAAAGAACAAGTTGGACAAACTAAAGATGGAGCGAGAACAGGAGACTTATGCGAGGCTGAAGAAGGAAGAATCTGAGGGTGAAAGCGTGAAGGCAATGGTGGCAGCCATGCGCTTAAATTCCAAGGGGGTCGTCAACAGCAGCAAAAGTGTCAACAAGCCAACAGGTAGTGGTGGATTCATGTGCTACAAGTGCCAAGAACAGGGGCATATTGCGAAGTTCTGTGATTTAGTTCATGAAGCAAGAAAGAAAGGTTCAGTTTTGTGTTTTAATTGTGCCAAGATAGGTCATACTTCCAGGAATTGTAGTAATGGACGCAAGGAAAATGTTAAGGTTAAGAATCGTGAGGTTATTGCCACGGTAAAGGACGATGAGGCGGCAAACGAATGTGTTCAGGTTAATGCTAGTAGTGTTAAGGTAAAGGCTTATGTGACAACTGAAAGCAAGGATGATGCATCTGATTGTGTATGCAGGTGGTATGTATATTCAGGAGCCACTGAGCACCTGACACCTTATAAGGATATTCTGTATGATTACACCCCAAAGGTTTCTGGTAGTGTAGACATGGCTGATGGATCCGCAGTTAGTGTATGTGGTATGGGAAGTGTGCTTATGAAGCTATCTGACAAGTGTGGTGGTTCTTTTCTGAAACTGAAAAGAGTGTTGTATGTCCCAGGTCTTCAAGACAATTTAATATCTGTAGGTCAATTTGACAGGAAAGGTGCAGTCGTAACCATTAAAGATAGCAAAGTTGTATTGTCAGATCATGAGGGTATATTCCTTACGGGTGAGGCCGTTGGAAATATGTATAAGGTAAATTGTGATTATTTTATGGTAGAACAAGGGAAAGAATTTGCTTGTAATGACGAGGTGGACGTTGCGTATGCTAAGAGCAACAAAGCCGTAACTAGCGGAATATGGCATCAGCGTTTTGTCCATGCTCTGAACATTCCAGATCGTGATTTTATACCCAAAGAAAAGAATCTTGATTGTGATACTTGTAAACAAGGTAAAATGAAAAGACTTAAATTTAATGAAAGAGATCATGTATCTCAGAAGCCATTAGATGTTGTGTTCTCTGATGTATGCCAGCTAGAGCACCCATCGATTGGAGGTAGCAAATATTTTATTACATTTACTGATGATTGTACCAGATTCTCATATGTAAGGTTCCTTAAGCATAAGAGTGATGCATTTAATGAGTTTATCAAGGTTAAGGCCCTAATGGAGACAGCACAAGGGACCAAGTTGAAATCTTTCCATTCAGACAACGGTGGAGAGTATTTAAGTACAGAGTTTTGTAACTATCTTGAAAAGGAAGGTATTGTTCGTAGGTTAACATTGGCTTACTCTCCCCAACAGAATGGCGTTGCTGAACGCCTCAACCAGCAACTTCTCACCACTAGTAGGTGCATGCTCATTCAGTCAGGCATGCCAGTTCAATTTTGGGGGGAAGTCATCAACACAGCCTGCTATATAAAGAATAGGTGTGTGTCATCAACTGTAAAGAGCATCCCATTTGAACTGTGGACGAGTAGAAAGTTGTCAGACCAGGAATTGCTTATGTTAAAATCATTTGGTTGTAAAGTTTGGATCCATAAACGTAATGTGGAAAAGTTAGTGCCAAGGGCAAATGTTGGTGCAATGCTAGGGTACCCCAATGACTCGAGGGGCTACCGTGTATGGGACATCGAAAAGAAATGTGTCATTAAATCCAGGAATGTAGAATTTGTTGAAGATGTATTTCCGTTTTCTGTAAAAGTCCTGGAAAAACCTGTAACTCAGATAGATTGTGAACCTAGAACAGTTGGAGAAGTGTTTGTCGAGCAGAAAGATTGTGGAGGTGACGTGTTTGAACACGAAGTAGCCGAATCAGGAAATGAAAATTCTGTAACAAGTGATAGTGATGCCTCTTTGTCAGATTCTGATGTCGTAATAGACTCTCCATTACAGCCTGAACACACAGTATTACGCAGGTCGAGTAGAGAGAGAAAACGTCCCAGTAAGTGTGTGTGTTGTAATGAAGTCAAGGTCAAATGTCGCATTGTCATGTTGAGGTCAGAATATAACGATCCGGTGTCTTTTCAAGAAGCCACCTCACGAGATGACAAAGATAAATGGTTTGAAGCAATGAACCAAGAGATTGCCCTCTTGGAAAAACATAATGTGTGGACACTTGCAGAAGATTCAGGTGGCAAGACTGTCATATGCACCAAATGGGTGTATAAAACTAAACGAAACCAAGAAGGTGAAGTACTTAGGTATAGAGCACGTTTAGTAGCTCATGGTTTCAGTCAGATAAAGGGTACAGATTTCCTTGAATCCTACAGTCCTGTGGTAAAAAGGAAAACTATTAGGACCCTTATAGCCATAGGAGTAGAGCGTGAATGGGATAATTGTCATTTGGACATTGTATCGGCATACCTTAATAGCAAAATTAAGGAAACTGTATTTGTAAGTCAACCAGAAGGTTTTCGCAGTGTAGAATACCCAGACTATGTGCTAAAACTCAACAAGAGTATTTACGGTTTATGTCAAGCTGGTAAAGATTGGCACAATTGTATCACTGCACAACTTGTCAAGCTTGGCTTAAATCAAAGCAAATGTGATCCATGTCTGTATTTTAGCCCAGATCATGATTTGTATGTTGCCCTTTGCTACCATACAAGGAATGATATGTAAATGTTTGTTGTTAGTGTAAGGCTAGTTATGTATTTTTTTTGTTTTAATTTTTTTTTGCAATTTGTGAATGGGGGGAAGTGTGAGTTTGCATTCACAAATTCTCATAGTGTGTTTCTTTTGTTTTTGTATTTCTCATAGTGTTCTTCTTTTTTTTTTGTATACCGTACAAGTCAAATGTACTTTTTTGAATATAACCGTCTGTTTCCGGTTATGACCAATGGATGTCGGTGTTTGTTTCTTCTCCCATCAATTTGGAGTTTAGGACTGTATTTAGTAAACCTTTTTTGCTAATTATTTCATGACAGAGTCCAATCCCATTCTCTCCAGTTTCTTTAATAATACTCCATGTTCCACTCTGTCAAAAGCTTTGGAAAGGTCTATAGCTATGCAGTCCAACTGTCCCCCTAGATCCAACCGATCTGATATGTCCTGCTGAAATCCCACCAGTTGTGCCTAACAAGAAAATTTCTTTCTAAATCCATACTGGCTCCTCAGGAAACAATTTTTATCTTCACATACTCCTCTAATATATTTTACTGTTAAACTCTCCAAGATTTTACAAACTACACTGGTTAGACTTACTGGTCTGTAGTTCTCAGGTTTACTTCTATCTCCCTTTCCTTTATAAATTGGTATTATTATAGATTCCTTCCATTCCTTTGGTATTCTACTATTGTTCATGATGTAGTAGAAAATAAACTTGAAATAAGGCACTATGTACCACCCCATTGCCTTTATTAATTCCCCAGTAATTTGATCACACCCTGCTGCTTTTCCTTCCTGAAGCAGTTTGATTTCTCTAAAAATATCCTCATTTGTAAAGGTGAAAATACTTGTGTCTTTATGTGTTTCACCCTCTCCAGCCTCATTAACGGTTTCCAACTCCTGACAATCTTCCACTGAATCTATGAATTCCCTACTAAATAGGTTTGCTTTTTCATTATCTGCAAATAAATGCTCACCCCCTTCTCCCTCCATTGTGGGAATGTGGATTCCATTTCCCTTTTGATTTTTAGTATATGAATACAGCTTTTTCCATTTCCCTATGTGGTCTTTACTCTCATGAAGTATGCCATTCATGTAATTTTCCTTTGCTTCCTTTTTCAACCTATTGAACTCCTTTATTAGCTGCTTTCTGGTTTCCCCTGCCCTCTTAGATTTGTCTGTTTACCATTCAACATTTCCTTTTTAATTTTCGTACCGTATGTCCTTTGTATAGTAAACAGGGTCTGAGGTTGTTTTTCCCTTCTTAACAGGTACAAATCTCTTCTCACCCTCCCAAATGATTTCCTTAAAATTTGCTCAGAGTGTATCCACATTACTCCCTTCACTTATCCAAGAATTAAATTTTGATTTCAGGTAAGCTCCAAATTCATCGAATTTAGTTTTTCTGTATAATTTCTTGTCCTGTGTGACCCTCCTATTAAGCCTTTTTGGTACCAGACCAACGTCCATTATTGTAGCCTTATGGTCACCTATTCCTTCAATTACGTGTTTTTTTTTCAACAAGTTCCCCTGGTTTTATCAGGAATACATCCAGCAAGTTGCTGAGCCTAGTTGGCGCTTGCACTACTTGTGTAAATCCTCCCTCCCAAAGTAATTTATTTGCAAGTTTCTGTTCATGGGCTTCTGTTGCAGCTCTATTCCAATCAACTTCTGGCAAGTTTAAATCCCCCCCAATTTTTACCATGCCATTATTGTTTTTATGAGTGTAATCTATTACTTTCTCAAATATTTACATATATTCCTATAATTCCCACTTTTGAAGAAAGAAATAATGAAATCCACCATAGAAAGCATTGAAAGAAAGGAAAGAATAGGTAGAGAACCTTGAATCACTCAGGATATACAGTACGGTACCAGAATTAATGGATGAAATATGGAAGCACAAGAATGCAAGAGATGGAAGTGGGAAAGCAGAATACAGATGTCTGAAAAATGAAGTAAACTAGAGGTGCAAGGAAGTGAAAGAAGAGTGGTTGAATGAGAAATGTGCAAGTATAGAAAATTGTTTAAAAATAGGAAAAGTAGATGCAGCTTTTCGAAGAATTAAGAGAACTTTTGGGGAAAGGAAGACTTGTGCTGTAATATTAAGGACTCAGATGAAAAACCTCATACACAGGCCTTCTCAACCTTCTTGAGACTGTTAGCACCATCCTCATGACATACCAAGAACCCGAGCACTTTTAAATCGAATATAATAATAACAATGATGCTTACCGGTACCTATAAAAAAAACTCGAATTCTTCTCAATAGAATTAAAGTACAACTTGAAAATGAATTAGGAGAATATCAATGAGGTTTCAGACCGAGGAGAAGTTGCCCAGAAAAAATCATGAGCCTAAAACTGATAATGGATTATAATAGAAAAAGGAATAGAGATATGGTGATAACATTTATCGACTTCAAAAAAGCATATGATTGTATTCATAGAGAATCTTTATTAAAAATTCTAAGACACAAGGGATTACACCCCAAATTGACAAATCTCATAAAACTAACGCTTACAGGCACCAAATCAAAAGTTAAATTCAGAGGTGAATTCTCAGACCCATTTGAGGTCACAACCGGTTTACGACAGGGTGATGGCTCATCACCATTACTATTTAATTGTGCATTGGAAATGGTAATGCGTAATGGTCTAAGAAATTCCCTCCAAATATAAAAATAGGGAGAAAAATTCAAACAAACTGTCTTGGTTTTGCAGACGACATGGCATTATTGGCGAAAGATTTAGAGGAAGCCAAAACACAGATATCAGAGCTTCAGACCATTGCAAATAAAATTGGCCTTAACATATCATTTGAAGAAAACAGAAATCATGCCACAAAAACCATCACCATTAAAGGAAATACAAATTAATGATACAAAAATTAAAATTGTAACACGATTCAAATATCTAGGAGAGTTAATAACAAACAACTTAAATGAGAAAGCATCAATTCAAATAAGAACCAACAAGTTATCTAGGGCACAAAAATTAACATGGGACACTTACACAAAGAAATGCTTATCAATTAATGCAAAAAAAACCATTACAATTCAGTCATAAAACCGGAAGCCACATATGCAGAAGAAACATTATTCCATCTAAATGAACATTCTAAAACCGACAGATTACAGAAGATTGAAAGGCGAATTGGAAGAACTTGTATCAATAAAGGATATAAAAAAGATGGGCAATGGTGAATAATACCTAACAATATGGTCTATAACAACCTAGAACCCATTACTGATACCATGCGAAAGAAAAGACTAGGATTCTTTGGGCACATCATGAGAATGCCACATTCACGTCTTCTAAAACAACTAGTACAGTACAATCTTGCTTCAAAAAACTCAACAACTGGTTGCCGATGGTTAAATCAGAGAGGACTTAAAAGAAATTGCCCTAACAGCAAAAGATGCTGCAAATAAGAAAAGTTTAACTACAGCACTTAAAAATATGACGTTTCATTTTCCACTCACTAAAAAGAAAATTCCTACAAGAATATTATCCGCCCAAGGAAGGGCAAGACGATCAATATGCATGAAGAAGTACTGGGAGGACGGCAAGGCTCGTAGAGTTCCTACAAGTCGATGAACTAATGGTTGGTTAAAGTGATCCTATGTGGTCTCAAAAGGTGAAGGAGAAGAATAACAATGATGCAACAAGGATGTGCCTCTCTTTCCTTTTCCTGTCTCTACCTCCCTCAGAAGTTCTGAAATAGCTACAGATTCACTGTTTACCAGGCATGCTGCAACAGACTCATGCGGGTAAGATACATTTACATGTGGAATCAGCATCTTTCATATTACTCACAAAATAGGCATATCCTATTATTTATGTTATTTATATTTTACAAAACGACTGTGAAAACACTATTATTCTGGTTCGTCCAACAGAATTTGAATTGTAGAATGGATCTCAGGAGAGCTTGTGCTCAAGAGCGCTTGCTGGCTCATATGACGAGAACACCAGGTTGAGAAAGCCTGCTCTAACAGATACAGAAGAAAAGGTTGAGAGATGGAAAGCTTACATAGAGCGTTCGTATAGGTGTAAGGACATTGAGAATCATGTTGTGGAGAGGGAAGAGGAAATTGATGAGGATAAGAAAGGAGATTTAATATTGAGATCGGAATTTGATAGAGGAGACATAGTAGGAAGAAAGCACCAGGCATAAAATGATTTACCAACTGAGTTGTAGCGTTGCATCGGGGGATGAAGGTCTGATCAGGTTATTTCACTTAGTATTCAGGATTTATGAAACATGTGAGGTGCCCTCTGTTTCTAAGAAGAATTTTAGCAACCGTATATACTTCTTTTATTTTTAACATAAAATAATTGGTGCCCACTATATGGCACCCTGCTCACAATGATTCAAGATTTTTGAAGAAGCCAAAGTGGACCAGAGGTAGGGCATAGTAGGCTCCTTTTCTATGCAGTAGCATTTTCCAACAGTACCATGACTTAATAACCGTTGCAAGTTGTACAGTTTGTGTCTTACCATACGCAATGTTTGATTGAAAACAATAAATCTGCCATTATGAAATATATGTGATGTACATTTCATTAGTTTTGTCTACCTGCTTTTCCTATTCCTTAATTCTGCCACACCCCAGTGGTGCTAACATGTATTCAATATTGACTTTTTTCCATAGCACATACAGGGTTAGAACGAATGATTTAAGCGATTTCATGCACATGTATTATCGAAAGTGGTATATAGCTTACAGCATTGACGCATATACCAATTAAAAGTGAAACTCATCAAGTTTCTTGAGTCTGCTTGCTACAAATTCTCGATGTGCCCTCCTCGCGTCACACGGAAAATATCGATATGGTAGTTCAACTCCGACTACACATGCTGGAGCATGTCCTGGTCAATTTTAGCTACAGCCGCATGGATCTGTTTCCTCAGTTCAACATGATTAACTGGCATGGGTGATACATAAACTTCATCTTTGATAAACCCCCCATAAGAAGAAATCACATGGGATCAGATCAGGCGACCGGGAAGGCCAGTTTATAAGACACCAATCTGCACCTGTCACAAAATGACAATAATCAACGCTATCAGTTTTGCCTGAAATTGACCAGGGCATGCTCCAGTGTGTGTAGTCGGAGTTGGACTACCGTATCGATACTTGCCGTCTGGCGCAAGGAGGGCACATTGAGAATTTGTAGCGAGCAGACTCAAAAAACTTGATGAGTTTCTCTTTTAATTGGTAGAGGCCTATGTGTCAATGCTGTAAGCTATATACTTTCAATAATGCATGTGCTTGACATTACTTAAATATTTTGTGCTAACCCTGTATAATTTAATACAGATCAATTATGAACGTGATTACTCCAGGAGAATAGCACATATAACTTGTATTAGATATATAGACTCTTTCCTCATGTCATCTTAATGTTCACTCACTGTTCGAGTCATGAAGCACCTGCTTGGTTGAAAGGTACAGTCATGCGAGTAGGATATGACTCAGCAACCTCAAACATCGTTTTACTCTCCGTGGTGACATGAGCTCCTGTTACACTTAGCTGTGCTGTTGCAAAATAATTACAAACCAAGCTTTTTAAAATTTTTATTTTCTGAGCTTCTAACTGAAAGGGAGTGGGTTCGATCCCCATCCAGGTAGTGGATTTTAGAAACTAAACTACCACTTTCGGAAATGCAAATAGCCCTGGAGTTCACTCAGCCTTCACCAGAAATGAGTACCTAATTCCTGGGAGCAAAGACGGCTGGGCATGGAGCTGACAACTCCATCCCATCTAGTGCCGATGTCCCAAAGAGTGGAGGCCTCTACCTTCCACTGCTCCCAGGGCCTCCATGGCCTGTACGGAGTTGGCTTTGCTTTTTGTTCACAAATCACATTATAAGTTCTGAGTAACACAAGCAGCACATGTAATGATACTTGACTTATGTGGAGACTGTACTCCACATACCTCTTTCACTCTCCTCATCCCGCAAGGCTCCTGCTGCTATGACCAACAAATGCTGGCGCAGCAGCACTCCCATCTTGAAAGGCTAATACTGTGAGTATTTCCATGTTACTGTTTGAGTCTTCAGTCCTTAGACTGGTTTGACGCAGCTAATCGTTTCATCTCCACATAGCTACCATTCCACATGTGATGCAATACTATGACTTGTATTGTAACCTTGGTCTACCTCTACAATTTTGTCCTCTACCCTTCCTTCCATAAAAAAATTGCCAATCCTGGTTGTCTTAGTACTGTACTGTATGTGCCCTATCAACCTATCTCTTATCTTCATTAGCACTCTTCCGCTCGTCTTCTTACTCCATCTACTCATTTGAGTTCAATCATTTTCCTGCACTACCGCATTTGAAATGCTTCTGTTCTCCTGCATCAACAGTCCAAGTTTTACTTCCACACAGCACCACACTCCAGAAAAAGGCTTTAAAAATGAATTTCAAATATCTAAATCTATATTTGATGCCAACACATTGCTTTTCTGCAGAAATTCTTCCCTTACCTGTGCCAGCCTACTTTCTATACACTCGTTGCTTCGTCCATCACTGCTTCTTTTGCTCCCTACTTTCTTTAGCTTTTCCATCTGCCTTTATTTGATGTCAATAGGTGATTCTGATTTCTTACGGCTGCATTCCATTCCTTTTGTTTTACATTTTGTGGCTTTGGTGGCACAGTCGGTAGCATGCTGAACTGATATGCCCAAGATGGCGGGTTCAAACCCGGCCTACAGTCGTCGGATTATTTAAGGGCATTAATTTTTTTTTACGAGAAAACATTTTTATTCACTGACAGAAAACATGTACATATACAGATGCATCAAAATACAGCGTGGATCCCACATAAGATAAACTTGTGCGTGGGCTTCATGAATACAGTTTCTTAATTTATTTGCAACATAGTATTTGACCGATAATAGTAAGAAAAGTTTATTATGAGACACTAAAAATAAAAGAAGATGATACATTACTTATTTGTGACTGAGTAGGTTTAAATATGTTAGTGAAAATTTATAAGTTCATTTACTTTATCAAAGTTATTAAGGAGCCATGTAAAAAGCCTTTTCTTCAGTATATTAAGGGTGTTATTTATCACATTTACTGACAATATATTGTATATCCTGGTGCTAAGACAACTTCAATTCTTTGGACAGGTAGTGTGTTTTGATGAGGGTTATTTCTTCCAGTTCTGTCTTGAAGTCTAGTGCACATTTTAAGTTCCTGTCCATTTGAGAAGAGCTTCATATTCTTAAGTATAGATATGATTGATGACTGAACAAATTACTGTCGTATGTTAAGCACCATGTTTTGTTGATACAGTTCACATGTTGGAAAAGTTGATGGCTTTTTGTACATAACTTTTAGAATGAGATTCTGAGCCAAATGTGAATCAAGTATTCCATCCCAACCATTTATTCAATATTGTAGTTATGACTGGACTAAGGCAAAATATACAGTTCTCAAGACTTTTGCTGAAAGGATATTTCGGATTCAGTAAAATATGTAAATTAACTTTTGAAGTTTATTGGCCAATTTTGATGCATGCATGCTCCATTTTAAATGACTACGGTATGTATAATAATCCCTAAATATGTAGCATTCATTGACTTCTGTAGGGTCTAGCAGTTGCATCTTTCACCATTGTTACATATTGGTGTGTGGATCTTGAGTGTTAAATTGTCTGTGGGTTGTAATGTTTTGTTGTGTGAGAAGCATAGGTATTGTGTTTTGGTTTCATTTAAGGTAAGGAGGTGATTTTGGACTGTAGCAAGGGTTTCTTGAGTTCTATTAAAAGTGTCCTCCCAAGTTGTTCCTGTGACTGTGACGGCAGTGTCATCAGCATATGAAGTAATCATCACATTACAGTTCAGCTCACACAAATCGTTAATATATAACAGAAAAAGAATAGGACCCAAAACTGTTCCTTGGTGTATTCCAATTTTTACTTCAGCACTTCTACTTAGAGTATCTTTGATTCGCACCTTTTGTATTCTGTTAAAAAGGAAGCTTTTTATTAGTTCTTGAGGAGTACCACGAATACCTTCCTTTTCAAGTTTTCTAATGAGTATATTGTGGTCTACGGTGTCAAAAGCCTTTCTTAAATCCAGGAACACACAAATTGTTCTTTTAGAACTATGCCTTTCTTCGGAGGGGAAGTAAAGCCGGCGGGCCCATGCCATTTGAAAGAACCTATCACTGCAATTAGTGGGGTGTAACAAAATTTGCAGGCTATATTTGGCTGGTTAGGAAACGGTCTATCAAGCTCCAACGTTCGCCGCTAGTGTTAGTGACAGTAGCATCTGGTAGCAAAAGTTGGAACTACTTGAAATTGAACTTGTTGGGAGCTCTCGGGCGTTCAATCAAACATGCCCAGCTTATGGCCATTGGCTGCTATTCTTGTATCATATATCACATTTGTTGATTTTCATCATGAATTCTTTCCTCAAGATGGAGTGCATTCCATTTAAAATCTCATTCAAATCCTCTGGTGAATCGGCTAATATGACAATGTCATCAGCAAATCTCAAAGTTGAAATTTTCTCCTTGAATCTTTACTCCTACTTAAAAATTTTCTCTCAATTCCTTCATTGAAAAGTATGGGTGATAAGTTGCAGCCTTACCTTACATCTTTCTGAATACTGCCTTGAAATGCTAGTCGCAGAATTTAGTAAAAGGTTTAGCCAGCTTTCAACAGTGATGACCGTTAACAATAATTCATTCGCTTGAGTTGACATTACTGACTATCATGCCCTTCAACTTGCATAGCTGCCGTCCGATTTCTGTATGGATTGTAGATCACCCTCCTATCCCTGTACTTTATTCCAATGCTTTTCAAAATGTCGTACAATTTACTCCAATCAACACTATCAAAAATCTTTTCTAAGTCTACAAGTCATTATCTTTCCTTATTATTTCTTTATTAACGCAGCCAATGGCCATGAACTTTTCTTTTCAGGATGGGTCAGGGAAGGGATATTGGAAGGAAATTGGCCGTGGACCTATCAAAAGGAACCATCCCGGCATTTGCCAGGTGGTGAAAATGGGAAACCACGAAAACTATTTCAGGACGGCTGAGGTGGGATTTGAACCTACGCTCTCCCGATGCCAGCGAGGCACAAGGTAGGGCGTTAGCGCTCTCGACCACCATGGTCCTTATTCATTTATCATGAGGGTTTTAAATTAACAGTCTGCCTAGTCAAAACCTTTCGTTTAATGTTCTTATTACATTACAGGTACATGTCTCGAAACAGTCTCAAATAAAAATGTATGTATGTTTTAAAATTGTATTTACAATTTATTTGGTTTTTAGATAAAACCTAGGGAGCTCTAGTTCCCACAGCAAAGTGGTGCTTTAATATGAGTGGTTTAGTGCAAAAGTGGAAAGTCCAAAAGTATTTTTTTTGTTTTTCCCTTATAGGATAGCAAATGCTAGTAGTAATAATAATAATATCGTATGGCCTCGGGTGCCGAGTGCAAGCTTTGCAATTTGACACCCAGAGGGGAGCTTGCATGTCGAATTTCGTTGTTCCTTGAATCACTATGAAAGTCAAGGAGCTTAGATATCTAAGCTCCTTGAACACTATAGCGCTTTCTAGTAGAGAAATTAGGAACTTCGTGTTGGCGGAAACTCCCGAGAATAATTTTGCCATTATGAACACGGCATACTGAATTCAAATGGGTTCTTTGACATGCGTGTCGTATTTTTGTCGCCTTTCAAAAATCACTTACCACGGCCAGGAGCGAACCTGCAACCTTGGGGTTAGTAGACCGACACACTATCCACTCACCCACCGTGGCAAGCTATGTTAGTAGTTATTTGATGTAATAGAGATTAAAGTCAGAATTACAATACCAATCCTCCAGAGTACAGCAGTTTCTTAATGCAATAGCCTGATGCTTTTCAGTCTGTCAACACGATTGTACCCAAATGAGATGGATATTCCATTGTGAACATAATTTATACCGGCCTAAAACGGGAAATAGGGAACAGAAGGATATCTGGACAATGATAGGAACATAATTCTTCTTTATTGGGGCATCCTTTTTTAATCATCGTAAATCATATATTAATATATATATATATATATATACACAATTGTTGCAGCACTGTATTAATAGTGACATGTGATTCCATTTATTTACCATGAGCTGTTCAATTTCAAAACTCTAATATCCAACAATATGAACAAGAATCACCTTGATTGGTATTTGCCCTATTTCAAACCACTTAAACTCAAACAAACCCTCTACAGAGTTTGATTCTGTGTCTTGACATGGGGAAAGATTTTGATTACAATGAACCTTATTCTCAAGGAGCATTATGAGTAATTGAGTATGGAACTTGATTACGGTACTCGATTATATTAGTGGGGAGGTTAAGACGAAAATCAATGGGGTACCGTTCATTTATTGATAGAAGTATGAGACTTGGCCCACTTATAGTTAGGACCATAAACTTTCGATCTGAGATGGTAGCCACTTCCGCAAGTCGCGCCGAGTGCCTGTTTTGCAAGGTTGCCTACCCACCCGGAGTGAACTATGAAATCTACGCTTAAGTCGATTACAAATGCCGTTTCTCATTTTCAAAAACTCGCCAATATATTTCTTATGGGCCCTCGCCTCTATTGGAGACCGAGAATCAGACGAGTCGGCTGATGAAGCGAGATGCAGAAGTACGCGTGACGTTACACGCTCCTAGTCTCTATGCAGCTTGACGCGGGTAAGCGACGCGACGCTACCGCCGGGTATTGTTGCGGTCAGTAACGGAAGCTTGGTGCTGGTGCTGTGTTGTTTTGCTGTGTTTGGGGAACCAATTTCTTGGAGATAATTGTGCGTCATTTATCCTGTGCATGCGAATATATTGATAAGTACATACACAGTAAATATTTTCTTTGCTTTTAAAGCTGTTGTCCCTCTTATATTTCGACTATTCATTACATCCCTGTGTTATAGGTTATGTATACTTACAGTTGAAAATTGTTTTTAGTTACTACTAACAACTGTAGGGTTTACATTTTATGTGTTTCGTGTTGTTTGTTTAGAATGTGGTGGCTTGGTGATTGGTCCATGTACCTTCAAAATGTTTCGAAACGCTAATCCTGACCTAGTCCCTGACTATGTCCCATGTCCGCCCATTAATTGGCAAAAATGTGTTAGACACCGTGAAGCAAAATAAATACCCTCTTTTTACGTCAGTTTCAAAAGCATCGCCAACCAAGACAAAAGAAAAAATCGCCGGCCTCAAAAATGACTGCAGTCTTTTCAGTAAATTACATACATAGCTACAAGTGAGCACCGATTGGGAGACCAACCAACACCACCGTCTCTCACCACAAACGGCGAACTAAGACCGGGCAAAAAAATGAGATCTTTTGAAATGTTTGATGGCTGCAAGTCCAGATGGCATCCACACCAGTGACGTACCCGCCGTACAAGCAAAAATTATCGATGGACCTACCCTAGTCCATATGCTACATCCCGGACAGTCAAGGACGTTTCAGGAATATGCCGACAGCATTTTTATGCCATTCCTCAAGAAATAACTTAATACTGTTCATCGCGTTGATGTCATTTTGGACAAGTATATACAGGGTAGTCTGAAAAACCACAAAGGGGCAGAACGGGGCGAAGGAATACGCACGAGAGTCACAGCTGGAACACGCATTCCTAAAGGATGGCCCATCTTTCTGCGCAACTCCGAAAACAAATGCGAGTTGTTCCAATTCCTAAATACGCAAATACAAAAGATCACACAGGAGGGCAAAGACATGTACAGTACACAGGATTCGTCTGTGTTAGCATCGCCTCATCGAGAAGATATGGATATATTGTCTCCATGCAATCACGAAGAGGCAGACACAAGGGTCATGATTCACATCGCGGATTGTGTTAGTCAGGGATACCGGAAGATTCTTGTGCGAACTGTGGACACCGATGTCCTTGTATTGGCCGTGAGTATTGTGCCTAAATTGACGGATATTGAAGAGCTCTGGGTCCACATTGGCACGGGAACGAATCACCACATTGTAGCTGCACATAAAATTGCCCAAGATTCAGGTAGGGACCAATGTCGGTGACAAAACATATGTTATCATGGAAAGGCAATGGTGACTAAAGAGTCTTTACTTGTTGAAGATCGTAACAAGGCTTTAAGTTTACCCCTATTTCCCGCAATTTCTAGATGTGATACCGTTTCCTCGTAAGGTAAGAAGAGTGCCTTTGAAGAATGGACGACTTATCCTGACGCCACCAAAGGATTTTTGGCAGCTCAGGAGCACTATTTGGACAAAGCTTTACCTTATATGGAAACGTTGGTAATCACTATGTATGACAGGTAGGAAAAAATGATTCATAATCGTTACCGATGCGTTTTTGTTGAACTTCGTCGTTAACACTTGTCTTTTATTGCATTGTATGTCGAGTTCATTTGTCAATGTAAATGCCTGCCGAAAGGAACATTTTATCAAAAAAAAAACGATCTTTAGAGAGTATTCCTCCAACGCAGAATGCACTGGAGCAACACATCTGGCGTGCCATGTACCAGGGTGTTTATGTGTGGGAACAATCTCTGAGCCCCATCCAGGAACTACCCTCACCTTCACATTGGGGCTGGGAAGAAAGTCCATCAGGATGAACACCGCGGTGGACGACTATCCCCATTGCAACTAAGCTTAGAACTAATCCGTTGCAGGTGCAAAAGTTGTGCAACTAGGCCTCAGCAATGTGTATGCAGGAGGGGAGACTTGAAGTGCACGGAACTGTGCTCTTGTGACGAAAAGTGCTAAGTAATATTTTCTGCTTATTTTCTACTTCCGTCTTTATTTTCTGGTGATGGCTGTCCACTTAATAGCTAAGAGATTATTTTAATACATTTTTTCCCTTTTTTAGGAAGTTTGTTGAGCCTCCAAGATTAGTTTTGGTGAGCCTGATGCATAGGGCCACACGCATTACAAAACATGGACTTCTGCCTTCTTATTCTTTGTTTTTTTTCATGCATTGTTATTCTTCCTTTATCGCTTTTTCGGAAGTTATCAAAATGATTTGTCATTTATATTAAATAAATTAAAGCTTGAAGAATGTGGTGCCTTGTTTTTGCAGCTTAAGGAAATATGCGCCACAAATTTAAATCCTTCCACTCCAAATCGTGTTAACAACGTTTTCCAGGTAATTCTGAGTGCAAAAAGTATTCATCGCGAAGCAAAACAGGCATTTGTAATCGACTTAAGCGTTGATTTCGTAGTTCACTCCGGGTGGGTAGGCAACCATGCAAAACAGGCACTCGGCGCGACTTCCGTAAGTGGCTACCATCTCAGATCAAAAGTTTAGGGTCCTAACTATAAGTGTGCCAAATCTCATGCTTCTATCAAAAAATGAACGGTGGTTTTACCTAACCTCCCCACTATATAGCAGAACATCACATCTAGGTAGTACCCTTAGCCCTCCTAAAAGAATTCTGATAACTGCATTAATCAGGAAGGTTATGGCAATTTTCCTCATGCATTAACAAATTTGTAGGCAAACTTTCTGGATTTCACTATAGCTTACGGTATGCGTAACATGCCTTGCTAACATGATGTATTGCTCGAACATTTAGAGTAATGCATTTCCCTAACCCCCACCCTCGGCGAAATACTCTACCTAACCTACAACACATTTTGTTCAGATTTACCGGTAGGCTACTTGCAATGCTGAGAATATTTTATATTACTGTATACACCATGATATTTACTGAGTTTACATAGCGAACTCAAATCGATTTGAGTACATTTACCGTATTGAATACGGTCATGTAAACGGGACTCAGTTCGTATTGATTTTAAATCTCGATACGGTAAAATTGTGGGATCGGATCGTATCCAAACAGGTATTCAGGAACATATAAACGTGGATCGTACTGAAAGGAAGCGATTCTGCACGCTCTTGAGTTACAATGATAAACTAATTTAGGCCTACTTTCGTCTGTCGCCTGACTCGAATCGCTTGTTTTACTTCCTGCCCATATTCTTCGTTACTGTCTGTGTTCTTTTCGTGGTTGATAAGCGTAGTTTGTTTGCACGAGTTTTTAGCGTTAATGTATTTTTGTCTGTTTTACTTTTAATGTCTGGTGTATCCGTAGGTAAAATGTGCTCAACAGAAACAGTGAAAATACACAGTCTTTCTTTGCCGATTAATCCGTTCCTTTTTCCATTTGAATAAATTCAACACAGACTGGCCGAGTGGCGCAGCTGTAACTTTCTCACCTGCTTTTACCAAGGTAGCAGGATCGAATCCTGGCGCAGTCAGGGTGCTTAGGCCTAAATGCGAGGGAGCCGTGTCAGTAGATTTACTGGCACGTTACAGATCCCATTCGGGGCAACATTCTGGCAGCCCGGCGTCTCTAAAAGATTCAGTAATTAAAAGGGACGACTGTTACCCATAAACTTCGTAAGAACAAACAACATCAAAATCTTCGGTGCATCCATTTTTCATGTTGACAAACAACCCGACAAAGAAACATCGGATGACAATGGTAACAGTGCAGGAGACACGAACTCAGGGGGAAAAAACTTCTTAAATTTGCAATAAATATCTTTTCAAATGATTAAAAAATGATCTGGGAATGATGTAGTTCACTCCTCAGCTGTCTATAACCCACCCGCCATCCCAAATTATAACATGACTTAGCTGTCTGCCATTATCGGCGTTACAACAGTACAGTATTGCCAACCCCACGCATACGGTACTAATTGTATATGTGGTCTTTCGTCCAGTACTAGATCAATGTTCTTTTTGTCAATCATGCCCTGCTAGCTCCCCACACCTACCCCCACCAATCTAACCTACGTTTTGACCAATCCAATGTTTTTTGACAATGGTTACAGCCTAACGCGTCCAGTGAAACTGTGAGCGCCCCGCTAGCTTCCTGCGGCCACAGGCTGCACCTACACTCGACAATTCTAACCTTCGTTTTGTCCAATCCAATGGTTACAGCCTAACTCGTCCAGATCAATGGTTACAGCCTAACACGTCCAGTGAAACTGTGGAAGTCAGGGTCCTGTCTCATGCACTAGTAATATGATAATTACGGTACGGGTCTTCTATTTTGCTGTTTAATACGAGTTAGCCAACATAACTGCAGGTTGGCCACCATAAATTATATACCATATTGAAATAGATTTCAATACGAACTGAAACTGCTCATGTAAACGGGCAGCGTACTGAAAACAGGATCGTATTCAAATCGATTTGAGTTCGCCATGTAAACGTAGTAATTGTGATATACCACGTGTTTTAATATTATAGGAGAGAGCCCTAGACCAGTAAGAATGACTTTCTACAGAAACCAACGAACGTTTTTGAAGTTTTCTACTGCGGAATTTCACATGATAATTACTGTATCTAAAGCATGCAGTACCATAGACCGCTCGAGGTACGGTAGCACATTTCCATATACCCAATGATATTACGAACTATGCATTTTAATATGCAATAACATAAGGTAGCAACTACTTCTGTAAATGAAGGCAACTTCCGCGTGTTACAAATTATATCCAACAGAAAAAGTTAAAAATGTCAAGTAAAAATCAACCCACGTAATGCCATAACCTCATCAAAACTCCCCAAAACATTCTCACACACAAATCTCCTAGATGTAATGTTCTGGCTAAAGGTAATCACTTTATCAATCAATATAAAATCACATGTACACATATAACTACAGCCACAAACTCAAAATCTGCCTTCCTAAGATTTTAAACGGCACGCCCGCAGCTTCAAAGCAAGCGAAGCGACGCCATTTTGACCAATAATCCAAGGCGCCTTTCTTGCTGGTTGCTGGCTACATAAAGCGCCGTCGAGCGCTGCACCGCTTCGGAACAAAAAGCAAGAAGCAGCTTAAAATCCAAGGAATATAGATATGTTCCACCAACAACCAATAAGAACCCAGCAGCCCCTAGCCAATCAAACAGTGGATCAGCTCTGTACCTAGCCGCTCATGAGGGTTTTAGTTTCTCTTTGTTCGGCAAAACTGCTCCGTTTCCTTGACATGGAAAACAGTCGCAGTGAAGCAACATGGCGGCGCGGCGACTCGTTTGTAGGTTACCTGGCATGCCAGGGACTTTGTACTTCGTTTGGTAAGTGTGGTTCCGGAAACCGAACAGGAGTGCTGTAGTTTCTCTTTGCTCGGCAAGACTGCTCCGTTTCCTTGACATTGAAAGCAGTCGCGGTAAACAACATGCCGTTATAGCTCGTGTGTCGACCCTGAGTCGACACATTGTTTGGCCGCTCGTTTCTAGGTTACCTGGCATGCCAGGTCTTTTGTACTTCATTTGGTAACTGCTGGTCCCGGAAATCGAAAGTAACGAAACACGAGTGTTTTGGTTTCTCTTTGCTCTGGAAAACTGCTCCGTTTCCTTGACATGAAAAGCAGTCGCGGTGAAGCAACATGGCGGCGCACAGTTTGACCGAAGCTGAGATCCGGGCATCTATTTTGGCTGATTTTGATGATAGTGACCATAAGAGCGATGCAAGTTTTAAATCTGGCGATGAAAATGATATATCCGTGAGTGATTCATGTGACGATATTGATATCAGCGTCGCAAGAAATCATGGAGGAGGCGATAACATTATGTGAAGCAATCAGGGTCAATCCACGCATTTGCTTTGAACGCTTCCAAACACTCAATACATGCCGTTAAAAAGTTAAAAACATTATTTTGTGTCATGTAAATGCCACACTTTCATTAATTTTGTACTTCCTTCCTGTATATATTGTTACAACCAGTACTTAATACCAGGTTTTAAAATATGAAGAATGCTGACAAAAATAAATTCGAGTTGGGAGAAACCGGGACTTAACAGTAATTCGAGAGGAAAGGGTTATGGAATGTAAGAAATACGGATATCAAAGGAAATGGGGAGAACCTGTGCGTCCTCAGGTTGTTCGTCGTCGTCTGGTACACAGCAAGGCACACAACACTTCCTAGGCATCTTGAAATATTTTAATGAAATATTAGTAAAGAATTTGTTTGTCAAATGTATTGCCAGGCATTGATTATGCATGCAACTTAATACGGGAAATACTCACGTCTACAACTTTCAGCAGGTCTGATTTAACACGAGAAATTTCACGGGCGCTGAAAGAGCAAATAACAACTGGTTTGAAATAGTGTCTTAAAACATTAAACTGTTTTTATCAACAAAAATTAGCACGTGAGCTTAGTGTGTTTATACACCTTACTGTGTTGGCAATGCTACGAGCAGCATGGCTTGAGACATATAGACAGCGATGGTATAACTGATATAGTACAGTGCCAAAGCCCCCTTTTAACTGGGCGAGAACTAATACATTTTATTGGTTGAATTGATACATTACGAAGCACAGTGCTGAGCCCCCTTTGCTCTGGGTGTGATCAAAGACATTGTTTAGGATGAACTGGTACATGATATACATAGCACCGCATGAAGCTCACTTCTCTCTGGGTGTGATCTGAGACTTCTCTCTCCTGGATGACCTCCTCTCTAACGATAGACTCCTCGTAGCTTCGTAGGGCTGTGGAATATTAGAATACATTAGATGGAAGGTAGCAGATGATGGCAAATGGACCAATTTCAAATTACTCCTGTATTAGTCCTACCTCCAAAACATGGATAGAACGAAAACAAGAAAAGTGTATTTTCAACAGTATTGGCACAGACTCCAGTAAATCTTCTAGGTTTTTGCCATGCCTCGTGGGAAGTTTCACCAGGTGTACCAAGTTGAGCGAACCTTGCACTACTCCCTATATTATGAAACACATAATACTTCTTTGCTGGGGGAACTAAGGCCCCCGTCGGCTTTATCTGCTCCCTATAGATGTATCAAAATGTGACTTATTGGTTCTCACGGCCGAGTGCATATGGGCGAAATTCCGCAACAGTCATGGCATGATCCTGAAAGATCTGCTGGAGTATATTTATTGCCATTAATACATTGAAATAAGGTTTATTAAAGAATGTCTCCTAAATATTGTGCATCTCACGGAAGGATTATTTTGGGATTGTTTTAAAAACTTAAACTATGGGTGCCCAGAGCAATAAAAAAAACAATATGGCACGTCTATAATACACACATTTAAATTCCATACTTTTGGATAGAAATAGAAGTGACTAAGGATATACGGTAGTGTTGGGGGCGGGGATAAAGAAATATACTTAAATATTGTGATGGAATATTGTATAGCAAAGTTTTATAAAGAGATGCAGTTTGAAGATATGCAAGGATGAGAAACGTCTCGCCTACCACAGAAGGCAATATGCTGCGAGTAGTATCTGCACGTGCCTGCTTAGGGGCCAAATAGGCGGTAACGCGTTCTCCAAACTGTTTGGCTAGATTTTCGCTGTCCTCATGGATCAGAGGTCACAACCGGGAACGAACAAATGTTGCAATGTAACGCGAACGCATCCGAGCATTTCCAGTTAACGTGCTAGTTCGTGTGAGGCGACCAGTTTTTCATCAGGTAGGATGTTAGGCAGTGGTACCAGTTCTTGTATGCAGTTTCGTGAGCTGAATCTTGGTGCTGGCGTTGGTCCTCCCCAACGCGAGTTAGTGGAGTGTGTTCTACGAGTGGGCGTGGCAGCTAGCTACGATTAACGATAGGGCATGTGACCCGTGTGTATATTCCGCCAGGGTGGTAGGTTTAGCCCTTCCCACCGGTACTTCCACCTTGAAGAAGGCAATTTGTTACTGCCGGGTGTCTTGCGGGCTTGCGAGCTCAAATGATTCTTAGAGCTATGCCAGCGGGAGCTTGGTTGGTTGGTTCTTAAGTTTAGGGGCTGCGACAACTCGGTCATGTAGCCCCGTGTACTTTGGGTGTGTGTAGAATCTGTCTGATAATTGGTGTTAATTGTGATGACTGTATTAGTGTGCGTTATCTGATTTTAATTCAAGTAAGGACTGCAGACTTTTGAATTTTTTAAATAGTTCCTACATTTGCCGCCAAACGCCACCATCAACGACTACTAGTTCAGAACTTAGCTTCCAGACGCCACCGCAGTCGGCTCTTGGCAACGAACGTAGGAACCTAAGAGTGTTGTTTACATTCTTAACCTATACAATTTAGCTTCACACAGGTGAAATTAGCGGAAGGTTCTTTAACATGCCATAAATCTATGACATGGGACCACCGACTTTACTTCCCCTCCGAAGGAATGCATACTGAGGGATTTTAACGCTCTTAAAATTCCGACGACTTCGGCTGGATTTGAACCCGCAAAACTCTTGGTAGAGCGACCCAAGCTGGACAGGTCTCAAGTGATGAGCCAGACTAAGAGGGATACCCTGGTCCTCCAGGTTGGGGGTTGGGCATGGGGTTAACAAGCCTACACTGTAAAACCTCGAAAGTTACTAAACTCTCTACGAAGCCTAGGAATTTGGACGGAAATAACGACGACGAACCTGGAAAATGTTTAACTATGAGGGTTGGAAGATGGTGGGAGAAAACTCATAGAAGGGACGAATGAAGTGGAGAGACCAAAGCCTACCCCAGGCTGTAGCGCCGAGGAAGTCAAGTAAGAAGGTAGGTTTAGCCCCCCCCCTGCGCCAGGCAAGTGAGATCCATCAGCGCCCCATTATATGTTGTCTTATTTGAGAGGGCAGTCTGTTTGAGCCTTCAGTCTTTTGACTGGTTTCATGCAGCTCTCCGTGCCTCCCAGTCCTGAGTTAAACGGTCCATCTCTACATAACTACCACGCCTTACATTCGAGACAATCTGTTTAACATATTCTAACCTTCGTCTACCCCAACAGTTCTCGTCCTCGACCCTTTCATCCTTAACTAAGTTTGCTATTCCTGGGTGTCTTAGTATGTGCCCTACCTACCTATCTCTTCGCCAGAAACATCTCCCCTCTCCCACTCGTCTTAATACTTCTTCATTTGTAACCCTATCTACACATCTGATCTTCACCATTCTCCTGTAACACCACATTTCAAATGCTTCTATTCTCCTCTTTTCTGCCTTGCCAACAATCCAAGTTTCACTTCCATAGAGCGGCACTCTCCAGACAAAGGCTTTCAAAAGTGACTTCCTCACACCTAAATCTATATTCGATATCAACAGATTCCCTTTTTGCAGAAATGCCTGAGCCAACCTAATTTATACATCCACTTTGGTTGTTTTTCTTCCTAAGTATCGGAAGTCTCCTACTTCCTTTATCACTTCACCTGCCAATGTTTACATTTGTTGATTTTCATCATGGATTCCGTCTTCAAGACGGAGTCCATACAATTTCAAATAGCATTCAAATCCTTTGGTGAATCGGCTAAGATGACAATACCATCAGAAAAACTCACAATCAGAGCTGATTCTCCTTGAATCTTTAGTCCTACTTTATTTATTTTTTCAATTTCCTTCATTGCTTGTTCAATCTTAGATTGAAAAGCATAGGGCAATATGTAGCCTATATTCTACGAATTTAGTGGGGGAGTGGACTCTGAGCATCATTCTGCCCACATTGTACGGCGATGGATTGACTCATCCACATATTGGTGAACCAGCTGTGCTCTCTATAGTTACTGGACCACTGGGCTAGTCATGAAGTTCAGAACAGTCAGTTCTTTGAATTTATATTTGTTTGAGGTCCCTTCCCCACTGACGCCGGTTCCTTGCAAACCATGGCCGCTCCTGCTGACACCACTCCACTGATGGTACTGGTAGCTTGTAGAACTGCCTTGTTTGCAGGAGAGGAGGAGTGACGGCGATGAACAGTTCCTCTTTCCTCCGCCGGTGCACGTCCTTTTCTGTAGAGGAGTTCCCCAATAAGGACGGGGTTGGTTTCAGCCGGCTTCGCTCCCTTGATGGTGTTGGGAGTGGAAAGGCCATCAGAGGCAGTAGCCAGTGTCAGCAGGAGGACGAGAGGGACATCGACGCACCTTCTCTCTCTTCTGTCATATCAGGTGGGCTGGATGAAGGTCCAGCCCCGGTCGGCAAAGTCTTATTTCCCTCCTAACAGGGAAATACTTTTTTGCCAACCATTTCGGAGGAGAAGTGGTCTTTAGATGGTTTAACTGGCACCTTGATCGTGGTGGCCGAAGAAGGTCCTGGAATCACCTTCGGCCTGACAAGTTTCGCTGGAACAGCGAGGGGTGATTTTATAACAGCACTGTAAGAGGAGCCCTAGGCACTTGGACTATAACGGCAGGGGTGATAGAGGGCGTCGCTGCAGCTGCAAACGATACCCGACATTCGGGGGTATTTATATGACGGTACCTCTTTCGAGCGTCATGATATGAAAGCCTGTCTAGAGTCCAGATTTCCTGGATCTTTGCTTCCTTAGCAAACTCAGGACACTGCTTCGACCGTCGAGAGTGGCTTCCTTGCCAGTTGGGACAAATCGGGGGAGGCATACACCTCTCCCCCTCATGTGTCCCTTTACCACACTCTCTGCAAACGGCCTTGATAGTGCACCTGGCGGAAACATCCCGAATCTCTGGCATTGGTAGCAGCGCATAGGTGGAGGGATGTAAGGTCTAACGTCACAATTGTATGACGTGACCTCCGTCTGCTTAGGTACTACATCACCCTCAAAATGGAGAATGAAAGCGCCGGTATCGACACTATCCTCTCCAATATTCTGGGTTATGCGTCTAATCTTGGTGACGCCCCTTTTCCCCAGATCCCGCAGAAATTCGGCATCGCTATTGAGAATGAGGTCGCGGTGGAAAATAACTCCACTGGCCTCATTCAGCGTTTCGTGCTTTGTGATATTAACGGGAATTTCCCCGAATTGCGTGCATTCCAGCAACGCTTCGGTTTGCTTCCGCTCGACGGTGTGCAGCAAGAGTTTCCCGTTCCGGTGCTTGAAAATCCCGTTCAGATCACCAAATTTCCTCTCGATTTACTCGCTGAAAATGATAGATTTTACGAGTTTAAATTCACACCCGTCTGTCCTGGTAGCTACCAGGTAGCGAGGTGACCTATCCGTGGCAAATCTTTTACTATAGGCTTCATCCCAAGGCGTATACACATTGGGATTAGCTCGACACTCAAGAGACGGCTTTTTAAGGGTGCCACCCTGTGTGGTGTTATTGGGACGCTTACGCGTCATCCCGAAAACATCCTCCCCGAATACTACCTACTCCGAACGAGGACCGCCCCTACTGTAAGGGTACATGGGCACACTCACCTGACGGGATGGGTAATACCGTTCAGGCTTTCTGGCCAGATGGCCAAGTTGTCGACCCTTCCCCAAGCAGCATGCATGCTTATTTCTATGGATCAAACCAAAACTGGGACCGGAAAATCGAAATATACCTTTGAAAAAAGGCCCCCTTATTAGTCGAATTTTACGACAGGCAGAGAATACCGTGGATGGATTGTGCCCTCCCCATCCACAGGCTTCCAAGTCAAAGTCAGTCATGTCAGTCAGTCTTGTCGGCCATATTAGTCGCCTGCTACGACAGGCAGAGCATACCGTGGGTGTATTCTATCCCGCACCCACACGGGAGTTTCTGTGATTCATTTCCAGATGCAGAATGTATAAATAGAAAATATGTGTAATACTTACACATATTAGCATTTCGGGGCTGATGGACCTGATTCCCAATAAGCACCTGCTGGTCGGTCTGGAGATGCTGGGAGGTTCTCACGGGTCACTGGAATGTCTCTTTGTTCGAGGGCGAGATTGATTGTTTCCACGAGATTTTTGAGTTTTATGAAATTATGACGGTGACGGTGATTCTAACTGAGGTTGGACAAGATGGATTCTCTTTCGAGCCATGTCAGTGCCAAGAAGCTGATGGTAGATTGTTGATGTCCGATTTTAAGGCTGGAATCATTCTATCATTTTAGTGGGATAAGTCCCACTACGATAGGTATGGTTTCTGTAATTTTGTAAAGGGCACAGCGCGTCTTACAATCTACCTGAAACACAATACCAATAATCGACAGACTGTAATGAATGGGACACCTAAACCTTCCTGTAAAATAAAGTATTTGTATGAACATAATTTAGTGTTGCTGATTGTTATATTACCAAATGGCAGGGGCGGTTCCTGAGGTGGTGCCCGTGTGCCATGGCACCACCAATGTAATGAAGAGAGAATATGTGACTTTTCCCTCTCAAGAACAGTTTATATTACATTTACATTTTGAGAAAATTGTATGCATATTCTGCATTTATTTGAACGAGCGTCAAACTGACATGCGTTCTGGTGGCGCTTTATTGAATTACTGAGCCAGAGCCAACCGGCACTACCTACGAATATCAGACCGCATCAGACACTGTACTGCAATAAGGACTAGTTTGGCTTGAGTTTGTTTGTGTTGTGTTGAGACGCATATTACCCTGAGGTAGAGCCAACGGCCCCGTGACGCGGAGCTTCAATTCTATCCACGAGATAGCAGCACGTCACAGGTTCAAGCGCACATTACATACACATTAGAACTGCTGAACTGCTTTATCTTTCAACCACTAGAGTACAGCATATGGCAACACACCTCCAGTGATACCAGCTTGACGATATATCACTGTGTCTAGACTATTAAATAAATTCAAACCACAAAATAGTTTTAGTTCTTTATTGTTTGACATTTACCAACTTTTTCAGGCTCATATTGATGACGGGGATTATTTGTTCTCTCTTTGTAATGTAAAAATTCGGAATTTTTCAACGAGTTTTACTGTGTTTCGTTAATTTAATTTGGCGGCACAGTTTCACGTTCCATGCGTAAACACAAATTCTCAAGTTTGACTGCAAATGTGTATGAATAGTGTCCGTCGTTAAATAGCTTTTGTGTTCATTTATATTAGATGCAGGGGTTATCCTTTCCAATCAATCCGTATGTACGATAAGTAAGGTTGTCTTAGAGGTAGGTCATCGTGTTCATTTCATCTCACCTATTTATTTAGAGACAGCAACTGAAATTGCGACAAAGAGGCTGTGCGCGCGTGTGTGTTAGCAATAGCCATGCTTATTTATTCCTATATCGTCATGTTACTTAAACTTGCATAGCATTGTGTATCATGCGGCATTGACCATATAAACACCGTTTTAATCTAAGTGTGCTTTTTGAATCGATATATGCAAGCTAGGTCCCTTAATAAAATTTGATTTGTTTCATGTTTGAAGATCGCATAGCTCGAGCGCGACGTACGAAGCCGTAGAAATCTCAATGGGCTCTGTGTCACCTTTCGGTGAATAAAATAAGCGAGTTGTTACAATCTCCATTTAGCAATAGGACCCTCACTGAAAAAATAGACATAAAAAACTGGGTAGGCCACTTCCTAATTTAAATCTCCAGCAACGGTCAAAAAATCGATGCCACAAATTCAATCCGGAAATTTATAGCAAAAACAAATGGATTTGTGGTTCCGAAGAAGACAATTCATTCTTCTGTCTTCCTTGTGTGTTGTTCGGCGGTGATGGGAGTTGGAGTAAGACAGGTATTAGGGATATAGGACACATATGGTCTAAAATTAAAGTCCATGAATCATCAAAGCGACATATGGATAATGTTTTAAGCCTCTCATTTCTGGGCAAAACGAACATTCAAAGCAGGTTGGATAGTCAGTACAGACAAACTATTATCACTCACAACAAACAAGTAGATAAGAATAGGTATATCTTAAATTTAATTATAAACTGTATCCGCTTTTGTGGTGCCTTGGAATTAGCCCTTAGGGGACATGATGAAACAGAAACATTCGAAAACAAAGGCGTATTTCGCGAATTGATTCAGTTTAGTGCTGAATTGGATAAGGACTTGAAAGTTCATCTCAGCCAGTCGCCTGTGTTTAAAGGCATCTCCAAGACTATTCAAAACGAACTGCTCGAATGCATGCTCCAGGTGTATCACGACGAAGTGTCCAAAGAAATAAAAAAGGCTGACAATATAGCAATAATCGCTGATGAAACAACTGATGTGTCTTGCAATTATCAATTGGTAATTGTGTTGCGCTACGTTGTTGAAGGAAGAACAGTAGAAAGATTTTGTAACTTTATTAATCCCGAAGGCCAAAATGCTCATGTCATCGCAGACAGCATTTTAAGTGAAATCGACCCCTTAGTGGGTGATCAACCCACTAAATTGATTGCCCAAAGTTATGACGGAGCATCCGTTATGAGTGATGGATTAAATGGTGTGCAAAAGTTAATCAAGGACAAGTACCCTAATGAAAATATTATTCATTGCTATGCGCAACAACTTAATCTCATAATGTCCACAGCAGCCTCCGTTAATCGACAGGCTCGCATCTTTTTCGCTCATCTCACAGGAATTTGTTCATTTTTTCGCATTCGCCACAAAGATCGAAAGTGTTGCGCGAGATCATAGAGAAAAGTTTGCCTCGAGTATCACTCACACGATGGAATTACCATTCGCGTGCTGTGAAAGATATTTATGAAAATAGGGAACACCTCGTCAGAGTTATGGAATCCATCGAAAGCAATGGGTCCATTAAGTTACCTTCCACCATTGAAAAAGCTGGAGCATACAAGCAAAGGCTTAATGACAAGAAATTCATTTTCTGGCTAACATTTTTCAATAAGATAATGCCTCATGTTGACATAATTTTTAATCAGCTGCAAAAGAGAATTACTGACCCAATTAAAGTGAAACAAGACATTCAGCATTTTGAAGGCATCATACAGGCAATCAGGGGCAATATTGATGTAATAATGAATGAGACTTTTATCGAAAGAGGCGAATCCTTACCTTCTAAAAGACCCCGGATTGATGAGGACTGTAGAAAAAGGGACGCTCTGGAAGTATGTGATGCTATCCTTTCAGATATAAAAATTCGCTTTCACTTCACTGGACTCCTCACAGCTACCAACCTATTCGCAGTTCAATATTTTGACAATTATATCAAAAGCTTCTCAGACCTGTACCTTGACGAAATGACGAGCGTATATACATTTCTTGATAAAAGAAAGTTGAAGGGTGAGCTGCAAGTATTCTATGCTAGGCCTGAATTGAGAGCGGTCTCTGGTGCCGTTCCATTTCTGTCGTTGATTCTGGAAGATGAGCTATGTGATACTTTTGAAGAGACAATCAAAATCTTGAAGTGGCTGATCACAATGCCTCTCTCAACATCGGAAGCGGAGCGGTGTTTCTCAATGCTCAAACGGATAAAGAACTTTCTTCGGAACACAATGAAGGAAGAGAGATTAAGTGCCTTAGGAATGTTGTCGTGTGAGAAATCATTTGTGAACAAGATTGAGAACTTCAATTCAAAGGTGATAGACGTATTTGCCTACAAGAAAGAACGAAGAATGGACTTTCAGCACCGCTCTTATTAATTCAAATGAAGGTGTCGATCGAGGTTTTGGAACAAATATTTTTGGTGAGTAGGCCTAGCATTTGTTGTTTTCTTCAAATTATTTTTCTGAGAGGTTTGTTCAATTATAATTCTTAAACATGGTTTTTATTTAAAATGCATATCGATCAAAATATGTGTATGATATAATATTGTATGGCCTCGGTGTCAGGTGCAAGCTTTGTTGTTTGACACCCAAAGGGCAGCTTGCATGTCGAATATTTGTTGTTCCTTGGAGGGCCATGAAAGTCAAGAAAGTTAGATATCTAAGCTCCTTGACACTATAGCACTTTCTAGTAGAGAAAGGAGGAACTTTTGTTTTGGCGAAAAATCCCGAGATTAAAATATTTGTAGTAGTTACGCAATTTCTCAATTCACTTCAGCTGACACTTCAATTAAAAACGTCTTCTACAATAGCACAGTTAAATAATGTTAAACATATAACTTCGCTGCTCCGCCTCACGTGGTTACAAGAGAAATTGAAAGCAGAAAGCTAACAATTAAGCAGTTTCATCATCATTAGAAAACGCAGATTAACTTTCTACGGGCACATACAGAGAATGAACAATAAACGACTTACAAAGAAAATCTTTGATGTAGTAAACAGTTCAAAAAGGAAAACAAATTGGTATCATGATATAGAAGACGATTTAAAGCAATTAGGGATCAACAAGCAAATGATAGAAGACAGAGAAAAATTCAGAAACTAAATTAAGAACGCCAAATTTTTAGTAAGTGAAAGGAAGAAGATAGGAACATTGTGGACGGAACAAAGGAAACAGGAGCACAGTCAAAGGATGAAGAGATTTTGGGAAGAGAAGAAGGGAAAGAAGTGAAAATTGTGACATCATGAGATACTTAAGTTCAAACACTGTCCATAAGGGCAACAATGATGTAATAAAAATAATAATAATAACTTATTGCATAAAATATGCACTACCGGTACCTGCAACTTTGAATGATTTTATTGCAAATGTTGTATTTGCTGGCACCACCAAGCGAAAACTCACCAGCCGCCACTGCCAAATGGTACATAGCAGGTGAATAGTCCATTAACAAGCCCAGAGATAAAACAACAACAACTCAGTCACATTCAACAATATAAGATTATCAAACCACTACACACTGGCAGCAGTGAGCGAGGAACTAATTCGTATTTCCAACCGAACGCAAAACAATTTCAATATGATTCCATATTCAGGACGATGTCTGTTTTCATGAAATAAGTCCCAGTCCATGTTCAAATAGATTTTAATATGGAGGTTAACACGTAGGCTATAGTTTATAGTGGGCAAACTGCACTTATGTTGGCTAACGTAAATATAACTCTAAGTGTGTGCTGTTGGACAATGATTGTAACTGATGTGATCGGACGTACTGTCAACCTGAATATAGCATACATATTACCAATCACTGGACAGGAAAACAAGGATAGAAACACCTAAGACCAGTATTACACTATCAAAGAAATTTGTCAAAGACATTTTATCAAATATTTTATAAAACTTAACTTTTATAGAAGTTATACAAAGCAATAATCACACTATTACACTACATCAAATATTTTATCTTAGTTCACCAAAATGGATGAAGGACAGTTCTTTGTTCACTTACTGTATTACGGAGGTTGAAATTCTGTAGTGCCAATACCGGTATATGAAAGAAACGGAAAGATAGAGTGATCGTCTATGGGTTAAACCATGGGTCGCCCAAGTGACAAGAACGATGTTTATACGAGTAAAATCTTGGTGAACGAGCTGCAGTACGAGCATTTGAAAAATTACATTTATATGTCTTTCTTTCTTTCTTTCTTTATCGTTTACCCTCCAGGGTTGGCTTTTCCCACGGACTAATTCAAGGATTCTACCTCTACCGCCTCTGGCAGTGTCCTGGAGCTTGAGTCGGTGATACAACTGGGGAGTATGACTAGCACGTTGCCCAGGCGGTCTGGTGAATGGATGGGAAGAGTGGGAGGGATAGACAAGGAAGAGGCAAGGAGGCAGCCGTGGCCTTACGTTAGGTTCTGTGCCCGAGTATATCATGACAGTACTTGTCGAATCCGATGGAACAACTGGATCGTAGAACCTGAAAGTCCCTGGCTAGAAAACCCCCCAAAATCCTACCGACAAACACTACACGAAAACGGAGCATGCATATCCTAACAAGAAAAGGCCAAAGTTAAAATAAAAGAACTAGCTAAGTCGATTAACAATAAGAATCAAGCAAAAATAATCTATCTCAAAGCAATGGGTAAAGTTGGAAAACACCTAACAATGGTCTTCCTAGCACAATGTTACACAATCACTATAAATCACCACGTCATAAAATTATCGTAAAATAAAATCACTCAAATTTATTTATCGAAGACATTTACTAAAATATCAAAAATCAAATATGTCTTACGACGTAGATCGTAGAAGCAATTCTTGCTTGAAATTTATGAATGCCTTATTTATAACGTAGATATCACTATACTCAATATCAATTAACACTGCACCTACAATAGTTTATACACTTGTTACACGATTCATAATCATTCGTGTAGCTCAAATCATTATCATATCATTCAAAAATTGCGACGATTTATTTCCATAATATATACATAATTTACAAATATAGACCCTTAATCACACCTGTATCTAACACATTGATATCATCATCCATTGTGCGTCATAATTATTCATAATTCATCTCAATTGCACTCACATTCTGGTATGTTTTAAAACCAAGCAATGAAGCTAAGCAAAACTATTCTATCATAATTCTGGTAAATATTCCAATGTTAATGACGAAGAGTGCCTGTTTGCCATCTCTTGATGAATACAGTACATTTGCATTTGTCAGTTGGCACAGGCTAGAGTAAAATGTGGCTTTTCACCGATGTCTCAGTCTCACTCATGGCTGTGATTATATGGAACCTACTGAGGTATGGGTGGTGCTTAGTAATGGCATTCAGGGCACAGTCAGTGCCTGTGAATGCTGTGAAAGGTTCTACTCATAGGGTTAGGACTACTGTTCTGACTCAGTGAGGAAAGCAATGGCAAACTACCTCACTCCTCTTCTTGCCTAGAACGCCTCAATATAGCGCTGCCTTGGGTTTTTGTGGGTATCTACTCACATAACGTAACGGTGGTGCTTTTTGAGGATCCAACCAGCCTTCGGGCTGACTACCTAACAGACAGACAATGACAAAGAATACCTGCATTAGCTTCGCTTTTCAAGTCTTTTATAAAATTTATCATGATTAACACCATTCAACATTCCAATCTCAACACAGTAGAATTTCAGTAGGGGGGGGGGGGGGGGTTGTGTTAACCAGTGTCATGGCCGCCACGTGAGTCCAAGCCGATATCTCTCGAACCCAAGGTTGGATTTTAACAAATGAGGTGTTGTTGGCGTTGGAGTGACGTCCTCTTTACTATGGACGACTTGTTATATTTAAAAAAAAAATGAAAATTTTTGTTTTTGAATGTAGGCGATAGTTTTAAAACTGTGATAGAACTTTGTGCCATGGCTGAAACGAATGGCGTTTGTGTCCTTAATTTTTTATAATTAAACTTTTTTATTTTTTTGAGATTTTTTGAAAACACTCAAATTTTGAAATTCCTATATTTTGGAAACTAGGAAGTTTACAAAAAAGTTTGTTTGACGTAAATGAATGGTCCTGATCCCCATTACCCCCAAAATACATTTTAAGTCTCTTGGGCAAAAAACTTGTAGTAGTGCTAGAATGGGGGTTCTGCTCCACAGCCTACTTTCCTACGAACTTTGCCGATATCTCCCGAACGCATGATCGGATTTTAACGAACGAGGTGTTGTTGGCGTTGGGATGACGTCCTCTTTGCTAAGAACGTGTGTTGGTATTTTTTTGAAAACTTTTGTTTTTGAAAGTAGGCGATAGTTTTTAAACTAATTATGATAGAACGTTGTGCCATGGTTGAAACAAATGGCGTTTATGTCCTTTACTTTTTATAATAAAACTTTTTTATTTCTTGAGATTTTTTGAAAACACTCAAATTTTGAAATTCCTATATTTTGGAAACTAGGAAGTTTGCAAAAAGGTTTGTTTGACGTAAATGAATTGTCCTGACCCCCTTTACCCCCTAAAAACATTTTCTGTCTCTAGGACAAAAACTTGTAGTAGTGTGGTAAGGGGTGTTCTACCTATAATCGCGTGTGTACTTGAATACGAATGGCTATGTTGGGAAAAGGTTAGGTGGTGGGGGAGGACTCGGGTGAGGTGTCGTTTAGATGGTATGTTTCCACTGTATTTGATGGTGATGTTATTTTTTTAAATGGGTGGAATTTGGAAACGCAATTTTGGGGTAAAACATGTTTTTTTGATATTTCGCTAATATTTCGGAAACGAATAAAGCTAGAACGACGTGCTTGGATTCATTTTTCTCTTCGCGTTGCCCTCTTGACGATGATGTCTGTGTCGAGTAGGAGGAAAACCCATTTTGGGGTATAACCATGATTTTAAACGTTTTGTTATATTTGGCGAATGCATGGTCGGATTTTAACAAATGAAGTGTCCAAGGACTCGGGGTAACGTCCTGTTTCCAATGTGATCGTTATTTTTCCAAAAATTAATTTCACAAAGGGCTTAACGCTGAAAATATTATTATTATTTTAAATAATAATTTAAATTTAAAAAAAGTGAAACGTGGTCGTAGACAGAAAGACGGTACCGCAGTGACGTGTGTTTGGACGAGCCTGTTGCCGGCTATGGTGAATACAACAAATGACTATTTCGAGGGGGAGACAAAACGATAGTATGAGGGGTCGCTATTTTCAGATATTTCCCTATGACGAATATTTCAAAAATCCCTCATGGCAATCTTTAAACATTTTAGTAATGAGTGAATTGACAAATTATAATAATAATGGTATGAAGTGAATGAAAGCGAGTGTTTGATAGTAGTCAACAATTTGAAGAACTTTCTTTGTGTATATGTCTGACTGGCAGCCAAAGAAAAAATCTGTTTACGACCTGCTTGGAGCCTGGCTGGCTGGGTGACAGAATGTGAAATGTTATTGCGATTCAGGAATGTAAGCGAGAGCTGACAACAAGCCAATGGAAAATTACAGTGACATAGAGGTCACTTGAAGGTCGCACAATCTGACAACTACGTCAGAGAGATAACTGAGTAAGCGACTACAACTCCTCCTCCTACCATTGCCACAGCCAATTGTCAGGCAAGAGCGGTGAGGGCCCAAAGGGGGCTGGGTGAGGTGAGGTAATAGTGTGTTGAACATGTTATGACGCATAGTCTGTCATTACTTTTTTAAACTTTGCAGTGTAAACATAGGCTGTGTCTTATGTGTGTAAAAGTAATTGCATTCGTGTGCTCAACTCTAATTAGTGACCATATTGGATACATTATATATTTGAGGTAAGTGTGGGATTAACTCTGTTTAGTTTATTTTAACGCTAATCAATGTTTAAATTATTATTGGTTTGCAATTTTATTCATGGATTGTTATTTTTGTTTTAGATCATCCGCATACCTGTTGTGGCAGACAAATAAGACGGAAACCATTCCACTCGAGCCTAGGAGAAGGGAAAAGCGGGGCTTTTTTACAAAGCAAGATAAGGATTTGTTTTCTTATACATAACCTATTTGAATTATATTTTTTTGTTTATGAAAGGTGCTATTTGGAATGGATATACTCATAATGGTTTATTTTATTTCATTTTAGAGGATGAGCCCGACAACTGCTGTTGAGCAACCCAGAACGTTTGTGTTTGGGACAATTGCTGGGAAATCTACGGCTGAAAACTCTGGTGAAATTGTTTTTTTAATATAAAAATCATGTCTTTTGCCACTGCAAATAGCTTAACTTGGGAGCCCCTTGAGTCCTGTTTTAAGGAACGTGTCTGCTCTGGCCGCGTGGTGAATGTTAGGGAGAGTTTAATCCCAAAAGACTTTATCGAATCGTGTTTTGAAATAAAAAAAAAAACAGATTTGTTCAGCTTTATTCAAACACCACCAGCAATAGCTTCGAAAAAGGCTGTGGTCAATATAAAGAATCGTGACCATCAATGTTTCCTGTGGTCTGTGCTGCATATTTGCAGCCGGTACAACATCATGGTTGTTGGTCGGGAAAGTACAAGGCCAAGTTTGATGAATTAAAACAAAATTTAAATTTAACTCGAGTATCGTTCCCTATGGACTTAACCGAGATCCATAGGTTTGAACAAGACAACCAGGATTTTTCGTTCATGGTGTATGGCCTTAATGGTAATGCGATTGTGGGTCCTCTTTATGCTACAAAAGAACCGAAACGACACCACATTCATCTTTTATATCTGTCTGAGGGAGAGGTGAATCACTATTGCCTCATATAGGTAAGAAACGGATCATACTATACTTTCTGCTACCGAGTTTCTGCTACTTATCAAGGTCACTCCCCCGAGCATTGCCGGAGACAACCTAAGATTTACGATTGGATTAGGAGTCTGAGGCGGGTAAGAAGAAACACAAGCGGTACCCATGCAATAGTTTTATTAATTATATATATCTACAATTTTTACATATAATACACTTTTTTCTTTATTTTAGTAATAACATCCATACTCATTTTTCTAGATTTTAACTTAAATTTTTGCTTAAATCTTTTAGGTCCCTTTTGTATTCATTAGTTTATACGAACAGGGGAGCCCATCTTCTTGATTTGCCATGCATATTTACACACAGAACACAACTCTTTCCTTATGTTTGCTTGGTGTAGTTTTAATAGAATCTAGCTAGCCGATAATTTAAATCTGTATCCGAATCTTCTAGTTCCTTTTCCAGCCAATAATTGGATATAAACAAAGAGTCAATATTCTCCATTTCCAACACATATCTAACGTTATGTCTATATACTATTGGTTTTATTCCCTTAACAATTAGTTCTGTTCCTTTTTCCAGACTTTCTAACCGGGAACACTTTTGGATTTTTATTTGGCCTTTGATTTCCTGCATAGTAATGTTATTAAGCAGATCGAAGTCACCTTGCGTATACGTTGTCGACTCTACTCTATAGTCTGTTTGGATGCTTGTGAACAACTAAAAATTCTCGATTTTAGCAAACGAGTTACCATTAAATGTAGTCATTCCATTGGTGTTGAATTCTGCAAACGGTTTTTCAGTTTCCAGATGCACAATGTCCAATCCACCACATGGAGTTACAATAAATCCATCCTTTTTATGCAAGTCTAAATTACCATGACTCTTTAAAAACATAGATTTTAAATATTCTCTTAAGTAGCACACATGATTACATTTTTCACTTTCTACAAGCACTCCAACGCGTGGATAAGTTCCTTTGTAATTAACATGAGGAAAAATGAAAACAGCCCGGATCTACAAATCAAGACTGCAGCTGATCTACCAACAGTTCTTGGGAATCAAGGAAACTGAAGGTATGTTTGCCTGAGCCAAGTGATCAATATTTCATGAAATTCTGTTTCCAAGTGAGTATAAAGTAATTATGGAAGTAAGTTGAAATAAAACAACTAACTTACGGTATGACATCAGATAACGAAGTAGACCTTAATTTCCAAGATATTACTTCAAACATTGTAAACAGTACTCAAGACTTGAACAAATTAATTACCTTTACTGTGGGAATTAAAATCATGCACCTAAATATATGTGGCATGATAACAAATTTTGAAAGTATGCTAGTTATGCTCGATCAACTTGATCATAAACCAGATGTCATTATACTGTCTGAAACTCAGCTCATTGAGGATATATCATTTGCTATTTTAGGATATAATGAGTACTTCATTCCACCTCAAAATTCTACCCATGACAGCATAAAGATATGTGTGCATGAAAACCTCATTCAAAATATTACAATATCTAGTGTAAAAACACTGAAAGCTGCAAATGCTAGCCTACTCACCTTCATATATAATAAAGAAAGATACATGATACTTGCTATATACAGATCACCCTCCACAAGCCCAAAGAAATTCATAGAAGAACTAGGAAATACTCTCCAGCACTTGCCCACAGCTACACACAGTATATTAATAGGAGATATAAATATTGATATTTTAAATCCTACAAGGCAATATGCCCAAAATATTAAAAATGAGTATTTAAATTTATTACATGCAAATGGTTTCATTTCGTACATAAACTCACCAGCTAGAATAACCCCAAAATCCAGAACATGTATCGATCACATACATGTTAAGTCCCACAGAAACAGCAACTTTGACCCTTTTGTTCTGCATACCAGTATCACAGATCACAGTCCTACATTTCTCATACAAAATAAATCTCAAAAATACACTCCACAAACAAGAGAAATACTTTGAAATATGTAAGAATAAATTATGAAACTCTAAAAAAATCCTTAACTAAGGAAACTTGGGAATCCATCATAACTGAACATGATACTAACAAAGCAGCTGATAGTTTCATTAAATTACTGACTCAATACATCTATGAACACTCTACTACCATAAATAACGTAAGATCAAAATTTAAAAAAATTACTCCATGGATCACAACTGGAATTTTAACTTCTATTAGAATAAGAGATAAATTACATCAGAAAATTGTTAAACAAAGGGAGAGATCCCCAAACAGTGATGAGGTCAGAGAAACTGTTAATAAACATAAATTGTACAGAAACTGGATAAACAGGCTTGTTAAAATAGCAAAAGAAAGGTACTATTCCAAACAAATTATGTCAAACTCCAATAATTCTAAAGTCCTTTGGAAAAATATTAATGATATAACATGGAGGAAGGGAAATAAATCTTCAGCTGTTGACAGCATATTTATCAGAGACTCACAAGAAACATCCCAACCAGCTGCCATTGCAAACAAATTTGTAGACTATTTTAGTAACATAGGTTTAGAACTTTCTGAAAAGATAAGTAATACAAGAAAGGAATCTGACAACACAAATGCACTTGATAGCACTGCAAAATCTCAACCTCAGTGTATCTTTTTTATACCCATAACAAAATCAGAAATAACAAACCACATAGCTGCTCTAGAAGATAACTCAGCAAATGGCTATGATAATATCTCTAGTAAAACAATTAAGATAATTAGTTCAGAAATTCTACTACCACTGCACCATATTTTTAATTTATCACTAACGAAGGGGAAATTTCCAGACTCATTCAAAATTGCCATCATAATCCCAGTCTATAAATCAGATGATAAAAGAGAGTTAAATAACTATAGACCAATTTCCCTCGCAACCCACCTCTCTAAGCTACTAGAGAAATGCATCAAAACCAGATTACTTAACTATCTGAATAAGTTCAACATATTGACACCAAATCAGTTTGGTATTAGACCAAACACTAGTACTCAAGATGCGATATTCTCTCTTACTGATAATTTGTATAAAGCCATCGATGGTTCTAAAAGAACAATTTCTGTGTTCCTGGATTTAAAAAAGGCATCTGACACCGTGGACCACAATATACTCATTAGAAAACTGGAAAAGGAGGGTATTCGTGGTACTCCTCAAGAACTAATAAAAAGTTTTCTTTTTAACAGGATTCAAAAGGTACGAATCAAAGATACTCTAAGTAGAAGTGCTGAAGTAAAAATTGGAATTCCCCAAGGAACAGTTTTAGGTCCTATTCTTTTTCTGTTATATATTAACGATTTGTGTGAGCTGAACTGTAATGCGATGATTACCTCATATGCTGATGACACTGTCGTCACAGTCACAGGAACAACTTGGGAGGACACTTTTAATAGAACTCAAGAAACCCTTGCTACAGTCCAAAAATGGCTAAGAAACCACCTCCTTACCTTAAATGAAACCAAAACACAATACCTATGCTTCTCACACAACAAAACATTACAACCCACAGACAATTTAACACTGAAGATCCACACACCAAATTGTAACAATGGCGAAAGATGCAACTGCTATACCCTACAGAAGTCAATGAATGCTACATATTTAGGGATTATTATAGATAGTAATTTAAAATGAAATATGCATGCATCAAAATTGGCCAATAAACTCCAAAAGTTAATTTATATATTTTACAGAATCAGAAATATCTTGTCAGCAAAAGTCTTGAGAACTGTATATTTTGCCTTAGTCCAGTCACAACTACAATATGGAATAAATGGTTGAGGTGGAATACTTGATTCACACTTGGCTCAGGTAAATACCTGCCAGAATTTCATTCTAAAAGCTATGTACAAAAAGCCACCAACATTTCCAACATGTGAACTGTATAAACAAAGTAAGGTGCTTAATATACGACAGTTATTTGTACAGTCATCAATCATATTTATACATAAAAATATGAAGCTCTTCTCCAATGGACAACAACTTAAAATGTGCACTAGACTTCAAGACAGAACTGGAATACATATCCCTCGTCGAAACACACTACTTGGCCAAAGGAATTTAAGTTGTCTTAGCACTAGGATATACAATATATTGCCAGTGAATGTGACAAATAACACCCTGAATATACTGAAGAAAAGGCTTTTTATATGGCTGCTTAATAACTTTGATAAAGTAAATGAACTTATACATTTTCACCAACATATTTAAACCAACTCAGTCACAAATAAGTAATGTATCGTCTTCTTTTATTTTAGTATCCTTTTAATTAATGCCTTTACTATAAACTTTTCTTACTATTATCAGTCAAATACCATGTTGCAAATAAATTAAGAAATTGTGTTCATGAAGCCCACGCACAAGTTTATCTTAAGTGTGATTCACCCTGTATTTTGATACAACATCTGTATATGTACATGTTTTCTGTCAGTGAATAAAAATGTGTGCTCGTAAAAAAAAACAGTAAATGCTGAGAGTTTGTATTTTCCACTCTCATCTAGACTTTGCCAGGGACTTTGTTTAAAGTAAACTGTAAACCTGTTTCTTCCAACCACAATCGCCTGTTCTTTCTGCAACACTGCTTCGTACTCATCCTTTAGGGCAGTAGTCTCTGCAACATACTCCACTTTCCTTTTTTTAAATCTCAATTTCCTCCAACTCCAATTTTCGTTTCCTTACATAGCACATTAACTGTACTCAATGGGGTAATTTCCTTAAGAGGGTATGGTTGAAGTCCGTATTGACGGAAGAACATGTCGTATTTATGGCAATGGGCACAGTTATGTCATTGTTTCATTATTGTTGAAGAAATATTTGTAGATACAAATCTGCCTAATATTTATGGTATTGAAAGTAAGAATTGTTCAGATGCAATATTATTGTTCAGGAGTATTTGAAGTTAACGGGTTGGTCTCAACAGTTGAAATTCCTTGAATAGAGTAGGACAGCGGATCCTTGTTGAAATTGTATCTGAAAGAAATTATAGGAGCTGAGAGTAAGCTGAGTTCTATCTATATGGTTCTAAGTAGACATTAATATTAAAGGTAATTATTCGACGAAGAGGAAGGTTATATTTATTAATTATTTTTATTTTGGTTGGTTGGTTGGTTCTTAAGTTTAGGGGCTGCGACAACGCGGTCATGTAGCCCCGTGTACTTCGGGCGTGTAGAATCTGTCTGATAACCGATGTTAATTGTGATGACTGTATTAGTGTGTGTTATCTGTTTTTTAATACAAGTAAGGACTGCAGACTTTGAATTTTTCAACTAGTTCCTACTTTTGCCGCCAAACGCCACCGTCAACGACTACTAGTTCAGAACTTAGCTACCAGACACCACCGCAGTCGGCTCTTGGCAACGAACGTAGGAACCTAAGAGCGTTGTTTACATTCTTAACCTTTACAATTTAGCTTCACACAGGTGTAATTAATGGAAGGTTCTTTAACATGCCATAAATCTATGACATGGGACCGCCGGCTTTACTTCCCCTCCGAAGGAAGGCATACTGAGGGATTTTAAACGCTCTTAAAAATCCGACGATTTCGGCCTGATTTGAACCCGCAATCTTGGGCATAGAAGCTCAGCATGCTACCGACTACGCCACCGAAGCCGCCATTTTTATGTTAACGACAGACCAGTAAGAGGTGAACGAACCATGTCTATGTCTATGTCTAGCTGTACGGGTTATAGAGTCCTGGACAAACACATAGTAACGTGAAGATTTTCTAGATTCTGAAAGAATTAAGTTGAGAGAGGAAGGAGTAAAGTTGATGTATATACTTTTCAAGTTTGAAGTTGGCATTCTTGCCAGTTGTAAATATTTTATTTAAAGTTGATTAGTTGACGAACTTCATCGTTAACATTTGTAATGTATATAAAACGTGTGTGATATTTATAGGAATTTTATTAATGTAATTTCAAGCGTATTTTTAATGTTAATTTATGATAGTAGTTTTTTATCGTTTCTGAGGAAGGATATTAAGAGAATAGGAGACGGGAGTTACTTTGTATAGATTAATAAATATTATTATTTAGGCTATCACTCGTGATACGAGTATGATTGTCTTCCAAGTTACATTTATGTAAATCTTCGCTGTAAACCAATATTAGGCCTAATCATATTGCGTGAGTTCTTTGGTGACGGTACAGTCCGATCCGAGAACCACAGACTCTTCCACAATATTGGCACACAAGGTCTTGAGCAGCCAATGGATCTTGGGGGTTGATCATTCTGCGAATCATGCGCTCTTTCCTGGCATTTCTTTTTTCAGCCAGAAGCCTTCTTCTCTCTTGTTCGAAGAACAAGTGGCCTTGATGGACGTTGCGGCGCCACTCTGATCGGTCGGATGCGACAGCCTCCCAGTTACCTGTATCAATTTGACATTTCTTCAAGTTGGTCTTCAGAACATCTTTGTAGCGTTTTTGTTGCCCACCCTGCTTTCTCTGACCGACATTCAGCTGGCAATATAAGATTTGTTTTGGGAGGCGGGACTCAGGCATGCGAACTACATGTCCTGTCCATCGAAGTTGGTGTTTTATAATGAGAGCCTCTATACTAATAGTGCTAGCTTCCTCTAAAACACTTGTGTTAGTGCGCCGGTCTTGCCATTTAATACCAAGAATTTTCCTAAGGCATCGTTGATGGTATTTTTCTAAAGATACGAGGTGCCTTCTGTAAGTAACCCAGGTTTCGCAGCCATAAAGCAGAGTGGGAACTACAACAGCTTGATAAACGTATAATTTTGTTAGAATGCTAATGTCGTGGTTGTCAAACACGCGAACGAGCAAACGACCAAAGGCTGCACTGGCACATTGGAGGCGGTGTTGAATCTCAGCGTCAATGTTCGCATTTGTTGATAGGTGACTACCCAAATAGGGAAAATGATCTATATTCTTTAGTTTATGTCCATCAATCATGATAGCAGGAGCAGTAGCCCTGTCATGTGATGTAGGCTGATGGAGAATCTGTGTTTTATTGGTGTTTATGTCCAGACCAATGCTTCTGTATGCCTCATTGAACACATTTAGGGTGGTTTGAAGATCTTCATCTGAATTTGCTAAGATGACATTGTCATCAGCATACTGGAGATCAAGAACGGATGTAGCTGATACTTTAGTTTTTGCACGTAATCTGTTGAGATTGAATAAACCTCTATCTGTCCTGGATATAATTTCTACACCCTTTGGAATCTTTTCTTGGACCAAATTTAGTACAACACTAACATATATTGAAAAGACTGTGGGGGCAATCACACATCCCTGTTTGACACCCGTTGTAATCTTAAATGGCTCTCCAGGGCCATTGCTGTTAAGGACCGTGCCATTCATATCATCATGTAGTAATCGAAGAATTTGAATGAATTTTGGGGGGCAGCCAAGTGTGGCAAGAATCCTCCATAGCATTTCTCGATTGACCGAATCAAACGCTTTAACAATATCTATGAAAGCCATATATAGAGGGCGTCCTTGTTCTCTGGATTTCTCCTGCATCTGCCTAGCACAGAAGATCATATCAGTTGTGCTTCGATTAGGTCGAAAGCCACACTGAGTTTCAGGCAGTATTTCTTCGGCCAAAGGCTTCAAACGGTTGGATAAGACGTTGGCCAGGATTTTACCAGCAACAGAAAGCAACGATATACCTCGATAATTACCACATTGTGCCCTATCACCTTTCTTAAAGATGGTTATTATCAAGGCATCCCTTAGGTCTATAGGTATGGTAATGGTAGTCCATATTTTAAGTATGAGTTGGTGTATGTGATGAACTAGAGTAGTATTCCCTACTTTAAAGAGCTCAGCAGGAATCCCATCCATGCCTGATGCTTTATTGTTTTTGAGCTGATTGATGGCAGATTCAATTTCTGATAGAGGCGGAGGATCATCAAGGTGGTCTTTAGGAGGTCTCTGATGAAGTCGGGTGAAAATGTTATTATCAACCTGTGTGTCCCTGTTGAGTAGCTCTTCAAAATGTTCTTTCCAACGGGAATTAATGGAGTTTGTGTCTCTAAGAAGTTCCGTGCCATCTTTAGACTGCAGAGGATTCAAACCATGATAATGTGGCCCATATATAGTTCTTGTTGATTTGAAGAAAGCATGAGTATTATTCGTTTCGGCTAGATGCTGCATTTCACGGGATTTGGAGATCCACCATTGATTTTTCAAGACCCGAGTTTTCCTTTGCACTTCAGCCTTTACATCTTTATACAGTTGCTGTTTGGAGATAGAAGTTGGATTGGCCTGCCATGCATGGAATGCTTTCCTCTTCTTATCAATAAGATTCTGGATTTCTGCATCATTCTCATCAAACCAGTCAGCATGCCTCATCTTGACGAAACCAATCGATTCTTCACACGCTGAGAGTATAGCAGACTTGACTGTTTGCCAATGTTCCTCAACCTTTTCAGGGTAATTATCTAGTAACTTTTCATTCAGAAGTTCATGAAACTTCCTTTTATCGGTAACGTTTTGTAAACGTTCGGTATTCACCCTGCGCCTGATGTGCTTTCTCTGTTTTCTGCGCTTTTGGAGAATTTGTAGAGTCATTACAGATCTTATTAATCGATGATCCGTCCAGCAGTCATCAGCACTTGTCAGAGCCCTTGTGAGTAGTACGTCACGCTTGTCTCTTGCTCGCACAATCACGTAATCAAGTAGGTGCCAGTGTTTTGATCTAGGATGCTGCCATGAAGTCTTAAATTTGTCCTTCTGTCGGAATAGTGTGTTTGTGATTACGAGGCTATGTTCAGAACACTTGGATAAAAGGAGTGTCCCATTAGAATTGCATTTCCCAACACCATATTTTCCAATAACATCAGCCCATAATGCTGCGTCTCTTCCAACGCGAGCATTGAAGTCTCCTAGGAGGATGATTTTATCAGATTGCGGTATATCCTTCAAGATCACATCAAGTTGAGAGTAAAATACTTCCTTCTGTTCATCATCCGAGGTGAGAGTTGGAGCATATGCACTAATTACAGTCGCTCGTCTGCTGTTTTTTTAACTTTAGTCGTAGTGTCATAAGCCTTTCATTTATACCATGCGGAAGTTCATCGAGAAGGTTGACAAGCTCGTTCTTAATGGCAAAGCCAACTCCATGAATACGTTGATCTTCAGTGTCTTTCCTTTTCCAGAAGAAAGTGTAGCCACCTCCATGTTCCTTCAGTTGTCCTTCATTGGCTAACCTTGTTTCGCTGAGTGCGGCAATATGAATGTTGAATCTTTTCAGCTCACGGGCAACAATTGCCGTTCGCCTTTGTGGTCGATTATGTGTGTCATTGTCCATCAAACTACGGACATTTCATGTAGCAAAATTAATTTTCATTGTGGTTCGACCGCTTGTGGTGTACCCTCTGAACGCGGTTATCCAGTCGGGTGATATTAGGCTGACTATTTATAGGGCACCTTTTTTAGCCCCCTCCCCATTCAGGGTAAGCAGAGTGGATCCTAAACAGGCCTGCTTAGTCACGAATGCAGCATACGAATTGCTCTACAGCCCATCCTCAAGCAAAGCGAAGATCACACATTCGTCGCCTACGTGCCGGTTCATCACTAGGAGCTCCCAGACAACACAATCCTGCTCCCGTCACAACTCCCCGATCGCAGCAGGACTTGTGATTAATTGGCGAATAGATTTTGTATCCTTCCTTCGTTGTTTAGAAGACGCCTGTGCGTGACATCTTTTAATGTGGGCATGTTTTTGCACATCAACAGACACACAGTACTTGACAGATACAGGGCCTTTATCCAGTGGCATAGAAGCTATGACGACTGGTGGTCCTGGACTGTTGCAGCCTTCATCCGCCTTCCCAACCGTTCGGGCAATACTAGTTGCTCATGCGCTTGGTCCACCGTTGAGGTCTTCTATGCCGTTGACCATTATTGGTTCATCCGCTTTAAGAGATAGTTTCCCATCTCAAGGGCAAGAGAGTGCCCTAAACTCAATCTGCTCATCCGCCTTACATAAGCCGTTGGCAGGAGAGAGGAGAACTCCTTATCCCGGGAGTTATTCGGTCGTCAGAGCCTCGTCAGTATGGAGCAGGGTGTACCACGTGCAGGTGAGGATGACGTTTGGATTGAGAGAATCTACCCCTTGTATCTGTAATGACGGAGATCTACGTCATGGGTAAATCCATTTGTTTTGTGGGGATTTTAAAATTAACGACACTAATTTTATTCTTGTTGTTAACTCCCGTGATCCAGGGCACAGCAGTCGTGTGCCAGAATTCATTAAGAAATATTTTATTTTAGCTTGCATAAGCAAGATAGTTTGTTATATGTTTCTTAAAGGGACATATTAATAATTTGTTGACGATTTAAAGTTATTGTCGAATTATTTTCAAACCAGAACGTAAGTTTGAATTTTTGTCTAATGTTCGTAATTGTTACTGGAATTTATATTTCTGAGTAACGTGTCAAGAATAAATGACAGGCACGTGATTTACGTTTCCCTGACCTTTTTATGGATATTTGGCATTGGCTTTTGTAGTTAATTGGTAGAAGAATGTGCTATAGGGTGGAGGTTTTTCCTAGGGACCTGATCCGTATCCTTAAGCCCTAGATTTTTGATTCTCATATTCCCGAGTAGTGTTGAGAACCCTTGTGATTTGTAGTTAGTTACTATAGCACATTCAGTTGAATTCCCCTGTCCCTTATCCAGAGTGTATTCGCCAAGTAGCACTGTGTAGTTTTTCTAGCCGGGGACTTCAAGATGCTACGATCCATTTTCCAGCTGCGGTTTTTGGTGGATCATTCCTGGAATTCGGGTACAATACGAAGTTAAAAAATACGCGTTAGGTGGGATTCGATCCCTCGTCCTCTCGGATCGAAGACGAGCACTCTACTCACTCCGCCAACTAGAAGCTGCATCGTCATGGTTGGTTACATGCATACACACAGATAAACAAAACACATTGACCTACAGATTCAGGCGGAGGGAGATAACCGATGATGATAATGATGATGATGATGATAATTGTTGTGTTAATAGGCCTAACATCTAGGTTATCGGCCCCTAATGGCTTGGGAGATAGTTAAAGCCCTGCGCGGATGCGGATATCCGCGGATAAACCCGCGGATATCCACAAATATTTTCGCCAAGCGGATATAGTTTGCATTGCTGTGTGGATAGCGGATACGCTGCGGATAATGTTTCGAATAAATTTGCGGATAGTTTTTAGAATACAAACTTATGTTAATATTACATATTTAATATGCCAATCTACAGCTTCATGTTTAAAAGAGGAATACTCCTATAGATTGGCCTACGAAATATTCAGGCACGTATTGCACTTATACACGAGAAGACCATTTTACTCATATGCTTTCAACTACATTTTATTAAGTACCGTATGATTGTAGTAGATGGTCTTGACATCTCATCATCATCAATTCTCACTGCCATTAATACTATACGTACGAGATATAATGCTGACAATAAGCGTGTTAGTTCATCGTGGTGACATCATTAACATTCCTCATGTCAGCCACTTCGCCATCTAAGCTATCCTGGAAGATCAGGATCCAGGTTTATCTGTAGATTTATTTCCAAGTTGTCACTGAAGCACGTTGGCTGTGATACTGCAACGGAGATAGTTATGACATCAACTATGCGAACATGGATGGGTCCAGAAGCAGAAGGATGATGACTGACTTGGAATTTCCGGGCAAATGTCAATTCCTTTCTCCAAGCGTATAGAGAAGTTCACGTAATGAATGTTACCGCGACCGTGAGTATGAACATCATTTCACCAACATGGATAAACTATCTATTAAAATAAAACAAGGTGAATATTCAATAGCGCGTGAAACAAAGCTCAAGTCAACGATATGGCAGACATTAGGTTACGTTTTCAATGGAAACGAAAAGGTGAACGATATAGTGATGTTTTACTGTAAAAAAGTGTATTCATACTCAGGACACAAATCAGGCACATCAAAGTTACTGAGGCACAAGTGCGAAAGTAGCCAAAAAAGTATAGGCATTTTTTTGTCTAAAGCGGAGGTCAAGGAACCAGAAGTGTCATCCAACTTGAAGTCCCTTGGAATGCCAACTTGAAGTTCTTTGCAATGAAGCAAATAGTCAGGAACGACTTCCTCCTCAAATGTATAAATGTGTTGGTATAACATGTTATGCTTGATCTAATAAATTAAACATACCATTGAAATATCAGCGGATTTGGATAAAAGTCATGCGGATGCGGGGCGGATGCGGATAACAGTCGTGCGGATGCGGGGCGGATGCGGATAACAGTCGTGCTGATGTGGGGCGGATGCGGATAACAGTCGTGCTGATGTGGGGCGGATGCGGATAACAGTCGTGCGGATGCGGGGCGGATGCGGATAACAGTCGTGCTGATGTGGGGCGGATGCGGATAACAGTCGTGCGGATGCGGGGCGGATGCGGATAACGTTTTGTTTATCCGCGCAGGGCTCTAGTGATAGTGAAAATGTAAACGAAATGAAACTAAAACTAACTACAAACTTACAAACTAGAAGAGGAAATGGATTTTTAAAAAAGAATAACGGAAACAAAAGACAGGAGGAAAGGAAATGCCCTAAACCCCCGAAGAATGAGAATTAATGGACTTGGAAGAAAGAAGAGCCAGGAAAGGCAGATAGGAAACGTAAAGAAGAGAGGGACCGCCACAAAGGCAATGGAAGGAGAAAAATTGGACTCAGCTCAGGAAGCCCTCGGGGTCGCCAACTCCCGAATTCACCAGACATGACCCCCTGAGGGTGTAGCAATATCCAGGGTGCACCAGAAGTGGTGGGGCTACACACATCCTGCCTCCATTAGGGCCTTGAGCAGAAGGCAGGCGATATAATGAAATGAAAACCATAGGTCTGACCCCTCGAAGAAGGAGGGATCAGGAAAGATGAGACAAGGGCCAATTAAGACGGGAAAGTGAAAGACTCCCCTAGGCCTCGGATACCCTAATACCGTCGGGGTCGGAAGAGAACAAGAGTTGACCAAGGGAGGTCGAGAGGAAAGATAAAAGAGAGGAGCCCGGCAAAAGTAAGTGGAAGCAATGCCGGACTCAGCTTGGGTCCCGTGGTCACCAACACACGTCCCGATAGGTTGTGAGTCCCTGGGGGAAGAGATAACCTGTCCAATGGTTGATGGTACACTGGCCGACAAAATGATTTACGCACGAAGAAGGAACTTCGTTTGCCGCACACTTCAGCATGCAGTAGTTACATCTGAGGACGATGATCATATGCTTAGTGTAGTGATCGGTTAATTTTTGTCTACATATTTACAATTCCTTGCAATTTTCCAAATATTTATGAAATCATTATTTTCGTTAATATCGATTTAAAATGGGCGTGGTTTACAGATCTTCACGTCGTACTCTGTGTATATCTCAATTTTCTTGATCAATTCTCACGAAATCTTTGATCACCTGCTAGTGAAACAAACTCGCAGGTCTGTGGCCCTATCTGACTCCCTTTGTATCTGTGACCAACTTAACCGGTCTACTTGTAAACAAACATTGCGAAATATAGCTACTCCAAACGCAATGTATACTTTGACTGACTTTTATTATTATTATTAATATTATTATTATTATTATCATTTTCATATTCATTTCACTACATAAGTGAGACATATCAACATATCGTCGGCTTGTTTGCAAGACGGTATGGCTAATTCTCTAACGTGGCACATTGAGAAACGAGCGAACAATGGAACAGGTCTCCAAGATGACGGCCCTCTGCATGGTGATATGTAGACCAGGATGCATTCCCAATATAAGTTATCTAGATTGCGAGCCAATGATTTAGGGATGATGCCGGTAGAAGAAATGACTGGGGGCAGAACCACTGCACATTTTCCTGTCTCCACAATTGCCGTATTTCCTCAGCCAAGGGCAGATATTTAGTGATCTTATCACAGCTGGTTTGTTGCTGATTATGGGAATTGGGCACAGCAATATCAATGAGGAAGGTTCTCTTATGCACCTTGCCCACAAGAACGATATCTGGTATGGTTTTATCAGTAATAACTGATTGGTCCCATAACAACTTGTGACTAGGGTTTTCCAAAACGGCGTCAGGAACATACTGATAGTAAGGCAAAGTATTTTCAGATATCCTAATAAGTGCTTTTGAGCAAGGTGTAGGTGCATTATTTTGACCACTTGGTTGTGTAATTTCTAATCTTGTAATCAGTACAGGAAATTGCTTGGCATCTTCGGCATTTATCATCCTGAATATTTGTCTTAACACTATATTTAAGATAGTTTTTGGTAGCCACAACTTGATCCTGAATTGCAACCATGAATCCGTCTCAGTGAATACGTCCGCATGAGTCAACCAGCTGTTCGACGCATCAATGTCGACATGTTTCTGGTTAAGATCATACGGAGGACGACCGTGCAGAGCATTCTGTGTCCACTGCTGAAGCTTGATGGCTGAACATTCCTCATCAGTGGCTAACTGTATATCCCTTACGTGAAGAAGATCCAGCGGTGTGCACTTGTCATCTGCCTTCACAGCGGCTTGATGTATGGGAGAGTCATGTCTGCCCAGAAAGTATCCCTGAAGGTTCCTCACTTGCCTTGCATGCAATTGGATAATGTCCGTGACCCCTCGTCCACCTCTTTGACGCGGGATTTTCAATCGCTCAACAGCTGACTTAGGGTGAAGACATCTGTGTTTTGTTAAGATGGAACGTGTCCTAATTAGGATGTTCTCCATGTCAGTCTGCGTCCATTTGATAATACCGAAAATGTATGTCAGAGCAGGAATAGAATAGGTATTAATAGCCTTAAAGGTGTTCTTTCCATTCAACTTTGCTTTTAGAAACTTGTTAATGCGTTGATTGTAGATAGCTACGGTTCTATCTTTACTTTATGATCAATTTATTATTATTATTATTATTATTATGTCATGTGTCTCATTTCAGAACATAATAATTGATTAAAACATTGCCAAGATTTATTCCTCTGTTGTTATCTAGTGCGTGGTCTACGTTTATTATCATAGACCAATGGGCACAGTACATAAAAATGAGCTAGAAATACTCCAAAGAAAAGTGATAACAATTTATAATGTATGGCAACTGTCTTTCTGAAACAGACTGTAGAACTATTTCAGGAAACAATCATGTTACTAGTGAGAAATCAAATTAGATACGGTACTCTGAAGCCCTATGGGCCTATGTTCAGGTATAAACACCTACACTGAATTGCAATACATGAACGATCAGCAAACCAGTTCTACATGGGGTCCACAAAAACAACTAATTATGGTGTAAAAAGTATTTCCTATTCAGCCAGTTCATTCGATTTTTGGGCAAACCTTATATATCGGCTACAAGTATACTCACAGACAGGTAATAGTCAAGGTCCATGATGTCACAGTATCTCAGGTAAGAGGGCTCAACCATTGGCACTGTTAGATACATTGTCCAGTCATCCCTGCTCTGTGCTTCCACTGAACCAGATATTTATTTTGCAACAATTCTGGACTGTTCGCGTGATTTACGGCCATACGAATAATCGCCGTGGTATGTGATCATCTGAAAACACGAGACAGTGCCTGCAATAATATTTTTTAAGTAGACGGGGAGCATCATAAAAGTAACCGAGTTTGCATGATATCATACATACACTCCTTGTAGATTCGAGAGAACCTTCGAAACTCCGAACATCAGAAACCACTGAACTGTGGCACAGTGCGTTAGAAATGTTTCTGGCAGGTCGTTGGCAAAGATGATGATGATGATGATGATCAGGGAACGGATTTATATGTGCTAATAATTATTAATGAAATATATTCATATATAGTTATTTCATCATCATCACATATAATTATAATAATATCGTATGGCCTCGGGTGCCTGGTGCTAGCTTTGTAATTTGACACCCAGAGGATAGCTTGCATGTCGAATTTCGTTGTTCCATGAATCACTATGAAAGTCAAGGAGGTTAGATAACAGATATCTAAGCTCCTTGAACATTATAGTGCTTTCTAGTAGAGAAATGAGGAACTTTGTGTTGGCGGAAACTCCCGAGATTAATTTTGCCATTATGAACTCGGCCTACTGAATTCAAATGGGTTCTTTGACATGCCAACATCGTATGACATGCGTATCGTATTTTTGCCGCCTTTCAAAAATCACTTACCACGGCCAGGGGCGAACCTGAAATCTTGGGGTTAGTAGACCGACACGTTATCCACTCACCCACCGTGGCAAGCTACATATAATTATGCATAGAGAGGTGCATATCCTCGGGAATAGCATTACGACTGTAGTTTTCCGTTGCTTTCATCCGTGCAGCAGAACGCAGTGTAGCCATTAGTTGGCTAATGGTATCAATACCTTAACCGTCTGTAAGACAAGTAAAGAATTGATTTATTCTGAAAGGCTGCTAACAAAAATACTAACCTTCTACTAACAACTAAATACAAAAATTCTACTAACGCAAAAAACTAAAGTTCTACCAACAAATAAATACTACCACTAAAACTGTCTATCACCGGACACACTCACATGGCCCCTCCCCCGTTAGAGTCTAATGAAACAATGAACTATATCTAATAAACAATGTAACTGTCACCAGACGCACTCACATGGACCCTCACACACCACAGTCTAATGAAACAATGAACTATATCTAATAAACAATGTAGCTGTCGCCAGACGCACTCAGATGGACCCTCACACACCACAGTCTAATGAAACAATGAACTATATCTAATAAACATTCTAACTGTCACCAGACGCACTCACATGGACCCTCACACACCATAGTCTAATGTAACAATGTACTATATCTAATAAACAATGTAACTGTCCCCAGACGTACTCACGTGGACCCACCCACACCACGAATAGCTCAGGACAGGGAGGCATGGAGGGCTGCATCAAACCAGTCAAAAGACTGAAGACTCAAGCAACAACATCATCATCATCCATTCTCCCCTCCAGCAAGCCGGATGCGGTTATAAATGGGCCACTTCCAGTTTGTCCGGTCCTCCCACATATTGTGCTCGTATTTCTTCTGCCAAACTACATCCCTCTTGGCCAAGTCTCTCCAGATTTGCTTCTCCCAAATGTCTCGAGGCCTTCCCCTTGGTCTCTTACCTAGGATGACCTGATCAAAATATAATCTTGGTGTTCTGTCAGGGGCCATTCTCTTTACATGCCCGTACCATTTCAATCTAGATAGTTATAGTGTGTCAAGCAGACTTCTATCCAAATTGAGCTGTTGCCTAATTTCCTCATTTCGTATTTTTTTCTCCTGCTCTTCAGGGGACAAGATCGGAGGAACTTCATTTGAACTGCTTGAAGTCTGCTACTGTCAGGAGCTGTTAAAGTGGCTGCTTCAAGTCCATAAGTCAACACTGGCATGAGATAGGTTTTGTAAAGTGTGATTTTGGATGTTAAAGAAAGGATTCATTCCACAGTAAATTGCATACCGAGTGATAGAAATGTTATTTTTATAGACTTAAAATTACAAAATACTATAATTTCTCTTTTATTACCTAAATTTAAAGAAGCTAAACAAAGTTGATCTACTTGAAACATAACGTTGCACTTCTCATTTTATCAAAACGATCTTTGAAGAATACTCAATCTTTTATTCTCTGTTAAAACAATGGATTAAAAGTGTTCTCTTAAGTGCTGGAAAGTCAATGTTCTCCTCTTGTCTCTCGACAGATTTATACTGACTGAAGCTGGGTTCAACATCAGAAGAGGTAACGGGAGCATATTTGAACTTCACAATGCTTGCTAGGGTTAAATCCAACGTTAACTTCACACTTAAATCTTCACACAATATTGCAGCAACCTTTCCCATTGCTTCTATCCAGGGTTCTGTGAAAGTACAGTGTCCATCTTCATTTTTGCCACATCTTTAGCTTCACACAATCTAAGTTAGTGGAAGGTTAGTTTGTTAGTTAGTTATTGTTGTTTTAAGGGGCGGAACTACGAGGTAATCTGCCCCTATTAGTGGAAGGTTCTTTTACATGCCATAAATCTATGACATGGGCCGTCCAGCTTTACTTCCCCTCCGAAGGAAGCAGTAGCGTAGCCAGGATCGACCAATGGGAGGGGTTATAGGTACTGAAGCCAAATTCTACAGCATTTCATCCCGCGGCGTAGCCGCGTTCGTCAAACGTGCACCATGTTCACAAGGGCAGCTGTGGAAAGTATGGATATCGTAGGTTCGAATCCCGGTGCTGACAGCGGTTATCCTGAGTGTGTTTTTTTCCCGGGTTTTGCCACATTCCCTATAGAAAATTGCCGGGATAGTGCCTTGCTCAAGTCCCGGAGCGTCTACTCCATCCCTGTCCCAGATACATTTACACACGCAACTACAATCATCACAGCAATACAGGTTGCCGGACAGCTTCAACACACACCCAACTACACGATATTGATGACCAAGGTGTCTCAAGTCCCTCAAATGAATTAACAACTACTCTACAAGTATTTCCATTTCTCTACGAGATATTATTACACAAGAAAAGTTTCATGTATTTTGGTCCCGAATTTTTCGAGTAATACAATATGCTCAAAAGACAAAAACAAATCAGTTCTTTAAAACATTAGGTTAATTTTTGACTAATATATCTCACCTCATTGGTAAATCTAGAATGTTCCTGTTCCCCTGACAGGAACAAAATAACTCAATATCTGTGCTACCAACATGAAGACTGCGTATCTCTCAACAAGAGAAATTATTTACAGAGGTCTCAGCAAAAGTGGGCATGTTCTCTCACGATGTATCATGTTGATTTAAGATATGAGTAATTCAATACCAGTACACATTTTTATGTTTATTCAGTTTTTTCAACAAGATCCTGTGCTTTATATTGCAATTAGTCCTGAATGCCTAAAGTATCATTTTCGAAGATTTTTATCACCTACCAAGGTCCTTCTTACCATACAAATGCTACATGCAGCCGGAATAAGGTTTAATTGCTTATACTACTCAGCCGACAAATTTCACTCATTCGTAACTAGGAGATAACCGTAATTCGGGGAATTGCTGGACATAATACTTACGTAATATGAAGCAACTCGGCTGATGGTTATCTCATGCTCAAGATGTTAATAATGATCCCAAAATTAGTGTTATTGTACCCATGAAATTTTCTAAGTCTTTATTAAAAGCGCGTTATTTTAAATTAAAACTAGATTAATTTACATATAACTTCTCTCCCGCCAAGAAAAAGAAAGCTAATATTATCCCGCTGTGTGGGATTCTAAATTATTTGGCGCAAGTCTCCGTTTGAAATAAGCTATAAGTTATTTCGCGTGGGAAAAGTTAGATTGGCAACCCTGGGAGGACGGAGTTGTATTATCACAGTCTAAAATACACAGTCGCGAAGCTCGCAGCGTTACGTAATTGCATCCTATTTGTAGGTGAAGGGACACTAGCGGTCGCGGGGGCCAGCAAGCTGGCAACTGCCTTGAGCACGTTATTCGCGGAACAGACGATTTCATTTTGCAAGGGTTTTTCGAATTTTAACTCACCTGAGTGATTATTTCCATTTTAAACATAAGTCACGTTAAATCACCAACTACTACAGAAAAAATCCACAATGTTGATATACTGTACACTTTTAACTCATAGAAACATAAAAAGAATGCTGCTTTTTTATTAGTTCAGTTATAAGTATCTCTAGGTACAGTTGTATGACGTATTTAATGAGTATTACGTAGAATTCACAGTCCATACTAGTTATAAATCCATGTATTGGTTTAATGATAGTCGCTGGCATCTCTACATAAAACCAAGTCCACGATTCCTGGATGTAACAATTAATCTCTAAATCCACTGAATGGATTTTGATGCGGTTTTCACCATTCAGTAAAGAATTTCTCGAGGAAGGTTTCTGTAGGAAAACATTCACTTATAACCAAAGGAAGCCGAGCAGTAACGATTTCAGTGAATCGTGTCGAAGGGAAACCTACCGTCCGTGCGCCTTTTAAGGTTACGCTGGGTAAACCATAAAAATATCCATATACTATGAGTGTAAGAATTGGTCAGCATGAAAAGTTCTACAACGAAGTCCGCGACAGCATATCTTTATCTTTAATACTTCGCCAACTATAAGTGATTTTACGTTTTAATATCTTCCAACAATCTCCATTCAGTGGAAAATTAAATTACTAGCTTTGGAGCGAGTTTACGAGCTATCGAGCGAGCCCATCACCCCAGCTTCGACCAGTATTAACTGTCGAGTCGTGTCGAGTTAAGACTTCAGAGAAGAGTAGACTATAAGTGTTGGAGTTTCGCTGTTCACCTCGGCTTTTCTGAATTGCGTCTGAGACCTACCGTCCGTGCGCCTTTTAGCTTACGCTGAGTAACCCCTTTATGATACCAGGCGAAGCCGGGGTGGGTTGATAGTATGGGTATAATATAATATCAAATTCTTAACCATATCAAAAGCTAGTTATTCCGTAAAATTCAGTAACATTATAGTTAATTAGTAAAAATACCAGTGTGATTTGTGAAACGAAAAGTATAGAAAGATCTTAAGGTCTTAAATTACTCAATTGTAGGTACTTCGTATTTTTTTCTGTGGGTTTGAAACCATTCATTTCTGAATTTTACAAAATAATACAATGGCAATTTTACAAAATATCGACAATAACAATTGTGTAACGTACCTTCACAGCAGCCATGTGGGAGACCAGGTATTTCATAAGAGAATTAACAAAGAGTGTACCACATCTAATTTTGTGAGCATTATCCTGACGACATAAATTGGCATGTTTCCAAAGGTTTCGAGAATAAGTTTATATTATTGTGCAAAATCTTTATTTATTAAATCAGCTCTCTGACTATTAAAAAGCCATTTTCTACGTCTGAAAATTAAAATGTCGGCACGCGTTTGAGATGACATCTTTTACGTTTACTTAGCCGACCGTATGTTTTAATTTTCAAAATGCATAGATATTTATATTTGATTTGCAGCCAATGGCCATAGCAGGGCATTTCACATGAACGCCCGTAGGTTCCTCAATTTCGATGTCAAGTAGTTCCAACTTAAGCTACCAAAACTGAAACCCAACGGCGAACGTTTGAACTTGATAGAGCGTGTCTAGCCCAATAGCCTACAAATTTTGGCTACACATTACCAATTGTAGTTGTAAGTTATTTTACGTGCCATAAATTTATGACATGGGCCCGACGACTTCGACTGAGTTTGAACCCGCGATCTTGGGTATAGCAGTTCAGCATGCTACCGACTACGCCATCAAAGCCATGCATAGATATCCTACCGAGACAAGCTTCTGATTTATAACCGACTGGCTCCGTGGCTCAGCGGTAACGTTCTCGCCTGCTGTCCCCAAGTTTGCAGGATCTAATCCTGGCGCAGTTAAGGGTGCACACATGCGAGGGAACCACGTCTGTAGATGTACTGGCTCGTTAAAGATCCCCTTCAGGGCAAAATTCCGGCACCCCGGTGTCTCTAAAAGCCACAGAAGTTAAAAGGGATCTAAAACCAATAACATTGTTATTGATTTATGACCAGTTAAAGACCTAGTTCCGTTGTTTGATTGAAAAGCTTGTAATACTTTCTACTGCGTATCCCAATTAATTGGGATCGCCGGAGCCAATCAGGATCATTTTGGTTTTGGCCGGGGATTTCAGGCCGGATGCCCTTCCTGACGCCACGTAACTTTTCAGGTGAAAATTCCACCCCACTGTCACCGGGATTGGAACTCCGGCCGTCCGGGTGATTGACGAGCAGCTAAGCCACTGCACCATCACGCTCCCCTTGAAAAGCTTTATAATACTAGCCTAAAATCCATAGATCAAATCTTACCTTTTAGGGGTTCGATTCTCGGTCAATGCATGTGAGATTTTCGATGTGAAATGCCATGTCCTGTGGTTCGGATTCCACGTAAAAAGGAGGTCCCGTGGCTCATGATCTCTAGATTAACGGTCACGTTAAACTACAAGCTTCCTTCCTTTCCTTACCTTTTAGGGTCCTTTGGAAACTCGGGTGTCATCTTGCTATTTGAACAGTCTGACTTCCCAGTCGGTCAACACGAATACACCCTATTAGATAGGGCGAGGAGTAACTAATTTCCATGTGTAATTCATAATACAATAATTATTTATACATTTAATAAAACTCTTCTCATACCAACCCCCAACCCCCCTTTATGTGAGAAGTGTTTTATTAAGTGTATAAACGATTCATGTATTTTTTCATTTCAGGCTTTAGGAGATAAATTGCCACTGCCCACCTAATCTAATTGTGTACCGTTCACTCGTGTTGATCGACTGGAAAGCGACCATATAGGTTACTTAGCAACACTGAAATATTGCTTCTAATATTAGATCTATTGTGTATATTACGGCTTTCACGGCCCGGATTATGTAAATAATTCATGTTTTTTGGGCTAAGCCGTGTGTATAAGAAGATGTTTCTCCGAAACGTAATCTAAATACACACGGCATTTGCCCAAAAAAACATGAATTATTTATATTAGATCTACTGTATTTATTGAACTGCACATCTCCTCTTGTAAAGCACATGTTAAATTAAAGAAACAACCTTTACACAATGCTCACATACAGTAAATCCAGCAACAATAACATACACCAACATAGCGCAGTCGGCACTTTCTAGCTGGCTGCATGGGAGCATTATTGTCGCGCGTTAGAAAAATATGAACCAAGCTTCTCGATCTGTACGTAGATTGTGGTTATACGTTGTCATGAAGACGTGTGTAGCCACAAATGGGGATCCGGGCCTAAAGGCGACAACAGTTCATCACCACAGACACAAATCACAACCTGGCAATTTTCCAATGGGAGGGGTTCTAACACCCCCCCCCCCCCCTAACACCCCCTGGCTACGTCACTGGAAGGAAGGCATACCGAGGGTTTTTTAACGCTCTTAAAATATCCGACGACTTCGGCCGGGTTTTACCCTCGATCTTGGACCTAGAAGCCACGTAATACAAATGCTCGATTCAACCTAGGACCAAGGAGTGGTTGCTGCCATCAAAACACTGTATAGAGGAAGCCTTTTTGTAGACAGCTATCTATGGGGGCAATGATCTCAATTCATTCTGGGAACAGTTGACAAAGTGTGAAGTGTCACAGGCATGGCGCATGATAAAGGAATCCACCTGGCCAAGTCATGGAAAAACATGGCCCTGATTCCAGAGATGTCGAAGGCGACCCTAGTTCCGAAGTATGCTAGTTACTGCCTTGCAATCTCCACTTGGATGTACGTAGTAACGTCTACAGTGGCAGCATTTCAGAGTAATTTGAAGTTGACAATAACAAATCCGCTCATGAGATGTTGAATGACAATGATATTGCGAGGCGAGGCCAATGACAAATCGACGAAGATAACGAAAGTGACGAAGACGACAATATTCCTCTTATTCCGGAAAAGCTTATCAGCCACGCACCTGCACGCCAGTGGGTTTGATGGAACAATAAGAAGATGCTCCCCTCAACGATATGCTCTTTCCGCGGACAATTCGAAGTACCGGTAGCACATTAAGAAAACAAGTCAATAAAAGAGTACTTTTAATCTACAGTGTAATGACAATAACGGCGGCTCCGGTGGTGTAGTGGGTAGCATGCTGAGCTTCTATGCCCAAAGTTGCGGGTTCAAACCCGGCTAAAGTCGACGGATTTTTAAGAGCTTTAAAAACTCCCTCAGTATGCCTTCCTTCGGAGGGGAAGTAAAGCCGGCGGTCCCATGTCATAGATTTATGGCATGATAAAGAACCTTCCACTAATTACACTTGTGTGAATCTACATTAGAGGTTATATTTTACTAACACTCTTTAAGTTCCAACATTCGTCGCCAGGGGCCGACTACGGTGGCATCTAGTAAACAAGTTCAGAACTAGTGGGTCGTTGACGGTGGCGTTTGGTAGCAAAAGTTGGAACTACTTGATCAAATGCGTGCAGTCCTTGCTTGAATTAAAAACGGATAACACACACTATACAGCCATCACAATTAACACCGGTTATCAGACAGATCCTACACACACCAAAAGTGCACGGGGCTATGTGACCGCGTTGTCGCAGCCCCTAAACCGAGGAACCAACCGACCAATGACAATAACCGCCTGTGTGAAGAAAAACTGCGAGTAAAGTACCTACTCTAGTTTAGGCATACTGTAACTTTATTTAAATTATAATGTATAACCTACATGCTTTAAAACAAACCGTACGGTATATGAAGCAAATGGTCTTTTTTCCAATTTGATGGCATCCGCAGTTTTCAATTATACACGGATTTTCAGCCCCCGATTACCGCGGATGTAAATATTACTATATGTAATATACGCATGTGTGTTGCGCCCGATCGCGCATGTTCGCTTTGAGAATTGTACGCCACAATCATATGGAGGAGTTGTTGTGACACACAAGAACATCGAATGCACCCTACAAAAAAGTAGATTCCTTGTACGCAGCGGGAAATATTTTCGAACAAAACTTCATAATAAGGAACTTTTATATCTTTTGGACACCCTGGAAATTACTACAAATTTATTAAGACATTTTGAGCATATTTAAGTTACTTTGCATATCGCAGAAAGGCGAAATTATAATTTTTCGCGGCACTTGAGGCATGAGCCGAAGCCACACTGACTTGACACTACACTACAAGTCGAGAGTCCGTAGGGGAAGGGGCCGTTTTGGACATGTGCTACGAGTCGTATGTGATAAGAATATAGCAGTATTCATGTGCTATGGAGAAATCCAACTGTTATTAGTGGGAATACATGCATCCCTGCAAATAGGGCAGTGGGGATCATGTCAATGATTATATCAAAAGCATTCAAAGTGATATTTAAACTAATTTTGTCAAATTGCGAACTGATAGCATGGCGAAATATTCGAGCACGCCGAGAAAATCAGGTCTAAGTGTAAATTTAATTGAACTGTGTTAACCATAAACTGTGTTATATTATTTGGAAGTGTTACTAACATTCAACTGAGTGAAACTTTAATTTGTTGCAATATTGCACAAAACTTTATGACCACGTGTGTAGTATTGCGAGTGAGTTATCACACAAGTGATAGTGACTTCAGTTGCGGTAGAAGTGAATGGGCAATTTTCTTTAACCGCAACACTAGAAGCAGTGAGTTTCGTAGAATCCGTAAAACCCGTATTAATCTTAGAATCTGTGCAAAACCCTACTCCTCGTACACACAAGATGGAGTCTACTAAGTACATGAACATCGTGGATGAAGACGAGCACGTTTTGAAGCAGATTATGGATTGCTAAAACTGCACGCGTTGGGAACTAACGATGGAGAATAGCTGAAACCAAGGAAAGATGATTAAGCCAAGAACGGAGACCGCTAAACAGCTAATGGCGGGTCTCGAAGTCATGACATGCAACGTCCTGTAAGTCAGAAAATGTTTTATTAAAACGTAATGTTAAGGGTTGGAACAGTAGATTAGTATGGTTTCACGAGTGCACAATGTGGGCAAATTTCTAGTGGTAAGTTAACGTGTGGAAATATTTAGTTTTGTAGAAAAGTTTTTCAATGCCAGGCAAGCAATAAAATGGAATTCATAGCGTATCATTTCGAGACATAGCAAGCAACCTGTTGCTTGTCACAGTCCATTAACAAATGAAATGAGATCTTAGCAGCTGGCGAATGAAGGCCAAGGTTAACGAGTGTGTGAGCAGTATGCACGCTCCATAGCCATATGACTCTCAGGCAACGAATATTTAATCCAGAGGGCTATGACATTTTTTGATTACATAATTTAGACACTAGAACCCGTTATCCACATGCCAGACAGATGAACTTCAGAAGCATACTTTTATTTCTTATTTACGACTGCAGATTTGCAATGTTAAAATGAACTGTATCAGACAGGGAGGCGAGATATCGCAGGTTCACGTTATTGCAATGAAGAAAGCCACGCATAAAACACACCATTTCACACTTGTATTTGTATCAAGTTATGTCGTGCTATGTGAGAGCACTATTTTCAGTATTTTACGCATAATTCTTTACATGTCTTAGAAGCTGAAAGCAGAGACATTAGGCTTTGTTACTTGTGTTTATAAAACGTGTATAATTCAGGGATCCACACTGATTGTCCTCTTAGAAGGTTTACTGATGAGGCAATAGTTTCTGTATGTGATAGAACACCCATCTGGCATATTTTGGTAATAAGTAGATATGGAATACTCATTTATTCCGGCGGCGATTAACTTTAAGTCGTGCTTGACCGAAGGTATTAGGATCGACGGATCCGTGTTATTTTTCAGACACAGGATGTCTAAGAAGCTATTGGTGAAGGCACAAGGTGTCTATTTTTATTAATGAGTGGAGTATTATGGAATTATGAAACATTAAGATGGATTCACTGATCACACCAGAGTACACTAAACGAAGTTAAAGGTCCGTAAACTTTACAAGAATACTGTGAGGCATAAATAATTGTTGAGATAAATTTAATAATCAAGTGATAGGATTTTATGGAAATAACCCAATCTTAAAATACCCCCCCCCCCCACCCCTAATTCTAAATAATGAATAAACGCTAAATTTAACATATTTTGGTGGACCAACTTTAGTAATTATTGAACGTCGCTTTATTTGGATACATTTTGACATTTATCAGTCTATCTTAGACGACGACCAATTGATGTCGTGATAACTTAAGTCCACGCATCATATTGACAGCAATGTGAGTCGATGTAATTCTTTAATTATGATCGCTTTTCTTATATTTCATTACACATGTGTACACTATGACCATTTGTTACAAAGAGTAACAAACCATGCAGGCAGGCAGTGCCAATTGCACAAATATTAGGAGGGCTTACTTGATGTACAGAGTTGTGTTGTTTTAGATAATCTTTTATTATTAGAACCATTGTGCACAGTTTTGCATTTTTTTTTGTAATGCACGCATTTCGTTTATTAATTTTCAGTTAGGACTAGATGAAATCATTTAGATTAAAGATAAATGTTGGAGATGGCACCATCATAGCTTAGGACAGTTTTCCCTTGTTGTTAAATGTATTTGTAAACAAGTAAATGTCTTGCTTTGCGGTGAATTCTACGTTGTCTTACCCTCCCGTAGTTATTTTCGATGTAATTGCTTAGGGCTGATTTTACGTGCCATACTCCTAGTTTGTTTGTTATCGCTTAACATATGTATTAGGACCATGAGAGATTTTTTAGGACTTTGTTATCATTTCTTTCAGGGCAGATTAGAATCTGACTAGCCGTATTCCATATCTCATGCTGGGCTAGGGATCTGTCTCGAATAAATTAATTCATGGATTTTAACTTACGACTGGCCTCTATCTTGTTTTGTTTTATGCTGATGCATTCATCTGAGCTGGTTAAGAATAGAACCTCACCAATTCCCGACACCCCCGAGAGCAGACTTTTGTGCGAAACCAGCCTATGAATGAGTCATTCCAAATATTAGTGTGTTAGTTGGAAGAGGGTCTCGGAAGGGTAATTTGAAACCGATGGCTGCCCGAAACCTTGGGCCAGCGGACACAGTGTATCATACTGCCATAGGTCTTATGGTAGGATAAAGTAGTTGGTATATACTCACTTGGTATAACTTGCAGATTACTTTGATGACTCTCTTATTACTCTCGTTGTCCACCTCAATAGTGATGGGTATCTCCTCATCCGGGGTGTAACCCGTTACAGGCAGGCTTACTTTCATGGTGATGAGTCCGGACCGACAGCAACATGAGCCGACATTCATCTCATTCTCCATCTCGTATGGCCTCTGAACATAACACTTCAATTCAATGCCATAGATGTGTTGAAGAAAGACAGATTTCATTATGAAAATGCTAGTAATTGATGCAGTAGCGGCTGGTGAAGAATATCAGTTGTGTGTTGTAACCCATTCCCCCTCCAACAAAAATAAAAATAAATTACCTTATTTAGAAACATAATAGAAAAACACTCACTCCGATACACTCAAGAGGCTCTTCATCGAGTCGTCCATACTGTTGTATCCATGGGATACTACCTTCATCCCCTATTATTTCCACTCCAGACATCTATAGCCAAATAAACGTCTTCAGGCCAACTCATACAAATTTACAGCACATCTAAACGCTCAGTACTTCGATAACCCAAAATAACCTCACACTTGAACTACATCGACCCCGGCCAGTGCCTCGACTCCTAAAGAATGTGCAATTATGCGCACTCGACACACCGAAAGGTATAAAGCAGCAGAGGAAAGGTCACTCCGGGTCAGTCTTCCTCAGTCATACCTGGGTAGTTTATTAGCTGAGGAATAACCCACCCACCAAGGGAAGATGATTAAGAAAAGGAAGTAGATTTTGGATTGGAGAAAAAGGATAGAAAAATAGGAAGAGAGTCCCACAAAATTAATAAGTTTAACTTTAAACACACTTAAAATCCGCTTTCGGATACCTAAAATGAGTAAGGACTTGGTCTAAGCTGACGAGAAACACAGATAGAACTTGGGCGATTTGCAAGAGAGTGGCTTTCGTATAATCCCTCTCAAGCATATATAAAACGACTATGGGGAAGAGTGATGGTCTGGCAAGACTGAGAGGAACAAATTTACTGTATGTCTGCTCAAAGAAATTCGTTTCTGCAAAATAATTCGAAGAATGCCAATGATTTAACTCAGGTTTAGTATTTTCAATTTCCAAAATTATGGAGTTCCGGTAAAGGCGACCAAGTGTCTCTAAGAAGGAAAATGATAAAAGATTATACCTTATGGAGTAATTTTGGTAAATGAACCAATGGTTGCATTGGAAAATGGCTAAGCTTTTACTCAGCGAGGAGCCGGCTAAAAGTTTAGACAAAAAGAAACACTTGTCTTTTAGAAAACTGACCATAAGTTTTCGGAGAGGGTCTCCACAAGCAGGTAGCTGGCTTAGCGAGCTTTACTTGCCTTACTGGCCAATTAGAATTAGCTATTAAAGCTAAAAGGAAGAGTTCTTGCTCAAATGCAACAATTGGTGAAAGCCCTATAAATGATTTTAATGGCATTGAGTAGGGAGAGCCAAGGAAGACAGGATTTTGCCTAAACTTTGTATTAGAAAATGAAAAAGCGAAAAGAAACGCTTCATTTATTTAACAATTCAAAGAAGTTTGAGAAAATTAACAATTATGTAATATAATTTTGACAAACATAGTTCATTTAAACTTTTTTAAGAAATGGGGTCGCAGACCTCCTCACATTAAACGATTGCTCCAGGCAATTGACAATTTATGAGGTTTGAAACCTTACATGTTTCTAAAATCTTTATAAGAAAATAAAAAGACATGTGTAGTAATTAAAGTTTAAACATTTAAATTTAGTACAAAGAGTGTACTTTAAGAAATTCTTGAGAGAATGTTCTAGAGAAAGTGACAACTTCGAAAATAACAATAAGAAAAACATGAAGAATAAGATGGAAGTTTCTACAACTTCTTATATTTATACAGAATTAACGTTGGTTATTATGCAAATAAGGGCAGGTCACTTACTGTGAAACCTGAAGAAAGTTAAAAGGAAGGTTCTAGACTTCCCAAGTTTGAGCAGGAATCACTAGCCAAATGGGACAGTTTCCATTTCGTGAAACCTGAACATGACTCGCTCAAGAGTTTAAGAAATTGTTTTCCCTGATTATAGGAAAGGAACAATGTGAATTTGAATCGTGTGTCACACACGTAATTATACAGAATTTAATTAATGTTAAACTAGCAAAGTTGGAAGGGCACTTCGTGAGTGACACCTTATAGAAAAGTTACAATTTTATTAATATGGGTTGTTAGTAAAAGGTTGAGGAAAGATCATTGGGATATAGGATCAATGTTCATGGCCGTATTTAATGTAAACGGTCGATCGCGACGCGGTAGAAACGTGGAACAAGCACTGGTTTTCACTATAGTTGGTTGAAATATATGAAAAGTTCACTATAGAAACACGAAAGTTCATGAGAAAGAAAGTTATTGCAATGCTGAAAAGAACTGGTTGCACTAGGTAGGCGAGAGTCTATTGCTGGAGAAAATGGTGGATTACAGTTAAATGCGCCATAGAACATCCCAACGGTGGACGAAAGTTAGCTATTGCAGTAATTGATAAAGAAAACTCCTTATTTTGAATATTATTTTCACATGTGAGTGAAAAATACCTGATGGCAAGACTCGCAGATAGAGTACCAGATCTGGAAAGTTCCAGAACGATCTTAGTAGAAAAACAGGGTTGAGAAAATCCAACGGAGGAACTAGCTTGGTGAATTATAGACAGCGGGTATTAGGTAATATCCCACGTAGTGAGAGGATTTCTCATTTAAATAGCTTAAGAAAAGCTCTTTTCTAGTAAGGTTGGCTTGTACGAACAAAAGCTCAACATGGCAAATCCCACGAAGAATGATTTTTGCCCCAAAATAAATAATCTCACACTGTCTATAAAAGTATCGTTAAAAGCACGTGAAAGTTAAAACCATGAAGATGAGGTTAAAACTTTAAGATGGTACTTATCTTGATTTCATGTTGAAGGCGAAGTTCCGTATGACGATAACTACTTTGCCAACATGGCGTAGAAGAGAGTATGCCTCTTGGTTTGAGGAAGCTGGCTCGAGAGGAGCCTTAACTGATCGAGTCAACTGCCGACTGAGAAGTGAGACCTGCTCAACGGAGCACGGAGGGTCCAAGGAAGGGAAAAAGAGTGGGGGGTAGGAAACAAAAGGAGAACATATAAACATTGCCAATGTTACAACAAAAAATGATCTTCTCTTGGTGAGCTGGTCTTCAAAGAGTTGACAACAGATGATACTAGCGCAGCATGGTGAGTAAAGAAGTAGACGTAGTTCTCTTGCTCATGGAGATAATAGCTGGCGATGGTAACAGGAACTGGTGGCCAAATGGAGAAGGAATTCCTCTTGCGCGAGGAAGAGTTGAAGAGCTTCAGAGATTCGCTGCTATATGACGCTAGGTGGGTCATAGAATATATATCTGGAACAGACTCATAAAAGATATAAGAGATTTGCCCATCAAGGAGAAAACAGAAGATCACTGTTGGTGTTTGACAAAGAGGAAGGAAAGAACATGCAAAAGCATTGAAAATTACAATCTCTCGTACCGTGTATTCCAAGAATACACCAATACCTAGTGCCCGAATGCCGGACCGTTGTTGAGAGACGTCACGACTACTGCCAGATTGGTGATTGTCTAGCGAGTGCAGTTCCCCACACAAACACCTACACTTTCATCCCGTAGTGATTGTAAAGTAATAGCATCTGAATAATTAATAACTGCTCTGCAAAATTCACTAGTACTTCACATTAGAAGTACCCATTAAAATTTGACATCTTAAAGCTAACTGGTTATTTAGTTTATTTCACTAGCTGATAAGATCCTACCCTCTTAACCTCATCCCGGTAGGATCCTGATAATAGTTGTTTAATTGTTCCGTGGCTCCCGTAGCCAGCCACTTATTATACGTCACAGTGCTTGCATTCGCGTAGTTCGCCAGTAGTGCTGCCAGCCAGCCCACGTTAGCAATAATCCGAGTGGCGGCACAGCTGTTCAGATCCTTATTTACTAAACCGTCCTTCGCTCCGCCATCATCCCCTCGAACTACCCAAGCAAACTGAACAATTGGGAGTTCTCCTTTCGAGCTGCGTCCACGCCCCCGGACCACTCAATAACCTACACCTCTTACACTCGACTTCCAAGCATCCCCCAGGTTCTCACATCTCATCCCCCAAATACTACATTGTAGAGGGCACACACTCAGGTCCCCTACAATACGGAACAAGCACGCAAACAAAGTCAACACATATATACTGAACCCATATTTTGCTTGAGTATGGATGAAATTAGGCCACTATAACCTTAGAATGTGTGAATTGCTTTATTGTGAAGAGAAATGAGCTGTAAGAGAGAAGACAGACGCCGGGAATTGAGGAGAGGAATATACTGGAGGCAAGCCTCCGTGGCTTAGGTGGCAGCAAGCCGGTCTCTCACCGCCGGGGTCCATGCTTCAAATCCCGGTCACTCCATGTGAGATTTGTGCTGGACAAAGTGGAGAAAGGTGGGTTTTTCACCACGTACTCCGGGTTTCCCTGACAATATCTCATTCCAGCAACACTCTCCACTTTCATTTCATTTGCCATTCATTTAATCATTGCCCCAGAGGAGTGCGACAGGCTTCGGCTGCCGGCACAGTTCATATCTTCGCCGCTAGATGTGGGCTTCATTCATTCATTCCTGACCCGGTCGATCGACTGTAAACAGGCTGTAGATTTTCATTTCAATATACTGGAGAGATAGGCAATTTGCACTACATACAGTAGCGAGGGAGAAGAGTGTCCGGCTCTGACGTTTGGCGATGGTGGGAGAAGAGGGGCAAAGAGAACAATATAGCCAACTTAAGGCAGAGAAGCTGTTAATAGAACCTTGAAACTTGCCATCATTGTAATTCTTCTCTAGCGTCTTCACTATGTAACGAGGAAGTCCCACACCCTATTTGCAATTTTATGCATCGTTTTGTTATTCCGGGCTGGCCCCGTGGTGTTGGGGTAGCGTGCCTGCCTCTCACCCAGTAGCCCCGGGTTCGATTCCCGGCTCCGCCAGAGATTTTAGAAACTGACGTGAGGGCTGGAACGGGGTGCACTCAGCCTCGTGAGGACAATTGAGTAGCTTTCAGACAGTGAGGCAGCGCCCCGATCACGAAAACCAAGATTAACGGCCGAGGGGACCCGATGCGCTGATCACGCTTCACCCCAATATCTGCAGGCTAAATGGCTGGGCAGCGGTCGCTTGGTAGGCCTAGGCCCTTCATGGGCTGCATTGCCAGGGGGGGTTGTTATTCCGACATTTTGCGGTTACAAAACCTAAATTCCTCGATCGCAGTGGAATTCCGCTTATGTTGGAAAAGTCACTTACTACCATGAAGAATGTTGTCACCTGTACCAATCAGCGATTTCCCCTGTAAGCCGGTCTTTAAATTAAGCTCGATGTTGCCAACACCACAAGGTCTGTTTACCTCCAAGGGGAGGTTAAAGGTAGATGATATACTGTGCCGCGTCGAGCGACAGGAAGAACAAATATTAACTAGTCGTAACCAGTAGCGTAGCGTCAGGGTAGACAAGGTAGACACTGTCTATCCAAATTTACGAAACAAATGACAGGTTATATTATTATTTATTGTAATGTTGTTTATCTTCCAAGTTAATAGTAATTTTCATGATTTAAAAGTTTCAACACTTGCATCCTGCGTACCAACAACGAGGCAGATAGACACTTGGGAGGATGTCTCCCCTGCCTTCTTATTCAAGCGTGCAAGATCGTGCGCGCGCCGCCATCCCCTCCACGCCCCTCCACGCTGCCTGCCGTGAACATGATAGACATGTCTTTTCTTTCGCGATGTGGTGAACGTTTCGTGATTCTGTATTTACTGTGCCTTTGTTTCTAGTTATATTAACCATGGAAAGTGATGAGCTATTAGTTGACACGAACAGTGTAACCTTGATTCTGTAAGATTTCTTCATAGTAGTCTAATTCACTATCATCATTAACATTTGAACAAAAGTTGAAACTAAAATCTAAAATAAATGACACTCAGTTGGATTTGTCCCAAAAAAGATGGCAAAGTTAGCATACAAGAAAATTTCAAAGTAGTTGCCATTCGAAATATAGATGGTTATGTGGTTCTCAGCACACAAAGTACCGACAGCGGTGGCTACGCTCGCTAAAGCGCAGCGTTAGGTCATGAGGCCAAGCTCTCTGATTACTCGGTAGATGCGTGGGTTCGATCACCACCGTCGGCCGTCCTTGAAATGGATTTCCGTGGTTTCCCCATTTTCCTTCTGACAGGGTACGGCCGCTTCATTCCACATCCTTGCCCAGTTTCATCCATCTTCATCCATTCCATCTCTCATCCTGGCACGCATGTCGCCCACGGGCGTCGACTAGAAAGACCTGCACTCGGTCTCTCAGGAGGCCACACGACAAAAGAAAGCACACAAAGTCACTTCATTGTTATTACTGTTTGATGTTTGGGGGCGAAGAACCATGGACTCGTACGGTATCACAACAATAAAAAAAATCAAGCAATACTCTAAAACCTTCAGGGACCAAGAAACACATTAATAATGCAGAGATGTCTCACATGCTAGCAAGAAATAGAATTGAGCATTGTTTAGTTGAAACAACGCTATTAGCAGCTGTGAAACGTAATGAAAATGTAACTCGAAATAGACGAATAGTGGGTCGCCTAATAGATGGTGTGCCATCTCGGGCGGCAAGAACTTGCCTTTAGAGGGCACAGAGAAGACCACAAATCTCTTAATAAGGGCAATTATTTACAAACCCTCGATTTGCTGGCAATAGAAGAATCATTTATGAAAGAAGGCAGCTCTGTTTTTGAAGGAACGTCTCCAGACATCCAAAATGATTTAATCCAATCTGTCACTAATGCAGCAAGGGAAAGGATTGCAGAAGAGCTTTCGTCATCTGAATTTGTGGCCATTAAGGCAGATGAGACTACTGACGTGTCCTTCAAAGCTCAATTAAGTGTAATTGTGCGTTATGTCTGTAACTCGAGAGTTGAGGAAATATTTGTAGGTTTCTTCGATGTAGCCTATCATTAGATAAAAGTGCACAGGGTTCGGAAATACACACGTAATTTTCGATCTGGAAGAATATAAAATAGATAAGAAAATATTACGCCCCTTAAAACCTCAATAACTAATTAACTAGACATATGCTGGAGCTACTGTCATGTCGGGTAGCAACAATGGTCTTCAAGCAATTATCAGACAGCATTGTCCCATGGCATTATTTGTACATTGTTACGCTCATCCATTAAACTTAGTTCTTTTACATGAGGCCAAGAGAATATGTAGTATGTAAGATTTAAGTTAAAACTTTAAAAATTTTCTTTAAAATGTGTCACTGCAGTTTTTCTTTTTATTTGTGTCTACCCAAATATTTTCCTCACGCTACGCTACTGGTCGTAACAATGAAATGGAAAGAGAAACCGACTGGTGAGGAGAAGGGGGAACATGCCCAACGCGTGGCATACGCTTGTTTCTGATGCACGTGCGAGAAGAGAATAAGAGGGGGTAGATGACGCATGAACTAGCCAGCCAATAAAGAAATTAGAAATGCTAATTATCTATAGTACAAGATAAAATTACACACAGTAATTGCAGAAGAGATTTTAATTTCCCAGATAGAGAAATATTTAAGGAAAATTGTCATATTTTAAGAATATGCTTAGCAAAATTATTTTTGGAATCTAATACGCACCATTACTTAGACTTAGTTCCTCCAATGCTAGGTAGCATATCGGGCAACAAGTTTCCTCCAGCGAACTCTTTATCAGCTGCCAGGTTTTCAGCTTCCTCCCAGTTCATATCCATGCATTCAAAATCCTTTGCAATATTTCGTTTCCAGGTGTTACGAAGTCTTCCTCTACTTCGGTATCCTTCCATTGGGTTCCAAAACAGTGCAGATTTGGGTATACTTCTGTCATTCATACTTAGAACATGTCCCGCGAACTTCATTCTTCTTCTTTGAGCAACGATTTTGTGCAGGCTGCGAAGACCAGTTCTTCTCACTACTTCATCATTTGTTATGTGGTAACGATAACTGATTTTCAAAATTCGCCTCAAGCATCGTCGGTGAAAAACGTTGAGCTTGTGTGCTGATTTTACTGATATTTTCCAGGTCTCACATGCATAAGTTATATGGCGATTGGTAAGATGATAGAGGAATATAGCCGAATCTTTGTGAACATACATACTTACAGAGCAGTGGCGGCTGGTGACATTGTTGCAGCGTTGCACAACTCCTAATAATTTTACACCTAATTCGTAGTTTCTTTTCCTTTAATGTTTTAGTTTTATAGATCTAATGCACTCAAAAATGTGTTAAAATCATCGATATTTTGATATTATTTATCCTAATGCTTCACACTGTACCTATAAAAGCTGCCGCCTTCAAATCAAACTCCAGGGGGTTAGCTCTCTTGTGGCGACTCCCAAGTAGTCAGCGCGGCCCGCAGGGACGAGACCAAGCTTGTACAGAGCTTGCTGGCCAGCATGGGTAGCAGGGAGTTGCAGACGAGCTGCCAGCCCCCTGGGAACACTCAGTTCCAAATGGTACCGTTAGACTACACCACTCTTTGGAAATGACAACACCCTCGATTTCTCTTACCCCGCGAAGGGTAGTTTAGTTAGTTATTGTTGTTTTAAGGGGCGGAACTACGAGGTAATCTGCCCCTGAAGGGTAGTTTCTTTCCCACACCACTAGGGAATGCTACACCACCCACAACGGTACAAATATCGGAATTTCATAGGGAGACATTAGTTGGTTCACACCCAATTATTTTTAGATGTTTTCTCATCATAACTTCATTTAATGTTTCTGTCAATTGTTCTGTGAAACGAGCCTAAGAACGCCACCATGCTATAAGTACAGTAGATAAGTGGCTGAACTATTTTGCGAGGTATTGTTGGTGTACTGTAGCGGTTTATGTTTGCTTTTACCACTCTTGTTCTTGCGGGATTTGGGTTGCGATTAGTTCTGTATTGAGTTGATTGAGTATTTTGGTTCCAGGCAGATACATAACTGTGCATTACTATTATTATTATTATTATTATTATTATTGTTTGCTTGATTGGGAGTAGACCTATGCATTCACTACGAAATCTCTTGGCTAGCAAAATTCAGTGTTTTGTTAGATTGCCTTTCGCGCCACTTCCCGATATAGCACCCAGATTTATCATCTCTGTATCTTGAAAGTTACCGTAGTATTTTATTTTAACGGAATGTTTAGTTTGAAACATTAATTGTATTGTGGAGTGTGAGTGAAAATTAATAGAGTAAGTAATTTACTAGTCAGACAGTTTTCCCAGCTCACTGATGACGATAAACTTACAGTAAAAACACTCGGTATACCATTACCGGATAAGTATTGTCCAAAATATAAGTATACGAGGGCGTTTAAAGGAGATATTTAAGGCAATAATAATTGGTTATGTGAATGCGATATTAAAAACGCTTTATTCTGTTTCCCATGTTCGTTGGTGGAGAATCCGCGTCGACCAAAATAGGAGTTACGGAAATTAATCCCTAAAATAAAGAAACATGAATCTTCAGCCGAGCGGCTTCGGTGCCGTAGTTGGTAGCATGCTGAGCCTCTATGCCCAAGATCGCGGGTTCAAACCTGGCCGAAGTCATCGGATTTTTAAGAGCGTTAAAATCCCTCAGTATGCATTCCTTTGGAGGGGAAGTAAAGCCAGCGGTCCCATATCATAGATTTATGGCATGTTAAAGAACCTTCCACTTATTACACCTGTGTGAAGCTAAATTATAGGTTAAAAATTTGAACAACGCTCTTAGGTTCCAACGTTCGTCGCCAGGAGCCGACTGCGGTGGCGTGTAGTAACCAAGTTCTGAACTAGTAGTCGTTTACGGTGGCCTTTGGCGGCAAAAGTAGGAACTGCTTGAAATTCACTGTCTGCAGTCCTTACTTGAATTAAAACAGATAACACACACTAATACAGCCATCACAATTAACACCGGTTATCAGACAGTTTCTCCACACACCCAACGTACAGGGGGCTACATGACTGCGTTGTCGCAGCTCCTAAACTGAGGAACCAACCAACCAACCAATCTTCAGCTGTTTGAAATTGACACTTTTTGGAACTGTTAACGAAGCTGCACAATTGGACAGTGCCTATAGAAGGTAAATTGCGGAATATAACGAAGAAGTTAGGCACAATAGGTATGTGTTCAATATTGTAATAAACTCTATTCGTTTCTTTGGCTCTTTCGAACTGGCCTTGCGTGTTCATGATGAAAGTGTATCATCAACATACCCAGGTGTTTTGAGAGAACTAATTAATTTTAGCGCTGAGTTGGATGATGTGTTAAAGGTCATTTGGTAAGGGCAACTGTTTTCAAAGGAACGTCCAAAACAATTCAAAATTAATTTTTACAGAATATGTTGGAGGTTTGCCAAGAAGAAGAATCAAAGCAAATAAAGGAATCGGACATTTTAGCCATTATAGCAGATGAAACTAGTGATATTTCAAACATATTTCAGTTGGCTGTTGTGTACCGATACGTAGTAAGAGGCAAACAAAACATGATGCACACACATTAGCAGCGTGTTTTCTGGATGAATTAAAGAAGCAGAAATTGAATGAAACTCCGCAAAAATGAATTGCGCAGACGTATGACAGAGCGCTCTTCATGGCTGGTTCCTCTGATGGGGTTCAAGCTATAGTAAAAAAAAAAAGACTGATAGTCAGTCTGAAAGACTAGACTTCAATTTAAATGCTACAAATGCTGCGTGAACTCAAAGTCCGTTAGCAAGTGCAAACCAAGGTCAAAGGAGGTAGCTGGCTAGATGACGTTACGCTCACCGGAGCGCGCGGGGAAAGGAGGAAGCTCAAGCAGTATTATGAAGTCACACACCTCAGTGCATCCTTGGTAGATTTCGTCCCGTCACCGTAACGTAACGCCAGACCCCAGCGTAACTACGAAGTCGACAAGATCATTTAAAATGATAAAAATCCTAACCTTATGCAGAATATGTGCCCGTCTTTGTTAGTAATAACATTTTTCGTTAACGTAGGCTACAAACTTTTCGGTTGCCATGTTTTTATGTTGAGAATGTTAATTATCCCGGAGATTGAGACCCAACCTTAGACAACCTGCTGTATTTAAAATTCTTCCCATGAACTCGGGCTAGGGCTTAAATACATAAATCTCATTTTTTTTATGAATTCCTAAAGGAAGAAGCCCAAAAGGGCCATTAAAATTTGTCTATTTGTCGAACGTACAGTTATTTTGGAAAACCCATGTATTTCAGTTTTTATAGAACTGTAGTTTATCTAACGTTAATTCATTTTTGTTACATGTGTCAACTTCCCAAATAAAATTGCGACATCAGAAATTTAGGTGCAACACCCAGCTTTACTTACCACCGGCCGCCACTGTTACAGAGTCTAATTGTCATATGGATCGCATTCGTTGAAAGACTGACGAAGCTTTCCCTATTAGGGATGTATAGAACTAGCACCGATAGAGCGCACTGCTGTTGTACTGGGTAAGCGCAAGGCGCTCTTCATTTGTCTCCTGTGTTCTCATGCCGCTAATATGTACGAATTTAAGTTGTTTCAAATGTTATTTTAATGACTATGCCGAGCTATTGCAGTGTTCCTCTTTGCAAAAATCAGGAAAGCCCGTTTTCGTTTCACTAATTTCCACAAAATAAAGAAATGGGGAAGAAATGGTTACATGCTATTAGAAGGAAAAATGTCGGTGAGAAAAATCAGACCAAACATATCAAAGTGTGTTCCCATCATTTACTACCCGATGACTTCACGAAAACTGTGTTGGGTAAGTGTGACTTACAAAGGGATATAATTCCTATTTTGTACCTATAAACTTATTAGACATTTCGATAACAACCACTGAATTTATGCGTTTGTATTTGAAGGTGAGAGAGTAAGATTAAAACCGAGCGCTGTACCATTGCTTTTTCCGTGGACCACGAACACAACAAAAATAAGGAAGAGGCCATACACAAGAAAATAGCCGGATTATCACGATAAGCCTACAATATCGGAATCTGCAGAAATCATCTCCATTGAAGTACGGGATGAAATCGTCGATATACACGAAGATGTGAATGTAACATTTCTGGCTCCCATTTTCAAAGACATCAATACTCGGACAAATACTTCAAGAATAAATATCGCAACATTAACAGTCACAAACGTATTATGGTTGGTTTCTTGAAATCAGAACTAATCGTCAACTTCCATCTGCCCGACGGAGAATGTGGTAGCGACTGACTTCTACAATCTTGAGACATAGTCAGATGAATGAAAACAGTTCGTGGCCCTAAAGCAGGGATTCTCAAACTTTTAAAAAATTGTACTCCCAAGTCCTTTCCCAGGGGTACGGGAACGATTCTTATTGAGAAATTGACAAAATTACATAAGAACCAAACGTTGCGATGCATTTTCGAGGTAGGCCTATACAATACTGGTATCAACTTTCTTTGATTATGTTTACCTTAAAACATGACAGTTTCATGTAAGCTATCAACCTAAAAAAAAGAAGACATGAATCGAAGTCTACAAGCAAGGGGAGCAAGTGAATATTTAAATTTCTATTTATGATCTAAGTCTTATGAATATATATTTATCAGTATAGGCCTACAATACTCAGGTAATTGTAATCTTTATGAGAAAGCATGCTGACTCATATTCATTATTTGAATAATACAGCGTGTTAGAAGTTAGTTATTACCGACGTATTAATTCTTCCTTCCTCCCGCTAGTTTTAGCGCCTCTGGCCCGTAGCTCATTTTGCAGCTGTTTAACGCTTGAACGCTGAAAATCGTCCATAATATATTAGGAGATATACCTATAGAATTAATTAATATAGTCTAGGAGTAAAGTTAGAGAAGATATAATTTATTTTAGCTTAGAAAACTCGGTCACAATTTATACATTTCTCGCAGCTGACTGGGAGAAACATATGACGATGGCCTTGCGCTTACCCAGTACCACACGAGCGCTATCTGGTGCGAACTTTCTCCGGCTACATCCCTATTCTGCTGCTGATGTCTGCATCTACGTCCCCATTACTGCAGTGTAATATTATTATGAAACTTACCCCTAGTTGGGCTACCATTAACCTCTTATCATCTCAGGTAGTGGGACAATAAACTTGCTTTAAATGAATCCACAAATACACAAGACACCACTTCCTTTAAACATACACATTTTTTAATAATAGTTACTACCCACCTGTGAGCATTTCATTCATTGCCTGGCTAAAAAATACACTAACTGGCCTCCATCTTGCCACAAACCCACTCATCAACAGCCCATCACCATGGCAACGTCCACATGCCATGTCTAAAAGAATCTTTTGACTTATCAGCTAAGGCCACCTGCTCGAAACATCGGCCAGCCACCGTCAGAGAATCTCAAGGTAGGGCACACAAGATTCTCATTGGGGCCGACCAACATGTGTCCATGGCTGGCAACCCGATAAAATAAAAATAACATTAAAAAATAAAAGTCTCTGTAACCTAACAAAAGTTCGGTTACAGAAAACGGCCCCTTTGAGAGATAATTTCTAACTGAAGGTTATAAATTCACTCTCAACCCTCAAAACAAAAACATAAGTTAAGATATATAAAGCAAACACTAACCAAAACAAAATCACATACAGAAACAAATCACACATCATAGTCAGAAAAACATTGGCACTATCACCGCAGAAACAACCATTCTAGATTAACCAGAATCACCAGCATAAATATTTTCTTCAGAAAGAACGGCAGAATCGTCATCAGACCTGTCTGTGCCGTCATCATAATCATCTTCGTCTTCATCATCATCATTAAGTCTTTTCCTTACTTCTTCTTTCTCTTATGCTTTCGGTCTTCCTCATCTGCTTCTCTGTCTTCCGACTGTGTCTCGCCTGCTCCTTCCGTCTTCTTGGCTGCCTCCTTCTTCTGTTCCAGTTTCTTCTGCTTCTTCCTTTCCTTCTTGTGTTCCATGCTGCCCTCTGACGGCAGGGGGACCTGGTCCACAATCTCCACCTCCAACTTCCGTTCTTCTTGGTCGTCAATAGCTAGCTGCTGCTTGGTCTTGTTTGGCCGTCTCCTGGTGCCGGGTCGAGAAAACTTGCGGTCGTCCGCCGCAGGCAGCTCCATGTCATGGGCCATGCGAGCCTGAGCATGCGCACGGTGTGTCTTCTGCATGTGCGTCAGCCACTTGCCTTCCGCCTTCATTCTCTCTTTCTTCCCCTTTCCCTTCTTTTTCTTCAGCTGCCTTATCTTGCTCAGCAATTCTTTTCTTCTCATCTTTTCTTTTCTTTTTGCCTTTATCCCTTGTATCTTCTCCTTTTCCTTCTTCTTATCCTTCACTCTCTTATCTCGATCTGCCTGACATCTCTTCCTCTTCTTACTCCTTCTCTTTGCCTTCCATCTGGTCCATTTCTCCCTCCAACTTGTTCTCCTGCGTATCCTCATCTTTCTCCTCCTACGCTTCTTCACGTTATTTTCTATCTCATCATCGTCCTTGTCTTCTGTTTTATTCCCCTCCTCCATTTGACGTCCTCTTCTGTTACGTCGGCGGCGACCTCTGTGTCTACCCCCACAACTGCTCTCTCTTCTTCGCCTACTATGGTCTCTCCGATATATACCACTACAACCTCGCCTTATCTTTTCCACTTTTTGATTATTTTTCCTACGCCCCCTATCATCAAGTACTTCATAGATCTTCTCTTCTTCCTCTACAGACACACTCACAGATTCTACTATTTCAACTTTCTCTTCCACAATGCATATGATCTCCACTCTCTGCTCTTCCAACTTCCCTTCCTCCTCCTGCTCCTCCTTCTCTTTATCCTCCTTCACAGACACGCTCACAAATTCCACCATTTCAACTTTCTCTTCAACAACACACATGATCTCAACTCTCTGTTCTTCTAACTTCCCGTTTTCTTCCTCCTGCTCCTTCTTCTCATTCTTCTCCTCCACAACTACACTCACAGGTTCTACAATCTCAACTTTCTCTTCCACGATGCATAGGCTAGCCACGTGCTCTTTGACCTCATCAAGCTTCTCACCAAACTTCCTTGACATTCCTGTCATCTGGCAGGTCAACCACTCCTCCATGCCTACATACTTGTCACTAAGATACACGAGTCTCCTTAACATGGCCATCATCACAGCTTCCATGTTTCTTATATTTTCGTTATACGTGCTCCTGTCTTTGTGTGATTCATTAATTCTTGCTCAAACGTTCGGCGCCATTTGTAATATTTTATATGAAACTTACCCCTAGTTGGGCTACCATTAACCTCTTATCATCTCAGGTAGTGGGGCAATAAACTTGCTTTAAATGAATCCACAAATACACAAGACACCACTTCCTTTAAACATACACATTTTTTAATAATATTTACTATCCACCTGTGAGCATTTCATTCATTGCCTGGCTAAAAAATACACTAACTGGCCTCCATCTTGCCACAAATCCACTCATCAACAGCCCGTCACCATGGCAACGTCCACATGCCATGTCAAAGAATCTTTTGACTTATCAGCCAAGGCCACCTGCTCGAAACACCGGCCAACCACCGTCAGAGAATCTCAAGGTAGGGCACACAAGATTCTCATTGAGGCCGACCAACATGTGTCCATGGCTCGCAACCCGATAAAATAAAAATAGCATAACAAAATAAAAGTCTCTGTAACCTAACAAAAGTTCGGTTTCAACAGATAAGGCTGCCGAGATATGAAAAACTGTCAACATCTTGCAGAATCTTCTGTTGCACAATAATTTGTGTAGATACATTCCAACTTTTTATGCACGTTGTATTTGTCTTGTCACCATGTATCTGTAGTTCAGCAGAACTGGCCATTCCATCCAGCTTGGTTTTCATTAATTGTAAACTTTTTGGTGTTTCTGCCAGAAGGACGATACCATCAGCAAAATCCAGATCCGTTAGCCTAGATTGCTAATTCCAACTTATCCCCATATTGGAATTGTCCATAGCTTTTCTCATTAGAAAAATCTATGACCAATATAAATAGGAAAGATGACAAAATGCATCCTCGTCTGACACCAGTGAGAATGCTAAAGAAAGGGGTGTTCCCATCTTCTGTTCATTTGCAACTGCTCGATTTTAGATAGAGGTTTTTGAAAACATCGATGAGATGGCAGGGAATTCCATATAGGCTCAGAATATTCCAAAATTATTCTCGGTGTAATCTGTCAAAAGCTTTTCTGAAATCAACGAAGTTAGAGGTGCAACGGACAGTTAAATACTATGCATTGTTCTATTACATTTCATAGAATAAATATTTGATCAGAGCAGGATCTCCCTCTTCGAAAGCCAGTCTGTTCTTCTCGCAGTCGGCAATCTGCTGCTTCTTGTATCCGTTTTAGAAGAATGAGGCAGAAGACTTTGCCTGGCACCGAGAGAAGCGTGATACCTCTCGAATTTGTACATTCAGTTGTATTTCCTTTCTTTGGTAGTTTCACGATAATGCCACGTCTCCAGTCTTCTGTAACTTGCCTTGTTTGGCAACAGATATTTCAGAGTTTAGTAAGGTGGTGAATTAATGCTGGACCTCCAATGTTTAGAATCTCTGCTGAGATTTCATCCAAACCAGCTGCTTTGTTGTTTTTAAGTGTTTTGATTGCTGCGCACACCTCTGCTTCTGTAATATCACCTGCTCTTGCATTTTTTGCTCATTTTCGAAGTTGTAAGCATTAATTGGGATGGGCTGGTTTAAGGTTTCTTTGAAGTACTCAACCCTTCGGGCAGATTGTTCATCTCTTGTGAGCAGAAGTTTGCCTTTTATTATCCTTTATGGGGATGTTTGAACAACTATGGGCTCCAGTAAGTTCTCGGACAATACGGTACGATGTTCTGGTGTCACTTTGAGAGGCAGCATTTTGAGCCTCTTTACCTTTCCGTTCAAACCACTCTTTATTGTCGGCTCTACAACTGCTTTTTACTCGGCGGTCTAACTCAGAATATTTTCGTCTAGCTACTGGAAGCTCTTCTTGATCTTTAACTTGTTCACGCTGTTGCTTTACCATCTTTCTTTCGTCTATAAGATGCCAAGTTCGATCTTGAATCCATCGCTCTTTCTGTGTTCCTCTCCGTCATCCAACAGTCTCTTCAACACATGTACTCACATTCAACATCATCAGGTAGATTTTGAAGTGCCTGGAATCTATTTTAAGACTGATTACGAATGAACTTTCTACTTTCTTGTCTTTTAGCTTTGCCACATCGAACGGTCGCTTAGGTTGCTGGCGTTGCTGCGATTTAAACTTAACTTTCAAGTCCACTCGGACCAAGAAATGATCCGACCCAACATCCGCAGCACGATAGCTTCTTGTATCTCGCAAAGATGACTTCCATCGACTATTTATACAAACGTAATCAATTTCATTTAAAGTATTCCTATCAGGCGAACGCCAGGTCTTCTTATGTATCGTTTTATGCTGAATGAAACTGTTGCCTATACAGAGTCCATGGAGACTACAGAATAATCTGAAACGTTCACCATTATCATTCGTGCGTTGTGCTGCCGCAAAGGGTCCAACTACATGTTGAAATCCATTGCGGTCATTGCTGAGTAGCGCATTCATATCACCCATAAGAAGTGTAAGATCATGTTTAAGTATTCCATCAAGTACATCATGCAACTGCTCATAAAAAGCATCCTTGTCTTCGTCATCTGAATCTTCTGTTGGTGCATAGACCAGTACAATATTTGTTTTACTATGGGTAGAATTAAAGCATGCAGTGATGATTCGATCATTCACTGGATTCCATCCAATGAGAGCCTTAGCTGCATTTTGATTAAGCAATAGTCCAACACCACGCACATGTTGATCATTATGTCCTGTGTAGAGGATTGTTTTACCTTCGCTAACTATTTGACCACTGCCTGTCCAACGAACTTCACAAAGGCCCAATATTTCTAGTTTATATAGATCGAATTCACAGAGTAATTGTGCAAGCCGGCCAAGTTCCAATCCGGGTGATATTTTTTGCAGTAAACATTGAATTCTGTTTCATCGGTGGCTGGATACCCAGTCGCGTCATTCTTGGATTATTCAAGTCACTGTCATGTCATCTAACCCCCAAAATTCAGAGAGACCCTTAAAGAAAGGAGAGAGAGGGAAAAGGGCAAATCTAGCTCATAGCTTGATTTACGGGGAGTCTTGAAACGGGACGGCTGTATTCCGCCGTACGCGAATAGGTGTGGGACTGTCGCGCACCTTTGACCGCCAACGAAGCTGGTATCGCCGGTCGTGCATTATTGAAAAGATGGTGAAGTATTCCTATAATATTACTGCAGGATTTAAATGAATTTGAATAAAGCCGTATGCCATTATAAACTTATTGAAGTTATTGATAGCAACGGACAAGTTTATTATACAGTTGAATTGAAACATAGTGAACTGATTTTTTAAACTAAGGTACGTATTTTGATACAACGTTTATTAATTTTTCAAATTTTTAGTATAAACAGGTTAAGAGTTCCGCCTGATAAACACTTTTATTAAATATGTTTGACAAAGTTAACGCCAAAAGTAAGACAAAATGATGTAAAAATCTTATGAACTAGGAACACTTTCAATAGGTTTAGTTGAAATCTTTAGAAGTGCTCATAGATGAGACTTTAGGCGTTAAATTTTCAATCCAACTTTAAGGTGCACCATATAAGATTTAGTTTTAAGGGACTTTTCAGTGTTACGCTAAACAATTATCTTGTGTCGTATTCATTCATATCGGCTGATGAAGAGGCCAAAACTAATAATTAGGCCTCGAAACATGTCCCACCAATGACCACACAATGATCGTATTGATCAGGCGGAACTTTTAACCTGTTTATACTAACAATTAGCTTATCAATACGGAACCAGAATAAACCTTTTAAGTTCTGAAATAATTTTCAAAGGTGAAAATCCAAGTATAATATTAAACTTTGCTCGCAATTATAATGGTTTCTTTTAAAAAGCAATTACTGAGGATGGCCATAATGTGGCCGAAACTAGTATAGTTTATTAATGTTATTAATTCAATTTTATTGACATAAGGTGGAATTAAATATTAAATACTCATTGATATTTCTGAATAATATAATTCATTGGTTCCTTTATAAATTACGAAATCCTATCTTCTGTTCTCGCCTGATAGTTAAAATATATTTTAACATGGGATTTTCGCTGAAATGAAATTGCTTTCATGGTAGAAATAATTGAAGTATAAATATATTTGGCTCAGCAAATAATGGGCGCAGTATATTATTGTTGTCTCTCATTTATAACTATAGTGCCGCCATCGTTACTTCCGACTTGACAGTTCACCGCCTGGCGATACAGTGTTGCCAGTCCACTAACGCGAATCAGTTGACGTACATGATTATAGCCGTAAAGTTAACAAAACACTCGTAATGTGAACAGACACGTTTACACACAACATCATACTCGTGAATAAGTACATACTGTAGTAGCAGAAATTACACATATACTGTGGTTAACAGAATATTTCTGATAATGAAGCAGAAAAAAATTGTGACAAATAAATTGCTCACCATTATCACCTAGAATACGGAGTCGAAGATGTTCAGAGTTCGAGAAAATGTATTATAAAACCTATAAAGGGAACACACCACTCATTTCGGAGTAACTATTGCCCTCTGACCCCACTCAATGAGCACATTCTTTCTTGCTGCCATTCTTGGAGCTTTGTCGTGAATGACACTGATACGGGGCATTGTCCATAACAATTGTGCTTGCACATTACTGATCATTTCCCGGGTTTGACTCCTTAGTGAAGTCCCTTGTCCTAACGCCTTTCCTTTCTTGGCGCTTAGCTTCCTCGTGCTAGACCCCGGCATGACACTATGACACACACGCTCGGCAGAAATAACACAAACTCTCGCTGACCTAAAGCTAATCTACAACTACACGTAATTATACTTCACTATGTCAAATGACAAACAAATACTAAGCTATTAAATAACAACAGACTAGGATAATATCAAAAGAAAAATATACGAGAGTACATAAAGACCGCCAATTATTATTATTTTATTTATCGTATGGCTTTTAGTGCCGCCAATGAAAGTAACCGAGCACGAAGCAAAGAGCTGACAACAACATGTGAACGCAAGATGTTAGCTGGCAACATCGTCAGCGAAACTCGATTTATCTCGATATATCAATTTGAATGGCTGCCTGTGATTGGCTGGTTAGAGTGTAGCTGTGTCGTAGCACTGATACTTCAAGTCGGAAGTAAGGATGGCTCTAGTTTAACTAAATACTGCTAAAATCAACTCGTAGCGGTCACAAATGACGCGATGATTCTTGATCAAATGCTAGAAACCACAAAGTCTAGCAATAATGGGTGAATGCCGATCCAAAGATGAATTCTCCTAGTGATCCTAACAATATGATCACTCACCGTACATTTAGGAAAAACGTTTCGGCTGTCGTTGCAGCAGCCTCTATCATGGTCCGTTTCCATGTCCCTTCTCACAATGACCGCTATAGCTATTTTCTGACATACAAAGAACCACGAGCCTACTGAGGAATCACGTAAAGTTGATAATCCAATGGGAGTTTATAAAGTGTCGACAACGTGTGGAAAGCGCAGTGCTAGCTATTGCGGGGCCCTGTGCGGTTCGAGATTAGCGAGGCCCTTACTTCCGGGGTCAATACCATCTAGGAATAAAAATAAGTGAAATAAATTGAGTGAATTGTAATTGTAATTTTAATATACAATACAGTATTACTATTTCAAAAATTTACAGTAACATGGAATGCTAAAAATGAACTCTTCCGCTCATTTTCTGGCTGAAGTCTTTTATTAAATCTTTATAGTCTAAACTAGATGCCAATTCATTTTCTATGGTCAGGATTGCGAGTGCTCATGGTGTCCTGATGTTTCTGAGCAGGCGCGGATCTAAAGTTTGGCTTTGGAGGGGGTCAGAGAATCGAAATTGTTAAGAAAAGTGGTATCACTAAAAACGCAATCACAAAATAACCAAGGGTACAAAACCAGACCAATTTATTTGCAGCTACATGGATAGAAATTTGATGCGTTTAGCGCACCAAAAATATTCCTACAAATAGCAACGGCGTGTTTTGCGACTTTTACATCGAACTTCGAGAAAAGTATCAAGGTACGTTACAGTTTCGGCAAGTTGAGTTGGTACCGACAAAGGGAGAAAGTCACAGCTTAAATTGCCAACCAAGCTCGCAGTTTTGACGTCGGCAAAATTTTTTGATGCGAAAAAAGCCCCGAATTCCTATCCGTGTATATATATGACAAACAAAAAAATGTTTTTTATAAACCAATATACTCGGCACAACAATTAGCGGGCCACTATTCAATGCATTTTAATGGTCAATTGGCCCGTTAATTGTTGTGCCAAGTACATAACACAATTAGTTGTGTAAGAAAAGGGTGTGAAGTTGTAAATATGTAACAGAACATAATAATTGCAATAAAGATATTTTCAGTATTGAATAAAATGAAAAAAGAACTGTTTTCCAGTTAAAATTCGTTAAGTTTTATTTGTCTGGTTATTGTGTTTTCGTTTTTGGAGTAGGCAAAAAAAAAACACACTGTTAGTCAGTCTGAAAGACTAGACTTTATATCATTTTAAATGCTACAAATGCTGCGAGAACTCAAAGTCGTTAGCAAAAAAAAAAAAAAAAACAAGTAAGTGCAGAGCAAGGTCATTGGAGGTAGCTGGCTGGATGACGTCACGCTCACCGGAGCGCGGGGAAAGGAGGAAGCTCCAGCAGTACTATAACGTCACACGCCTCATTGCATTCTCGGTACATTTCGTCCCGTCACGCTAATGTAACGCCAGACCCCAGCGAAGTCGACATAATCATTTAAAATGATAAAAAATTGGTCTCCGTTTTTGGGGGGGGGGGGGTCATGACCCCGTGACTCTCCCCCTTGAATCCGCGCCTGTTTCTGAGATAAGTTTCAATTTTGATTTTGAGAAATTTCTCTCGGCTGCCGCAACAGTGACGGGAATATTAGCAACTATTTTAAGTGCAATAGGTTCGATTAATTTTGTACCCCCCTATCCCTGCATGTCTTACTATTTACTATGCTACCTGAGGACGGATTTAGGAGAAGCGAGACTGGCTCGTTGGTGGAAGTTGGACCTAATCCCATGGCCCGGAAGGAAGAATTTCAGGGTATCATCAACAAGGAAAGATTATACCAAGTAAAAATCAAATATAATTTTCTAAGGAACGTTACGAATGAGGTTATGACCTGCGTGCCCTTTAAAATAATAAAAAAAAACTAGGAACTAACAATATTCAGTCGTTGCCGTTAATAACACGAAAAAGAAGAATACACAATATCAGTGCAAGGGACACGAGGCCTAACTTAAATGATATAAAATTAAATATACATGGATAACCATTTGGTTCAGGAAAACTTAATATCACATGGAACTAAAATATCAAACACACATCCCTGCCGGCAGTACATAACTAACACAAACATAACCTAACCTAAACACGTGCGAGAAATAATTTATAATCCACCGCTAAAACGGAATTGGATCTTTACACTAGACCTCCCTCGTTACAAATTTTAGCAGAATTACTTGGATGATATGCTGGCAAGAAGGAATGGTCATCGGGAGGTACCATGTTAAACACTGGAACACGAGGTAGGCATAATCTCAAAAGCGATTCGCTAAATCGTGAATAAAATTAAATAGAATTGAACACCAACGGAAACAGAGTTACTTGAATTATACATTGACAAGAAGGAATGATACCCTCCCCCCAAATGCAAATAATTTCAAGGTACACTAAAGACGCACAAGAGCTAGACGGTCCACGCGTCTGAGTAGAGGAATAACAGATACAGTCGACAGGGGTAAAGGTTTACCTTCATAATAAAATGACTAACTTGCCATCATAGAATTTCCCCACAAAGCATAAAGAAAATACATTCACAAAACACAATAGTAAGAAGAATCACCCTGGCAAGTACAAATAAAAGGAAAAGCACAAAGCTTCTTGCCAGTGGTCAAACAAACCTACTTCACACTTTCTAGGTCTTACAAACTTGACGCCTAGGGCAAACATACAACAAAATAGGTCTTACAAACTTGACGCCTTTGAATACTTAACCTCAAAACACATGCTAACAAATATATAGGTCTTATAAACTTGACGCCTATCACATACTTACTCAACATCACATCCCCCCCCCCCCCCTGAAGGCTAATTAAACAACCTAGATCCAATGATCCACCAAATTACTTGTTTGGACCTCGAAAGGCACAAACAAATGCCATGCCGACAATAACTAATAACCCAGAACACATCACGCAAACACGCCGACCTCGCGCCGAAATTTAGCGACAACAAACCCCACAATTTACCAATCAATCCCCATCAAAATAATCGATAACCATGTCTACTTAGTAATTTAACCCAAATGCTTATTTCCTGAATCAAACAAAAATGTAACTGGTTTTCTTTATTGTGTTAACTTTGCACGTGGTCAGATCTAAAGCGTCACCAACGGACGCGGCTTTAAAACAAGTTTTGGCCTGCACGAGGCAGACAAAATATTTACGTAAATTAAACCAACATGGACTTGAAATGCAACGGTGGCCGATACACATTACTAACAGAAAGCAAGGTATTACAAATGATACATAAAATTAGCACTTTTGAAAATATGGCCCGCGTTACTACGCAATTTAACTAAGTCAACTTTACATTCTGACCACGCACACTAAACGGAATTAAAATAAAATGAAACAAGTTTACAAAGAATGAAATTTAATTGTTCATGAGTCCCGTGGCCGATCCACTTAAAAAACAATTATTGTTCACATGGCAGTGTCCTCGGGAGAACCCGAGGCTGCCTGGTTGGCGTCTCCCGTATAAATTTTCACATCCACCTACCTAAGTTGCTGGCGATAAAAGACACAGTCCTTCATGCCTAACTCACAGAGCTAGGATCCTCCATATTGGCCAATCCAGGCCTACCACTACAAATTGTCACAGATTAAAACAATGGCCATATGCCAATGGAAGTTTGGAGTCCTCTTAAGTTGGTACCTTGGAGTTATAACAGTTGCTACAGAAACACTAGCGCCCAAATGTTGCTGATCACAACCAGCACCTTGGAAATTTCCACGATGACATGGGTTACAGGGTGCCACCAAAGTTTGGTCACTATTGCAACATGTTGTAGAATTGGAGTAAACACACAGAAAGTCACATTTGGGGGAAATGGGAAGTTGTTGGATCTTTATTTCAGATGTTTCCAGGGGGTTTATTTTAGGATAGCCCCAATTTGCCAGGCTTGATTGTACCAACGGTACTAATTTCACTCATCAGTATGTTCTCCACGATGTAGGCTGCTTTAAGCCGTTACAATTCCACTCCTTCCTTTCTTTCTCCGAATGACCCAACTATGGACTACGTAGGTTAACCAAAATGATTTTCAGCTTGATGAGTTGGGATTGGTTTCACGATCTTAAGAGTCTTCTTTCTAGCCCATATCTCCTTCATTTTCGGACTTTGTAGTTGTTTAGCTGTTTCGGACCTCTTTGGTCTCTGCCATTTCTTTAGTTTAATCTGTGGGTCTTCTTTTAACATTTTCCGAAAGCTTGTATGTCTTGTTTAACGGATTCAGAGATGTTAAAGGTTTCCAGATCTTGTGTAACTTGCTGGTACCACAGTGATGTTGTTTTCTTGCAGGAGTGACTCGTTCATTCTCTCAAGGTGTCCGTAGAATTGAAGGCGTCTCTTGATGATTGTGTCCATTAGAAGTTCTTGCTTTAGGTATAAATTACATTATTTAAATGACTCATGGTGGTTCCGTATTGATATGCTAGATTAGTTATTAACAAGAAATTTACATACGCCTGAATCAATACAATAAAGAAAAAATAATTATTAAACTTGTTTTAAGTACATGTTTCGAGGATTAATTACATTTTATCCCCTTCATCTGCTATTGAAAAAAGCGTAGCACAGTAATAAGGTACGTATTTAAACCTAATATAGTGCACCATAAAATTTAGGTTATAAGAACAGAATAAAATGAAATGAAATAGATGGTGAAAGGTGATCAGCTGCTCATGACAAATAGTAGTTCCGTATTGAAGCTTGAAATGGTAGAAATGTAACACCAATACTTCACCAATCCGTGTAGGTCTATAACTAATGAAGAGCCTGTATGCTTAAAGATCCAAATTTAGCCTTTTCAAAACAAAGCGGCTTTAAGAAACCCGACGTGATGGAAAATGATCTCTTGGTAAAGATAGGTTAGTTCAAAGCATATGGTGTATGAGGTTAGGACAATGTTACATTTAGAAAATTGATTCAGGCGGATGTACATTTCTTGTTAATAACTATTTTAGGTATAAATCACCGTTGGGCCGGTGATACCTTTCTCCATTTATGATCCTTGGGCCTAAGATCTTCCTCAAGTTAATTATTTCCTTGACCTCTAGTTCCTGTATCAGTTTTTCCCCTTTGATGGTTAGGGATTCAGCTGCATAGAGGACCTCGGGTCTGATTACAGCGTTATAGTGCCTTAATTTCGCATTGATGGATATGGATTTCTTCTGGTAAACTTTTCTGCATCGATTGTATGCAATATTCAGTTTCAGAATCCTTTCTTCAAATGCTTTATTGTTCTTGAGGTCTTCACTTATCAACTCCCCCAAATATTTAAAAACTCCGACTTGACGGATGCTGTTGTTGGAAAGAAGGTATTCTGGTGCAGATGTGTCATTTGTTTTCTCGTAAGACAACCGAAGGCCAGTCTTGGAGGCTATAGATTGGAGAGTATTGATCTGGTCTATTGCTGTTTCAATCGAATCTACTAGCATAGCTACATCATCTGCGAAACCGATACAGTCCACTCGGATATTGATTTTGAGTTTCCTGTTTATTCCTCTTAGACCTGTTTCACAGGGTGTTTTTGTCCATTCTCGGATTATTTTCTCCAATACACAGTTAAATAATATGCGCGAGATTCCATCTCCCTGCCTTACTCCTGTTTTAATGTCAAAAGGGTCAGAGATTTTTCCTCTAAACTTCACTTTAGATATGGTGTTTGTTAGGGTATATTTGACGATGTTCAGTGTTTTACGATCAAGTCCGAGTTCTTGCAGGATATTGAACAAAACTGTTCTATCAACAGCGTCGGAAGCCTTTTTAAAGTCAATAAATGTGATCACGAAAGTTTTATACTGTTTCTTAGTCTGCATAATGATGGATTTAGAGTTGTGTATTTGTTCAATACATGATCTGCCCTTCCGGAAACTTGCTTCGTACTCTCCAATTTCTTTATCTAGCTGAGACTCTAATCTCTTGAGTAGGATTATTATTATTTATTTATTTATTTATTTATTTATTTATTTTAGAACATCCAGTGATTAGAAAAGACTGTGGGTCTTATGGGCTTTTACTTTTAACGGACCCCCTACACTGGTTTTGTTACCTCTCCTTTTATCATGAAGGAACTCGGAACATATGTATTTTTCGTCACTACCAATTGATTATCTTTGTTATTGCATACAAGTATCGTTTATATTACGTCTTAGTGATTTAAACATTTTCGAGGTTAGCACGCTGGAAAGAAGAGCCTCGTCCAGTGCTGCATGCTCGCCCGGAGTGGAGCTCGTGCTCAGTTCCGCCGGCAACATAAGTTCTGGAGCACTATCCGTCATTGGCGTTATTGTTGTGTGTCTGTTTTATTTTCTGTTCGATCGAATCAGGGCTGCCGACTTTTGGGTTCGAACCCACTATCTCCCGAATGTAAGCTCACAGCTACGCGTCCCTAACCGCAAGGCTAACTCACTACAATATTACAAATATTAATCTTCTAAACAAAACAACAAGAATAGAATTGAAAGAAACTAAATTATAGCCTAACTAATAACAAAAAAGTGATGATCAACAGTATTGCTGACGTAAAAATTGTTAACATCGTCAGCATACAGTGTATCCGAGAAGGAAAGAAGGGTTGTGCTCTCGACATCTGTCAATCAGTAATGCGTCATATCACAACGAAATGAATTTCGTTATTGGTTCTCTTCGCGTGCGGTATCCTTAATACTGGTCCAATCCGTTAACACCGGCAAAACTGCTCCTTCTTGTGCGTGTTCTACTTCACGTAGCTGCTGGGGTTGTGTTGTCTCGCTAACTTATGAAAGAACAGTACTCGAAGCGGGTGAACATAACGTATGACGTCAGCGCTACCTCTGCCTAGAGTTAGCAACACTGTCGCCATAAGGCTACACAGTCTTTTCTAAACGCTGGATGCTCTATAGGAACATACGATTTCTCAGTTAGAGAGCACTGAAAGACTATGTGTAGTGAAAGTTGCGTGTTTTAGGAGAAAACAGAAGGAAGAAAACATATCTCATTTGGCAAGCCTACTGATGTGCATGTTGCCAGACCGATTACGAAGTACGGCATCCCACTGATTGCAGTAAGATAAATTTTTGGGAGAACCACTAGCCGTATGTGGATTCATTTAGACCAGCGGTTCCCAAACATTTTTCGTTCGCGGCTTCTTTTTCACTTTGCTGAATATAGCGGCACACTCCAACGTATACAAGTAACTGCAAGAGCAGTCCTAGCTGATATATTTGGAACTTTGAATAGTCTCAATGCCCGTATGCAGGAAAACAAAGAGAACATTCTTACATCAGCTGACAAGCTGAATGGGTTCTTAAGAAAATTCAACTGTGGAAGTCAAAAGTTATCTTGAAATGTTTCCTCTCACAGCTGATACAAACATCTGTTCCAGTCTGATTTTAGAACATCTTTCGGTTTTGGAGAATAAACTGCAAGAATATTTTCCTTACCTCAACGTGAACGAATGCGACTGGGTTCGCAATCCCTTTGCCGTTACTGCTGAGGACACAAAACATCTACCATTAGAAAAGGCAGAAGAATTGGCTGGTCTTCAAGCCGATTGAACTTTGAAGTGAAAAGAGAGTTCTCAGTGTTATCACAGCACGCCATATCGATATAAAGGCAGTTTTCAACAACAATCTGTGCGAACAAGGATTTTTGGCACTGATTGCATTAAAAATAAGAAACGTGAGCGATTTCTTTATGTTGACCACGAATTATGGGTGTGTTTGTCTGCGATTACTCCCCGCATTGGAGAATTGTGCAAAAGTAAACAAGCCCACATTTCCACTAAACTGAAACAATGGTGTAATATTTTTTGGAATTCTTACTGAATGTAGGCTTGCGCCATTCTGTAATATTAGTAGTAATACTAAAATATTGAAAACACAAGCATTTTTTTTCGCGGCACATTCCAATAATTTCACACCCTTTGAGAAGCCCTGTTTTAGACTTAACAAAATATGGAATGTCTGGGCAAAGTTCGATCGACAGGGGATCTGGCCAATCAGGGAGTGGTGTGACAGGAACATCACTATCGGTCAGTGTGAAAGACACCGAGATGGATCCATGATTAAGGCCTGTTGTAATGACAGCCGAAACATTGCCATATTCCAACGCACAACACTTCATTATCCTGAAAGCCTGGATGGGAAATTAGGCATCGGCCTCGAAAGCCTACATTTTAAATACATAGACCTAGTTTTGTAAACTTTCGAGGCTGGAGCTAATGAGGGAACTTCGGACGGGGCAAGCAAACCAAGATAATACAGCTAACAGCATAAATCTGTACACTTAAAGAAACTAAGAGGCAATATCTCACCCTCACGCCTGGTTCTTTATTTAAATCCACTAATGAAACCACGGTGAATTCAGCTGAAGTCCTGGAATCGAACCACCCAGAAGCCACGACTTTGGCATGGGCCTTGTAACGTATGTTACCATAGTCTGCGTCAAACGATGGAGGTATGTTGGTTGGGAGTTTCATGGCGAATGGATATTTATGTTCCCCTTCAGGTAGGAATATTGTTCCGTCTGCAAGAGAAAAATGGAAAGACTCTCAAGTTTTCTCTAATTCATATTGGTTACTCACAAACTTGCTTAATAGTACTTGGTGAAGAACTCACTGGTTTACAGTGAATTATTTTGTTTATTGCATACTAATGAGGGATGATGGTGGTGATTTAAGAGACAAAATATCTAGGTCATCAGCTCGGACCGAGCAAATTAAACACTTTGGCTTAACAACAAAGAAATGGATTCTCCAACTTTTCAACAACTGTGTGAGCAGAAGCCAAATTCCAAAGATATGGAGGAAGAGCCGAGTGATCGCTTTGCTGAAACCTGGCAAAGAAGGAAATAATCCAAAGAATTTTAGACCAGTTGCACTACTATGTCACCTCTACAAACTGCTGGAAAGATTGATTTTAAATGGCCTATCACCTGTAATTGACCCCTTACTTATACCTCAGCAATCTGGATTTCGCCCTGGTAAAAGCTGTACTGGACAACTGCTAAATCTCACACAGTTTATAGAAGATGGGTTTGAAGCTCGTAAGGTGACAGGAGTGGTATTTGTCGACTTATCAGCAGCGTATGATACTGTCAACCATCAGCTACTACTAGTCAAGGTCTACAACCTCACCAAGGATTTTAGCCTAACCAGGCTCATCGCCACTCTTTTGCAAAATCGCAGGTTATTCGTCGACTTTCAAGGACAGCGTAGTCGATGGAGACTACAGAAAAACGGCCTCCCGCAAGGAAGTGTACTGGCTCCAATCCTGTTCAATATATACACAAACGACCAACCTATAGCCCCAAACAGCAGAAGTTTCCTGTATGCTGATGACCTTGCTCTAGCCACCCAGAGCGCAGATTTTGAATCAGTGGAGAACAACCTCACGAATGCCCTTAAAGATCTTTCCAGATTCTACAACACAAACCGGCTTAAGCCAAACCCCTCAGAGACACAAGTGTGTGCTTTTCATTTGAGAAATAGGGAAGCTGCTCGCAAGTTAAAGATCGTATGGTCAGGGGTCGAACTGGAACACTGTGAGGCTCCAAAATATCTAGGAGTGACACTTGACAGATCTCTTACTTTCAAGAAGCACTGCATGAACTCCAAGTCGAAAGTTTCTTCCAGGAACAATCTCCTACGCAAACTGGCTGGATCTCAGTGGGGTAGTCAACCTGAAACGATCCGAACTTCAGCAATGGCACTATGCTATTCTGCAGCAGAGTATGCTTCTCCTGTTTGGTATAATTCAACACATGCCAAACAGGTGGATGTAGCTCTCAACGATACCTGCAGAATTATAACAGGTTGCTTGAAATCAACTCCAGTCGAATGGCTTTATCTCCTCGCAGGAATAGCACCACCCCCTGTTCGAAGAGCAATAGCAGCGAACAAGGAACGAAAGACAGTGGAGCATGAAAGAACTCATCCTCTATATGGACACGAACCGCAGCCGCAACGACTGAAGTCGAGGAAGAGTTTCCTTAGAATAGCAAAGGAACTTAGAACCACTGCTGAAAAAGCTAGATTGCAAATGTGGAGGGCTACGACCAACCTTCCCCCTGGTTGGGAAAATGTGTCTGAAACTCTACCTCCTGGCTACGACGAGGAATGGACGACTTGGAAGTCACTGAATAGACTGCGCTCTAGAGTAGGCAGATCAAAGGTTAATATGGCAAGATGGGGTTACATTGACCAGGATGATATTCAATGTGATTGTGGAGAAGACCACACTGTTCAGCATATGACTGAGTGTCGACTGTGCCCAGCATCCTGCACGGAAGAAGATCTTCGTTGGGGAACACAGAGAGCACTGGAAGTGGCCAAGTTTTGGGCAAAGATAATATAATAACTGTGTTATATATTTACAATGTACGTTTCTGATACGAGAATAATAATCAGCCTCGAAAGATAAGGATGGTAAATAACTATTACAAATAATATTAACTATTGACGTAATCTAACTTATAAGAAATGGACAAAGAAAAGAGAAACCATAAGACAGGGAAGAGAAATGCCCTCAACCCTTGAAGAATAAAGATGAGGGGACTTTGAAGAAAGTAAGGCCATATAAGGAGATAGAAAGGGTCCACTCCAAAGTTGTTGTGTCTAAGATGGAGTTATTGAACACAGGAAGAGGTAACCCTGGGGCAGGTTGTGCAAGTACCTTAGTTTTCTTTGCATTGATGGTAAGACCAAAGTGATCACACGAAGTGTTAAAGCGATTGACCGATTGTTGGAGCTCTGCAGGTGTCGGAGCAGATGTGGTGTCATCGGCATACTGCAGGTCTGTCACCCGGGTAACTTGGGTATGTATTTTTGAACGAAGTCTTGCCAAATTGAAAAGACTTCCATCGGAGCGAAACTTAATCTCCATGCCTGGGTTATTGGAAGATGATTCCTACATCATGGCAGCCATGTACAATGCAAAGAGTGTTAGAGTAAGAATACAGCCATGTTTCAAACCGTGAGTGATTGGAAACGAATCGGATACAGGGTTACCATGAAGAACCTTCCCAGACATTCCATCATGAAAAGCCTGAACCATTTCCACATAGCAATCCGGACATCCAAAGTGCGTTAATACTTTCCACATAACAGATCTTGGTACTGAATCAAAGGCTTCCTTTTAGGCCATAGAAAACTAAATACAGAGGCTCCTGTTGCTCTCTGCACTTTTCCTGGAGTTATCTGGCATTGAATATCATGTCTTCTCGCTGTGCCCCTGGAGGTTCGGAAACCACATTGAGACTCAGGCAAAATCATCTCTGAGATAATTTTGGAGCGGACTTAGTAGAATTCTTGTGAGAACTTTACCTGCAATAGATATTAGCGATATATCACGGTAGTTCCCGCATACACTACGATCGCCTTTCTTGAAGATAGTGATGATGGTAATATTCTTCAAGTCGCCATATACATCTCCAGTTTCCTAAATTAAGAGGACGTGTAAAAAGTCGAATCTTCAAGGCTATAACTCCACTTTGTAACAATTCCAAAGGAATGTTATCAGGACCAGGAGCCTTTCTCGGCTTTAGTTGATTGAGCGCTTTGGTGAAATATCGGAATGTGTGTGGAACTGCCATCCGTGGTTGTTGGGTCTGCCGAGGGATGTTGCGAAGGAAGTCCTCGGCAACATTAGAGGCACGATTTAAAAGAGCTGAGAAATGTTCCTTCCAACGCTCCAAACTTTGTTCTTGATCAGTTAAAATGGCGGAATTGTCAGAAGTTGTCAATGTCCCAGATGAAGATCTGTTTGGGCCCTATACCTCCTTTATGCCTGCATAGAAGTTTTGCAGGTCACGGGTATCAGATACTGTAGTCTTTGCAGTTCTTCAGCTTTTTGCTGCCACCAGTTGCTCTTGATTTCCCTGATTTGTGCCTGCCATTTCCCCTTAAGTTGCACGAAATGTGATTTTTTCACACTGGAAGACGGATCTTGAAGAAAGGATGGATGGGCTTCCCGTTTGGCATTGATCAGACACATAATTCCATCATTATTTTCATCAAACCAGTCTTGTCTTTGGTTTGTCACAAAACCAATTGTTTCCTCAGCTAACTCTGTGATGACCTTCTTAAGCGTGGCCCATTCCTGTTCTTCATTATTTGTGCTAACTGGATGACTAGTCAGCTTATTTGAGATTTCAACGCTAGACACACAAATTCGCAACTAGCATGAAAAAACTAAGTTTTCAATACTTATTTCGATTGAGCAAAAGTTAGGTAGCGCATGAACAATTATTCAAAAGACATTTTTCTGCTAATAATAAAGGTCATTTCATTCCTACCCATGAAGGGTGGACGAGCAGAAGGCCGCACCATCTCTTGCGTCAAAGGAAGGGAGACTTTTTTTTCTGCTATCTTAATTGAGTTATCTACCCAATTGTTAATTGCATGTCTTATCTTCACAATATTAACAATATTTTGTCTGATATGTTAACTTTTTCTAAAGGGTCTCTGTTTTTCAGACCTTGCCTTCTTTATGTAACATACAAAACACACTGTATATTTAACCTGTTGAGTGCTTAGCCCGTTTATAAACGGCACACAATATTTTTTTTGTTGATATTCCCCATTCACTTTCGAGCGCTGAAAGATGTAAAAAGGGGTAAGGCCCGAATTCTTGATAAACAGTGGGAACCATGCTCGTCTTTGGCTATCCAAGCTAGCCACTAACATTGTTCAGACTGGTAAGCTATCTCGAAGATCGTTACCATACAGAAGCCTGGGAAATCAAGTGACAGACCAGACAATTATAGACCTATATCATTGTTGAGTGTATGCTATAAGCTAATTGAGAGACTAATCTTGAACAGAATCGCCACAAAAGTGCTTGAAGTAATTCCCATAGAACAAGCAGGATTTAGACCACAAAGGAGTTGCAAGGACCAAATTCTTTCCTTAACCACCTACATTGAGACAGGGTTCCAGAATCGTCAAAAAACATCAGTAGCATTTATAGACCTTAAGGCAGCTTATGACACTGTTTGGAGAGAGGGTGTAATTTATAAATTTCTTCAAGTTATACCTTGTAAGGCACTGGCTTGTCTTGTAAGCAACATGCTGAATGATAGAAGCTTCCAGGTCATCATGCGTAGTGAAATCAGCGAACCAAGTAAATTAAATAATGGACTTCCTCAAGGATCAGTGCTTGCCCCTCTCTTATTCAGCCTATAAATATCAGATTTACCCTCCACAAAATCGAGGAAGTTTGGATATGCTGACGACTGGGCTACTAGAGATCCATGTTTCGAAAGTACAGAAGAAACGCAAACAAATGAACCTTCTGCACTGGGAGATTATTTTCGAAAATGGAGGCTTCAGCCAAGCACAAATTAGACCGAAGTTGCTTGCTTCCACCTGAACACTGAAATGGCAACAAGAGAACTTACAGTTTACTTCAATAACATCCTCGTTAACCAATAACAGACATCCCAAGTATTTGGGTATAACACTGGATAGAACATTGTCATTCAAAGAACACCTACGAATGACTTCTGACAAAATGAAGACAAGAAACAACATCTTGTGGAAATCATGTGGCACCACTGGGGGTGCCAAAGTACCAGACCAACAAACAACTACCATCCATGGAGACATTGCTGATCTGTATGTGAAACGATTACGTTCAAGACATCCACCTATGTGCACAGCGGAGAATCTTGCAACCAACAAATTCAACCTGACTGAGAGATGGTCTTCTGATTGGAATTCTTTTGTCCCTCCAGAGAGTTCAGTAATGCAATGCTTAACTGAGAAGGTGCCAGGGTTCACTCAGCCTAGAAAGACCTGGCCAAAAATAAATAGAATCCGGGCCAATCACGGTGTATGCGGGAATCTCCTGTACAAGTGGAGGAAAAGATCTTCATCGTGTTGCGAGTGCGGTGCTGAAAGACAGACTGTTCGGCACCTAGTTCAAGAATGCCCACAAACATCCTACAGTGGTAAATTCAGCGACTTCTTCCTGGGGACACCACAGGCACTTCAGTGTGTTTCTAACCTTGATGTCAATTTATAAATAATTTTCATGTATGCCATACGATAAACAAATACAATCAAACTTCCATAAGTCGAACTTCTATATCTCGAATTTTCGATAACTCGAAGTAATTTTCATTTCCCGACGGTATCGTATCTAATTCACATGTTACATTTGTTCTATAATTCGAAGTTCTATTACTCGAATATTTCGATAACTCGAGGAATATTTCATTCCCCAGGCGTAAAATGTTTTTCTATGTCTCGAAGTTGGGGTGAAAATACAATTGCCTTGAAGACTGGAGTTGTGACTTGGGGCTTGGAATATGAGATTTTTGTTCACCTTGGGTACGGTACGGTACGGTACTGTACTTGGAGAAGTTATTTCTGTCAGTATTGTGTGGTGTGCTACATTCCAGAGCAGCCAGAGAGCAAGGAGACGGGTTCGGGTCAATGTGCGCCTCAGGCAATAACAGTAAGAGGGAAACTCCGGCTATTTTATGGTATGCCCGCACCCTTCGTGTCCTTGGCTGATAAGCCTGGTGAGAGAGCACTGTCCTGTAGTTTCTGACCTACTGTGTAAATCAGTAATGCAAACACCATGGAGAAGAAACGTGTTCTGAAATGTTTAAGTGCAAGTGAAAAATTAAAGTTAATTCACGAAGTGGTTAAGGGTGTGTGAAGGAAGAAAGATATTGCGGCGGAATTCGGCATCCCCAGCTAACACACTGTCAAAGATTATGAAAAATAAAGACAAGATTGCTAGTGCTATTCAGGAGTCACATTTATCATCGGAGGGGAAACGTTTTAAGAGCTCAAGTTACCCTCAGTTGGAGGAAGTTATGTTTATATGATGATGATGATAATTGTTGTTTTAAGGGGCCTAACATATAGGTTATCGGCCCCGAAGTTATGTTTAAGTGGGTAAAGTGTATGGGAGACAAAACAATTGAACTTCAAGGCTCCATGCTTCGTGAAAAAGCACATAAATTTGCTGAGGAGTTAGGCATAGAATCGTTCCAGGTTAGTACAAGATGGCTAGATAAATTTAATCATCGAAACGGAATTGTGCAGAAAGTTATGTCAGGTGAAAGTGCTAGTGTATCTGAGGTTGACTGTGAAGACTGTCGCCGAGACGTTCTACCAACTCTACCGGCAGATTATGACCCTCGTGATGTTTTCAATGCCGATGAAACTGGTCTGTTCTTTAAATGTTTGCCAGAAAAGACCCTCGCATTTAAAGGGGAAACGTGTCACGGTGGGAAAAGAAGCAAGGGAAGAGTGACAGTAATGGTTGCGGCAAATATGGCTGGTACTGAAAAGTTAAAGCTCTTGGTAATCGGTAAGTCTGTGAAACCTAGGTGTTTTTCAGGAGTAAAATCATTACCTGTAGACTATCAAAACAATAAGAAAGCATGAATGACAACTGAAATTTACGAATCCTGGTTAAATAAACTTGATAAGGAGTTTTTACGCGAAAAACGGAATATACTTCTGTTTTTCGATAACTGTCCTTCTCATCCTAAGGTCACAGGAAACTTGCAAGCTATACGTGTTGTTTTTTTACCACCAAATATGACGTCAAAGTTGCAGCCTCTGGACCAAGGTGTTATAAAAAACTTGAAACACCACTTCAGAAAGAAATGTGTCCAACGGTTATTGAGAAACGTTGAGACAGGAAAACAACTCAACGATATCAATCTTCGGGATGTTGTTGTGATGTTGCAGAAGTCATGAGACGATGTAACGGAAAAAACTATTGCAAACTGCTTCCGCAATGCCGGTTTTGTCAAAACTGAATTCGAGTTTTAAGAACAAGGAGATCTGGATGAACCTGTGCATGAAGAATGGTCGGATTATCAAAACGTTCTTTCTTGTGAAGAAGATTACGACTCTTTCATTAATGTTGATACACATGTATTAATAACTGAGCACCCCACAGAGAGTGACATCTTAGGAACAGTAACAGTGCAACAAGATGGTTCGGAGGAAGAGGACGTGGACATCACAAACAATGAAATGCCGCTACCGAAAGAAGTGCCAACTGGAGAACAGGCTCTAGATATTCTGGCCGCTTTTCGTCGCTACGTTCAGGGACAACCTTCAGTTGAAGAGGATGTTTTTCAAGCTGTTAACTTGTTAGAAAACTTCGTGGAGAACCGGATGTTGCAGAAAAGGGAAGCAAAAGAAACTGACGTACTTCTTTTCAAAGATTTGAATTTGTAAGTACTGTAAAATGAAATGTACTAGTAATAATGTATAACTGTGTAGTAGTTTAACAAAATAGACACTATGTAGTAGAATGGATTGAAACTTGTAAATAATTAATACGATAGCATTAAACCCTGGCGGGTAGGCCATTAGGAGAGGTTCTAGTAACAATAATATTAGAATTAGCAACAGTTGTCTATTCGTATGTTTATAATACTGTAATGGTATCCCTCCCTCTTTTTTTCTTCCTTTTTGAAAATAATTATTTATCTCGAAGTAATTTTTACCTCCGAAGGCACTTCGAGATTCAGAAGTTCGACTGTAAGTTATGCAGTACTACTTGAGATTGGAGTTTTGCTTCCGGAAGTAACTTACAGAGCATTCTATAGACGTCTGCTCTCTAGGTGTTCTCAAACTTTCTCTGTCGCGCCCCCCTTCTGAAACATGAAATACCTAGCGCCACCCCTACCCCCCTCCCTCCTATTCCTCTTTCCTTTTTTTTAGCACTTTTCATAGGCTACTTCGCACAAAAACAGGATCACAAGATGTAAAGTATTTTCTTCTATCTAATTACTGCAACTACCAGTTAAAATAATAATAATAACACACAATTTAATATTCTTAGAGCACATCAACAATGTGTAAAATAATTTAATGGCGTTACTTGGTTGGCCAACCACTTCCACTGAACACTCACTAGAATTCACCTGTTCACTCACTGTCTTTGAACTGACGGCAAAGGCCTGGCTGAATTCAAGTCGATGATGACAGAAATAAAAGACTATATTCATGTAAGGAAGTGGCGGTCAATCGGCTTATTGTCATTATAGATAGGTAGATAGATAGATAGATAGATAGTTTTATTAATTCCATAATTCCATTTGATCAAATACATGTATACAATACATTTTTGTTATAGAACACGTCAGAATTTACATCTATAAAATAAAAGTACTAATAGGTATATACAGTACTACTAATACTATAACTATTTATAACTTATTATAATAACAGATCTTAAGACATACAATCTTATTGGACAACTATTTACACCTTATTCTATTATCATAATATGAAAACTTAATTCTATGAATACAACAACTTACAGCTAGGTATTACAATTAAAATAGAAAAGTAACATATAATTATAGATTTCATCATTTCTATACACTAAGATATTCAACTACAGAGTAAAAACAATGGCACTGCTTATAAGCTTTCAACATTCTATCAAAGGTTTTTATTTTCGGGGCAAGTTTTATATACTGGGGTATTTTATTGAATAATTTAACTCCTGTGTGATGAGTTCCTTTTTGATATATGCTTGTGTGTGTGTGTGTGTGTGTGAAATATGAATGTTTTGATTTTGTCTTGTGTTATGCCTATGAAAATCATTGTTTGTTTTAAGAAAAACATCCTTATTCATTAAATTCTTTTTACAAAACATAATACTTTCAAAGATATATATACAGGGCAGAGGGAGAATGTTTAAATCTTTAAACAGAGGTCTACATGATTCTCTAGTGTTTACATTTGCCATAATTCTAATCGCCCTCTTTTGTATCCTAAATGTGCTTAGTACATCTGGCGACATACCCCAAAATATGACCCCAGTATGAATGGAAATAAGTAAAATAAGTATTTCTTAATGTGTGCATGCTAGTGCAGGTTTTCAAAATACGTAACGCAAAGCTCATCGGGTTCAGTTTAGTATTCATATATTGTATATGTTTATTCCATTTCAAGTCATGTTGTATCCATAGTCCCAAAAACTTTGTTTCTGATTTATTTTCTATTTGATGACCATTTAATGTTACATTGGGCTTCGCAGGATTCCTATTCTGTATAGTGTGGAAATTTAGACACCCCGTACTGTTTTTTTTATAGTTGATTATGAGGCGATTATCTTGTGACCATTTGGTTAACTCTCCTGTAACGGAATCAGCAGACTGCTGTATGACCTGTTTAGTTTCACCTTTTATTACGAGTGTTGTATCGTCCGCAAACAAAATTTCCTTATGTGAATGAACGTTCTGTGTTATATCATTGATATATAGAAGGAAGAGTAGTGGGCCCAAAAACGATCCCTGGGGTACTCCAAATTTAATAATTCCCTCATTGAACAATGTTTCATTAATTATTTTGGTTTCATCATCCTTGTGTCTCAAGCTTACTATTTGTTTACGCCTTGTTAACTAAGACTCTATCCATTTATTAGCTGCTTGGTTCTTAAGTTTAGGGGCTGCGACAACGCGGTCATGTAGCCCCGTGTACTTTGGGTGTGTGTAGAATCTGTCTGATAACCGGTGTTAATTGTGACGACTGTATTAGTGTGTGTTATCTGTTTTTGATTTAAGTACTGAGACCGTTTAGTTGATGTCAACAACCACGATGACTCAACTAACGACACATAAATCGAATAAAAAAAGTACCGTGAGGATCAGGTGACCTTCCAAAAAGGCTAAAGCGGCACGAGAGTCCGTAGTCCACAGGGATCGTGGTACATGGTGACGATGGTCATAGACCGCCTAAGGAAAGGTTCACCTTAAAGCTAGACTGAGAAAATAAACATCCAGACTCATGTAAAACACCGTGAAAATTTATTAGAATTCACAAGCCCCTAGCCTAGTTCGGAGGGTTATAATCGGCTAGTCCACAAGTTAATAAATAAACTAAGATAAAGAACAGGTCCCCTACCTGAGAAGTTACTGAAAACCCTCGCGAAAGATCTAACTCACAATGATAAAGCAACAACAGCAACGCTAGGAATATGGCACGACGCAAGTCCCTAGTTCAAGTTACAAGATCAAGCTAATATCTGAATTTACATTTAACAGGGTAGCAAAACAAATCTAGGTTAGGATGGTACCATTTCGACATTTAAATTTAACATTAATTCAACTAGCTAAGTCCTATCAATTAACAAAATTTACGGCGATGACGTCCGTAAAAGAAAACAATTACATCCAAAAGCTAAGTGTACAGCCATGAAAAACAAACAATTTAATTATGCTTAATAACTATGTGCTAACAGCACCCAATAAAGTAACATGTAGGGTTTAATACACTTGACATCATAAATTAATAACGAAATAGACACAGTAGTTTTATTAAAAATTCCTGCCTACACCTTGGTTTACTCTTTGTAAACCATAGTCATCTAATGTGTATAGTTACGGTGACGAATGCGTAGTTGAGACCACGTCTGACATCGCATGGCCTGAGCTCCACAAGCTACGAACCCTAGGTTCGCACATGCTTCAGGTCGCTACAAAAATGTCAACTGTCCTAGTCATTTCCTCACAAGGAAATTATCTTCAACTGCACGGCTATGTCAACAGTTCCAGAATGCAAAGAACAAAGTTAGATAGAAAGAATCGTTAGTTAGGCTTGTTTTACAACAATTATGCATTTTATTATTAGAATGTCGGTTTATAGGTTTATCGTAGGTTTATGGCGAATAACATTGACAATAGCCTGGGCACGGAGTGTCTCCAACTGAGATCATTCTCCACCAAAAAGCCTCGACTCAACAGTCGGAATATAATCAACGAGTATAACAACTCGGACACACAATAACACGGGTTACCAGCGGCGCTAAGCTCGCGTTCAATAACTCTGGGATAGGCCTGTACAACAGTTACCTTCCAGTAACATCTGGTCAACGGGATCATCCCCGGACAAAGCATACAATAACATCCTGCTATAACAGGGTAGACTTCACCATCCTATAGAAAACCTTACATAACTGTACCTGTCATACGACAATACACGCAACAGAGCGCTAAACTAACAAAAACCGATCCATAAAACAAGTGATCAAATACAAGAGTGGAAACTGATTTCCATAAGCAAAATAGCAATGAAAGGAAAAGCGAATACAAATTGTACTCTGTCCTCGTCTATAGTAGTTTTGTCTCACAATGAAGCAGGCGTGCTCTAGGTCACTGGGTTACATAACCAGTTTATTCAAGGCCGGCGATTTAATCAATACAAAACCTGCACTTGGCCGGTTCATAAAAAACTTTACCATATGTTACGGATTTCTACAGAGTCCGTGTATCAAACGCACGCTATAAATCTGAGTATAGTAATACAATTCCGTCTTTCTACCAAAGACGTCTAAATGAAAGTAAACTTACAATAACTGAAGCTCTTTGCTTTAAAAATGCAACTCAGTAGTTGCTAGAACATCAAATAAAAACGTGTCTCACACGACACAAGAAAAATATGATAAATGTGGCACAGATCCACACACTAGATCTGCTTAATGATACGTTGGGAACCGCGTTCGATGCTAGGCAACGAAACATTCCTTCAAGTTGTTAGGTTCAAACATGACCAAGAATAGCTTCTGAGCTTATTCAAAATGAAATATAATGCATTTACAAACTGGTAGTTACTGTCGACTACCTAAATGATACGACCGTTCTAACGACAGTCAGGGGTGTAACAAAGGATGGCTGCGAAGAATGCAGTCAATTAATAACCAAGGCATCTGATTGCCATAACTACAGTCAGCAAAGACTTGAAAATTACCCCAAGTAGGGTTGAACAAAATAGCCTCAAAATGACTACGATCAGGTTCAGCAAAAAGGTAAGCATTGACGTTCCTCGACGTTCACCAAGCTGCACCAGGGCTGACCAAAATGTCTGACCCCAAGGGTGTCTCACTCTAAACTGAAATAAATGACATCTAACTAATCTAGTTACATCCCTACCTAGAAAAATGGCTGACACTGAGTGTGGTTGATTCACAAACTACATTAAAACTACTATACCACCAGAAACTAGAACAAAGAAGGGGTGTGACAAAAACTCACGAAAGGGAGAAGCTCTCACTCAGCTCTCTATTCCACAACAAGGGTTGTACATAAACCTCTCTGGCTCTCTGGATCGGTATCCTCCTCATCAGGATTCCCATCTGGACTCCCCCAAAGACCAGGGTTCGATTTGTCCCTGTCGACATCTTCGTGGATATGCCTGGAAATGGCATTTTGGCTCCTTCCCTCTCGTTCATCGTTCTGGAAGTTCCACCATCATGCTGGTTCCTGTAGAAACGTCACCCCCCATACTGGGATGGTATTAGCCCATGGTGACTGCTTCAACCATGGTGAATAAAAGTCCAATCACGTGGGTAGCGAAATAAGTTGCGTGATTATTCATCCTCTCACTTCCAAAATTATAATGTCCGTCGTGACTATTATAGGCTTCAATTATAAAATACGACACAGCCTTAATCTTGCAGATGTGGATTAGCATGTGAGCTAATACTATTTTATAATGCTGCACGTGCTAGTGACGCTACTTTTGTATCACGCAGCATCCGTGGATTATACGACGTTTCAAAGATGAAATTTCCACTTTGGCAATTTAAATATCTCATACAATTATAATCACACTTATTCAGGATAATTGTAACACTATTACCTGTATATTTCCACTAGGCATCTGCCCTCCACATACGCGTGGGTAATATGTGATGTCACAGCAATGTTGTGCAATACACTATACTTGCCAATAATTATTTCCCAAGCTTCTTATTTAATTCACTGGACTTCATCGACAGTGAATATTAGTATTTGCTTGCTCGATGGCACCTTATAATCACTTTTTAACGCTAAACAGCGGATATTCTTCTACGTCTCGTAGGACAAATGTAATTCCACGCCTACACAAGGCGGATTCTCAAGACGCAGTGCTCCGGTACTGGGTGTCTCTAGAAAGTAGGTCGTCAAAACGAAAACGTTGAGCGACTACTTACGTTCCTTTTTGCGTATCTGCAAGGGTATTACCTTACCTAAAGTAAAAATAAACATTCTCCAAAATGTTTTAATAATGCAGCATGACGAAATGGAATATTCTGAGTCTCGTAGGAAAGATAAAAATAATTAATAAGACCTCAGATGATAATTAGCAGTTTACACCAAAGTCAAAAGTGCGATTCACCGCTACTTCAAAGTATCGCGTGATCTCTCAGCTTCACGTGGCTTCCTGGGTGTGTTCAAAAGTACGACATCCCATCATAAATGCTCTGTCATAAAAAAAATATCACATGAACCATAGCTCAGCGGGTTCATCTGCCTCTCTGTCGTTTCAAATAAAATGTTGGGATAACATTTTTATTTGCTTTGAAATTCATTCAAGAGTGATATTTTTTTAGATTGGCTGCATTAAAGGTTCCAATGCGTTCTCCTGTCCTAATGTCTTCTATCACATAACTTCCATTGTTTAAAGGCTGTCGGATACGACTAGGGCCATAATACAAGGATAGAAATTTCCCATATATGCGGTCTATAGGACTAGAAATTCCGGGTCTCCTTATAAGGATAAGGTCTCCTTCTACTAGTGGTTCTCTAAACCTCTGGCGTCTAGTTCTTCTCAAGCGCTTGGCAGCTTGTCTGTCCATAGTCTCTCTTGCAGCTAAAAGTCTGCTGGCATGTGATGGTTGTAAACAAGGTGGATTTACAATCACACGATCCCATATTCTCAGCGGCATCTGGTTCAAATGCAAGACCATAGGTATTTGACCAGTGCTTTCATGTACTGTTGAATTAATACATTTTGCCATAATAACAAGGACTTCAGTCCATCGCCAGTGTTCTTCTTGACAATATAATCGACAGAATTTTGCGATAATAGACATCACGCATTCTGCTGGGTTGCTCTCTGGATGTCGAATAGATGATAAAACATGACCTATTTCAAGCTCATTCATGGCATTGGCAAATTCTGCTGAGGTGTACTGTGATCCGTGATCAGTCAACAAGAATTGTGGCTTTCCTGCCTCCGGTATCTCTTGACGTCTAATCCTCTGAATAATCTGATGTGCAGTAGCTTTTTGAATCGGATGAAGCATCGTATATTTCGTGAACACATCCACCGTTACAACGATGTATCGATTCCCACGACGAGCCTTAGGTATTGGGCCATACAGGTCTTGTGCATACAACTCTCTAGGTTGAGTTGGTAGTATTGGTCTAGGTTGTTCCTTCAGCAAGTGTGACGTGTATTTGTTCCGCTGGCATGCGTCGCAAGCACGTAAACACTGTCTAACGGTGGCTCCTAACCCTTTCCATGTGAAAGACTCCTTGATAGTTGCAATGGTTTTGTCTGTTCCACCATGTCCAATGGATAAATGTACCATAAGAATAACAGATTCCTGGTATCTCCTAGGAATAACTGCACGCAGTTGAGTGTGGTCCTCGTCTACAAACTTGTATAAGACACGATGATAAATCAAATAATCATCTGCAACAGCAGCAATCCTTGCATAATGATCATCCTGTGGATCCATTCTTCGTTCTAGGAAACGGATAATATGTCTGAGTTCCTCCTCACGTCGCTGTCCTTCAGGTAAATGACGAAATCGGCGAAGGTGTTCCTCGCATTCTCCCTCGATGTCTATGGCATTAACAGTAGCTTCCGGATTCCGGCTGAGGATGTCGGCCAACACATTCTCTCTGCCTGGTCGATAAACTATTTCCAAATCGAACTGTTGGAGAAACAGCGTCCAACGTGTGATCCTGTCGCTTGCCAGTCTTGTTCTCAAGATGAAGGTCAACGCATGATGATCGGTTCTCACAATAATCCTCTGACCTAACAGAAGTTTCTGCCAGTATTCAAGTGCGTAAACAATTGCAAGTGCTTCTATCTCGGTCGTGAAGTAGTGAGATTCATGTGCTCTTAAACGTCGGCTTAAGAAAGCGATGTAATGACGTTTCTTCTCATCATCTTCTTGCAGTAAAATGGCTCCTATACCAATGGCAGATGCATCAGTTTCTAGAATAAAGTTCCGAGAGTAATCTGGATATTCTAACTGAATTGAGTCCACAAGCATCTGTTTAGCTCTCCTGAAAGCTATCTCGCATTCATCATTCCAGTTCCACCTGCAGTTCTTTTTCAATAATCCTTGCAGTGGTGCAACAGTTTCGGAATACTTCTCACAATGAGCAGCAAAGAATTGGAGAATTCCTAAGAATTGGAGAATTCCTAAGAATTGTCTCACGTGTTTCACACGGGTTGGTGTTGGAAATGCAGCAACAGTTCTAATCTTTGCCGGATTCGGTCTATATCCTTCTCCATTGATTATGTGTCCTACGAATTTCACTTCTTCCTGAAAAAATCGACACTTGTCAAACTTGACCTTAAAATTTGCCTGTCGGAGATTCTCAAAAACAAGGCGCAATGTCTTTAAATGCTCTTCTTCTGTTCCCGAAGCTATGATTATGTCATCCACATAACATATTACTTTCTGCTTCACTTCATGAGTCAGCTTGGCATCAAGTGCTCTGATTAATGCGGCTCCGGCATTTTTCAATCCAAATGGTAGTTTTTGGAATACATAAGTAGTCTGATCAAACAAGAATCCAGTATATTTCTGAGTATGCTCAGATAATCTGATATGGTAATAAGACTGAACCAAGTCTAATGATGAAAATATCCTTTTTCCTTTGAACTTCCTGAGAATGTCCCTAATCTTGGGCGGTCTGTCGTGCTCAGGAGCTAGGCGTTCATTCAAGGCTCTGGCATCAAGACAAAGTCTCAAGCTTCCATCTACCTTAACCACAGGTATTATGGGATTCAAGAAAGGAGTCGGTGATTTCTTGATTGTACCTGCTGCTTCCATCTCATGGATCTTCTTAGCAGCTTCTTCGAGATGTTTCTCGGCAATCGGATAGATCCTTTTCTGGAATGGGGAATCGTCCAGTAATACAAGATCATACTCGTAGTCTAATATCTCACCAGGTGTGGTGTCGAATATATCTCTGTATTCGTTCAGTATTGCCTCAAGATCCTCATGTGTGGGTGCTGATAACGATTCTGCCTCTTCGTCGGCATCTAGTGTCGCCTCAATTTCCTTGCCCTTTAATGCTTCGACTACGTCTACTTCGGATAGGAATTCCGGTTCTTCTTCAATTAGGCTCATCTGAATGGGTTCGTTCGGCTTAAACTCTACCGTATTCCGTCCCATGTCAATGATTCCATCATATTTTCTAATGAAGTCTGCGCCTAAAATGGCATCATGATGCAGGCCCTTCATTACGAGAAATTCGTGCAAGTACACGTGGCTCGAAATCTTCACAGTACACAAAATCTGGATTTTGCACGTTACAACGCGGTCAGGTATAACACCTCTGACTCTTATAGCTGAAATGGGCAACTCCGTCACCTCAGAGTTTGCTCTAAGTCTGGCATGGCAATCGGAGGAAATTACACTAATCATCGCTCCAGTATCGATGAGTATGACTACACTGACTTCATTCAAGGTGGCTACAATCTTGGGTAGACGTGTTAATTCATAATTGTGGTTCGTCGTTCGTCGTTCGTCCAACAAGTCTTCTTGGATTGGCTCCCAGAGTAATATAGAGGCAGTTACTCGGTGCTCAACCAAACAAGAATCTATTGATTTTTCGGAGTTTTTTTTTTCTGTCATGGCGAGAAGTACTGGGCTGGTTCTGCTCCGTCTCCTGCGCCGAATGTCTATTTTCCCTCGAAGTAGGGTTCCGTTCTCCCTCTTCTTGGATCTGCAATTCTCTCAATTGTTGGAGGTACTCACGGCTCTCCCGCGCTCTTCCTTTCCAATCCCTGTCTGGCTGGTATCTAGGGTCTCGATTTCTGTCGTAACCCCCACTATATCGATAGTCTCTACGGATACGTCCGTGTTGCTGATTTCTTCCTTCATTCCCTCGGCGGTTGTTTTCATGACGTCGGTTGTCGTCCGTCCTTCGGTCGAATCGCCGGTCCCAATGACTTCGCCGGTCATCATGTTGATTTCGAGTATACGGAGTGTTATTCCATTCTCTCCTGTTATAACTGTAATTGTTATCACGTCGCCCAGAATCCTCTGTGGTTTGTGTTTGTTGTGGCGTCTGGCTCACTTTATCAACAGTCGTCAGATTCATATGTCTATCCTCGCGCCTATCAGCCTTCTGCTGACGGTGTGTAGGAAACTGTTCTGTGTTAGCGTCCAACCTTCGCAGTATCTGGTCACACTGCTGGAAAGTGGATGCCCCTGCAGCGATTAACACACGTTGTACATCCGCAGGGTACTGCCAAACAATTGTGTTCACCAAATCTTGTTCGGACAATGGAGGCTGAAGACAACGGAGCTTCGCGAGCTGTATTGCGAAGTAATTCGCATAACGAGTAGGTGTATTGGAACTGTACCTTCGAGTGTACATCTCAGCTCGGATGCTCTGCTGGATGTCGCTCGACCAATATGTTCTTAATAACGCTTCCTTAAAGTCTTGGTAGCCTGTGAATGAGTATCGGAATGCTCTGAACCAGGTACCGGCTTGTCCCTCAAGCAGTCGCTCTATAACTCTTAGTTCCCTCTCTGGAGTTACCATAGTATCACGTAAGTAGCTTTCGACATTTGCTAGGAATTCCACGGGAGTAACACCGCTCCCAGTTCCCGAGAAGCGAGCTGGTTGCTCCTCTCTTGAACGAATTATGGTGACATTTCCCTGCGTATTCGCGGGTCTGAAAGTATTTTGCATGTAACTCTGCGTAGGAGTGTTAGTCTCATGACTAATTCGATTAGATGCTGGTTGAAACGGGTGAGCGTTAAAGTTCAAGGTCTGACCTTGCGCTAAATTAGTGAATTGTGACGGTTGCGGTTCCATAGGCGCGCTGGGTTGGAAATGGGTAGGCATCATTCCTCCTGATTGAGATATAGGCGTTTCCTGAGATTCTCCCATCTGTGGGTGTACGTGTCTCTCTCTTGGAGTCGTCTCGAGTCTGTCCAGGCGTCTTTCTATTACTTCAAGACCTGGGATGGTTCTGGCTGCGACTTTGTTGCCTAAGTCGTTCAATTGCAGCTCGATCCTGTCAACCTTTCCCTTGACGTTTGTGTCTACCTCGCGTATGGCCGTCCTAAGGTTATAACTGAGGTCTAACCTCTCGGTCACCGCGACTTCCTCAAATCTCTTTTGTAAGGAATCGATATCTCCTTCAACTCTGGACATATTTTCTTGGATTTTACCCACATCGTCTCTAACCTCGGCTACCTTAGCCTCGACTGTAGCTTCGTGTTCGTTGAGGTCACCTCTCAATAACATGAGGTCAATTTTGTGTTCCTCATGATGAACATCAACTGTCTCACGTAGACTGGCTACGGTTTCCGTCAATTCAGAAATGTTTCTCCTGTTGGTGTTAAGTTCCTCTTTAATCTCCATCATGCCATCAACGATAGTCTTCACGTTGTTATTAACGGCATTGGCAGCTCCTCTCATCAAGATTAAACCAACGTTCATGGTTGCCATGTCCTTCTTCACATTTCCGATAAATCCCTCGACGTGATCTAGTCGAGTCCCGAATTCTTCCCTGGTATGTTCCAGATCTGCTCTCATGTCTATCTGGACTTTATTCAAGGTTGTCTGAATTTGAGCTGTGTGCTCCTCCAATCGGTTTTGCACCTCCTCCCTAGCTCTATTCATCTGGTCGGTTAAGCAATCTACGCGCTGGTTAGCCTCCTGATGGTGTCGTATGACATCAACCCTAACAGCTGCTAAACCTGTCGTCAGATCATTTCTCGCTTCGATCCTATATGTGTCCATGTCTGCCCTGACTTGAGTTAAATCAGCCCTAACATTATTTATAGACTGAGTGTTAATCTCTAAGTCCTGTCTTACATTGTTCATAGACTGAGTGTTAATCTCTAAGTCCTGTCTAACCTGGTCCACATGACCACTGACATTGTTGACTTCCTGTCTAACCTGGTCCACATGACCACTGACATTGTTGACTTCCTGTCTAACCTGGTCCACATGACCACTAACAGTATTTACAGCCTGAGTATTCTGACCTAAGTCAGCAGTAACCTGTTGAAGATTGGCATTCACACCTGCCATCATCTCTCCAAACACACAACGAATAGTTTCCTCATCCATAGATAAGAAATATATGAGAAAGTGAGGGATCAATTTCTACTGGAACTTACAGCTATGATTAGTTACTTGGTGGTATAAAGCTTGCTTCATTTATATAAATATCACGAGTACAGCTGGAGTATGCAAACTAAGTGCTTCTACATTTACAAAGACAACGGTGAGCAAAGCAAAGTATTACATTTACTTAGGATGAGGCATCATCAAAGAAAATCCTATCCTTCATTTATTCAACACTAAAGCCTCACCCCATGGACTTCTATCAAACATGAATGCCATGCGGTCAATTGATCTGCAGTACGACTTTCTAAGTTCGTCCCAGTCCTGTCAATTTACCATTAATCAACATTAGGATCCTCAAAAAAAAAAATAACATGGTACTGAGGGTCACCACGTTAACGTCGGCACATGAGTTGGGCGCCATTTTATGTGACCGTTTAGTTGATGTCAACAACCACGATGACTCAACTAACGACACATAAATCGAATAAAAAAAGTACCGTGAGGATCAGGTGACCTTCCAAAAAGGCTAAAGCGGCACGAGAGTCCGTAGTCCACAGGGATCGTGGTACATGGTGACGATGGTCATAGACCGCCTAAGGAAAGGTTCACCTTAAAGCTAGACTGAGAAAATAAACATCCAGACTCATGTAAAACACCGTGAAAATTTATTAGAATTCACAAGCCCCTAGCCTAGTTTGGAGGGTTATAATCGGCTAGTCCACAAGTTAATAAATAAACTAAGATAAAGAACAGGTCCCCTACCTGAGAAGTTACTGAAAACCCTCGCGAAAGATCTAACTCACAATGATAAAGCAACAACAGCAACGCTAGGAATATGGCACGACGCAAGTCCCTAGTTCAAGTTACAAGATCAAGCTAATATCTGAATTTACATTTAACAGGGTAGCAAAACAAATCTAGGTTAGGATGGTACCATTTCGACATTTAAATTTAACATTAATTCAACTAGCTAAGTCCTATCAATTAACAAAATTTACGGCGATGACGTCCGTAAAAGAAAACAATTACATCCAAAAGCTAAGTGTACAGCCATGAAAAACAAACAATTTAATTATGCTTAATAACTATGTGCTAACAGCACCCAATAAAGTAACATGTAGGGTTTAATACACTTGACATCATAAATTAATAACGAAATAGACACAGTAGTTTTATTAAAAATTCCTGCCTACACCTTGGTTTACTCTTTGTAAACCATAGTCATCTAATGTGTATAGTTACGGTGACGAATGCGTAGTTGAGACCACGTCTGACATCGCATGGCCTGAGCTCCACAAGCTACGAACCCTAGGTTCGCACATGCTTCAGGTCGCTACAAAAATGTCAACTGTCCTAGTCATTTCCTCACAAGGAAATTATCTTCAACTGCACGGCTATGTCAACAGTTCCAGAATGCAAAGAACAAAGTTAGATAGAAAGAATCGTTAGTTAGGCTTGTTTTACAACAATTATGCATTTTATTATTAGAATGTCGGTTTATAGGTTTATCGTAGGTTTATGGCGAATAACATTGACAATAGCCTGGGCACGGAGTGTCTCCAACTGAGATCATTCTCCACCAAAAAGCCTCGACTCAACAGTCGGAATATAATCAACGAGTATAACAACTCGGACACACAATAACACGGGTTACCAGCGGCGCTAAGCTCGCGTTCAATAACTCTGGGATAGGCCTGTACAACAGTTACCTTCCAGTAACATCTGGTCAACGGGATCATCCCCGGACAAAGCATACATTAACATCCTGCTATAACAGGGTAGACTTCACCATCCTATAGAAAACCTTACATAACTGTACCTGTCATACGACAATACACGCAACAGAGCGCTAAACTAACAAAAACCGATCCATAAAACAAGTGATCAAATACAAGAGTGGAAACTGATTTCCATAAGCAAAATAGCAATGAAAGGAAAAGCGAATACAAATTGTACTCTGTCCTCGTCTATAGTAGTTTTGTCTCACAATGAAGCAGGCGTGCTCTAGGTCACTGGGTTACATAACCAGTTTATTCAAGGCCGGCGATTTAATCAATACAAAACCTGCACTTGGCCGGTTCATAAAAAACTTTACCATATGTTACGGATTTCTACAGAGTCCGTGTATCAAACGCACGCTATAAATCTGAGTATAGTAATACAATTCCGTCTTTCTACCAAAGACGTCTAAATGAAAGTAAACTTACAATAACTGAAGCTCTTTGCTTTAAAAATGCAACTCAGTAGTTGCTAGAACATCAAATAAAAACGTGTCTCACACGACACAAGAAAAATATGATAAATGTGGCACAGATCCACACACTAGATCTGCTTAATGATACGTTGGGAACCGCGTTCGATGCTAGGCAACGAAACATTCCTTCAAGTTGTTAGGTTCAAACATGACCAAGAATAGCTTCTGAGCTTATTCAAAATGAAATATAATGCATTTACAAACTGGTAGTTACTGTCGACTACCTAAATGATACGACCGTTCTAACGACAGTCAGGGGTGTAACAAAGGATGGCTGCGAAGAATGCAGTCAATTAATAACCAAGGCATCTGATTGCCATAACTACAGTCAGCAAAGACTTGAAAATTACCCCAAGTAGGGTTGAACAAAATAGCCTCAAAATGACTACGATCAGGTTCAGCAAAAAGGTAAGCATTGACGTTCCTCGACGTTCACCAAGCTGCACCAGGGCTGACCAAAATGTCTGACCCCAAGGGTGTCTCACTCTAAACTGAAATAAATGACATCTAACTAATCTAGTTACATCCCTACCTAGAAAAATGGCTGACACTGAGTGTGGTTGATTCACAAACTACATTAAAACTACTATACCACCAGAAACTAGAACAAAGAAGGGGTGTGACAAAAACTCACGAAAGGGAGAAGCTCTCACTCAGCTCTCTATTCCACAACAAGGGTTGTACATAAACCTCTCTGGCTCTCTGGATCGGTATCCTCCTCATCAGGATTCCCATCTGGACTCCCCCAAAGACCAGGGTTCGATTTGTCCCTGTCGACATCTTCGTGGATATGCCTGGAAATGGCATTTTGGCTCCTTCCCTCTCGTTCATCGTTCTGGAAGTTCCACCATCATGCTGGTTCCTGTAGAAACGTCACCCCCCATACTGGGATGGTATTAGCCCATGGTGACTGCTTCAACCATGGTGAATAAAAGTCCAATCACGTGGGTAGCGAAATAAGTTGCGTGATTATTCATCCTCTCACTTCCAAAATTATAATGTCCGTCGTGACTATTATAGGCTTCAATTATAAAATACGACACAGCCTTAATCTTGCAGATGTGGATTAGCATGTGAGCTAATACTATTTTATAATGCTGCACGTGCTAGTGACGCTACTTTTGTATCACGCAGCATCCGTGGATTATACGACGTTTCAAAGATGAAATTTCCACTTTGGCAATTTAAATATCTCATACAATTATAATCACACTTATTCAGGATAATTGTAACACTATTACCTGTATATTTCCACTAGGCATCTGCCCTCCACATACGCGTGGGTAATATGTGATGTCACAGCAATGTTGTGCAATACACTATACTTGCCAATAATTATTTCCCAAGCTTCTTATTTAATTCACTGGACTTCATCGACAGTGAATATTAGTATTTGCTTGCTCGATGGCACCTTATAATCACTTTTTAACGCTAAACAGCGGATATTCTTCTACGTCTCGTAGGACAAATGTAATTCCACGCCTACACAAGGCGGATTCTCAAGACGCAGTGCTCCGGTACTGGGTGTCTCTAGAAAGTAGGTCGTCAAAACGAAAACGTTGAGCGACTACTTACGTTCCTTTTTGCGTATCTGCAAGGGTATTACCTTACCTAAAGTAAAAATAAACATTCTCCAAAATGTTTTAATAATGCAGCATGACGAAATGGAATATTCTGAGTCTCGTAGGAAAGATAAAAATAATTAATAAGACCTCAGATGATAATTAGCAGTTTACACCAAAGTCAAAAGTGCGATTCACCGCTACTTCAAAGTATCGCGTGATCTCTCAGCTTCACGTGGCTTCCTGGGTGTGTTCAAAAGTACGACATCCCATCATAAATGCTCTGTCATAAAAAAAATATCACATGAACCATAGCTCAGCGGGTTCAGTACAGACTGCAACTTAGAATTTTTCAAATAGTTCCTACTTTTGCCGCCAAGCGCCACCGTCAACGACTACTAGGCCAAGTTCAGAACTTAGCTACTAGACACCACCGCAGTCGGCTCTTGGCAACGAACGTAGAAACCTAAGAGCGTTGTTTACATTCTTAACCTATCCAATTTAGCTTCACACAGGTGCAATTAGTGGAAGGTTCTTTAACATGCCATAAATCTATGACCTGGGACCGCCGGCTTTACTACCCCTCCTAAGGAAGGCATACTGAGAGATTTTTAACGCTCTTAAAAAATCCGACGGCTTCGGCTGGGTTTGAACCCGCTATCTTGGGCATAGAAGCTCAGCATGCTACCGACTACGCCACCGAAGCCGCCATGTTGTGAGTTTGATAATATTTTAGTGGTTGTTATAAGTGTTTGGTAAGGAGTTGTTATTGTTATAAGGAGCGGAACTACGAGGTAATCTGCCCCTATTAACACGGAATAAAGTATACACATTTTGAATGGAATTTAAAATTTAGAGGGGGACACCTACATTTGAAAAGACCGAAAATTAATAAAATAAAAAACTAATTCAAACTAAAAATTATTATTTATTTATTATTTACATATTTTACGCCCACATTGGAGCACTTAAATCAATACATTTGAGTAGATTTCTTCTTTTTCTCCTGCCAGAACTTTCTCATCCTCCCCGACCTGGAAGCCCTTTGTGTGCCCGATATAGTATATTGTTTCCGTTCAACTGTGTTTAGTTTGAGACTTATGCTTTTTGTTCTTCAAAATCCTCTTCTCTTCTCTGTCTTTGATTTGTTGCCGAGTTATACCCAATTCTTCCAAATCATCCTGAACTTCTTTGAACCAATTATTTTTGATTTTATTTTTCAAAAAGTAATCAAATTGTTGTTTCAATATCCTGGTTTCTGGCAGTCTTGATATGTGACAGAAAAAGGAAATTCTTCTTTTACGCATTGTAGTTATTATTGATTCACATTCACGATAGACGATGTTGTTAGGCCACAATCTGCACTGTCCATTAACTTGTTAATAATTGTTCTAATAATTCTTCTGTCAGTTTTGTGTAATTTGTCTGTTGTAGATTTGACATTCAATTTTAATAAAGTTTCACTAGCATAAGTTGCCTCTGGTTTAACTATGGAATTATAATGTTTCAGCTTAGCGTTTATAGAAAGAGATTTCTTTTTATAGGTTGGCCAGATAAAAATTTATAATATAAACAAAAATTACGGAAAAACAAAAATTCTGCATTCAAAAACGAACAAGTCGTTGAGTCAATGTACACTGGAAAATTTAGATTGCTGGCCCTAACCCACTCTCACTTATAAAGCGGATAACGCGATCAGCAGCCACCACGTCATCGGCTAATATAAGTTTGAGTGTCATCTGCAAACCAAGGATTCTTCGTAAGTCAGCTAGATCCACACACTCGGTTAAAATGTGGGCCACGGTGAAAACGGCTCCACAGGTACAAAGTGTGTGGGGGGGGGGGGGGGGGGGGGGTCTTCCCTTCTCATATCGCTGCGGATGGCGCGTGAAAGGGTGCTGTGTGGGTAATATTACTCTAGACCTTTTCTCAGAATTCCTGCTGGTAGCATCAGTTATTGTGAATGAGACAGCAAAAGTACGAGTTTATTAGTCTTGAATGGTTATGAGGATATCGATATTTGTTACAGAATATGACATATAAATATTTCAATCAGCATCCCCCTGAGTGGTCGCGCCCCCCAATTTGATGACCTCTGCTCTACAGCTGGAGCTCATCTAAGATGTGCACAAGCCTGGTGGAATAACAAGAAAATTATTTACGTCGTGTTGTGATTTCGGTTCAAAGAAAAATGAAAATCCACAGCCTGCTTCCAGTCTCCGACCGGGTCAGGAATGGAATGAATGAAGCCCCTATCTGGCGGCGAGGATATGAACTGTGCCGGCTGCCGAGGCCTGACGCACTCCTCTGGGGCAATGATTAAATGAATGACAGATGAAATGAAATGATAGTGGAGAGTGTTGCTGGAATGAAATTTTGACAGGGGAAACCGGAGTACCCGGAGAAAAACCTGTCTGCCTCCGTTTTGTCCAGCACAGATCTCACATGGAGTGACCGGGATTTGAACCACGGACCCAGCGGTGAGAGGCCAGCGTGCTGCCGCCTAAGCCACGGAGGCTTATTTCGGTTCAAAGAATATCAATATTTGTACCAAAGAGCAACAAGTATTACTTGCCTTCTAGAAATAATATTATTTTGTGCCCTAGAAAGGAAATGAAGCAGGCGTGGGCACAAAAATTTTAATTTCGAATCGTCTCAAAATGAAAATTAGCCTAGTGTAAACGTAGGATTTTGAATTCACATATGGATTAATAAAGACTCAAAACCAATAGACATTGTAAGCAGGGCCGGATTTAAGAGTATGCCGCCTATAGGCTAAAGTCCATAGTCTATAGTTCATATTTGCTTAATACATTTGTTTTATACAACAAAAAGGATAGAGCTCATTGGCGTTTTCATCTTTTTTAAACATAAAGTTCATTTAGTTTAGATAAAACTACAATTTTAATAGCTTACATAATAAATGTTATAATGAAATTAGTTATCTACTTGCCTTTTTTACTCACTTATTTTAAGATTCGTTAAAAAATGAAATGGGTTTCGAACTTAATTAATTAATTTGATCTTGGAGATCAGTGATCACACTATTTTACACATAATTTTATATCTTAATGCTAATGACTATTTGTGCGTAATTGAAGAACTGTGATCAATTTGAATTAAGTTGTCCTACATGGTGAAATGAAATTGCACAAAATGTAATTAATTACTGGTTTATTTGTTGAAAAATATACAAACTTCTCTAAAACAACTCACCCCATGTAATCTTGATCTTCAAATTCACATAGCTTTTTTGCGAGATTTCTTAATTGCAAACTCGTTAATAATGTCCTCATATGAAAGAGTTTTTGTTGTATTTGCCTCAATACAAAGTAATGAAAGTGAGTTTAACCGTATTTAAGAAATACAAGTTCGCAGAGAGTTCTTAACTCTTCTAAGGCAGGAAAAACTGTAGAAGGACTAAAACATAGTTTTAAGTAACATGTATTCTTAAATTCGTACGGAAAATATCATTAACGTCTGAAATACTTGATTCTAGCTTTTGAATGAATTGCCAAACTGCCGCCCCTGAAAATTTGCCGCTCTAGGCTGCAGCCTACTTAGCCTATTTAAAAATACGGCCCTGATTGTAAGTCCCCAAAATAAGTTCAAAATTATGACTTCTACAATTTTTAAAAAAATGTGAAAGAAAAAACTCGTCAGTGAGGTAGCAAATAGCTAACTGGGTAACTCAGCTCGTAAAAGGTTAATCTTTGTTTAAACTTGTTAAAGGGCTTGTGAACCATGCATGATGCCTCTACAACGTTACCTTTAATTACAGCAGTAAATTTCAGTCTAAAATTCTAGCCAATGTTTATTAAGGTTTCAAGGCTACTTTTAAAATTTCTATTGAGGTTTGGTGGTTGGTTGGTTCCTCAGTTTAGGGGCTGCGACAACGCGGTCATGTAGCCCCGTGTACTTTGGGTGTGTGTAGAATCTGTATGATAACCGGTGTTAATTGTGATGGCTGTATGAGTGTGTGTTATCTGTTTTCAATTCAAGTAGGGACTACAGACATTGATTTTTTCAAGTAGTTCCTACTTTTGTCACCAAACGCCACCGTCAACACCTACTAGTTCAGAACTGGGTTACCAGATGCCACTGCAGTCGGCTCCTGGCGACGAATGTTGGAACCTAAGAGCGTTTGTCAAATGTTTAACCTATAATTTAGCTTCACAGAACTGTAATTAGTGGAAGGTTCTTTAACATGCCATAAATCTATGACATGGGACCGCCGGCTTTACTTCCCCTCAGAAGGAAGGCATAATGAGGGATTTTTAACGCTCTTAAAAATCCGACGCCTTTGGCCATGTTTGAACCCGCGATCTTGGGCATGCTACCAACTACTCCACCAAGCCGCCTCTATTGAGGCTTCAAGCCAGGGGTGTATATAAGGGGAGTGGCGAGGGGCCCGCACCCCCCTCCCCCTCCGAAATTTTGAATTAAAACATTAATAACCAATCTACTTATCATTAGGGACCGAATATTTAGATTTTTAAAATTGTCACTTTAGGTTCTCAAAAACCTTGGCCTAGTGTTTTTAGGGTTTTAATGGGTAGAATAGGATTTTAAATTGGTTTTTATGTTTAATATGTAGCTAAGGTTGAAATAAATTCCACAAAATTCTAAAATGAATGCCTATTTGTTAGTAGAAAATCTGATTGCTACGAGAGTGTTGAATGGGCAGTGCTCGTAGGTAACGTGACCAATGAACCTATAGTTCAATCAATGGATGTGACATGACTGTAGATTCTGTTAATTGTACAAATATTCCTCCTGACTTCAGAATTGATAACATCGTAGATAGTTGTGGTTAAAAGTCAGTATTGAAATGCTTTTTCATTTGAAGAATAATGTCCTTAAAATTCCAATGTAGTCACTGACATCTCACAATTGCATGTTATAATACATTTTCACTGTAGCACAAAATTGTTAAGTACTGCAACTTGTAACATTCACGTAACTTCTATATTAGAAACAGTTTATAGACACGAGGTGTCTCGCTCTAAGACGACAGAACATCTAATATCACTGCGAAGTACCTGGCTCTCGAACTGATGAATATCTCGAGGTTTGCGAAGGCATGGTCGCAGCGAGAGCCTGGCCGACCAACGAACAGCGCTGCGCGACAGATGCTACAAACGCATCAATGGCCAGAGTGCTTATTGTAATAATCACTATGTGTTATATTCCAGAGATGTGCTCCCTATAGTCTCCTGACCAAAAGTCATGTTCTTCCTGCCAGCGCATTTCACTAATCCCAACCAAATCCAACCTCAACCTATCCAAATTTTCTAACCTTCCACTTCCTAGCAGGCTTCTAACTTCCCACGCTCCGATTCGTAGAATGTCAGATTTCCTCTTTGTCACTTCTGTGATGTCAACCCCCTCTCGAGTAGTCCTCACCCGGAGATACGAACGGATTGGAACCTCCGGATTGGAATTTTACAAGGGAGGAGGCCATCATCACATATAATTATGCATAGAGAGGTGCATATCCTCGGGAATAGCATTACGGCTGTAGTTTCCCGTTGCTTTCAGCCGTGCAGCAGATCGCAGTGTAGCCATTAGTTGGCTTATATTATCAATATCTTAGCCGTCTATAAGGCAAGTAAAGAATTAATGTATTCTGAAAGGCTGCTACTCCCTTTCAGAATAAGTAATAGAGCAACTCTACTAACAAAAATACAAACCTTCTGCTAACAATTAAATACCAAAATTCTACTAACGAAAAAATACTGAAGTTCCACCAACAACAAAACACTACCACTAAAAGAGTCTGTCACCAGACGCACTCACATGCACCCTCACACATCACAGTCTAATGAAACAATGAACTATATCTAATAAACAATGCGACTGCCTCCAGACACACTCACACACCACAGTCTAATGGAACAATGAACTATATCTAATAAACAATGTGACTGCCTCCAGACACACTCACACACCACAGTCTAATGGAACAATGAACTATATCTAATAAACAAACTAACTACATACTTACATTCTAGAAGAGGAAATGGAAAACAAAATAAGAGCAAAGGAAACAAAACATAGGGGGAAAGGGAATGACCTCAACCCTCAAAGAATGAGAATTAAGGGACTTGCCCTTGGAAGAAAGGAGAGCCTTAGGCTCCTTTTATCGTTGCATGCCAGATGCTACATGCTGCATGCCAAGAATGTGAATTAACATTGTTCATGTGCCGTTTTAAAAGTCACATGAATTTATGATGATGATGATAATTGTTGTTTTAAGGAGCTTAACATCTAGGTTATCGGCCCCTAATGAACTGGGTGATAGTGAAAATGACAATGAAGTGGAAACCAGAACGAAAATTAAGTGAGAAGGAAAATGCTTACAAAAAGGAACTCAGATTTTAACTACTCACAAAATGGAGAGCGGTAATACTTACAAAAGGGAATTTAGAACGAAAACAATCACAAAAGGAATAGATTGAAAAATAAGCACAAAATGTAGGTTAGGTTCAAAATACGTACAAAATGCAATGTAGAGTCGAAATACTTTACTTACAAAATGCGAGTGAAGTTCAAAATACTTACAACATGCAAATGAGAGTGAAAATACGTACAAAATGCAATTGAGGTTCAAAATACACAATGCAATTTAGATTGAAAAACGCTCATTTCAGATTCCAAAATATCACAAAGTGCAATTGAAATTCAAAATACTTGCAAAATGCCCACCATACAATATGCAATTTAGATTGAAAATACTAGCAAAAAGCGGTTTAGGTTGAAAATACAAAATGCAAATGAAATTCAAAATACTCACAAAAGTCCCATCCCCTATATTGAAAGACTTACTAAAAAGCAATTTAGATTGTCAATCCTTACAAAACGCAATTGAGGTTGATAGCACTCGCAAAATGCAATTTACTGTAGATCGAAAAGACTTACAAAATGCAATGGAATTTAGATAAACGGGGAACCAATTAAAAAAAAAAACAGTGCGGGAATCTTAAAAAGAAAAGAAAGATAATGAAAAGAAAACAAGAGGTCTGACCCCTCGAAGGAGGAGGGATCAGGAAAGATGAGACAAGGGACAATTAAGGCGGGAAAGTGAAAGACTCCCTAGGCCTCGGATAGCCTAATACCGTCGGGGTCGGAAAAGAACAAGAGGTTACCAAGGGAGGTCGACAGGCACAAGTAAGTGGAAGCAATACCGGAAAATGTTACCTCTTGTTAAATTCTATCTTCTCGTATTTAACGTGTTTCAGCCTTTTCATCATCACACCCAGCAATTTACTCAATCAACATTCAAATTCTTTAAAATGGTGGAAATCGGCTAACTTAGCCTCTATTACACCAGGGTGGAGGGGTCGGCAAACCCCTTCTAGGATGGGTTTTGCCTCATGTGGCAGGGGTCAGAAGAGAACGAGTCTTGGCCAAGGAGTGTCAAGAGAAATGTAGAACCTGGCACAAGTAGTGGAAGCAATATCAGACTCAGCCGGGATCCCGTGGTCACTAACCTACGTTCAAGTAGTTGTGATTCACTGGGAGGGAAGAAAGTTTGAACCTGGCAAAACAGAAGAATACAGCTGACACTGCAAAAATCTATGAAACTAAATGTTTCCAAAAACTCACCTTTTTGACGCATTAAGGATTTAATATCATCAAGATACACTTCTTCCGCAGAGACTACTTTGTCATGGTCATACCATCCGTTACTTCCGGTAATCGAGTTACTATATCCACTTGAATTACGGTAATTATGGTAATACGGGTGATATTCAGTCCAGTAAACAGATCCTCGGCCACGTAATCTCATTTCAATACCTGTACAAGTAAACGCAATCCAGTCAATCTTCAGAGTGTGAACCATAAATGATTTATTTGATCGAATCCTCCTTGTCAATACTAAATAATTATTATGTTTTATTAATTTACATGTACGTGTTTTAGTAATTATTGTGGGAATTATTTTGGTCGTGAGATTATATTGCTGTGAGGAGAACTGATTATTTTTGTCGTGGCCTTCAATGGTTTCAAAATATTGAGGTAGATGGAGTTTGTGTCGCTTGGACATTCAGACTGATCACATAAAAAGTGAGATCCTCCATAGTCTCTGTGGTTCAAGGTAAGCTTGTAAGCTTGACCTGTTCAAGGCTTACCCATGGGCACCCGCAGGACTTTTGCCAGAGGGGGGCCAATTTATAATTTTCATTTCATTACCCCTTCTCCGCTCATATAAGTAGGCTACATGTTCCGCATCAAAAATTGCCTTGCAAGAAGATTCCATTGGAATCATATAGCCTACAACATTACAAAATCTATCAGTATAGAATTCACCATTTTGTCTCAACTGATCTACCGTCTTCATTCGATTGAGAGTGCCAATCTCAAGTCACTTCGATAACGGTAAAAATACACCGCAGAACAATTTAACTATTAGCATATAAATTGCTTCGATCGTAGAGAATTTAACACTACAGGTTAAGAATCTACAACAATGGTAGATTGCTGCTCATTTGCAGCAATAATTGCTCTGTTCTCAAGAAATGGACCACAGTACTATGGCAGCCCTTGAATAAAAGAATACGGCATTTCGCAGCAGGAATAACGATCGCAATAAGACAGAACGGCGCAAAATTAGACGAGAGTATAACACAGTCAGGCCCGTATTTAGGGCTCTTGAAGGCCCTGAGAAAAAAAAAATGCAACCCCTGACTTAAAATATGTAGATTTATTAAAGTTTCCGTAACATATGAGGCTGTTTCTTCAGTGAGCGTGTATTTAAGTATGAGTGGCAAACAGTATAAATATGTGTATATTAAGGCTTTCCCGGCCCGGATTATATAGGCCTAAATATGTGTTTACTAAAATTACAAATAGAAAAAGAAACTTTATACAAAGAATTTACATTTAAATTTTTAAAGATATCGTACACAACCAATGGCAAAACACCAATTATTTAAATAACAATGGGCTTCATTCTTGCCTTGTCATTTGCAAACAAGATTAGGATTTCATTAGTCCAATTTCACTTTCAAGTGAGATTCAAAAGCAAGAACACCAAGATGACTAACACAATCCCGTAAATAATTAACATTGCAAATGTGCGACAGTGAATAATTCTCTTGTGTGTGTGTGTGTGTGTGTGTGTGTGTGTGTGTGTGTGTGGAAGTGGGGGGGGTAAACTTTAATACCGGCTTCGGTGGCGTAGTCGGTAGCATGCTGAGCTTCTATGCCCAAGATCGCGGGTTCAAACACGGCCGAAGTCGCCGGATTTTTTTAAGAACGCTAAAAATCCCTCAATATGCCTTCCTTCGGAGGGGAGTTCAAGTCGGCGGTCCCAGGTCATAGATTTATGGCATGTTAAAGAACCTTCCATTAATTACACCTTTGTGAAGCTAAATTATATATAGGCAGTGGCGGCTGGTGTAGAAAATCAGTTGTGTGCTGATTAGAAACATAATTATAATTTCCATAGTCCATCGACTAAGGAAATGTGACTATAGAATAAGTAAGTTGAGAGAGTAAGTAAGTTGGTGGGAAGAATTGATGCCTACATCTAATATTTTCCCCCGTTTGCTTTGAGCGATTCCCTCTTAAATGTTACCGCACACTCTCGAGGGAGCCACCTGCCGTGTGACCAGTGCTGCATTTCTGTGTTTGAGTGAGGAATCGCTGTGAAGTCTTGGTTCTGGTCTTGACTGTTGTCCCAACAGCACAACGGAAAGGTTGGACACGCATGCGCAAAAGGCAGAGTTCATGTTTGCTGGCAATAAACCGCAATAAACGTAGACATTTTCGCTGAGCTGTAATCTGCACAGCCAATGCCGGACGCGGTGTGGAGCGCACGACTTGTGATATATCTCCTATTCTTTGGCTGACTTTTTTTAAATTTTAATAAAGTAATTTATTTTCAAATAAAACAATGTGCTGTATATAGGTTAAACATTTGACTAACGTTCTTAGGTTCCTACGTTCGTCGTCAAGAGCCGATTGCGGTGGCATCTGGTAACTAAGTTCTGAGCTAGTTGGTCGTTGACGGTGGCGGCAAAAGTAGGAACTACTTGAAAAAATCCAATGTCTGCAGTCCTTACTTGAATTAAACAGATACACACATTAATACAGCCATCACAATTAATACCGGTTATCAGACAGATTCTACACACACCCAAAGTACACGGGGCTACATGACCACGTTGTCGCAGCCCCTAAACTGAGGAACCAACCAACCAACTTTAATAACTTGGCGTTTAGTGCCCATGCGGTTTTGTACAGTTTTCCAGAATTTTTTCTGTCCCTAAGCCTGCCGCCCTGTCTGTTCCCCCGTAATTACGGGCCTAAATACAGTAAATGACCCAATATTGTAAGCACCACCTTAAGGGACCAGTTTTTTACCAGCCAGCATAGAAAACCGCTATCGGTGTTGCAATGTATAAAAATATCTCCAGAACGTGCTTTCATATCGTCACTACCAAAGTGAGGTGGTGAAAGTAGTAGCCAGCCTAACCACTTTTGATGGTGTTGGGTAAACATACACTAGGCATAACCATATTGAAAAATGGAGCTATGTTTCTATCGGTGGTGTAGAACCATATATATTCAAGAAGTTTTTGATGGGTAACATCTTTCCGCTCGGTTGCTGGATAGTTTTGTGGGAGTGATTTTGAAAATTGGGGACGGAAGTGGATCGGCCGTGGCCTTGAAGAAGGTACCATCCCGGCGGCATTTGCCCGAAGACGAAGTGGGAAACCACGGAAAAACACTTCGAGGATGGCTGAGGGGGAATCAAACCCCCTCTACTCATTTGGGCCACCCGAGGCTGAGTAGACCCCGTTCCAGTCCTCGTACCACTTTTCAAATTTCGTGGCAGAGCCGGGAATCGAACCCAGGACCTCCGGGGCGGCAGCTAACCATGCTGACCGCTACGCTACGGAGGTGACCGTATCAGTATATAAATGGTGAAATGCCTTAATATCAAACATTGTAAGTAGTCGGCATTGCCGGTATTATGTTTATGCACAATGGCTCTTCAAATATTAACCCACATAACGGTAATGCGGTCATCAATATAATATAATCGTTGTGGTTATACGAGAATTGAGCAAGCCTTCATGAACTATTCCTGAATACATTTTCTTTACTCACAAGAGGGCCTATTCATAAGGCATTTTATACTCAATTTCACTCAGGAACATGATCGAAACAAGCAAAATATAAATGAAACTTAATTCCGTAATGCAGTATTATTGGAACGTGGAAATAAGTCACGATCTTGTGCACAAAATTTGCGTAGTCGAAATAGCTGTGTGGTTAGTGCTTATGACTGTGAATCTAGATCTTGGGTTCGAATCCCGGACGGGGTAGATATTTTTGCTCCCAGATTATCATTTTAAACGATATTTATCATATCAATATGACTCATTTTAACAGAATCCATATGAAATTATGTGTTGGTCTGTGAATGAAGAGGACCTGTATATAAGGAATTTAAGGTTATGAGCGGTGTCGCGTCTATTAGTCTAGTTGATCCATATCGTATTCTTTATTTAGGCTAGTGCTGGTGGAAGCTACAAATCATCTAATAAAATGAGTTCCGTATTATAAACTACAATATCTGTAAAACACTCCCTTTTACAATAGATTAATATTTGTGCCAATAATAGTATAAAATACCGGTGTATCAACAATTTCACGTGAGGTTTCTTCTATGTCTGATGTTACACATCATATGCGACTACTGTAAGGCTCGTAATTTTCTATTGTAACATTTGTCAGTTGCTTATTAGAAACGTCAATTTATGAAATAAACTGGTGACAATGAACAATCGAATATCAACATTCTCGGAATTCCAGGGGGGGGGGGGGGGGGGGGGGCAGGCCCCTCCTTGCCCCTCCCTGCGGGGCCTCATGGGCTTATCTCCACATCAAGGTTGATGAGGAGAGCAGTATAATACAGACCTAAGACGACTCCATCCAAATTCAACGGAATTCTTTCGCAAATCCTGAAGGGCCTCCCAAAAACTGAATCTTACTTCGATGACATAATCTTCCATGGAGCTACATACACAATTTACAATCCTGCCTACAAAGACTGTCAAATTATGATCGTCATGTCAACAAAGTAAAATGCTCATTCTTTCAAGAGAAAATCGAATATCTTGGTTACATTGCGGAATATAACAAGATCAACAAATCTCCAGTGAAAGTCCGCGCCATCGAAGACATGAGCCGTCCAACTAATGTTGATGAAGTAAGGAGATTTCTGGGAATTGTTACCTATTATTCCCGATTCATCTAAGTTTTTTCAACTATTTACTATCCGATGTCAGTTAGGGAAAGGTGAACGTTGGGCATGGACCACAAATTGCCGTTTGATACCAGGCGGCTTCGGTAGCGTAGTCGGTAGTATGCTGAGCTTCTATGCCCAAGATAGCGGGTTCAAACCTGGCCGAAGCCGTTAAGAGCGTTAAAAATCCCCCAGTATGCCTTCCTTCGGAAGGGAAGTAAAGCCGGCGGTCCCATGTCATAGATTTATGGCATGTTAAAGAGCCTTCCACTAATTGCACCTGTCTTTTCTTCTTTTCTTAGTCGTTTACCCTCCAGGTTGGTGGAACCCACGGACTCAGCGAGGGAACTCACCACTACCGCCTCTACGGGCTGTGTCCTAGAGCTGGGAACATCTAATCGAAGTGGATACAACTGGTGAGGTGTGATTGGCACCTCGCCCAGGCGGCCTCACCTGCAAAGCCTGCAAAGCGAACAGGGGCCTCATGAGGGAAGGTAATGGAAGGTCAGGATGGATAGGCAAGGAAGAGGGAAGGAGGCGGCCGTGGCCTTGAAGAAGGTACCATCCCGGCATTTTCCCGAAGACGAAGTGGGAAACCACGGAAAACCACTTCGAGGATGGCTGAGGTGGGAATCGAACCCCCTCTACTCATTTGGAACATCCGAGGCTGAGTAGACCCCGTTCCAGTCCTCATACCACTTTTTCAAATTTCGTGGCAGAGCCGGGAATCGAACCCAGGACCTCCGGGGTGGCAGTTAACCATGCTGACCACTACGCTACGGAGGCGACAATTGCACCTGTGTGAAGCTAAATTGGATAGGTTAAGAATGTAAACGACGCTCTTAGGTTTCTACGTTCGTTGCCAAGAGCCGACTGCAGTGGCGTCTAGTTGCTGAGTTCTGAACTTGGCCTAGTAATCCAGGACCTTCTATAATACCGGACCTGACACTAGCGGCGGGACAGATGAAAGATGGCTGTCGCTGTTGGTGGTTACATGCTTTGTTTATAAGTTGAGTCGTTTTGTTTACGATGTGATAGTGGTGTGAATTTCGGTTAGCAATCGTCTCCTTTGATTATCTGTGCTTATTGATTATTGCTTAATGATATTACACGTTCGTGTAGGCTAAATAAATGTCTGCATTAGTGCTTCATAAATACGAGATACCGGTGACTTCTGTTACGCTTGTGATACCATCAATACTATTGCCAATCAGAGGGTAAGTTGTAATATATTATTAGTAATGGTAATACATTATGAGCAAGCATAGTAATAATTAACGTATTCCAATTTAAGGTCTAAGAATATCTGAAAATTGATTACCGTACGTATGAACATAACCTACTTTTTAAATTGTCTGCAGTGTTCTCTCATCCAATTATACGCCTGCTGGTTCAAGGATATCAATCTTATCACGTACTTGGTGTGGATGCCGTTTTAATAAACTACCAGTAGGCTTACTCATGCATAGCCTATGCTAAAATTGTGGTGATATGCCTAGAAACTGTTGTGTGACTGGATGCAAATCCAATTATTAGATAAGCCATTGGTGCCTATTTTCTAATTTCCTATCAGGGGAATACAACCCACACCCAACTTCACAGAGCTGATGACCATGAAGTCACAAGCTCATAAAATGAATTAACAGCAGACAAAATCACGTCATGATGTTATTTTTTGTGTTGGGTTGGATTCTGGCACACGTCATGCGTTTGACAGAGTGCCATTTAATCTCATGAATAGGAATGAATGAATACGACTAGCCTACTTGTTGACGGATTTACAGAAGGCAGTCGTGACCTTATGATAGGAATTACCTAGGCATTTATCTTCAGTGTGTGTGGGACCCCTTGGTAAACCACTCGCTGGGTGGCTACGCGGAGAATCGAACCCAACATTTACCGGTTTACCTCAAAGGCTGTGTGTACCCCGTTCTTACCCTTAGACTAGAATTAAGATTTTTTGACAGTCAGGAATCAAACTTGGACCCCTGAAGTGATAACCAAGAACTACACCACCTGGTTGGTCACATTTATTTTTAAGGATAATATGTCTGCCTGTTAGGTAGTCAGCCCGAAGGCTGGCTGGATCCTCAAAAGGCACTGCCGTTAGGTTATGTGGGTAGATACCCACAAAAACCCAAGGCAGCGCTATATTGAGGCGTACTAAACAAGAAGAGGAGTGAGGTAGATTATTATTGCTTTCCTCACTGAGTCAGTACAGTATTACTAACCCTATGAGTAGAACCTTTCACAGCATCCACAGGCACTTACTGTGCCCTGAATGTCATTGCTAAGCACCACCCATGCCTCAGTAGCTTCCATATAATCACTACCATGAGTGAGACTGAGACATCGGTGATACTCTAGGCTGTGCCAACAGACACTGACTGTGCCCAGAATGTCATTTCTAAGCACCACCCATACCTCAATAGCTTCCATACAATCACAGCCATGAGTGAGACTGAGACATTGGTGATACTCTAGCCTGTGCCAACAGACACTGACTGTGCCCTGAATGTCATTACTAAGCACTACCCATACCTCAGTAGCTTCCATATAATCACAGTCATGAGTGAGACTGAGACATCGGTGAAAAGCCTCATTTTACTCTAGCCTGTGCCAACAGACAAATGCAAATGTACTGCATTCATCAAGAGATGGAAAACAGGCCCAGAATAATAGGTAACTTACTAAAAAGAGATTGAAATTCCTACAGGAACATTTACAACTCCCCCCAGGGGCTCACATCTAGTGGGACGTGGGTTGGCGACCACGGGGCCCCAGCTGAGTCTGGCATTGCTTCCACTTACTTTTGCCGGGCTCCTCTCAGTCTTCTTTCCTGTCGACCTCACTTGGTCAACTCTTGCTCTCTCCCGACCCCGACGGTATTAGGGTATCCGAGGCCTAGGGAGTCTCTTCCTTTCCCGCCTTAATTGGCCCTTGTCTCATCTTTTCTGATACCCTCCTTCTGGGAGGGGTCAGCCTACTTTTTCTTTTCCTGTTATCTCCTGCCTTCTGCTCAAGGCCCTGATGGAGGCAGGGTGTATGTAGCCCCACCAATTCTGGTGCACCCTAGATATTGCTACACCCTCAGGGGCTCTCGACTGGTGAGTTCGAGAGTTGGTGACCCCGAGAGATTCCTGAGCTGGGTCCGGTTTTCCCTCTTTTATCCATTACCTGTGGGGGCGGACCCTCTCCTCTTTCACTTTCCTATCTGCCTTTCATGGCTCTCCTTCCTTCCAAGTCCCTCAATCCGCATTCATCGAGGGTCGAGGGCATTTTTTTCCTCCTGTCCTTTATTTGCCTTATTCTCCTTTTGTTTTCCATTTCATCTTCTAGTATATAAGTAAGTAGTTAGTTTTAGTTATAGTTTACATTTCATTATCAGCTTCACCTTCACCCAAACCATTAAGGGCCGATAACCTAGATGTTAGGCCCCTTAAAACAACAATTATCATTAACATCATCATTTACAACTTTCCCTGTTCACTCAGCCAAGATATTCTGTAGATCTCTCCTGTGGGCCTCAACATTATTTTATTTTATTCCTTTCCTGATGGAACTCCGGTAGTACCTTATTTTAACTCCCGGGGCACCTCCCCATGCCTGTCCCTTACACAGCTACACACACTACTACAGTCATCACGTAATTGGAGGAATTCAACCCAATCCCAACTGCACGGGGCTAATGACCAAGATGTCCCAAGCCCATAAAATGAATTAACAGCAGACAAAATCACGTCATGATGTTATTTTGTGTTGTGTTGGATTCTGACAGGCGTCATAAGTTTGATGTCCGACCACCAACTACGGCGGCCATCTTGGATTGCAGTGTCAGGTCCGGTAGTATAGAAGGTCCTGAGTAATCGTTGACCCTGGCGCTTGGCGGCAAAAGTAGGAACTATTTCAACAATTCTAAGTTGCAGTACTTAAATTATAAAACAGATAACAAACACTAATACAGTCATCACAATTAACACCGGTTATCAGACAGATTCTACACACACCCAAAGTACACGGGGCTACATGACCGCGTTGTCGCAGCCCCTAAACTTAAAAACCAACCAACCGTTTGATACCAGTTTACTTCTAATTTTGACAACTGACTTAAGTCGAATAGCTGCTGTATTGAGCCATACTTTTGGGAGAGTTGAAAAACCCATATGCTATGCTTCGCATTCACTCACTGTCTCAGAAAGAAATTACAGTCAGCTAGACCGATAGGCACTTGCCATCGTATTTGGTGTGACCCATTTCTACAACTACTGTACCTGATTGGCAAACATTTCTTGCTAATAACCGACACACGAGCCATTATCCGGGATGTATCACTACTATAGGGCATTACCACAGGTGACATCTACCCGCCTGCTCAGATACGCTTCTTTTCTTTCTGGATTTGATTACGTTGTACAATTGAAAAGGGGAAAGGAAAACCAGAACGTTGATTGTTTGTCCCGAGCCCCAATTCAGAAATTCAGAACTTCAGTTGATGAGCTTCTTGGTGAGGAAGTAAATCAGTTGTACGCTCAAGGGATATTCCAGATTTCAGGTGACAAAATAACATCTTCGACAATCAAACAGGGAACCCAGAACTCAGCAAAATTCTTCACAATATTGGTACCAAATCAGAAGACTCTGAATTTACATCGCTAGATGGTATATTTTTCGAAAGGACAGGGTTGTGATCCCAGGAACCCTGCGTTCCAGCATACTTAATGAACTTCATGAAACACATCTAGGCATCACCAAAACTGAACAGCTCGCTCGCCGGTATGTCTATTGGCCCGACATTGATCGTGCGTGACATTGAGAGATTGGTCAAGGGATGTGAAAACTGTGCCCTAAACCAATCGAATCCTCCCAAAGTTCCTGAACATCCATGGAATCCTCCTGAAAGTAATTGGGAAAGGGTTCATATCGATTATGCAGGCCCATTTGAAGACTCCTATTTTCTGTTGTGTGTGGATGAAAAGTCTAAGTGGGCTAAGGTTAAGATTGCCAAAAACGCAACCACTACATTTACAACAATTTATATGCTGGAAACTATTTTTGCAGCACATGGATACCCGCTAGTTATTGTCTCAGACAACGCCTCAATTTTCCAGAGCGAGGAAATCCATACTTATTGTACAGTCAATGGAATGTTTGTTCATTGTATCAGGACATCCAGCTACAAACGGCCTTGCGGAACGCAATGTATAGGTACAGACCTTGAAGCATGGGTTGAAAGCTGTTTCGAACGACCGTGCATTAATCCGGAATATTCTGTTCTGTTACCGTGCAACTCCACTTGCTTGTGGTTACTCACCAGCTGAGTTGTATTTGCACCGGAAGCTAAGGATCCGCTTGAATGCAATTTTTCCATATCGACCTCAAGCATCAAAACTTGCTGATAAACCATCACGTTCGTTTCAAGCGGGGGAGAGAATACAGGCCCGATTTTTCATCAACAACAAATACAGTATGTTTGGCAGTTTGGGAGAGTCGATAAAGAACTTGGTAGTTCCGCCCCTTAAAGCAACAATAACTAACTAAACTCCATTACCTGGCCGTATTGGACTCAGGAAGAGTAATACATGACATGTGAACCAATTGAGGACAACACTGGTTCCCAAAAGTAAAAGAACTGTAACGTTTAGTCCCAGTCAGTCATTCAGCATCCCAAGGATTCCTTCAGTGATAAATCAACCTGATCCAGAACCTCTGAATGATCAGATCCTCAACCAGTCCCTGAAGTGACACCGGACCCTGCACAGGGTCGATCACAGAGAACGAGACGTCCACCCATCTGGTTTAAGGTTTATGAGATGTAAACATTCGGTCTGTTGTGTTTTCTATGTAAGTGGGGTTGAATGTCGTGACCTTCAGTGGTTTCAAAATATTGAGGTAGATGAAGCTGGTGTCGGTAGACATTCAGACTGATATGCTCTTTGTTATGTGTTACCATCGATCTCTATGTTACATGTTGATAGATAAGAAAAGAAGGTCAGATTCAAATAAAGGAAAAGATAATTAGTTTCAATTAAATAACAGGAGCCTGCATCGTAGTTCCGCCCCTTAAAACAACAATAACTAACTAACTGTTCCATATCATACAAAGATATAATAATTTTATAGAGCTCATTTGGCTCGAGGGTCAACCCCTACTCAAAGCAGAATTGACCTATCCATACCGTTCACAAACTTCCAGAGGAAAGCTGGAAATGCATGTTCGTAGAAGCAAGCAAGGTATCACCCGAAAGGGATGATTACTTTGAAGTATGCTGTTCATGCACATCCCTGATACAAAAGAATGGTTCAATTAAATAAAATGTTGATGTGGACTTCAATGATAAGGGCAGGAGTGAAAAGTCATCACTGTTCAGTATAAACCGACACATACCAAAACCAACCTAAAATTGAATGAAATAAAAAGGTGCCAAGGAAAGTTATGGATTAACTGACAATACTCTTCGTGCAGATATTTTAAATGAACAACATCTTCATGCAGTGGAGACGAATCCGTTCGTCTGCCACCTGTTCAAAATACACAAACATTCATTATTAGTTGGAGAAAAAACATTGGCAACAGTAGCTTACCCTTCACCTCCACGTCTTTGTTCACAACTACAGATATGTGGCCAGTGACGGTTTCACCGGTATTATATGTTGCTTCTGAATCATCGAAACGTATTCTAACCTTACCAATGGCATGCATTTTGCCTAAAGCTTCGTTACTTCTCTGATTTCCATTACTGCGTAGCTAGTTTTTGCTAAAATACTCATTTATGTCACATCCATTGATTGAACCACGGCCGTGGATTGAACTATAGGTTACCTACGAGCACTGCCCATTCAACACTCAGAGGCATACAAGATAGGTTGCAGCACCAACGCACTGTGATCGCCGCGGCATTTTCACTGCCAGCTGGATCGCATCCCTCCTGGCTCCTTTAAAAGGCGGCTACACACGTTACGATATAACTGTGCGATTTAACTGCACCAACCGAACTGCGGAGATTTATCTCACGTGTAGAGGATGAATCGTTGCAGTTATTTCGGTTTGCACAGTTCATCGGAGCAAGTTGAATTTTCTAACCGATAAATCTGTGTTGATTGCGTTTCACAGTTTTATCGTAACGTCTGGACGGTGGCAACTGCCGATTGCTCAGTTCAAGGGAGTCACTCGTTGAGATAGTGCGTGTTGCAAGTTATAGCAACATGTCTCAGGAAGACCAAAGCGGATATCGTGAGCACTTGGAAGCTTTCATTGAATGCTATAAACGGAGTAACCAATGATAGAAGGTGTAGGTAATACGTCTCCTCATCCATTCTTAAACAATTGTGCCAATATTTCGGTACGAAGCGTAACTCATTTAATAAATTTACGTGTGAATATTGCTTTCTCTGTAGAAGACAATCTTTAGACCACACCAGGCCTAAAAAAGTCCATACTACTTTCTCCGTCCGTTAAATAATTATTCTTTTGTTTGGGCCCGAACTCGGTAACTTATGTTTCTAAAGTTGGTTGTCACTAGATTTTAGGGGCTTTCCGTTTATTTTGTTGGTCATTGGGAAAATTATTATATATTGCCATGGCAACGTAATCATGGACGGTGATGGATTTTGGATACATGTGATGTGGAGTTCGCAGATCAAAGTAATTATTACGTCTCGACATTTGGTGATTTACAGAAAGGTAATGGTAGTTTCAGTCAATAAAATGGCAGTATATTGTTGGTTGATTGAGTGTGAATTAAGTTCTGTATTTGGTCGTGCTAAGTTTATAATAATAGAGACTTAATGAGATCCTGTATTGACGTCAGAAAAGTTGGATGGCGCAGCCACGCGGCAGAATGTTGAAGCTGTAACATTGTGACTGGTGAGCTTTATTTAGATGTTGAAGCATTGACGTGGTGATGGAAACAGAAGGAAATTGGTCAAATTCGAGGAGGTACTGCTCTGTATACGGTTGCAAATCGTATAAAACGGCTACGAAATATCTTCACTACTTTCCTGTACAAAAAGTTCAGAGAGAAAGATGGGCTTCGGCGCTGTCAATTGGAAAACGTGTTACAAGTTACATGACTGTGTGCAGTCTGCATTTTTGTGAAGACGACTTCTTTCCACCGGTATTGTTGATTATTGATAGTTATTGTCGCTAATTTGTATTCACATGGATTTAGCTACATCAAAAATACTGATAAACTTATAGCCTATTACTTCTGTGCCGTACAAAGAATGTAATCCGATCTTCGTAAACTCATTTTAGGGGTTCTTCCGATTGACAATAGCCGAATGGTTAGAAAACTTAAGAAAAATGCTGTTCCTAGCCTTAATTTGCCAGATAATTTATATTCTTGCCTTTGAACAGCAAGTATGTAGGTCATTGAAGTACGATTTGGCTTAAATTGTGTTTTTGGCTATGATCTCCCTACTGTTGAATTTAGTTAATTAATATGTAAAATCTTAGTTTTAAGTACCGGTTTGGTGACCCATCATCCCAGGCAGGCCGGTAACACCTAAACTACTCAGGCAAATAGGTCACTTAGCCGTAATTTTGAAGTTATAGTGATGTTAAGTATACATATGCGGTAATGTAGCAGGAGACCGGATCGGCCTAGGCTATTCTAACTTTAATTAGTTCCCATTTCAGGGTTTTACAGTTTTGAGTGCGAATAGTTGGTTTGAAAGTTGTACAACAGTAAGGAGAGTATGTTTTGTATAGGTTTTAATTGGTATTATGGTTTATGTCGAGCTGAGGAGTGAATTTGGTTTGGCTTAAAGTGTAGTTTTTGATCTGTTCCGTTTGCTTATGACAAGTTCAAATGGAGACTCCAGCCAGCTTTGTTAAATATCTGTGTTTTTAATATTTAATTAAATATATTGATAAAGAGGATGTTTCCATTTTAACTTGCCTGTGGCAAGAGATTAATACATTAACATTCTTGCCTTTGAACAGCAAGTATGTAGGTCAATATTTGCAATATTGAAGTATGATTTGAGCATCCCAAGTAACGCTTTGAACCCAAAACATTCATGCAAATTCAGGGTTGCTTGATTCAATTTATTATCAGGGAGTCGTCCTTTGTGTCATGTGAGATATATATATATTGTGAAATTAATAAAAACATCGATACCGCTAGGCTCCCAAGTACAGGCTTCATATATGTAACAGCAGACAGTAAATTAACTATCTACATGTGGGTAATATTTTTAACTGGTAGTAATTAGGCACTGCATTTAAATTGATTATAAAAATATTTCTATCAATGAAAGAAAATATGTAGTATTTTGCCATCATAAATTAGAAGCCATAACAAACGCACACCCAATTACTCACGTCACTATATCGCCGCCATATTGCAAACAGCTGACCGTAAGCTCCTCCCCCGTTTCGGACGTCAATAGGTTAACTGATCTTAAGGTCTTCAATATTTGAGAAGTAATGATAGATGTGGTGTGTGTTGCCCGTAATCCAGTCATCGGCTAGAAGTTTAGAAAATATGCCCGCGTATGAATGAGAAATTATTATATTATATTGAAAATGTGTTAACACATACCAGTAGACTTTTTCTATTGGGATTAATGCTGTACATTATATTTAGGAGAAGGATGAACATCCTCTTTATTCTCTACATGTAGCCTACATTCTCATCATTTCTCAAACCTTTGTTTCACTTGTTGTTCATGATGAATAGTCTGTCACTTTATTGCAGAATTACCGTGTTGGCAAGGTCGTGTACTGCTCTGAATTGTGATGGCGATATCTAACCAGCATAGGCACCTGTGTAGATTTCCCTTGGATTATCGTATGGTAGTAGTTTTATACAAATCTTTTGTATAAACCAGGTACAGTATTTTCCATTTTAGTCACCTTTATCTGTGATGTAGATTTGTGTCTGTTCATTCCTGTAGTTAGGCTATTAGTCAGTTAGGTAATTAGTTATTGAGGTTTTAAGGGGCAGAACTACGAGGTCATCTGCCCCTATCAGTAGATAGCGTAAGCTTCACCCAGATGTTTTCCATGAGGAAGTTTTGTTTCCAGTTAGACAAATCATGATCATTATGTCTATGTTGACACCTTGGAAGAATTATACATGTAATTGCAAGTTTCCACGGTTAACATAGAGCCAAAAAATTAGGCTTGTGACTGTTTGGAGTATGATAAGTTATAAGCAGGGCCCGGATAATGGTGTACTTAACTCCCTCCTCCCAAATGCCTTGCTGTTTGGTGGGTTGTAATATCTGGACTTGTAGCGATGAATTCATAGACTTGCTAATATTACGAAATGCCTTAATTGGAACAACTGTGAATGTGGATGCCATTGCTATTGTAACCTGGGTACCAATTGCCAGATCAGGTATACTGCCACTTGTCGCACATCAACTATGCACAGTGACTGACCATATACATAACTTCTTTTGTGCCTCATTGTGTAGTGGCTGTCACTGCGGAGGCCCGGGTTTGATTCCCAGCTCTGCCAAGAAGTTTAATTCTGGTCTGAGGGTTGGGCAAAAACTGAGAAGAGGCTAGTTCCAATCCCACCTCAGCCATCCTGGAAGTGGCTTTCTGTGGTTTCCCCACTTCTATTCCAGGCGAATGCTTAATTAAGACCACAGCTGCCTCTTTCCTAATCCTCATCTGAGTTAAAACTACACACACTAATACAGCCTTCACAATAACACCAGTTACCAGACAAATTCCACACACACCTAAGTACACGGGGCCACATGACCACAATGTCGCAAAGCCCCGAAATGAATCAACAACACAATATAATTTCTTTGTGTGGCTTCCACACTGCAGCTCCCAGTGGGTGGGGGTTCAGACTACACCCATGGTATCCTCTGCCTATCGTACGAGGAGACTAAAAGGAGCAACCTTGGCTATTCTTTGAGGCTTCCTACTTGTCTTATGAATTGTGCCCCCCTCCCAAGGGTGGGAGGGATGGAATACACCCACAGGCAGAGTTGGACGGTTGGCACACGTGCTGTGAAAAATAGTTAATTATTGTTGTTTTAAGGGGCAGAACTATGAGGTCATCTACTCCTTTGCTGTGAAAGTATTCTGGAAATACATATAATCTGGTGTAACAGTATGTTTAAGTTGTAGTAATTTCCAAAGGAGATACATTTTTCTTTACATTGCACTTTGTCAGTACATGTGTGTGTACTGTATATAGTTTAATGTAAAGTTTTTACATATTTGGTAGCTGCATTCATGTACGCGCAGTGCTAGGCCATGGGGCCAATCTTTCTGGTGACTGGTTTTGGAATTTTTTTGGTCATGTTTACCGTTTTCAACATCCCCCAATGGCCTGGCCGGTACCTCGCTTCATTCCAACTGCTTGGTCATATTCATTTATTTCATCCTTTTATCAGCTCCTTGTGATGTTGCCATTGGTTACGACATCCGGCTGTACACATTGGCTAGGTGGAACCGCATCGACTTAAATTAATGCAATATTTCAATGGTGGTATTGTATTGGATGGCGGTTCATTGAAATCTTGTTTCAATTTTTATAGCAATACATTGTATCTCATCTCCGATCCCTCTGAAAAAAAAAAAAAAATAGGTGTAGGTATGCCGGCAGCTAAAGCGCAGCGTTCGGCCTTGGGCCCAAGCTCAAGCTCTCTGCTGACTCGGTGGACATGGGTTTGAACCCCACCGTCGGCCATCCTTGAAATGGTTTTCCATGGTTTCCCATGTTCAACTCAAGGCAAATGCTGGGACGGTACCTTCTGACAGGCCACGGCTGTTTCCTGCCATATCCTTGCCCAGTTTCATTAATTCATCTCTCATTCCGGTGCGCAGGTTGCCCACGGGCGTTAACTAGAAAGACCTGTACTCGGCCTATTAGGAGGCCACACGACCAAAATATGACGGGGTAGGTATACATGCACTTGTTTTGAACTTCTCCAGTCCTTCTTCAACAAAGCAACAATGTCATCTTTGCCTAACTTTAAAACGATAGATTTTAGCATTTAATGTGCACATTTCAAATCACACATGTTGCGAGATAATGGGTGAGGTTAAAGACCAATTGTAAATTTATATTTAAAGGGCATAGAATATTTTCAAGAATATTGACAACTTGTCTGTAGGACACACTCTTTCCCTTCTCTCTTTTAATACACTATTAAATATACAATATTCCTCTGATGCAGATTTTTTTCTGTGTATTTCACAGTAATATGATGTGGCTCCGTACATTTGGCCTGCAGGGGTCCTTTTATCATGCCCGAAACAGGAGGTTTTAATTGCCATTAAACTGAGTTGGGGGTATTGAATGTAATTGGTAATGTGTTGCACCATTACGTTCAACCACATCTTCCAAATGTCCAGGGCCGGATTTAGATTTTATGCGCTCCTAGGCATCATAATAAAGGGAGAATTTGGACCTCAGAAAGGTCTTTGTGAAGGTAATTTTTATTTTATTCTAATGTATCGGGAAGTAAAATCAATTAAATAAATTTATGTTCGACCCTCACTATTATGTGTTTGAAAACTGTATCATAATGATGGTCATTATAACACCGTTTTTCATTACGATACAGTTTCTCCAGCCAATCAGAGCTCGTTCATTGACCAATTAGGTAACGATAATTTCGCGCATGCGCTCAAAATCCAACATGTCGGACATAAACACAACATCGAACTATAATAAATTACCGACATGGAATACCCACCGTCCATAAGTTCGCGTAAATAAACTGGCGAATATGAGACAAGAAATAGCACAGTACCTTAAAATCACTAACACTAATTTCTACACAGCACATTGTCTTCAAATGACTGCGGTGACAATATTACTGAGGGACGGCTGATGTAAACATATGGCTGCATATGGCAGAGCGCATGCGTCGGCCGTTCAAAGCTCTTGAAAGACGAAGCTATAACACCCAACGCTCGCTCTGCGATCACAAAATTCCAGTAGCTGACTCTCAACAGATATTTATGAATATTTATGTTAAAACATATAATAAAGTTATAATTATCGTCGAACATAAACAGTCGTATGCAACTCGCCTATAATGGTAATTAAGACACTCGTATGGAAATTATAAAACTCGCATACGCTCGTTTTATAAAAAATACTCGTGTCTTAATTATAGCCATTATAGGCTCGTTGCATAATGTACTATACAATGATGAGAGAATCAACTGTTTCTTAATTTGTATATATCAACTATACAGGGGCGCACCCAGGGGGGGGCTTTGGGGGCTTAAGCCCCCCCCCCCTCCCCCAAACCTGGGAACACTTTAAAAACATTTATGATATCTTTCAAGAAAATTGATTGCACAACGGGTTCCAGAATGTTTAGTGTTGGAACGTTGGAACATTTTGCGATTTTCTACTGTTTAAAATAGAATTATGTTAGGCCTATATTTAAGCAACACTTGAGTGATAATCATATATAGGCCTATATTATTTCAGTAGGCCTAGTATAGATCCCTCCTGCAGCGCTCACAAGCGACCGATTGTGAAAATGAGCATTCAAATGAAAGAGAATAGACATTAGCAATGACGAATTGCACTCTAATTCCATAAATATCAATAATTTCTTTAAAAAATGACTTTAAAAAATGTACGAAGTGTGCGATTTGCAGATACTGTTGATGTATGAAAATACGCTCCATAATTGCTGTTTACTTCACATTTTGGTCGCTGTGACGCCCGTTTCATGTCATTTTAACATTGAGGTCTTTGCTTTATAATTTTGCATGGATTTCAGAAACAGTTGCCTAAATCAAAGGAATGAGTACACAAATAGTATGAATTCATAAATATCGAATAACCAATGAGTGTCACAGCACACTCAGTCAGTGACAAATTGCATTCTAAATTTCTTAAATATCAATTTTTGTAAGAAGTGTTCGATTTGCAAAACCTATTGGGAAAAGTGTGGTTTATGAACATGCGAGATTTCTCGCACGGGTCCGCTAGTAATATATATTGTAAACACAACACGATCGGATATTTCCGTCCGTTGTCGTAACTATGCTCGGAGCAAGATGCGCGTGGGAGAGAGCGGTGAAAATTTATCTCCCCAAGGTATTGTGCTGTGCTCTGTGTCAGGCGTCAAGTCAGTAGTGGTGTTTGTAAAAGTTGATTCGATGATTGTTATTGTGTTTGTATTTTCTATTGGCTATTGGTGTTCGTAGTGTGTCCAATTGGACTAGTCGTAATGGGAGACAAAAGAAAGTCAAACATCCAAAACTATTTTAAACCGTTAAAAATCAATAAATATGATGCGGTTAGTGTTAGTGAATGTGGCGATTCTTCAACGAGTAAGGAACTGTTCACAAGGACCGCAAGCATAGAAAAACAGCCAAGTTGTTCGTCAGAGGAGGGCTCAGAGGCAAATGTGAGCAGGCCTAAGGCCGTTGTAAGTAAACATAACATGGATTTGGACATTGGTTTATTTAAAAACAAAGTGTTGACGGACAATGAAAAGTTCAAAGTTTTGAATGACAAATGGGTTCCTCAGAGCAACTTTAACTTTCCTTTTAGATCGCATGGGAACCAACAACGAAAATTTTCGTTTCCATGGCTAAAGACATATACCTGGCTTTCGTATTCTGGAATTGAAGACTCTGCATACTGTGTCCATTGTATGCTTTTTTCAAAAAAAGAAGTAGGTAAGAGTAACGCTCAACATACTGGACAACTTGTTGATGAAGGTTTTTGTAACTGGAAAAAAGCACTAGAAAAGTTTGAAAAACATGCAAACTCGCAGTATCATAAAGACTCATGTATAAGCGCAGCTGACTTTAAAAGAGTTATGGACTGCCGAATGAAACCGATTGACAAATCTCTTGATAAAGGAAAAGACGTCCAAGCCCAAAATAATGTGAAAAGAATAATTCCAATAATAGAAACTGTTATTTTGTGTGGCAGGCAAAATATCGCCCTTAGGGGCCATAGAGATTATGGTCAGTTTCAAATCGACAGCAAACCATTTGAAAATGAGGGGAACTTAAGTGCTTTGCTCAGAGCTAGAAATGAAGCAGGTGACAACAATCTGAAAGATCACTTTGGGTCATATGGCAAAAATGCGACCTATATAAGTTGGAATTTTCAAAATCAAGTCATCGATGCTTGTAACCAAATAATAACTGAAAAAATAGCAAGTAAAGTAAAAGAAGCTAAGTTTTTTAGTGTTCTCGCAGATGAAACATCTGATATTTCAACTGTTGAACAGTTTTCTTTGTGTTTACGTTATGTAACCCCAAATACTTTAAATGGTTATGAAATATGTGAGCAATTTTTGAAGTTAATGCCTCTAACCTCTACTACGGGTAGCGTATTGGCAAAAACATTGATTAAAGGTCTTGAAGACAGTAATATAGACATACATAACCTACGTGGCCAGGGGTACGATGGGGCGGCTGCCATGAGTGCAAAGTTTAAAGGGGCTCAAGCGTGCATCCAAGAAGCTCACCCCACAGCAATATACGTGCATTGCGCTTCTCATAGCCATAACCTGGCATTGTCGACCGCGTCTGAGGTTGTATCAATCAGGAACTGCTTTGGAATAGTGGAGAAGTTGTGGGATTTTTTTAACACTCCTAAAAGACAAGCAGTTTTAAAACAGTGCATTGAATCTGAGGTAAATCTTGAAACCAACAAGAAAGAACTTCTGCAGCTTTGTCCAACGAGATGGGTACAAAGGCACGATGCTATTTTTGTTATGAAAGAACTGCTGCAACCTCTTGAAGTAGCGTTAGAGGAGATTAAAAACTGGAATGATAGGGAATCTTCTTCAGGAGCTCTAATACTACTAAACTCCTTAAGTCAGGGTGAATTTATAATTTCTCTCATGTCATCAGAAAAACAGCTTGGTTACACAGTAAACCTAAGCAAAAAGCTTCAGGGAACTGCTTTAGATTTATCATCTGCAATTACACACGCTGAAACTGTGATTGGAAGCTTAAAATCTCTAAGAAAAAATGCAGATCAAGTATTTCACTCGTTGTTTGAAGAAGCTACCAAAATTGCTAATAACTGCGGTTCAATAATTTCGATGCCTCGAACAGTTGGAAGACAACTGAACAGAAGCAACATACCGGCAGAAACTCCAGAATTATTCTATAAAAGATCTGTTTTCATCCCTTGGATTGACTCTTTCATTATTTCATTGGAATCTCGATTCATCAAGCATAAAGACTTATTAAAGAGTTTTGAGTGCTTACTGCCATCAGCCAATGCATCACATACACATAAAGAAACCTTCCAAGAAAAAATGCAACCTGATTTCTTACAGCTGTGTAATTTTTATAAGAATGACATAATTGAAAGTGGAGGAAACAACAAAGGCCTGCTTATGGCTGAGTTTGAACTGTGGCACAAGAGCTTCAAGACCTACGCTAATATCCCTAAAAACGCAATCGATGTGTTGAATCTATGTGACAAGGACTTGTTTCCTACTATCCACACATCGTTGAGAATTTTGTGTACCATCCCTGTGACTACAAGCACTGCTGAGAGGTCATTTTCTACACTACGTCAGCTGAAAACATATCTTAGGAATACCATGGGTGCAGACAGACTGACTGGACTAGCAGCACTGAATATTCACCGAGAAATTGAAGTCACCAGTACAGAGGTAGTTTCCGTTTTGAAAAAATCTGCTAGGCGGCTGGATTTTGTTCTGTGAAATTTGAGTTTCCACTTTATTCAAACAATGTTAATGTTAATTCATTAATACATTATTTGTTTCAACTATCTGTTTAAACTTGCATTCAGTCTGTGTAATTAAGTTCAACTTGAAATTCTAGAAATGTTCAAGTTTTTTATTATAATGTTAGTTATTAAGGAAAATTTAAATAACTTATATATTTTCACGTTCAGTACATAAAATATTTGTTACAATCCATAACACTATGGTATACAATTACATCTCGTAATTTTTAAAATGTAATTTTTAGTTCCAATTAAATTTACGTATTCAAAATCAAAATGTTATTAATAATTTCCTAAAACCTATACCGTACTAGTTCTTGGTATAAACAACTCAAAACTTAGTAAATGATTGCAGATAATTGATGTTACACATCAATCTGACGATCCTGGTAGCTGGATATATAGTTATAATAGTGAGCCGAGCAATCCAGTCGTTATCACTCTGATCGTGATCAAAAGTTAATTCTTGATAAAAATCATGCTGTTCCTTTTTATTACTTGCATAACCTTAGCTCAATGGTACTGTAACTAAAATTTGTATAAAACCAATGCACATTTTGTTTAAATAATCTCCAGTCTAATAGCATCTTTTGTATTGGTTTTAACAGAGCATTCTACAGTATGTTTGATCTTATAGAATATCTTTTTATGCATATGGTCTCATATATACATATTTACATACAAGACTAATAATGGACACATTCTCTTTCCATAGCTGAAATCATGTTATTGAGGAAAGCCCCCTCCAAACCAAAAGTCTGGGTGCGCCCCTGCAACTATAAATAAATGGCCCAACGAGATATTAAAATAAGTTGAAACCTTTTAAGGCTCATTATACACTAACAGATATGGATATACATATACACTAGGCCTACATCATACAACTTACAACTATGCTTAGGCTAATTAATTATTCAAATTAAACTGATATTAATATTCAAGACTTAAATTTTCCCCTAATAAATCATTAAAGATTCCTGTTCTAAAGCTGAAGTCGAACAATCTGCTGTTACAACACATTCGTTGGGAAATGATGGCCACAATATAAATTGGAAAAGTGTCAAAATTTGGAAAGTTTAATTTAAGTAATCAAATTATACGGAATCCGTGTATTGTAGTCTATAACATTTTATGGAAATTTTCTGACAAAAAAAATTGCAGATTAATTTTGCGACCCTCAGCATGGTGCGCCCCTAGGCCGGGGCGTTAACTGGAATTGTGTTGCTTTACAGGCTGAAAATTCATGTTTACCAAAAATAATCCTCTTTGAGTTTACAGCTTCTTCAGCCTGAGGATTGATCGGAGCTAGCCAAGAGGTTTTACTGCGTTGGAGTGTACTTGGCTGTGGGTGATCAGTTGTTCTCCACCTTCCTGCAGCGTAGCCGATCATCTGAGTGCAGCCCGGCATGGTCTTCTTCAATCCTGTCTCCAGTCGACTAAGCCATTGACGTTCACACATCAGAAGTTATGACTCACGTGTGAAAGAATGTACAATGTGTACCATGATTGAACATACATTAATAAAACAATTGAAACTGCCTGGAAAATCAGCTTTCTCATTTCCTCGACAATCCTCTACCCTGCCTATAGTTTTTCTGTAGATGCAGTTGAAAATCATTTAACCGTTGAGGGCAAGTAAATTGCAATGAAATGACATTTCTTGGGCATATTCAATTTATTTAGGGAAGGAGGTATATCTGACATCAGTCATAGTGGCGTACTGGGTCGGAATATGGGTACGGTCTTTTTGAGGTTATGGTACCATAATATTGCAAACTTGCATGAAACTTCATAATGTATTTCTTTTTAACGTTAGAACTTCAAAAAGGCCAATCGCTTGCACTTTACACGTAATAAAAGGGCTAAACAACTAAAAAGTAGGATATAAATAAACGACAGTCCATTTTTTTTCTAAAATTCATACCAACGTTATAGAACAGAATGCATGTACAAAATTTAATTTTCGGGTGTCCGTTGCCTCTTAATATCCAATCTACGTAATATATTGTCGTTCAAAAACAAAACGGAGTTGCTTTATAGCAACAATAACGATGTATATCCAGATTAATCAATCTCGATTCGATTTTCTCTCATTTCGTAAGTTGGCTAACATACTCGGCGAAAGCAACCTAGATCTTTCGGTCACTTATATTTCTTGCATAATATACGGCCAGTTATTGCATCTCAGTGGCGATGGAATTCGCCACGTGGCGACCATGTGCTTTTGAGTTGGAGCCCAAACAATGACGCAATCGCACAGAATTTAACGAACCGCGGATTTACCAGAGAGTCCCTACTCTGTTATTATATGCTCCTTGGACCACACACATAGGCCCAACACTGCTAGCGGAGATGACAGATCATAGGGAGCGCGTGGGTCGGGGTAAGGCCCTGTACTGGATGTTCTGCCAACCAATGAAGAATTAATTTTAGCACTAAGGTTCCGTAGTTGGCACTCATGAACGTTCACATCAAACCGACTGGCGGAAGTGGGAATAGTCTGTTTTGATTGATTTTCCTCGTGGTGTTATTGGTTGTTTTGATTTGTTCAGTATTTTGATTGTTTATTTGAATTGAATTGAGAGTCAATCATGCCACTGCAAGGAAGGAAAAATTGCCAAGCACCGGGATGTAAGAATTATAATGATAGTAAGAACAATACGGCAATTTTCATCTTCCTGGTGTTGACCATGTGTAAAACTAGTGGGCAATATGGACTACTCGAATAAAAATATATAGAGAATAAATGTGTGCATTTCATCTCTTGTTTGTTTTCTTACCCATTCTCCTTTGCATTGCAATAACATTTGTGGTTTAGGGCTACGGGGAGGGGTGGGTGGCAGCCGGCATGCTAGGCAAAAAGTGAGGTTATGGCAATATAGTGTGTGCATTTGGACAGTTTTCTTTATATTCATCGAATATCCCAACAATTCTGTAGAGTATGGGAGCATTTTTAATTAGCCTAAAGCTCTAGAACGACATAACTGTGTCCTTCGTGACAAATCTATTGCCAACATTGATATATATCAAAATGTATTATTTTCCTATCTGGACGTATATTTCAGCGCCTAGCGAAAGGCGCAGTTATGTTTGTGTTATTTTCATCAATAATCAATAACTCATCGCAGAACATACTGTTCAATTACGTGTAATAAAGGCTACATTCATGTGGCTTTTTACGTTTTATGTTGCCAGACTTGCCAGTACAATCCATAGCCTCAGGCGGTGTTCTCTCTCGGAAATTCTATAACCAAAAGTGACGAATCTCTTATACTTACATGATCCTTGACTGCTAGTACGTCGTCGTTCGTCGATGACATGTTGCAATGAATGTCTAATGAGAACTGTTGATCGGCGCAGTAATCTGTACCATGATGGTGTTATAGGGCTTTTAGTTTTACTGCGCAGTTCATCGTTGCAGTTAAATCGCAGAGTTATATCGTAACGTGTGTAGCCGCCTTATTAAACTGTCTGCCCATTCAACACTCAGAGGCGTACAAGATATATATTAATTCACCGTTAGGTTGCAGGTGATCACCGCGGCTTTTTAAAGGGAAATATATCTGAAACGAAGGATTGTTACGTTTGGAGGCTTAATAGCGAGATTGAAGGACGTGAAAACATTATTAAGTAGGTTTCTTTGTTATTCAATCATCATAAAGTATATAATATTAATTCAGACACATGACTTACTTGACTTATTTCCTTTCGCTCCGTGCGGAGCATAGGGCATCCAAGAATGATTTCCATCGGGCTCTGTTTGTTGCCAAGTTCTTCACTTCCCTCCAAGTCTTTCCCGCTTTTCTGGCCTCCTCTTCAATGGTGCGTTTCCAGGGGTTCCTTGGTCTTCCCCGTCTCCGAGCCCCTTGATGATTCCAGTCCAGAGCTCCCCTTTCTACTGCATCATTCTGTTTCCGCAGAGTATGCCCAATCCAGCCCCATTTCCTCCGTTTAATTTGGACTTCTATAGGTTGTTCGTTAGCCCTTTGCCACAGCTCTTCATTTGGGATTATATCTGGCCATCGTATACCCAGAATTCGACGCAGACAACGATTGATGAATACTTGAAGTTGGTGGCTGATAGGATTGGTAACTTTCCATGTTTCACATGCATACAATAGGACAGCTTTCACATTTGTATTAAAAAGTCTGATTTTCGTCTTCCTGGATATGTTACGATTTCTCCATACTGGATAGAGCTGCACAAAAGCCCCATTTGCCTTTCTTATTCTGCTCTTGATGTCCTCCTCAGCCCCTCCACTTCTCGTTACCACGCTTCCCAAGTAAACAAATGTATCCACCTGTTCTACATCTACTCCTTCCACAGTGAGACCAGCCTGTACTATGGAGTTCACTCTCAGCTCCTTTGTCTTCTTTTGGTTTATCTTAAGTCCAATCTTAGCAGCTTCAAGTTCTAAGTTTGCCAGTTTTCCTCTATGTCTCTGAAGCGCTGTGCTAGCATACAGATGTCATCAACAAAATCAAGATCCTCCAACCTGTCTCGAAGTCCCCACTGTATCCCTCTCTTCCTTCCTCTCCCCAGCTTCCTAAGAGTATTATCAAGAACAATCAGGAACAAGGTGGGAGAAAGTATACAGCCTTGTCGTACTCCAGTCTGGATGGTCAATGGCTGGGTTAGCTGACCCTCATGCAGGACTTGACATTCATAACCAGAATACGTATCTCGTATGATGTTAACTATTTTACTTGGTATGTCATATTCCTTTAAGGTCTCCCACATGACCTTCCTATTAATGGAATCAAAGGCCTTCTCAAAATCTATAAACGTGATGTACAGTGCTGCTTGCCATTCGTTACTCTGCTCCACAATAATCCGTAAAGTGTTAATTAAGTCCACACAACTGCGGTGTTCCCTAAATCCAGCTTGTTCTTTCCTCAACTTCGACTCGATAGACTTCTTCACGAGATTCAAGATTATCCTGAGAAATACTTTGCTTGGTACGGATAGTAAGGTAATACCTCTCCAGTTGTTACAATTCGTCAAGGCACCCGTCTTTGGGATTTTAACAATCACACCTTTCTTCCAATCCGCAGGCAGCTTCTCTTCAAACCAGATCTTTTCCATCAATGGCTTCAGGATATTAGCTGTGGTGTCCATGTCTATCTTGAGGACATCTGTCGAAATGTTGTCGACACCGGGGGCTTTTCCATTCTTCAGCTGTAGCAAGGCTTCTTTGATTTCAGCACAAGTTGGACCGTGCAAAAGAATATATGGATCAGAATTATCAGGTTCATCATTCCTCTCTTCGTGGTGTTCATTAATCCCTCGATCAACATTAAAAATTTCGGTGAAGTATTCCCTCCACCGTTCTTGTTGTTCTTCTTGAGTTGTGAGTAAATTTCCCTGTTTGTCTTTTATGGGTCGGTTCTTTCGGAAACTTTTCTTGGACAGCACTTTTGTGATGCGGTACATTTCTTTGCTGTCACCCTTTGATGCAGCATCTTCTGCCTTCTTCGCCATCTCATCGATCCAATTACTCTTATCTCTCTTCACACTCTTTTTGACTTCTTTGTCAACGACCGTGTATTCTGCTTGCACTTTTGCTTTCTGATGTCGAGTCTTACACATATTCAACCTCTCCTTAATCATTTTCCTATGACTTATTGCCTCCCAAGTTTGTTCTGACATGCAATCCTTCTTGAGAGGATTACTCTTTCCCAGGACTATTTCACTTGTATCAAGGATGATGTTTTTTACATTACTCCAGGAAGATTCAATATCAGTTTCTGCTGTATCAGATTGGAGTAGGCTACCTGAAAACGATTTCTTAGCTCCAATTTAAATTCTTCTCTGATCTTCTCCTCCTTCAACTTCCTCATATCAAATCTCTTGCTCTGTTTTTTCAAACCTCTTCTTTGCCACCATGATCTTCATCTTGAACTCAGCCAGCATAAGGTGGTGATCACTGCTAGCATCAGCTCCTCTCTTATTCCGAACATCGGTGAGTGATCTTCTGAATCTCCTACTCACTGCGATGTGGTCAATTTGGTTCTCAGTGTCATGATCAGGGGAAATCCACGTGATCTTATGACACCTCTTATGAGGAAACAAAGTACCTCCAATAACAAGGTCATGGCTAGCACAGAAGTTTGTGAACTTTTCCCCATTTTCATTCCTATCCCCAAGGCCATGTACACCCATCACATGTTCTAGTCCCTCGTTGTTCTCTCCTACCTTAGCATTAAGGTCTCCCATTATTATAATCACATCTCTCTTACTGCTTTTCTTTACTGTCTCACGTAGAAGGGTGTAGAATGCTTCCTTAAGTTCTTCTTCTGATGGTTCCGTGGGTGCATAGCATTGTATAATCGTAACATTGCGAATGCGAGTCTTAAATCGTGCTGATAATATTCGCTCGGAAATGGGTTGCCAACTTATAAGGCTTTTCTTTGCATGTTCAGAAAGCAAAAGACCAACTCCATCTCTGCGTTCCGCATTCTCCTCGCTCCTCCAAGAGTATATGAGGGTAAGTCCTTCATAAGTTTTTATCTCACCAAAATCTGGCCATCTTATCTCACTGAGCCCAAGTATATCAAGTTTATACGAGATCATTTCTCTGGTCACCTGCCTCAGCCTACTACTCTCACCCAGAGTCCTCACATTCCAGAAACCTATTGGTGTCTTCCTTTTCGTGCCGAAAGTTGTCAACATGAGATCCGTCCGGTTTTCATTCTTTTCAGTTTCTTTAATAAACAATTTCGGAGAGTGCGAGTTATTAGCCCACAGCTTCCTAGTTTTCTGGTAGGGCTGCCACCTTAAGGACTGAAAACGAGCCCCCGCAGTTTTCCAACCGTACCACTGAATTTCAGCTCCGCCTGGAAATAACCTACTGATGACGCTGCTGCCCACCATCATGGTGTAGTCTGTCATTTAGTCTGGTCTCTCACCCTCGACCTTACCGGCATGGGTGACCCTGCCAGGAGCCGAAGCTCCCGCCGGCATTGCTCTCGGGATCACTGAAACACACAACCTCCCCACCATGTCAAGGTACCAGACCATGGGGGAGGAATTCAGACACATACTTACGGGCAAATTTTCAATATAAAGGAAAGCGAAAAATACATGGTGATAGAGGTGATTGTAGAGACAGTGTGGGAGACCAAAATTGCGCTGGCTGGACACTATTAACGCAGATTAACGACCAAGAAACTTGAAATCGCGCGAAGCATTAGATCGCAAGAAATGGCGTGCATTGATCCAAAACCGGACCCCGTTCCTACGGGATGACGCTAAGAGGAAGAAGAAGAAGTGGTGATTGTTTTCAAGGGGTGAAATGTCTAGCTCATTTGCCTGTAATTATACGGATGATAATGAAAATACTACTACTTCCAACTGACTTATATCTAACTTAGATGCTTGACGAGATTAAAAGAAATGAATAAGGGCAATAAAAGACAGGGAAAGTAAATGCCTCCGATTCCCCAAAGAATGGAATGTTGGTTAATTTAGGGGCTTTGCAAAATCGTGGTCCTATGTCCCCGTGTACTTGGCTGTGTGTTGAATTTGTCTGATAACCCGTCTTATTGTTATGGCTGTATTCTTCTTCCTAGCGCTGTCCCGCTGGTGCTGGGTCCGCTTTTTTTGGTCATTGACCTCCACTTTGTCCGGTTTCGTGCGTCAGCTGGATTTAGGCCGGTAATTTTTAAGTCACCATTTATAGTGTCTTGCCAACGCTGCTTCGGTTGTCCTCTGGGGCGTAGGCCTTCAAACTCAAAATGAAGGACAGAGTTAGTAACAGTATCAGGCGCCGCACGCAGGGCATGGCCATACCATCAGAGCCGTTTCTCTCTCATTTTGTCCACAATTGGGGCGACACCCATTTGCTCCCGAATTGTGCCGTTTCTGACATGGTCAATAAGGGAGATGCCCATTGTCCAACGGAGCATTCTCATTTCCATGGCGTGCAGGCGACGTTCTGAAATTTTGTCGGATGGTCGACATTCAACGCCATACAGCGCAACTGGCCGAACCACTGTCCGATATATCTTCGATTTGAGACGAAGTGGCATTTTCTTGTCGCAAAGCACACTCGTGACCTCCTTCCACCACAACCAGGTTGCGTTTACCCTGGCTCTTACTTCATCATTGAAGTTGCCATCACTCTGAAGACGAGATCCAAGGTACCTGAAGCATTCTGTCTTGGCTAGATTTTGTCCAGCGACTTGAATGGTACCGGTACCGTCAGTTGGGTTTAACTCCAGATATCCTGTCTTTTTCACATTCAGACATGTGTTGGCTGTATTAGTGTGTGTATTTACAAGTAAAGTGAGGATTGGTAAGGAGACACCCGTGGCTTTAAGTTAGGAACCATCCTGGCATTTCCCAAGAGTAGAAGTGGGAAAACCACGGAAAACCACTTCGAAGATGGCTGAGGTGGGAATCGAACCCACATCATCTCATTTTTACCTCACGATTCTGAGTGACCCCGTTCCAGCCCTCAGACCAGAATTAAATTTCTTGACAGGGCCGGTAATCGAACCCATACCTCCGGGGCAACAGTCAAGCATCCTAGCCGCTACACCAACATAGTGGGACTTGCCTTGGATCCCAGCTGAGTCCGTTATTATTTCAACTTGTGCCCGTCGCCTCTCTGTCATCTACCTGTTGACCTCCTTTAATCAACTCTTGTTCTCTTCCAACCCTGAGTTTTGGTTGGTTGGTTCTTAAGTTTAGGGGCTGCGACAACGCGGTCATGTAGCCCCGTGTACTTTGGGTGTGTGTAGAATCTGTCTGATAACCGGTGTTAATTGTGATGGCTGTATTAGTGTGTGTTATCTGTTTTTTTTTTAATTTAAGTACAGACTGCAACTTAGAATTTTTCAAATAGTTCCTACTTTTGCCGACAAGCGTCACTGTCAACGACTACTAGGCCAAGTTCAGAACTTAGCTACTAGACGCCACCGCAGTCGGCTCTTGGCAACGAACGTAGAAACCTAAGAGCGTTGTTTACATTCTTAACCTATCCAATTTAGCTTCACACAGGTGCAATTAGTGGAAGGTTCTTTAACATGCCATAAATCTATGACATGGGACCTCCGGCTTTACTTCCCCTCCGAAGGAAGGCATACTGAGGGATTTTTAACGCTCTTAAAAAATCCGACGGCTTCGGCCGGATTTGAACCCGCTATCTTGGGCATAGAAGCTCACTTCCATTGTACATTTCCCTTATCTTCCATTTAGTCTGTTTCTTACTCCTCTCTTCTCCAAAGCCTTCCATAGCTTATTTCTACGTACACTAGATATAGCATATTGATGATTATTAAATACATTAAAAAGTGTAAATGTGTTGAACTAGTTCGGCTCTGCGTTGTTGTTAGCAACAGGCTGTCGCGCAGCCCCTGCAAGGTTCCGTCTTTAAGAGAAGGACTTCACTGTAGAATTAGTTGCTGCTTGAATGGGGAATGTGGAACCTCTTCTTCTTCTTAGAGTAATTCAGTCTGATGACTGGTTTGCCCCTGCGACGAGTCTTCTCCAACTGGGCCGATCTTGTGCTGTACGTTTGGCGTCTGCATAGCCCCTGCATCCTGAGTTCCCAAGAACAGGGGCGGATCTAGGAGAGGGCAACCGCCCCATGGATTGTTTTAAATTTAATTGATTAATTAATTATACTTTTCAAACTAATTTATAATTCATATTCCTCCCGTGACCGTTTAGCAAGTTTAGATTTCAGTGAAATAATAGAAGACTTTAGCCGGGAAAAACATTGCAAAGTAATATTTTAATATTTCATAGTTTACATAATCTTCTTCAAGGGGGCTTAAAGGTCTCTTTCATATTATTAAAAAGATGTACTATAGTGTATTCAAAATATTGTAACTATTCCTTATTTTATTACTCATCATCATCATTCCCCCTTATCCAGCTCCTGCCGGGTCGGGGTATTTATGGCACTTCTCCACCTTCATCTTTCCTTCCACCATTCTTCTTCCACGATCTTGTCCCAGTCCAGATTTCTTTTTCTTATGCTGTTCTTCACTGAATCAATCCACCTTGTTCTAGGTCTTCCTCTTGCTCCTTACCCTTGCACTTTGCCTCCAGCATCTGTCTTGGTATTCTATTTTCCTCCATTCTCTTTACATGTCCAAACCACCTTAGTTTATTCTTCTCAATTCTCTCGTTTAGTTTACCCATCCCAACTTCCTTCCTAACATCTTCATTCCTCACTCTGTCTTACCTATCATACTTCTTAGGAATTTCATTTCACTGGCTTGAATTCTAATCTCTTGCCTGCTTGTCAGGGTCCAAGTTAATATGGGTACATAGTACATTTTATACATTATCTCTTTGCTTTTCCTTTGGACTTCCTTATCCCCAACAAGTTTTCTTACACCTTGATAGAATGCATTGCTCTGCTGTACTCTCCTGCCAATCTCCATGTCCAACCTACCAGTTTGCATCAATCACTTTATTATTATTATTATTATTCTGGACTGGGACAAGATCGTGGAAGATGAATGGTGGAAGGAAAGAGGAAAGTGGAGAAGTGCCATAAATACCCCGATCCGGCAGGAGCTGGATAAGGGGGAATTATGATGATTATTACAAAACTATTTTCCATTTGATTTGATATTTTTTATATTTCCTATTGTTGTTGTGGGCCCCACAAGGCCTGGAACCGCCACTTCCCAAGAAATGTCACCATGAATGTCTTTCTTGGTCTTCCACGAGAGCGTTTTCCTGGTATTTTACCTTCCAATATTTCCGACAACACATTCCTATGTCGAAGCCTATGTCCCATCCACAAAAGTTGTCTCTTCCTAATATGACTCATCAGCTGTCTCTTTTCTTTTACAATGTTCAATACCACATTGTTAGTCTTCTTCTCCACCCAACTTATCCATTGTAGCCGGCGCCAACACCACATCTCAGAGGCTTCTAGCCTTGGTTAACGTCCAGGTCTCAGCACAATACAACGCAACAGACCAAATATAAGATTTCATTATTCTTTTTCGTAAGCTGAGGAACGTTGTTTTCTGACATAGAATGGACTGATTATCTCTGAAGGCTTTATTTGCTATTGATATTCGTGTTTTTATTTCAGTGTGACACTGAAGATTTCCTGCTATGATCTGGCCAAGATATTTGAACTGTGCTCACGTGCAATGGCATGGGTTTCGACTAAACATCATGACTTTTGTTTTATTAATATTTATTTTCATACCAAATTCCTTAACTGACTGAGTTAATTCTAATTCTGCAAGCTCTGATGGTACTTGTCCAGGACCAGATTTAAGAGTATGCTGCCTATAGGCTAAAGTCCATTTGCCGCCCCCTCAATAGTTCATATTTACTTAATACATTTGTTTTATACAACGAAAGGATAGAGTTCATTGACGTTTTCATCTTTTTTAAACATAAAGTTCATTTAGTTTAGATAAAAATACAATTTTAATGGTTTACATAGTAAAGACTTGAAAGCAATGAAAATGTCCTTCCAACGGGTTGCTAGCCTGAAGAAAGTAAGGATGACATTTGGGTAGGAGAGGTTATAGATTGCACATCACTACCACTTGAACGACCCTAATTAATAATTAATTAAGAGATTACGATCTAATATTGATGGCTATACTTTTTGGAATGAAAGGATCATTCAAGTAAGAATAAAACTATCCAGAGGATATTTGACAGTTATAGGGGTATATGCACCGGTTGAAGGATACTCGAAAGAAAGTGATATTTTGTATAATAATCTACAGAAGATAATCAATATTACTAATAGACAAGATATGGTACTGTTAATGGGAGACTTTAATGGCAGAGTTGGTAATGAGAAAATTCAGAATAACATTGGTATTCATGGAGAGGTAACCCGCAATAATAATGGAACAAAATTAATAGATTTCACTATCTTCAATCAGTTTCGGATTATTAACACACTATTTCCACACAAGGACAGTCATAAATATACGTGGTCCACAAGAAATCAGAAATCAATTATTGATTATATCATTTGTAATGAAAAATTGGCAGATTTAGTTTTGGATACAAGAGTTTATCGAGGACCTGAATTGGAAACAGACCACTATTTATTAGTTGCTCCTATTCGTTTAAAACCACGGTGGTTCAAGAAAAAGAAACAAAGAACACAGGAAAACGAAACTTTATATAAGGTGAACCTTTTAAACGATCCCAGTATAAAATGGCTATACCAAAACAGGCTTGATAATCACATTCAGATGATTCCACTGTCTGACGATGTGGAAGACGAGTGGTCCAATTTGAGTTCAGCTCTAAAACAGTCAGCATTTGAAAGTTTGGGAGGAAAAAGAAGATGGCAAAAGAAAAAGGGCTTAAGAATTTGGGACGAAGGAATTAAAAAAGTAATCTCCGAAAAAACAAATTCATATAAAAAGTTTCTGTCAACTGGTAAATTAGAAGATAAAATTGAATACCATCATAAGAGAGCAATAGCAAAAAGAGAAGTTCGAAAGAAACACAGCGAAAGTTGGGAAAACTTTGTCTCGTACCTGGAGACTGACATAACAAGACCACAACCACAAACCTATAAAATTTTGAAAAAACTAAATAGGGAAGTAAAAGAAGATGCCAAAATTAATGCAATATCTCACAAAGAATGGCTTGAGTATTTTCAGAGCCTTTGGTCGATTCCAAATATTGAACAACTTGTTTTACAAGCATCTAACAACAAGTCATCGGAAAATATTACACTCGAAGAATTAGAACAGGTCTTGAGGAAACTTCGAAATGGGAAAACACCTGGAGAAGATTCGATAAATGCAGAAATGTTGAAATATTCAGGCGATGCCTTCAAGAAAAGATTTCTCAGATTATTGAATTTAATCTGGATGGGTAACAGACCTCCAGAAGATTGGCAAAAGGCAATAGTAGTTCCTCTTCATAAGAAGGGAAATATGAAAGTTTTGGAAAATTGTAGAGGAATAAGTATACTTAACTCTGGATACAAAATTTTTGCAAACATTGTTAAAGAAAAATTACTGAAACATTACTCTGAGTTAATAGGGAATGAACAACATGGGTTTAGAAAAGGTCGCACATGTGCAGATGCCTACTTCACCTTAAAAATTTTGATCGAAAAACGCAGGGAGTTCAATTTGGAAACACACATATCATTTGTTGATTTTAAGAAAGCCTTTGATTTTGTTGACAGAAACAGACTTATTGACATATTGGCCAGAGATGGTGTCCCCCAACAGTTAATTGATAACATTTCCAACATGTATAGTGGTACTCTTATTTCAGTAAGGTTAAGTAATCATAAATCCGAGTGGAAGCCAATCAGCAGAGGGGTAAGGCAAGGCTGTGGACTCTCTCCATTGCTATTCATAATCTACATGAATGCTATAATAAAGGAATGGAGGTGTGAAAGACTTGGTTCAATACCTATCAGCAGGCATCTAAAAAATTTAGATGCTATACTATTTGCTGATGATGTTGCATTGGTAGCAGCATCTGAAGATGATCTGCAGTGGTCAGTTTTCAACCTCCAGAAAGTGGCATCAAAATTCAGCATGTGCATTTCTACTGAAAAGACTAAAGTAATGGCCTTTAAGGGTAAGGACCCTATCCACAGTAAAATTTGTCTGGATGGTAAAATTTTAGAAAGAGTTAACGAATTCAAGTATTTAGGATATCATTTATCTTTTCAAGAAGAACGAGACATAACTGCAAAAATAACTAATTATACCAGAACAACAGGAATCATTAATCATGTCATGAAGCCATCTCTTGTCCAAAGGCATACACGCTTGCGTTTGTATAACACATTAGCCAGACCAACCCTGTGCTATGGCAGTGAGGCATGGACAATAAGATGTCAGGACATCTCCAGACTCACAGCACGCGAAATGACCTTTATGCGCCGAACAGCAGGCTATACTAAATGGGATCATAAGAGAAACGAGGATGTGCTGAAGGAACTAAAAGTGAAACCAATAACTGCATACATTTGCGACTACCAAGAGAACTGGAAGCTTCATGTCCAAAGGATGGAACCTGGAAGATTTCCAAAGGAGATCCTTCGCTACCAGCCACGGGGAAATAGATCGATAGGACATCCGATGAAGAGATGGAGGGAAAGTGCAAGACCGTAACGGGACATTTGGCCCAATACTTGGAAGGAAGATGATGATGACATAGTAAATTATATATTGAAATTAGGTATCTACTTCTTCTTTTTAGGCGGCTTCGGGGGCGTAGTCGGTAGCATGCTGAGCTTCTATGCCCAAGATAGCGGCATACCTGCCAACCTTCGGAAGTCAAAAATAGGAAGATTTTATAAATTATAGATTTCATCATGCGCAGTATACCGTGGCGAGGACGAATGAGGGTACACGAAAGACCTGCGTGTCTTTATTGGCAAAGTATGAATTCAGCATAAAATTCACAAAAATGTAAACAATCTTCAATCATCGAGTAGTATGTTTGCCCAATATTTAAACGTAAGAGAACATAATTGTGTGCTTAAAGAAAATGCCTACCATCATTCGTATGGATTACACGTCGAATTCGCTACCACATATTCATTCTACTTTAGATTCCGCCATGGTCCGTATTATCAAGAGATTATAAACCAATATAGTACAGTATATTTCCGTCAATCAATACCAAACGGAAATATATTGTACTATATTGGTTTATTACCACATATTCACGTAAGCTTGACAACTGTTTGTCCGTAATACACCACCAATCAGTATGCGGTACGGCGATCAGCTGACTCACCATTCCGAAATCGCAGCTATGGAGCTCACAGCCAAGCGAGGGACTTACACAAACTTGCACAAAAAACCAAGGTTACGCAAATCACAAAAGAAATTACGACTTACGAGAGAATCTCCTTGAGCAGGGTGTCTACTGTAAGGATGAAGTAAAAATTAGTTACTTTTTAGCTACCTTTTAGTTACCTTTTAGTTAATTTTAGTTACCTTTGAATTCAAGATACGTCTGCGGTCTGCAAGTAAAGGAGCTCATCACGCGGTGAAGAAAAACAACAATGAACTGTGTTTAAAGCGGTAAATTCAATTCACTTAGGGAGTTATAAAAAATTAAAAATAATAAATAAATACTAGATATTTATTATCAAATGCGTTGTTTCAGATAATATGTCGTCTTGTGCACAAGGCGTTTTTATAATTGCCAAGAGGTTGCTCTGCTCTTGACCATTTGGCGAGATTTCCTTTGTCACCGCGGTAGATCACGAAGAAATTTAAGGGACGTTACGTGATTGTAACCGAATTCTGTCTTCGCAGTCAGGTACGGAGAAATTTCGAGATGTTACACGATCGGCGCTGGTCTCACCCGTTTGTCGAGATTCTCGTAGTTTTCGCGATAGAACACGGATAAATATCGCGATTTAGATAATCGGTGTCACTTTTAGTCGTTCGACGAGATTTCCATTGTCCTTGAGGTCGGGCACGAGAAAATATAGCATTATTACGCAATCGGCGCCACTTGCTGTCCGTTTGACAATAATCCAGTTGTCCTCGTCATTGAATGCGGATAAATATTGCGATGTACCGCAAACGCTGCCGCTCTCGGCCGTTTTACGAGATTCACGTTGTCCTCGCGATATTGTGCATACCGCGCCGCACCCGGCCGTTGAACGATTGTCTATTCGTCCTGACAGAATGGTGAAGGCAAGCTCAAGGTTGGACATGGTTAAAATTCACGAGTAGTTATGGACAAGTTGTATGGCCGGCGCCGTGATTCCCGCTGTCCCTATGCTGTCTGTGGTTGGGAGTTCATCGGTTCAGGGTGGATCACGAGGAGAAATTAGTATCGCGACGCTACGTAGGCTGTCATATCTAAGTGGGTTAATGCACTTCTCGCTCCCCGTACGCTTTTGAGTATACGGACATGGGAAAAGTAGCGAGTGGGTTTCGGAATGTTTCGTGATTGGTGCACGATCACCTTTGACGGGATTCCCGCAGTCCTCGTGGTCACGAGTTCACGCAAGGTTACGGGTTTTATGAGTTTACGTAACTGACGTCGATTTCGGTCCATTTGACGAGATTCCTGCAGACAAGTCGTGCGGTCAGCCGGCCGTCTTGAGTACGAATGTTCGAAGTAGATATCAAGTATTATTCTGAGAGGATTGCACGAATAATACGACTAGAGGACGCGTTTTCTTTCGAATGCCAATCACGAATTATACAAGTTTTCGAAATAACCGGTTAGATTATAATATATCCGATGGAACCAAAGTTCGAAGGAAAAATCGACATATAACGGAATTTCGAATTAACCATACTGGATGTCGCAAATTTACGAGACAGATTTTTAAAATAAGTTATAGCCCACGTATTTCGAAGCTTTTTCATAATTCTTTTTCGAAACGGTAACATTTCGCAAGATTGCGACATTAAATTATTTGTCGTTATTTCTGGACTTCAATTTGACATAGTCTCCAAATAATTGCGAGAAATGCGAGGTTTCTGATTAGTTTCAGAAGTTTTCGCGAATAAACGTCTCGCGAAAAGTCAGATTTCCTAATAACACAGATAAATATTTCACACAAAACTAAAACTTCTTCTAGATGCCGAAAATATACGCTGAACGATGTATACCACTCAAGGTATCCTCAGTATGCATTTCCTTGAGCTCAGGCACGGGGAAATATAGCTTATGCAAACGGCGCCGCTTGCGTGAAACTCGCTCGAACGCAATCTCTGAGCCTAGAGGCGCGAGTTTAAACGATTCAATCCGCCTTCAACAAATTTTCGTTACCCGTATGTAAAATTCGTTACTTTTTCGTTACGTTCGTTACCCATTTGTAAAATTCGTTACTTTCGTTACCAGTCGACACCCTGTTGAGAATGGAAATTATTTGCAGTTCCTTTTTCTTTTACAATATATCACTGGGGCCCGAAATTCGGAAGAAATAATAGTAATTAAGAAGATCGGAAGACAAGGTGAAAATTCGGAAAGTTTCCGAATAAATTGGAAGGGTTGGCAGGTATGTAGCGGGTTCAAGCCCGTCTAAAGCCGTCGGAATTTTTAAGAGCGTTAAAAATCCCTCAGTATGCCTTCCTTCGGAGGGGAAGTAAAGCCGGCGGTCCCATGTCATAGATTTATGGCATGTTAAAGAACCTTCCACTAATTACACCTGTGTGAAGCTAAATTGGATAGGTTAAGAATGTAAACAAAGCTCTTACTGTCGACCAAAATATTATGTGCACTCGAGTTTGAAGGTTGTTTGTGAAGTAACCAATAGACCTACATAAAATCCAATAACATCATCATTTTCATCGTTCTATTTTACGTTAGCTCATGTAGGTTTGGAATTTTTAATTTATATTTTAATATTTTTTATTGCAGTTGAAACACAAAAAGTGCCCGTTTTTAAGCGTGTTTCAACCATGCGTCACATTTAAGAATTATTATCTCACAAACCCATCAGATCGAATCCAAATTTTAACACAATATGCATTGGAATGTTGTATAAGTTGTTAATTAATTTTAAAATTGTGTGTGTTCAAGAACGAAAGTTGTTATCATTTTTGTAAGGTAACTTTTTCTCGGCTTGGGGTCGTTGGAAAATGTAGTTCTTGGTTGCGTTGTAATCCTTATACATCAAAAGGTTATGCTGTATGACTGTGAAATACGTAAATTAATTCACTTATTTTATATCGGTTTGTTTTTGTACGGGGAATTAAGACATGGTTCACAAGCTAGCCGCTCCGGGAAATGCAGTACAGCGTTGCTGATATGGAGCCCATCACTTCCGAAAGAGGCTCGCCATGACGCGTGATGGAGCCCATCTTGGCAACGTTGTACAGCTTTCACCGGAGCGGCTAACTGGTGAACCATGTCTTAATTCCCCGTACAAATACAAATCGATATTAAAAAAGTGAATTAATTTACGTATTTCACAATAATACAGCATACATTTTTGATGTATAAGGATTACAACGCAACCAAGAACGAGATTTTCCAACGACCCCGAGCCGAGAAAAAGTTACCTTACAAAAATGATAACAACTTTGTTTCTTGGACACACAAAATCTTGAAATTAATAAACCAGTTATACAACATTCCAATGTATATTGTGTTGAAATTTGGATTCGATCTGATGACAGGTTTGTGAGATAATAATTCTTAAATGTGACGCATGGTTGAAACACGCTTAAAAATGGGCACTTTTTGTGTTCCAACTTCGATAAAAAATATTAAAATATAAATTAAAAATTCCAAACCTACATGAAATAACGTAAAATAGAACGACGAAAATGATGATGTTTTTATGTATGTCTATAACTTGCCAAGGTGGGTGAGTGGATAGCGTGTCGGTCTACTAACCCCAAGATTGCAGGTTCGCCCCTGGCCGTGGTAAGTGATTTTTGAAAGGCGGCAAAAATACGACACGCATGTCATACGATGTTGGCATGTCAAAGAACCCATTTGAATTCAGTAGGCCGAGTTCATAATGGCAAAATTAATCTCGGGAGTTTCCGCCAACACAAAGTTCCTCATTTCTCTACGAAAGCAATATAGTGTTCAAGGAGCTTAGATATCTATTATCTAACCTCCTTGACTTTCATAGTGATTCAAGGAACAACGAAAATCGAAATGCAAGCTACCCTCTGGGTGTCAAATTACAAAGCTTGCACCCGGCACCCGAGGTCATACGATATTATTATTATTATGTAGGTCTATGGGTTACTTCACAAACAACTTTCAAACTCGAGTACACATACTATTTTGGTCGACAGTAGGTTTCTACGTTCGTTGCCAAGAGCCGACTGCGGTGGCGTCTAGTAGCTAAGTTCTGAACTTGGCCTAGTAGTCGTTGACGGTGGCGGCAAAAGTAGGAACTATTTGAAAAATTCTAAGTTGCAGTACTTAAATTAAAAAACAGATAACACACACTAATAGAGTCATCACAATTAACACCAGTTATCAGACAGATTCTACACACACCCAAAGTACACGGGGCTACATGACCGCATTGTCGCAGCTCCTAAACTTAAGAACCAACCATGTTTTTTTTAGTTACTAATTTTAAGATTCGCTAAAAAATGAAATGAGTTTCGAACTTAATTAATTAATTTGTTCTTGGAGATCAGTGACCACTATTTTACACATATTTTTTATATTTTATTGCTAATGACTATTTTTTGCGTAATTGAAGAACTGTGTTCAATTTGAATTAAGTTATCCTACACGGTGAAATTAAATTACACAAAATGTAGTTAATTACTGGTTTATTGGTTGAAAAATTTACAAACTTCTCTAAAACAACTCACCACACGTAATCTTAATGTTCAAATATACATAGCTTTCTTGCAAGATTTCTTAATGGCAAACTCGTTAATAATGTCCTCATATGACAGTGTTTTTGTTGTATTTGCCTCAATACAAAGTATAATTGTCCCAATCTTCAAGAAAGGTAGTAGAACAGAATGCAGAAACTATCGGGGAATAACACTGATGAGTCATTGTGCAAAGATGTTTGAGAAAGTTTTGGAAAGGAGAATTAGGACAAGGATAGAAGGAGGGATGAGGGAAGAACAACATGGCTTCAGAGCAGGAAGGTCCACAGTGGATTTGATTTTTGCTGTAAGGCAGTTACAAGAACAGCACTACGAGTATGGAACAGATCTACTGATGGCCTTCCTGGACATTGAGAAAGCATATGACAGTGTATGCAGAAACAAAGTATGGAAGTCCCTGGAGGATAGAGGAGTAGAGAAATGGACTATAAAGAGGATAAAGGAGATGTACAAGGGAAGCGTGAGCTGTGTGAAAGAGGGAGGAGAGAGATCAGACTGGTTGGAACAGAGAAATGGCCTGAAACAAGGAAGTGCACTGTCACCGTTACTTTTCATTGTGGTGATGGATGACATAATGACCCGAGTGGCACAAGTAATTGGGGACGGAAAGATGAAAGCAATGGTGTTTGCAGATGATTTGATGATTTGGGGAAACAAGGAGGAGGAGGTACAGGAACAGTTGGATGTGTGGGAAGGAATAATACAAGGATATGGGATGAAATTTAGCATAAATAAGAGTGAGATGGTGATCACAACAAGGAAGAAGGAAAGAACCACAACGGGAATAACAATTGGTGGGGAACAGCTGAAGAAAGTGGAGAGTTTCAAGTATCTAGGAAGCCTGATACAAGAGAATGGAAGAAACGATAGAGAAATAAAAGAGCGGGGGAGGCAGGCAGAAGCATTTCGGAGGAGTGTGAGAAGCATGTTATGGAGCAAGGATGTCCCTCAGAACAGCAAAAAGATCATTTATCGGACGTACTATGTCCCTATCCTGACGTATGCCTCGGAGACCTGGGTTATGAATGGAAGGGAGAAGAGCAAAATACAGGCCAGTGAGATGAGGTTCTTGAGAAGCAGTATTGGAGCTACAAAGATGGACAGAATAAGAAATGAGAGGACCAGAGAATTAATGAAGGATGGTATAGAGAAATCTAGACGTGGATGGTATGGACATGTAAAACGAACGGAGGAGAAGAGGATACCCAGGAGCATACACGAGACGAAGTGGGAAGGAAAGAGACCGAGAGACAGGTGGCTGAAGGGGGTGGAAGAAAGTGTGAAGAAGAGAGGAGGAGACTGGACAAGGGTGGCGGCCGAGAGATGGTGGGAGGACAGAAGACGTTGGAGAGGCTTGTGTTCCAAACAGACCCGGTCAGTGGCTGGAAACTGTGCATGATGATGATGATGATGACAAAGTAATGAAAGTGAGTTTAACCATATTTCAGAAATACTAGTTCGCAGAGAGTTCTTAACTCTTCTAAGGCAGGAAAAAATGTAGAAGGACTAAAACATATTTTTAAGTAACATGTGTATTCTTAAATTCGTACAGAAAATATTATTAACTTCTGAAATACTTCATGTTAACTTTTGAATGAATTGCCAAACTGCCGCCCCTGAAAATTTGCCGCTCTAGGCTGCAGCCTACTTAGCCTATTTAGAAATACGGCCCTGTACTTGCCTCTTGGTGGATTAGGAAAGGGGTATGAATGAAAGAACCATTTTTATTGTACACAGGCCAGTTTTATTTTCTTTACATATCCATGGATGATGTAATGCCATTTTTGACTAGCAAGGATATTTAAAGATTTATTACAGACAATACACTAGCCTATAATATATGGAAGAGCTGTTACAAGTATATTAATTTTATTCCTAACTAAAACACATTCTACTGAGAAAAATATACATAAACTTTGGAGGCGAACACTCAAAACATTTTGTTCTCCAATATGTACAGTCCTGATAATACTGAGATGCATCACTTCGAAATGTAGACACACTTATTACCATGCAATAAGAATTTAATGAAAGAACTGAGTAATGCATTTAAAGTTTATTTATCTTAAGATTTATTTAATGGTATGATATGTCATTTACTTTTCACGAGTTAAAGGCACTGTTGTAAAACGTGGCATGTGCCTAAGTTATTTCTGTACACTAATGCTGTCAACTATAGTTTGGCTGAATGGAATTTCAATCGCAATGGCATACTTAAGTCACGAAGGTGGAGGAAATCTATTAAAGAAGTCATGAAACAGTTTTATGAGAAAATCAACTGCTTTAGTTAATTTCAGGAGGCCAAATTCTCAATAAATTACTAAACAGCTATTAATATATTTGAAGAAAAACAAGGAAATACCATAAACCCTCGATTTAGTGGACTAATTGGGGCGGAGGTTCGTCCGTTAAATCACAAATTTATAACTTTTAATTTGAGTTATTTAGAAGACATCTTTGAAAGTAACACGATTCTTCTTACAAAATTAATTTTGAGATGCGCAGCTCTCGAACGATCAAAATATCGACGTTGTACTAACGAATAATAGATATTTGCGAATTATGGAACGATTGTATTGTCCGCGGAATGATCGATTAGATGTGTTCTATTTCGAAAATAACTGTATTGTTCTTGCATACACAATTATGGCTGATAAAACGACGTTTTTGGGAAAATTATTTCGTAGTTTCATTTTGTTGCACCGTACTTTTGTAGTAAGAGCACTAAGGTTATGTTTTATTGGTTTATATCGTATCGGCCGCTAATTTCGTCTTGCGTTTGACCATGATGATTACAAAAACGTTTTGAAAAGTACTTTTCATTATGGTATAGCCTATGAATAATATTTTATGTTCTCCATTGATTTCTCTTGAAATATTTTTCAATACGATAAAGGTTATTTCAATGATGTGAGTGTTATAGGTTATGTTTCACGTCGTATAACGATTTCACCTTTTATACCACTACATTTGAGTGATTATGATTTGTTTGCTGTTGGATAGGTTTATTAATCAAGAGTTGCTAAAAGGCGTGTCAGTAATTGCATGTCTCCATTGGTCACTAGGTTTGGGTTAATTCAAAGTCATCTTTTTCTGTCCCGATCACTTCGAATCAACGAGGTTTTATTAGTATTTACCATACTTTTTAAATTATAGTTTGAGACGCACGTGCAATGGATAACACTTTGCCGTTGTGAATGAATGTACGTAGCGTGCACACATTTATAAAGAAAAACATGCGTGGCCTAATTCTGTCCATTAAATTCGACGTCTGCTAAATCAAGGGCTTACTGTACAGATTATGAAAGGAAGGTAGATTCCTAATTCGCTTTCACAGAATCTTAGGAATGTGTTTTCAATGCATCTACAAGCTCTAAATGGCATACAAATCAACTCCTCTACATATATACACACCAGTAATGGTTCTAGGGTTCTTTCCATCACTAAAAAGGGCAGTGAGAATAGAATAAAATGCAGTCACTGCTCGTGATTTAACACAGATATTTCTCAGACATCTAACACTTCCCATTATCGTACTCTCCGGGCAACAGGATTGGTTTCATGGGATAATTATTGCTTCTTGTTGCAGTGAGGAAGACTTGCATAGAAACCACCCGGACGCACCTTTCTTATTTAACAGTATACATTAAGATTGTCAGAATCTCCATCTTAGTCTCTTCTCCACTCTCTGTAGAATCATTAATTGAACCATTAGCAGATATCCAATGGCTGTGGTAGACCAAATCAGTCCCTTGAGTGTTTGCTTATGGAAAGTTGCAGCCAAGACCACTAGATGGCTTTGTAGTTAAAACATAATTGTGTATTGCTGCACACATGTAATTTCCTTATTAGGAATGTGTGTGAATAGTACATTAAGTTACTGTATTCTTTTAATATTGTGTTTGTAAATTATGTACCTCATTTGTCACCGAGGTTGACACCTCACTGCAAATAAAGTGATTTTGAGATACATTAGGGTTGTTGAAAAAGTGTTAGTGATCCAATAAGCAAGGACCTAATATGGAAAAAGGGTGGAATTGCCATTACATATTTCTCCAGTAAAAGCCAATAGTAGAGTTTCCTTGCTAACTAGCCTTTTTCAGGAATATGCTCTTTCCCACTTACAGCCCCCCATATATCACGCACCTAAAAAGTTCACACTTACACAGTAAATGGTTTAATACATCCCTTTATTAAAATTAGTACACTTTTTATCTACCAATACTTTACTTATTATGTCCACTGTACAACACAACTTACTTTGCTTGACGTGCTAACTCCTCTTCAGGGACATGTTTCGGAATTTCAAGCAGTTCTTCTTCAGCCTAGTTCAGTAAATTTACAGTCTAAAATATTCTCCTTGTTTGTGACTAAATTTTCTGAACTAGGCTGAAGAAGGACTGCTTGGAAGTCCGAAACATGTACGAAGAGGAGTTAGCACCTCAAGCAAAGTAAGTTGTGTTGTACAGTGGACATAATAAGTAAAGTAGATATATAATGTCAGCACGGAAAATGATTATAAAAGACATTCAAATACTCTTTTTATCATATATCAGCACCTTCATCCTTTTCCATCATTGGTCCTTGATTGTACTATTCCTGAATTGTCCATCCAAACAAGTGAAAAACCTTTCCATGTCCCCACGCTATGTAGTGATCACCGCAAGGCACCAGCTCTTTCCCTTGTTCTGTACTCAACAACCATTGCAACCCGTATACGGTACTCAAAATGGTGACCCTCAGAGAGAAATCTTATAAAAATATTTCCTTCACGGAGCACCGTGATGTGGCAGCATTGCCATTTAGCAAGACTTAGTGAAATACTTTTACAGTTCAAAATTCAAACAAGCTTGATGTTGGTAAGTCTTCCCCAGTTGTAAAACCACGAGCCATAACCGATAAAATGTACGAGTTCGTGCATTTATAAATGCATAAAGTCTCTACGACTGTCGGAAGTTTAAGGTCACTGTAGTTCACACCGGTAAAACTTAAGCACAATAAATTTCGAGAGACCAAACGGTTTTCTTGTTCATTCATCTCTATACAAGATAATTAATACAACCGACAAGCTTGGCACTTGTGTAAGAGGTTTTCCCAATAGAAAATAAATATCAACAAGTTAAACATTGAAAGTTACTGAATTACTAATGTGCATTAAAAGCTAAAATTCTGAGAGCAAAAACAACTAGAAACAGAAGAACCACATCAAAATTAGAAAATATGAACATACAAAAGAAAAAGCAAGAAAATTAGTACCGGTACTCTAATCTAGAATATGGAACAAATGTGCACCAGAAGATGCAATCTTATCAGCAGACTTTTTGCTTTTTAAATAACTCCTAACAACTCTTTCAATGACATGATTAACACCATTTTGAGATTATGGATTTGTGCTGACTTTGAATCTATACCTACAGTATACTGTGTATATATCATAAAAACTTTGTCAACAGCAAAAATGTTTTAAAAAAGCCCTACCTTAAATTTACCGAACATTGATTTTAAAAACAAACAAAAAAAGATTCACTAAACATGCATAATACAAATCTCAAATTCAAACCTTTGGATTTGTATATGCATGTGTAGTAGTTTTTAAATTTGATATTCTGTAAAGCTTAGGAAGGACAATAGTATTTGTCCGAAACATGTAGCCTACTGAGTTTTTAATAAACTTTGGTGTTGACAGGCGTAATTATTTTCATTATGATATATGCAGAAAATCATATGAAAATAACTGACACATTTAATTTGAATTTGAATTTGAATGTTTTTAAAAGGAACTTCTTTTCCAAAATGAAATACCGGTATGTAGTTAATATTATAAATGTATTTTTACTGCATGTTTGCAAAATATTTTACATTCTTGTGTTCATTTTCTTGTTTCTTTCCTTTATTTATATTATACTTGGTTAACCTTATTTGCTTTTGCACTCAAAAGTTTATATTACCTCAGTAACTCTGAATTTGAGACCTTGTTGATCTCCTCCCATGTGGGAAGACCTGTAAGTGTGTATCAATCTATATAATAAATTGTTTTGTTTTGTATTCACCGACTGTTTTATCTCTCAAGATATCTAGTCAATGCTGTTTGTCTATTATGCCATTTTTCTTTTCATACCTATCTCACTGATATCACATTCCTCACACTTCTGGCTTCTTATCTGTCTCACAGTCCTCCTTGGTGGCCGCTTGTGTCAGTGTGACGCTGTCATAATTGTCGTCGCCTGAGGAGATGCCGACTCTGGGAAAGCTTTCTGCCTTTGTAGGCAAAGATACCACATAGATAGGAGCGCTCTGGGCTAAGAAATGCTTATCGAGACCGACTCCTTTACGAATGTCTCCACCATCGAACGTCACGGACATCTTTCGACGATAGAGTGCGATCATCAGTACTAGAACGCAGATGATGAACGCGGATCCCACAGACAGGACAATGATGGCCGTCTGATAGGGAGTCACAACGGACACTGTCGATTGTGACACAACTTCCCGATGTTCCAAGGCGACGACCCGGTCCAACACCTGCACCTCATTGCTCGAGTCGTCCACGAGACGGTTACTGAATCTCGAGCTGGTGATATCGGCTATCGCAAATGTTGCATCGTCCACATCCAATCTCAGCATGTGGGACTTGACCTGCAAGTAAAACATCACAGATGTTAAACATTTAAAAACACAAAATTTCACAAATTCTGAATTTCATGTTCAGCATTTTGTATGTATTTTTTTTATTTTTATTAAATTAATTTATAGTCGCTTTAACTTAGAAAGTCTTATCGCGACTTTCACTGTAGATTTACATTATACAATACGAATACATTAAATTGAATACACTATAAAATCATAAAATGAACACTAGAAATGAAGAAAAATTCCACTATTATGAGTTGATCAATCAGATTTTGGAATAAAGTCCCGAGTCTTTGAAGAACTTGATGAGTTTTTTGAGCTGTGAATGAGATGAGAAGGCCTCACATATCTTCTTGGGAATGCTGTTGTGCTGGCGCCAGTGGTTGTAGATTATGTGCTGCACAGTCAGTACGCTGTTACATGTTGAGCAGATAGGGGGTTGTTTCTTCTCGAGGAGATAGCTGTGGGTGATGTTGGTATGACCTATTCTTATTCGTAATATTAGAACTTGATCTTGCCTGGAAAGTTTATGATGGAGATATTGTTCTGTGCTTCCTGATGTTATTTTATGGAGTTACTGGTAGAAGTTCTAAGCCAATGATTCTTCCACTGTTGGGATACTTTTCTTTTGATGTAGAAAATGATGTCAGTATGAGGTGTAGCTATTGTAGGATCACATAAAGGAAGAAGTGTGGCTTCTTTAGCTGCTTGATCGGCATATTCATTGCCATGAATGCCACTGTGAGAGGGTACCCACACAAATATGACTTGTTTACCTTGCTTCACCCCTACAGTTCTTGTCCTTGACCCTTCCTTCCATAACTAAGCTTGCTATTCCTGGGTGTCTTAGTATGTGTCCTACCAATCAATCTCTTCTCTTCATTAGCAGTTGCCAGAAACATCTCTCCTCTCCCACTAGTCTTAATACACTAGCGCTTAGAGACAGCCCAGCGGGGCTAACGAAGCGACCCGAATACTCACGACCGCAACCGATCATCCATCCCCCTTCACGATATTTTGACACGCACCGAGACAGACCAGTGCAGCAGGGCAAACCGAACGTACCCGGAACTTTACAACCTAGACTGATCATTAGGGCAAGGATTTTATATAAATACATATTCCTTCCCTTTGCTTGTACATAACTAAGAACGGTAAATGCCCATGAATTAGAACCTTAGCTATCATCTAATTACATTTTATTGCTACATATTTTATATATTTGATCATAATGACATTATTTTGTTTTAGATATTTTTACTTTAAAATTAATATTCTGTGTTTTTATTTTACATATTTGATCAAAATGACATTTTTTAACATAATTTTACTTGATTTATTTAAAATTACATATTCTGTCTCTTACTGTAAAAAAACATATTTTTTCGCAAGTGACATTTATTTGTTAACTAGAAACTCAGGTACATGAAACCGATTTTCCAAGCAATTCATAAGCTGTTGAGAAAGGGCCAGGGAAGATATTAGTGGAGATAAGGGGATGGACACCCAGCCGGAGACTCAGCGACTGGACTTTAGTTTATTTCAGTTGTCCAGTGAGTGCCTGAGACTCTAAGAATTAATGCACAGAACAACAAATCAAGCGATTATTCACAGATCAAATAGCCAGTCGATAAACGAAAGAAAAATGGCTGCCCAAGGATCATGCCCTGCTTGGTCTGTCTCATGGTTGGCTGATCGGTTATATTCGTGAGCATTCGGGTCACTTTGTTAGCCCCGCTGGGCTGCCTCTAAGCGCTAGTCTTAATACCTCTTCGTTTGTTACCCTATCTACCCATCTGATCTTCATCATTCTCCTGTAACACCATATTTCAAACGCTTCAATTCTCCTCTTTTCTGCTGCACCAATAGTCCAAGTTTCACTTCCATAGAGCGCCACGCTCCAGACAAAGGCCTTCAAAAATGTCTTCCTAATACCTAAATCTATATTCGATGTCAACAGATTCCTTTTCTGTAGAAATGCTTTCCTTGCCTGAGCTAACCTACTTTTTATATCCTCTATGCTTTGTCCAGCACTGGTTATTTTGCTTCCTAAGTCACAGAAGTCTCCTACTTCCGTCAGCTTTTCACCTGCCAATTCGATCTCCATAGAGGTTTCTGATTTATTTCGGCTGCATTCCAATATTTTTGTTTTACATTTATTAATTTTCATCATGAATTCTTTCCTCAAACGGAGTCCATACCATTCAAAACCCATTTAAATCCTCAGGCTTGTCGGCCAAGATGATGATGTCATCGGCAAATCTCAGAGTTGAAATTATTTCTCCTTGAATCTTCACTTCCACTTTAAATTTATCTACAATTTCCTTCATTGCTTGTTCAATGCAAAGATTGAAAAGTATGGGTGATAAGTTGCAACCTTGCCTTACACCTTTCTGAATACCAGCTTCTCTCTCATGTCCTTCAGCTCGAATGACTGCTGTCTGGTTTCTGTATAGATTGTATATCACCCTCCTATCTCTGTACTTTATTCTAATCGTTTTCAAAATGTCAAACAATTTAGTCCAATCAACGTTATCAAAAGCCTTTTCTAAGTCTACAAATGCCATGAACGTTCTTTTATCTTTCCTTATTCTACCTTCCTTAGTACAGCTTCCCTTGTTCCTACATTTCTCCTGAAACCAAACTGGTCTTCACCCAATTTTGTTTCTATCTGGCTTTCCATCCTCTGGCTATGGTCTGATATTTCAATGTATTGTGTATATAAATAATCATTTTAGTATTAATATTGCCCTTAAATTCTGTGCGTGCGAGTTCTGGAGGAAAAATTATCAGTGTGAGTTCTCCAGAGCTAAACACTCAAGTGCTGATAACTTACCATCTCTTCTAAATGATACGCCACATCAACTTTATTGCTACCGACGAGTGAGAATCTTATGTAAGCTGAGTCTGGGAAGACCTCCACGTCGATGGCTCTGTTCTTGATCTTGGCCTTTAATTTGTCCAGAATAACTTTCAGTCCAGCGGCCATCTGGTTTTCATTGTCACTGCTGTAGTGTCCGTGAAATCCAAGGGTTACATCCACGGCTTTGACCGGAGTAGGGACTGGAAACAATAAGAAAAGATAACTACAGTGCCACGAACAGAACAAAAACTAGTGAACTAGTTAAGGCATGTGAAACTGTTTTCAGCCAAAGGGCTGGATTCTTCTTCTTCTTCTTTGCGTTTATGTGTCAGCAGGAATCATGAGGTTGTGGAAGGAGGGGGGGAACAGTAAAAGAAGATGAAGAATATATACGTACTCCATCTTTTACCGCTAACGCCTCCTGGGCTCTCGATGGGTACCCAGACTCCTCACAGAAGACCACAAACGAACGAGATTGGCCACTTCCCACAATTTTGACTCGTTGACACGTTGACTCGTTTGACAAGTTGAGTCGAATCATCACAGGAGATGAAACATGGCCCTGACCTCGCTCCGAGCGATTTCCACCTCTTTTCGCAGCTGAAACGGCATCTTGGTGGGAAGCGCTTCGCCGACAATGAAGAAGTGAAAACAGCCGTGAATTCTTGGTTGTCTGAGCAGGCGGCAAACTTTTATGCAGAGGGATTTCAGAACTTAATTTTAAGGTATGACAAGTGCCTAAATAAACAAGGCAACTACAGTATGTAGAAAAATAGAGGAAGGTATGTAAAACCTAAAAATAAATGTGGTTTCAAAATAAAATGTTCAGTTAATTAAAAAAAAAATAACGGCCCTTACTTAAAAAACAGCCCTCGTAAACATGTTGTAACCTAACAATGGTAGGTTACAGAGACTCTTTTTTGGTATTTTATTTAGTTATTTTGTTTTTATCTTGTTGCCAGCCATGGCCACATATTGGCAGGCCACCACAGAGATCTTATGAGTTTTGCCTTGAGATTCTTTGCTGGTGGGTGGCCAAGTGGGTGGCCTTGGCCATTGCATATGTGTTTTGGCAGATAGGTCAAGATTCCTTGACCTGGCATGGTTACCATAGAGATGGTGTTGATTTTTGGCTAGTGTGGTAGTGAGGCAAAATGGAGTCCAGTTGTTGTGCGCTTGAATTGTGAAGAGATTGTTTATGTATTAGGGACTGGCAATTAATGGAGGCCTGCTCACAAGCGGATAGATGATAATTAATAAATACGTAGTGTTGAAGATATAAGAGTTGTGTGTCCTGTGTCTTTGTGTGCATTCAAGCAAGCATATTGCCCCTATACCCTGAGGTGGTAAGTTGTTATATTTGTTTCATTGACGCCCAACTGTGGGGAATCTGGTTGTTGGTTGACTTAGACTACCAAGTTTAGATATTTATTACAATGGCGCCCAACGTTTGAGCAAGAAAATGAATCACACAAAGACAGGAGTAGGGATGGCTGAAAATATAAGAAATATGGAAGCTGAGATGATGGCCATGTTGAGGAAGCTCATGCTTCGTAGCAACAAGTCTGAAGGGATGGAGGAGAGGATAACTAGCCGGATGGATGGTATGGCAAGCCGGATGGATGGTATGACAAGCCGGATGGATGGTATGGAGGAGAGGATGAATAGCATGGAGGAGAGGATGACCAGCCGGATGGATGGTATGGAGGTGAGAATGTCTGAGAAGATAGACAGTGTACAAGAGCAGGTGACTATCCTAGACAGCCGTGTTACTCATCAGATTAGTGAAGTCAGAGTAGAAATCACTAATCTGGAAATTAAGCTAGGCAGTCGGATTGCTGCTCAGGAACAGAGGTTAGACTCTGAGTTAGACAAGTTAGATGCCAAGTTGGCAGGGGAAATTTCTAGTCAGGCACTGGAGACTAGCCAGAAATTTTCCAGAGCAGAAGGGAAGCTGGAAGAACAGAGAGTGGAAATCACATTGTTGTAGAAGAGAAAGTTGTAATAGTGGAATCTGTGAGTGTGTCTGTTGAGGAAGAGGGGAAGATCTATGAAGTACTTGATAATAGGGGGCATAGGAAAAATAATCAAGAACTGAAAAAGATAAGGCGAGGTTGTCGTGGTATATGTTGTAGAGACAATAGCAAGCGAAGAAGAGAGAGCAGTTGTGGTGGTAGACACAGAGGTTGCCGTCGACATAACAGAAGAGGACGTGAAAAGAAAGATGAGATAGACCATAACGTGAAGAAGCATAGGAGGAGAAAGATGAGGATATGCAGGAGAACAAGTTGGAGGAAGAAATGGACCAGGTGGAAGGCAAAGAGAAGGAGTAAGAAGAGGAAGAGATGTCAGGCAGATCGAGATAAGAGAGTGAAGGATCAGAAGAAGATAAAAGGGATAAAGGCAAAGAGAAAAGAAAAGATGAGAAGATAAGAATTGCTGAGCAAGATAAGGCAGATGAAGAAAAAGAAGGGAAAGGAGAAGGAGAGAATGAAGGCTGAAGGCAAGTGGCTGACGCACATCCAGAAGACAGACCGTGCGCGTGCTCAGGCTCGCATGGCCCATGGCATGGAGCTGCCTGCGGCGGACGACCGCAAGTTTCCTCGACCCGGCACCAGGATACGGCGCAACAAGACCAAGCAGCAGCAAGAAGAGCAGAAGGTGGAGGTGGAGATTGTGGACCAGGTCCCCCTGCCGTCAGAGGGCAGCATGGAACACAAGAAGGAAAGGAAGAAGCAGAATAAACTGGAACAGAAGAAAGAGGCAGCCATGATTGAAGCAGGAGAAGCACCTGCAGAAGGAGACGATGCGTAAGGAGACCGACCAGAAGAAGAAGAAGAAGAAGAAGTAGTAGAAAGGGAAAGACTTGATGATGATGATGATGAAGTTGACCATGACATTGAGCCCAAAGGTATTGACATTTCTGATAAAGTTGGTGCCAAGAAAAGAGTTAAGTTGGAAGCTAAAACTGAGAAGGCCCATAGAGAGGCTGAATTACGAGAACGAGAAGAAAAGAAGAAGAAGAAAAATAAAGGAAAATATGATGATACTGAATCAGAGGACACAGACCAAAGGGTAGATCAAGAAAAGAAGAAGGAGAAACAGAAGAAAAGACACAAGCGTCGTGCAGAAAGGTTGTAGGATGAGCAGGAGAGTAGTTCCGATGAGGATAAGGTTCTCAATCTTGACATCGTCATGTTGTTGGATTCTGGTGGTGGATATCGAGGACGTGAAGATGAAGAGGGTGGTACTGGTGATGCTCCGCGTTTTGGAAGATATAATGGAGACAGGACCCGGAGAGGTCGGAAGGGTGACAAGAATGATTATGAAAGCGGCACAGACAGGTCTGATGATGATTCTGCTGTTCCTTCTGACCACGATATTGTTGTCAGATTTTTCCGATGCTGCAGGAAGGTCTGATAGACTCGATCAGATGGTTTCACTGCTACTCTATCAGAAGAAAGTATTTATGCTGATAATTCTGGTGAACTTTGAATGGAAGTTGGCGATGCCACTATTGGCGTATATGATCCTGTTATTTTGTTCTATAGAAGATGATGTATATTTGTAACCCGTGTTCAGTTTGTGATTTTGTCTTAGTGTTTGCTTGTTTTTTTGTTTTTTTTTATATACCGGTACAGTAGAACGTCGTTTATCCGGACTAATTGGGACCGAAAGTGTTCTGGATAACGATTTTTCTGGATAATCGAACATAGGGAAAACCACCAAGCTTCTCATTTAGGTGCAACGCATTCTCACACAACAAAGGTCTAGATACTTCTTGTCTGAATAAAGCATAATTTCGCCGCGTCTTCCAATTTTTCATCCGTAGCTGATCTCATGTTTTTTTTTTTCCTTTTTAGACCCTTCTTCACTATCTAACTTCGATGCATAATTCAGAATTTCACCTTTCCGGTTCTTCAAATCATAAATATAGTGGATTTTCCGACACTGTAATTTTTCATTAGACACTGCACACTCTCACATTTATCCAGTTTTTTTAATCGATAAAACATTGCGATTTCGTTTTTCCTTTTTGCCACTCGTAGAAGTCATTTTCACAACGTAATACAGTACAGCACGAAGGCTACTGTAACACGTTGAAACATTGTAGAGCAAACAAGCGGTAGGAGACAACAATTGAAAACTAGAACCAACTCACTACTGTAGGCAGAGCGCACTTCCACATAAAAACAGTAAGCGCGCGCTGCTCCGACTTTTTTTTTTTGCTCGTCCGGATAATTGACGTCCGGATAAACGACGTTCTACTGTATATGCTTTTGTTTTGAGGGTTGAGAGTGAATTTCTAACCTTCATTTAGAAATTCTCTCTCAAAGGGGAGGGGTCTGTAACCTAACAATGGTAGGTTACAGAGACTTTTTTTTGGTATTTTATTTAGTTATTTTGTTTTTATCTTGTTGCCAGCCATGGCCACATATTGGCAGGCCACCACAGAGATCTTATGAGTTTTGCCTTGAGATTCTTTGCTGGTGGGTGGCCAAGTGGGTGGCCTTGGCCATTGCATATGTGTTTTGGCAGATAGGTCAAGATTCCTTGACCTGGCATGGTTACCATAGAGATGGTGTTGATTTTTGGCTAGTGTGGTAGTGAGGCAAAATGGAGTCCAGTTGTTGTGCGCTTGAATTGTGAAGAGATTGTTTATGTATTAGGGACTGGCAATTAATGGAGGCCTGCTCACAAGCGGATAGATGATAATTAATAAATACGTAGTGTTGAAGATATAAGAGTTGTGTGTCCTGTGTCTTTGTGTGCATTCAAGCAAGCATATTGCCCCTATACCCTGAGGTGGTAAGTTGTTATATTTGTTTCATTGACGCCCAACTGTGGGGAATCTGGTTGTTGGTTGACTTAGACTACCAAGTTTAGATATTTATTACAATGTCACTTGCTACTTCTATTCAGCAGATGTCAGGAAGTTGTGAAAGAGACTCTTGTGGTTACTTACAGCATATTTTGGCTCCTCTCTTGAAAGTGGTCGTATTTGGAAGTTGGTTTCCTGCTTCATCTACACACCAGCACTCGGGGAATTTCTCGTCATTGCGAGGATAACACTGAATGGATGCGAATCTGTACAGAGGAAATCAAACTGTCAAGAACAAGTACAGAGGATGATATCTGGTCACCGTAAAATAGAATCTAGTAGTAGTAGTAGTTGTCCTCACCGGCCGTCAGCATCGCACTCCACTGTGTAGGCAGCATTGACTGCGACCATCTGTTGTCGAAGAGCCCGACACCGAGTCCTCATCAGAGGCTGCAGTGGCTCCATCTCCTTGCCAAGCACTTCCTCCTCCTCTACCAGCATCGCCACGTCCTTCAGCATCTCCGCTAGCACGATGGCCATCTCTGAGAGGGAACAGACAGTTTCCATTAGCAACAGGGTCCTTCTTTCCCTGATTGTTTGTAAAACATTTGATTTTTATCGTTGCTGTTTGAGTCTTCAGTCTTTTGACTGATTTGATGCAGCTCTCCATGTCTCCCTGTCCTAAGCTAATCGTTTTATCTCTACATAGCTACCACACCCTACATCTGAGGCAATCTGTATAACATATTCTAACCTTGGTCTACCCCTACAGTTCTTGTCCTCGACCCCCTTCCATAACTACCTTTGCTATTCCTGGGTAACTTAGTATGTGTCCTACCAACCTATCTCTTCTCTTCATTAACAATCGCCAGAAACATCTCTCCTCTCCCACTCGTCTTAATACCTCTTCATTTGTAACCCTATCTACCCATCTGATCTTCATCAATCTTCTGTAAAACCACATTTCTCCTCTTTTCTGCTGCACCAAAAGTCGAACTTTCACTTCCATAGAGCACCACACTCAAGACAAAGGCTTCCAAAAATGACTTCCTAATACCTAAATCTAAATTCGATGTCAACAGATTCCGTTTCTGTAGAAATGCTTTCCTTGCCTGTGCCAACCTACTTTTTATATCCTCCTTGCTTCGTCCATCAGTGGTTATTTTGCTTCCTACAGTAAGTAACAAAAGTCTCCTACTTCCTTTTGGTTTTTACCTGCCAATAAATAAAAATATTGGGACAACTGAAAACGAATTCAACAGGCCATGGGCTACCCAAAAAACACAAAACACATTTTTAATAAAATTTTGAAGTGTGAAAAGATATGAATAAAACCATGTCCTTCCAATTCCTTATTGACAAATTTTAATGCGGTATATTATGAGATATTAAAACCTTAAATTAATAAACATACTTTTAATTAGAGTAGCATCCCCAGTATGGTACAAGTCAACCCACGCCAGGAATGTAGATACTGCTCTAAACGATACCTGTTGCATAATTACCGGATGTCTAAAGCCTACTCCTTTGGATAAATTGTACAGTCTTGTTGGCATTGCCCCTCCTAATATTCGTTGTGAGATTGCAGCAAGAATTGTATGGATACAGGACAGCTACTTCAAGACTCAAATCAAGGAAAAGTTTTCTCAGAACTACCGAGGCTCTTAAGGACACCTCAGCAATCTCGAATCGACCTGTGGCGTGCAAGCTGCAATCGCTCCGAAGAATGGCTGACACCTAGTGAAGAATTAACACCTGGTCATATGGAGAAATGGAGTACCTGGAGATCACTGAACAGATTACGGGCAGTCGTGACAAGATGTAAAAGTAACCTGCATAAGTGGGGGGTTTCAACATCGAGTCCTCATTGTGTGAATGTGGTGTAATCCAGACTACGTCTCATTTGTTGCAGTGCAGCAGATGCCCTCAAACATGCACAGTACAAAATTTGCTTCAGGCGAGAGAAAATGCACTGGATGTCGCTAACTTCTGGGCAAAAGATAGTATAGACTCTTGTTTGCTTAGTGTGACTTTGCATGAAATGTATTTAATCCAGTAAGAGTTTTAATATACCGTATTTGCTCGCGTATATCTTGCCCCCGCGCATATCTCGCACCCCATTTTTTTACTTGAAATTTCAGGGGGAAAAAAGTACTCACATATATCTCGCATTCATTACTGATGCCATCATATAAATGACCGTAATAACCTTGAGGTAGAAACACGATCGATTTCGCGCCACAACAGCCGTCATTGTCCAGGAACTTACCCGAAGCATTACTAACAGGAAGAGCGAGCAACGAGTTAATCCGAACTTCGATACGAGCTGATTAGGGATCCAGGCACCGCGTGCAAGCATACGGCGCAGCGTGAGTGTTGCAATGCTGTACATCGTTCGCCCTGTCTTCGGCCGCGGCTGGCTAAATTCACCGCCTTGAGACACGTTCGAATTAACGATTAGCGCGCCACGTCAGTTGCGGAAGTAGGCCTACTGTTACATTGCAGAGAAATGCAGTTCAGTCTCCTCAAATATCAATGATTTTGTCTTTACGCATTGCGTCGCATCAGAGCTCGGCCTTTTGCAAGCATACGGCGCAGCGTGAGTGTTAGCACGCTGTACATCGTTCGCCGCGTCTTCGGCCGTGGTTGGCTAAATTCACCGCCTTGACACGTTCGAATTGGCGCGCCACAACAGTTGCGCAAGTAGGACTACTGTTACATCGCAAATTTTGTGTTTTTTCGGGAATACGGTTATTCCCCGCGTATATCTCGCATCGAAAATTTTCACACATATTTTCGGTCAAAAAAGTGCGAGATATACGCGAGCAAATACAGTATACATATAGTATTCATGCTTCTGATACGAATAAATAAATTAGAGCAACACTGGTGTCTGCCACATTGTGACTTTCCCCAGCAGATCAGATCTCAGATAAATCAAGGTCAGTAGCAAGTCTTACACTTAAAAGTTTTATAAACCAAGGTTGTTATCATAAATACTGTATATCTAAAAATACTAGTAGTCTCAATGCTAAAAGTGCATTAAAATTTAAAACAAGAAGGATGCACGCACACCGACAAAAGGTGAAATAGGCTAAAAATTGCAATCAATTAGAAGGACAAAAGGTGAAATAAAATCATAATACACGGACTACATAAAAAAAAAAAAAAAACCTTCCACTTCTTCATTTTTATTTTGCCTTTTTTTGCACCCACTAGAAATATTTATGTCATAATAGTACTATTCAGTGGTCTTGAGTATGTATGTAATCCAAAAATAAAGTTATTTGAGGTAAGAATAAAAATTAATTTTTCACTGCTTAATTCAATCTTTTGAGAGTAAAATTCAAAATTAAATTCGGCAGCATAGGGGTTAAAATAAAAAAGTCAAAGACTCCCTAGACCTCGAATACCCTAATACCGTCGGGGTCGGAGGAGAACAAGAGTTGACCAAGACAGGTCGACAGGAAAGAAGACGGAGAGGAGTCCGGCACAAGTAAGTGGAAGCAATGCCGGACTCAGCTGTGGTCCCATGCTCGCCAAACCACATCCCACTAGTTGGGAGTCCTTGGGGGGCTTCAGGGATGAACAAGAAAAAAAAAACCTTACGAGCCTTACAGTAGTCGCATATGATGTGTAACATCTGACTTAGAAGAAACCTCACGTGAAATTGTTGATACACCTGTATTTTATACTATTATTGGCACAAATATTAATCTATTGTAAAAGGGAGTATTCGACAAAGTATCCATTTCAGGTTCCGTGTTGACAGTTTGATTATGGAATATAAGAATTTCCAAAATTTTCCCGCCTAATCAACACATTTTTTTTATTGTTATTTTAGTGTCCTTGAGGGTACATGTTTCGGAATTCTCTCAATTCCTTCTTCAGCCCATCACACTTGATGTTAGGAATCATCCATAAAAGAATATGTTACAAACCCTTTCAAATGTCAAAAACACATATTTATACAAAAACGAAAGCACATAAAAATTGTAATTTTTTAAAATAACACTTCATGACTTCTTACAACCTTTCCCACATGAATGTCATATTGACATCCATTGTCAATAAATAAATAAAAATGGAACATTTTGGAAAGAAATTTAAAAATTATCTCAAATGCTGTTCGTGTTCTTGAACGAAATCACTTTCTTAAACTTGTGATGTTGACAGCTGAGTTCTGGTAATACAAAGCATTTGAGTCTCTGAAATGTTGAGGCATTGTCAAATGTGCTGACGTTTGAGGTCTTGTGACTATGTTGCTGAAACATTATCCTTGGAAGCAGACTCAACCTTGTTAATCAAATGTAATTTTTTGAGAAGAACATTGAGATGATTTGTTTAGAAATCTTGTCCTAATTCTGCTTCACGGACATTGGTCGAAATTTAAGTTGGAATGCGCCTGATGAAAACTAATGGATCAATTGATTCTCATACTGACGTTGGTGAGAGACAACACATCGTGGTTCACTGGAGGTCAAGCTCCGTGCTGCGTGCAGGACGGAATAAGCACAAAAATGTGTTGATTAGGCGGAAAATTTTGGAAATTCTTATATTTCATAGTAAAAGGGAGTGTTTTACAGATATTGTACTTTACAATACGGAACTCATTTTATTAGATGATTTGTAGCTTCCACCAGCACTAGCCTAAATAAAGAATACGATATGGATCAACTACATTAATAGACGCGACACCGGATAACCTTAAATTCCTTATAAATAGGCCAACTTGCGAGTAAATGTAATGTGCACAGCAGTTGCTCATGAAAGGCTTGCCCAGTTCCCGGACCTCTTGATTCACAGACCAACACGTAATTTCATATGGATTCTGTTAAAATGAGTCATATTGATAAGATTAGCAGCAGAGTATCAAGAAGGCAGTGCAAGAGTAGAAATATCAAGTAGGCAGTGAAGAAAAAAAAAGACAGTCTTGGAATTGTTATGTATTACCGTATTAGTGTGTAAATAAAAAAGATTTTTGTGTGTTGATGAAAGTCCAGGAGGGATACGATCCAGCTGGCAGTGCGTCTTACACACATCCGTCCCATTTTTCAAAATCACTCCCACAAAAATATCCAGGAACCGAGTGGAAAGATGTTACACATCAAAAACAAATCCCTCCCGGCATGGCGTAAGGCGGAGGTAGAATACTGAAAGTCTCACCTTGATCAGAGTGGCCGACATGCATACGTCTGCGTCCCTGTCGAGCAGTACAGGATGGCACACCACGAGTTAGTGATCCCTTGATGGGCTCACCGGCTCTGTTCACACACCAGCACACGCCTACGTGTTCCAGGCACTGTACGGGTTCCCAGTGGCCCGTCTCGGGGTCGCACCGTGGACTGAATGTCGGCTTCTTGTACTTTTCCGCTGCCTTCTGGTTCTTCTCACGAAGTCGTTCACATTGGCTCAACACTGGAAAAACAATCCGCAAAAATGCTAAGGAAAAATTCTAACACAAAAGTCTTATCGTCATACATAACTTGTAACTGTCCTATTTTTTCGGGGTGGTGGTTGTTAAAGCACAAAAAGGAAAAAGAATCAATACTTGTAAAACATAACTCTGGCTTCATTCTATTTTTCTTGTTATTACATCTTACAACATAACCAAACCTACAAAATCATCCCAAGAAGGCCAAAGCCGTCGGATTTTTTACGAGCGTTAAAAATTCCTCAGTATGCCTTCCTTCGGAGGGGAAGTAAAGCCGGCAGTCCCATGTAATAGATTTATGGCATGTTAAAGAAACTTCAACTAATTACACCTGTGTGAAGCTAAATTGGATAGGTTAGGAATGTAAACAACGCTCTTTGGTTTCTACATTTGTTGTCAAGAGCCGACTGTGGTAGCGTCTAGTAGCTAAGTTCTGAACTAGGCCTAGTAGTCGTTGACGGTGGCGTTTGGCGGCAAAAGTAGGAACTATTTGAAAAATTCTAATTTCCAGTCTGTACTTAAATTAAATAACAGATACACACACTAATACAGCCATCACAATTAACACCGGTTATCAGACAGATTTACACACACCCAAAGTACACGGGACTACATGACCGCGTTGTCGCAGCCCCTAAACTGAGGAACCAACCAACCATCCCAAGAAGATATAACCTCCATCACCATTTATATATCCATAGTCATTCTCATCAAGCCTCCCAACTTCTCCTCTCAACAAACAGATACTCTCTCTCAAAAAAAAAAATCACACCATCGTAAAAGGAACATAGAAATGAAACCTCATAAGGCAAGGCCTCCTACTACCTCACTGCTGGATCATCCCAAAGAATCCCTTAGCTCAGGCACTAGACTCCTTGCAATGGCCCACCAGCAAGAGGTGGCCATGCTACTAACCTTAACCTATGAAAAAGGAACTATGAAAAACTGCAGAACAAGCACTAATAATAATATCGTATGGCCTCGGGTGCCGGGTGCAAGCTTTGTTATTTGACACCCAGAGAGCAGCTATCGCTCATTGGAGGGCTATGAAAGTCATGGAGGTTAGATATCTAAGCTCCTTGACACTACAGCGCTTTCTAGTGGAGAGTGGAGAAACTTATGTGATGGCGGAAAATCCCGAGATTAACTTTGCCATTATGAACACGGCCTACTGAATTCAAATGGGTTCTTTAAACATGCCAACAATGTATGACATGCGTGCTGTGATTTTTGTCTCCTTTCAAAAATCTCTTACCACGGCCAGGAGCGAACCTGCAAGCTTGGGGGTTAGTAGTCCAACACGATAACCAGTCACCCACCGTGGCAAGCATCTGTCTGATAACCGGTGTTAATTGTGATGGCTGTATTAACTGTAATTTAGGTAAGGACTGGAGATGATCAATTTCAAGTAGTTCCTACTTTTGCTACCATCAAAAACGAAACCTAGCTGTGAAATTGGCTACTATATGCCATCACAACCAGCACCTGGTGGTGAACGTTGGAGCTGAATAGAGCTTTAATCAAATCTAACCTACAAATTGACATGGGCCCACCGGCTTTACTTTCCCTCCAAAAGAAGGCATACTGAGTTTTTTTTAATGCTACACCACCGAAGCCGCCAATGAAAACACTATTATTCCGCTTCTTGCAACAAAATTTGAATTGATGATTGGATCTTAGAGGAGCTTGTGCTTGCAAGCACTTGTCGCTCGTATGACGAGAGCACCAAATTTCATTTAATGAGCATCAGGTTGAGAACCCCAGCCTTAGGGACCCTTCAGATGAGGCCACTTAACAGTGCTGCTTCGTGGCTAGTGTTTGATACCCGGGTGGAGAACTCGTAAACATGGACGTAGAGGGCGATATAATTCCTGCCATGCTCCTCATACGGAGGAGAAAGAAACTTCAACGGAAAACAAGAATATCCATATCAAGTAGGGCTCATCAATGTGTTGGAAATGGTACAAAGAAAGGCCGCTAGATTTGTGCTCAGTGACTTTAATCCCAGGAGCAGTGTGAGCCGTATGTTAAAGAAACTTGGGTGGGAATCACTGGAGGCTAGGAGGATGAAATCTAGACTCTGCGCTATGTACAACACGTATACAAATCAACCAGCATGGGGTGAGCTTAGCAAACGTATGGGAAAGCCCACTTACATGGGTAGGAGCGATCATCCTTTCAAAGTTAAGAGCCGACCACAGCGAACAAATTATGGTAAATATTCTTTTGTAAACCGTGCCATTGATAACTGGAACTCTCTACCTGCCGCAGTCTTAGAGCCTTTTTCCAAACATATAGGTGTGTTTAAGAAAAGACTGACTATTTGTGTAAATACTCCAGTTTAATTGTTGTATAATTGTTATTGAATTGTTATGTACAATTATTTATATGTTATGTATGTCCAATTTGCCACCGGGGGACACACCCCCCATTGCAAATAAATGAATGAATGAATGATTCTGGGATCATCTATTCGTTTTGGAAGACTGAATCGAGGACTGTTCTATACCTTATTCGATGATCTGCAACAGGATGACGAAAAGTTCTTTGAGTACTTTCGCATGTCCAAAAATTAATTTCAAGAGCTTTTAGATGGTATCAGCAACAATATTCGGGAAGAGTACAGAAAACAAGGCAAGAAATATAGGCCCAATAATAGGAACCTGGGAATAGCAAAATACACGACCATATGGCGAGCCGTTAGTAGCGCTACGTACTAAAATAGTGGCGTGGCTGCAGCCTCGTCTGAAACCAACAATATAGTTCCTGGTTTCGCAAAGAGAAGCGCTACTTTTTGTGGCCGCCACCAGCGGCGAAGTCAACTACACAGAGCGTCTACTGCGCCACTGGTCTGTGGCGGTGGCTGTGTGTGAACGCTCTCATTTATCTACAGTATTTATGGACGGAAGCGCTGCAAGGTGGACTCGTCTGAAGGGGACCTTAGAGGCTCACAATTTGTGGTTTTAGTAAATTTATTTATAGGTGAATTTATATTTTAGATTTGCTTTCATTGATAATGTCTCATTATGCCCAAGCTCCCAATGTAATTTCAACTCAGTTCATTCCCCCTCCATAAGCAAATACTAGTTACGCCACTGACCAAAGGCAAGCTAGGACGAAATAAAAGCAACTAGTTCCGTGAAGAACCAAAGCCTATTTTCATATATCCTACTTATGTTACTTGCCTCTATCAACACACAAAATTTCAGTTTGATTGCTGTAATAGATTTGCAGATATTGAGAACCGTCTAAATATTTCGGATGGTCGCCATGATGGTTTGTATAGGCCATAGAGTTATGTAGATTAAACGGAAATTATTGCGTAGCTTCATTATGCAAAGTTTCACTTCGATCACATGATTACGACACAAGAAATAAAACTTAATTTTAAAATTTCGCACAGCCGCCATCTTGATTTTATGTAAACAATTGAACTAAATTAGATGTCAGTGCATTGCAATATGTATAATCATATACTGTACCATATTTCACTGCGCTCAGATGGTTAAATTGCGAGAAAAATCTCTTAAAACGTTTCAACTTCGCTTGGCCGCCATGCTCGTTTTGTACTTTACAGGTTTTTGAAAGTTACATAGATATGTGGGAAAGGATTTTGGCAAGTGAATAAACCGAACACGTCTTTAAGTAATTTTAAGTATAAAAACTGTATTTACACATAAGATTACAACAGATGAGATTGCACAGAACTTAGCAAGACTTCACTCGACACAAAACTGACACACTGCTCGTCCTCTTTTTCTCACAGCTTCCTCTCGGTTCTTCTACGCGGCGCCACCGGGTAGTGCCGAGACTGGCGGGAAACCCACGAACGGTTCATCATCTTCCGATTCCCACAGATAAACGTGCAGTAGTGCCCTTTATCATCGTGCACAATTTCAGGGTGACATCAGTAATAGTTTCGGAGATATAGAATGCCAGTGAAATATTTCGCACAGCCGCCATCTTGAGCTTATGTAAACAATTGAATTAAATTAAATGCCACTGTAATGCAATGTATATAAACATTTGCTGCACCAAGTTTCATTGCGTTTGGATGGTTAAATCATTTAGTAGTTACCAGGTTTTTGAAAGTCTCATCGGTGAATTTCTAGTAGTGCCCTTTATCACCGTACAAGATTTCAGGGTGATATCAGTAATAGTTTCGGAGATATTGAATGCTGGTTAAATATTTCGCACAGCCGCCATGTTGGATTGGTGAGACGTAGTAAAATTTGAAGGGCACGGTCAGGGTCGGCCTAAATGGTGCTATGACCTTACCGAGTTTCGTTGAAATCGCTCCAGCCATTTAGAAGTTATTAGGGGGGGGGCACACATCACTCACACACACACACACGGACAAAAGGTGATCTCATAAGCCTATTTTTTTATAAAATGAAAATAGGCTAAAACACTTACCTGGACAAACTGTATTGCAGATATTCTCAGACTCAAAGTTATTCATGGTACCACCACATCCTCCATATATAAACTCCTCACATTTGTTCTTCTCCGTGTTGAAATACCATCGCGATATCGGCGTGATCTGGCATGAGCCTTCGTCCTTAAGCTCGAAGCAAACGTCTCCTGGATTGAGAAAGAGACAACAGTAGTTTTAATACAGAGCTGCGGTTTTAACGGATTTTGGGGTGTTTAAATGGCTTTGTTGATTCCATTAACAAATTTGTGGAATTTTATTCATCTTTTTAATATTGTATTTATAGATTGTTCTTGGGGGTTGTCACTTAAGTTCAACCTGAAAAAAATTACATGTGATTACAATACAGGAGAACCTTGTTAACACGTCCGTTATTACTACGTTTTATCGCATATCATGTCATAATTTTCAAGTCCCGATTCTTATCTAATGAAAATAATGTAATTGTACCTCATTTATCACATTGCATTTTTTGCCACTTATCGCTTAGTACAATCACATTTTCGTCAGCCCTGAAAACATTCTTTGTTCACCCCTGTAGAAATTTTAAAACCGATCAACAACCAGCTACAGGTCTTCATTAACAGATGTCGCATCATGAATGTGAGGTGGCCGGACATAATCTCAAATGAAGATCTTTGGACCATCACCAATCAACAACCGATTAGCATCCAGATCAAGGAGAGGAAATGGCACTGGATTGGTCACACATTAAGGAAGCCGGACGGAGCTGTTGAGAGGGCGGCGCTAGACTGGAATCCTCAGGGCACCAGGAAGCGAGGTCGACCTAAGAAGACCTGGAAGAGGACGATCGAAAAAGAAATTGCAGAGGTGGACAAGAACTGGAGTCGAGTGAAGAGAATGGCCATGAACCGTACTGCGTGGAGAAATCTCGCCAAGGCCCTGTGCTCCGGAAGGAGCGACAGGAATTAAGTGAAGTGAAGTAAGTGGAGAAATGTGAGCCCTTCCGCTCAGAGATAACATTCCTTGTTATCGGCCAACAGGCAGGCGAGGGTTGCGACATAACAGGTAAGACAGTGCAACTTCACTTGACAAGCTGGTAAATACCCTAACCCATTGTGCCTATTTATGGATTTGTGAATTCAGCAAGTTTAGTTTTCTGAGAAGGCTAGGTGTCAGTAGGAACTAGCATTACGTATTGAGCTAACTGTACCGAATGTTATGTGGTCAAGTACTGTATTTACGCAAATACGCATTACACTACCAAAGAAGTTGTGAAATCTAGTGACCATTTTGTTGCGTCGTATTGAAATAATGGAGAAGAGTACCGTATTTGCTTGCATAAACTCACACTTTTTTGACCAAATATAAGTGCGAAAAGTTTTGGTGCAAGATAAATGCGGGGATTTGTTAGTGAAGTACCGTAAAATTTGCATTATTGAAACAAGACAACTAGAATTTTCAACTGCCGTCACAGCTGTCAATCTCCGAGCTACTCTCGCGTGAATCATCCTAACTTTCTTCCGATGCATTTGCGATGCTCGTCTTCAAGAAGCTCTTAACAACGTCTGTCAACACCATAACCCATACCTGTATAACCTAATCACACAAGAGTTCATCTGACAACCTTCCTTATTTTGTATTTTGTCATCAGCTTATCGTGACTAACAATACCAAATCTCGACGTGTTCAACCTAACAATTACCTATTTAGCGTGTTGAGCGCCAAAAAAAAACAGCTGACGATTACACTCCATATTGTTTTACTGCGTCGCCACATTTGAAAACACCTTACTTGTTTGGTTAGTGGTTTTTGGCGCATCTTTCTGTTGACGCCAGTAACGAATATCAAATTAATTCACAATGAATTCTCAACAAGCAGCTCTATCACCACTGTCGTCTGCGTATTTTATCACTTTGAGTTTAAACCCAGCCGTATCACTTCCGCATTTTTACATAACTAAAAGATTTTTACATAACTAAATAAAACTGCAAGACTTCAAGTACTTCAATAAAAGTGGCAACAAAAGAAAATCTATAGGAGCAAGACTACAGAAAATGGAAACTGCTTTCCATTTGACAAAACAAGTTTATAACCATAAATGCCTCTCTTGGAATTGTAAAATACAACATTATAAAACAGTAGTCTTGCCTGCAGCCCTTTATGCAGCCAAGACAATTAATCTACAACATAAAACACTGAGAAATCAATTGGAGATTAAGGAACGCAAAATCATGCGAAAAATTTTGGTAGCCTACCAAGAATCAAAGATGGAATTCACCTTCCGAAATCTAATGCTGACGTCTATTTAAAAATTACTAAAATCACAGACACAATCCGTATGAGAAGGATCCAATTCATGGGACATTTGGACAGAATGGACCCAACTAGGTTAACACATAAAATCTATACGTTTTTGCAGAAAAAGGCAAACAAGGTCCAATTGGTACAAACAGGCAGAAAAGGACCTGGCTGAATCAGGTTTTCCCAATCTCAACGATCGAGAGGAAATTAGGAAAATTACTCATACACGGGGTTATGAGGCAGAAGAGAGAAGACCTACCAGACACGTCTGGTCGCAGCGACGAAGACTCGCTCAATCGTTGTGCATGAAGAGTTATTGGGCAAACATCAAGGCCAATAAGTGTTGATTCCGCATGGTCCTAGGAGACCCATTCACGCAGAAGACGAAGAAAAGATCGACTTCCACAAGTAAACAATTACAACTAAGAAACGACAATGGAATGTGAGGACAGAATACTGGTACTGGCCGACAATGCAACAGTTGGACACTATCGCCAAAACGAACAATAATATCATGGGCGTCAGAAATTATTACGGGGATTATTTTCCCTGCGATTTCAAATAAAAAATGGGGTGCGAAATATCCGCGGTGGCGAGTTATATGTGAGCAAATATCGTATACAGTAGCCAATATTATTTTGTTATTAACTACAGATGAGGGAGAAAACTATAGGATGCAGAGGTGCCAACCTTTGAAATGGGTTATCAGTAATCCCTTATACAGGGTTTCTATAAAAGAACTCCGGGGTTTTAAAAATTCATATCTTAATAACTGTAGAAGATAGCAAAATGTAGTTAATTTCTCGGAAACGAGTAGCTCATCAAGTTTTACTCATACCAATTGGGAATATTTTCATCAACAGTTGGCAGTGCTACGGAGCGTTGACCTCGAAACAACGTAGCGGCAGTCAGTGCTGCCTGGATGGCCGCGCTATGGCGACGCCGCAACAAAAGGCTCAATGCGTTATTTGGCCAATAGTAACTATTTCTGTTGTTACGGAACAAAGAAACTTTCGACGTAATTATGGTGTTGACCCACCTACGGATAAAACCATTTGCCAATGGTTAAGTGCTTTCAAGTGTTTTAAAACAAAAGTCGCCGGGTAGGCCGCGTGTGACACAAGAGAATGTGGACAGAATCCGAGCTTCATGCCTTCGAAGCCCTAAGAAATCATTGACAAGACGCAGTCTGGAGTTGGGGTTACCAAGATCAACAGTTCATAAGCTAGTTCATAAAAGACTTTGTTTAACTGCTTACAAAATTCAACTGTTACACCACATTAAACCGGCAGACAAGATTAAGAGATTAGACTTTTCTGTTTCCATGCTAAACGAAATCGATGAAAATAACGATTTTTTAAATATTATTTTTAGTGATGAAGCGACTTTTCATGTGAACGGGTCTGCAAACAGACATAATTGCAGAATTTGGGGATTAGAGCCGCCCCATGAGTTCATTGAGTATGAACGTGACACGCCAAAAGTGAATGTTTGGTGTGGTCTTATGCATGATAGAGTAATAGGTTCCTTCATTTTTGTTGAATGAAATATCAATGGTGATGTCTATTGTGACATGTTAGAGGAATATGTTTTTCCTCAGTTAGATGACATTGAGGCGGAGAAGGGTTTAGTCCACTTCGAACAAGATGGGGCACCGCCACACTTCAGTTTGCGTGTGCGTGAGGCACTTGACGCTCGACTTGGCAACAGATGGATTCGAAGGGAAGGACCTATTCCATGGCCTCCAAGGAGCCCTGATATGACTCTGTTGGACTTTTTATTCTGGGGGCATATCAAGAATCTTGTGTATGCAGAGAATATTCATGATGTTGGCCATTTCAGGGAACGAATAATCAATTGTGTGGCAACCGTCCCCCCAGACATGCTGGCCAGGACATGGGAAGAGGTGGAATACCATTACGATGTGTGCCATGCCACTAACGGGGCTCATATTGAACTTTATTAAATTGTTAAAAAAAACTTGAAAATGCAACCTTTCCAATCATGTATTAAAAATTAATATAACTTTTTACTTCATTACAATGTTTTGCCTCAAAACCCCGGAGTTCTTTTATAGACACCCTGTATTATATTTTAATTGAGATAGTCTCCAAATTTAGAGGTCAAGTTGAGTTTCGGACGATTTCGAGAATAATCGTCTCGTGGAAAGTCAGGTTTCCTAATAATACAGAAAAATATTTCACACAAAACTAAAAATTCCTCTTGAAGCCGAAAATATACGTTGAACCGATGTATACCACTCAAAGTATCCTCAGTATGCAGTTCCTTGAGGGCAGGTGCGGGGAAATATAGCTTACGCAATCGGCGCCGCTTGCGTGAAACTTGCTCCATCGCAATCTGTGAGCCTAGCGGCACGCGTTTAAATGATTTAAACCGACTTCGGCGAGTTTTCGTTACCTCCAACTATCCAGACATAAACATTAGCTACATTTAGTTACTTTCGTTAACTGTTTGTAAAATTAGCTATTTTTTCGTTACTTTCGTTTCTTTTAGTTACCGGTAGACACCCTGTAACTTTTTTTTTCACAGAAATATATATTTTTTGTGATAATGACACTTTTCCATAATAATTTCCCCTTTGACCGTAATGCCGTAATCGAAAGGTGAAATCCGTAATAATTGGCACCTCTGAGGATGTCATATTTCGCTCATCAAGCGAGCATCATCAGATCCAAATATAAAAGCCTGTTCCAGCCCTCAGACCGACTGGAAAGTTTCCATTAATAGAACTAGGCAACACTAAAAAATGGGTTCAAACACTTCAATTGTTATCCTTGAGGTACTAGTTCGATCTCGGAGCTGCCAAGAAATTAAATTCTTGTCTGAGGGCTGGAATGCAGAACTAAGAAGAGGTAGGTTCGATTCCCACCTCGGCTCTCCTAGAAGGGGTTTTCGAAATTCTACTCCATGCAGATGCCGGGATGGTTCCTAACTTAAGGTCACAGATGCCTCCAATTAAACAATACACACTAATACAGCCATCACAAAGAGACAGGTTATCAGACAAATTCTACACACACCCAAGTACAAAGGGCTACATCGGCATGATGTTGCAGAGCCCCTAAATGAACTCTATATCCGAGGAGTTGGGAGGAAGCGGCCATGACCTACTAGAATGTACCGTCCCAGCATTTGCCTTGAGTGAACGTGAGGAAACCACGAAAAACTATTTCAAGAACAGCCAATGGTGGGGTTCAAAGTGCTTGTCTTCTGAGTCCAGTGGCGTAGTTGGTAGAGCGGACGCAAGAAAAGCTTGCCGAAACTCAACAATGCGCAGAGACCAATATCATTTAAACATAAATTGTGCTAAATGTTCCGGCATAACTCAACAAAATGACTGTGTTTCGCCCCGGTGTGCAATTGGGCTCTTCAGTTGGTTAAAGCACACCTCACCAAGATACTGTCAAGTACACACTGGGAAGGCCATTGCAAGACGTATTTGATACATGTGTATCCACGTCACGAGCAAAGCCTGTGTGTGCCCCGAATGCTGATTACCGGGCTCACTGCTCACTGCATTCTTCAACAACGCTGCTTGCTCCGGGACGCGGTCTACAGCTGTAAACCAGCGTAAACACAGTCAGAGTTCAAGCCTGGGCAGACGATCCGTTCAGAACTGCTGCTAGCGAGCTACTGCCGAGAAGTGGGAGGGGCGTTGTATGCCAATACCGGGCACAACCGAATCCCCGAACATGGCCAAAGATCTGCCCAGCATTCTTCGGCAAGCTTTTCTTGCATCTCCTCTAGCATGCTGAGCTTCTATGTCCAAGATTGCGGGTTCAAACCCGGGCGAAGTCGTTGGATTTTTTAAGAGCATTTAAAGTTTCTCAGTATGCCTTCCTTCGGAGGGGAAGTAAAGCTGGTTAGTTTGATAACGCTATATTAGTTCCAACGTTCACCGCCAGGTGCTGACTGCGATGGCATTTAGTAGCAGCTAGGTGTCGTGGATGGTAGCATTTGGTAGCAAAAGTAGGAACTACATGATAAAAAATTAATCATCTGCAGTCCTTCTACCTGAATCACGGATAACACACACTAATACAGCCATCACAATTAACACCGGTTATCAGACAAATTCTACACACACCCAAAGTACACGGGGCTAAATGACCGCATTGTCGCAGCCCCTAAACTAAGGAACCAGCCAACCAACCATCAGTCCAGAAGTAACCTGGCCGCCTTGGCGATGGGTTGGGGTACAGTACTCACTTGGCTTGGGGCAGCAGACCGCATACTCTCCGAGAGGACTCAGGTGACACTTGTGAGAAGAAGGACAGCTGTCTCCATTGGGTCCACACTGCAACACGTCCGACGTTCCCTTGACGAGCAGAGGATGTCCGGTCACGCACGGGTTATCGCGTCGAGGCAAGCACATGGGCACGGGTGGGCAAGGCTTATCCACGCAAGAAACTTCCACCAAGCGACACGCTTCGCCGTCCCCACGGCAGGAGATCTCTTCGCAGGGGTCTCTGCAGTCGCAAGTTGGACACCCATTCGCATCCATTCGATAACCAAGCTCGCATGGCTGACACTTGTATTGTGGGCATTCACCAGGAGCTGTGAACAAAATGTACATAATTGCAAATATACAAAGAGGTGTGAGACAAGGATGTGTTGTTGTTGTTTGAGTCTTCAGTCTTGTGACTAGTTTGATGCAGCACTTCATGCCTCCCTGTCCTGAGCTAATCGTTTCATCTCTACATAGCTACCACACCCTATATCCGAGGCAATCTGTTTAACATATTCTAACATTGGTTTACCCTTACAGTTCTTGTCCTAGGCTCTTCCTTCCATAACTAAGCTTGCTATTCCAGGGTGTATTAGTATCTTCATCATTCTCCTGTAACACCACATTTCAAACGCTTCAATTCTCCTCTTTTCTGCTGCACTAATAGTCCAAGTTTCACTTCCATAGAGCGCCATGCTCCAGACAAAGGCTTTCAAAAATGACTTCCTAATGTACTGTCTCCATTATTATTCAACACCTATTCTGAAGACATAATTCATACTGACCTTTTGGGCATTACATCAAGGATTAAGGTGAATGGCAAACTTGTAAATAATTTAAGATTTGCAGACGATACTCTAGTAATCGCTGGATGCCTTAAAGATCTACAACTGTTGACGGATGGATTGGTAGAAGCCAGCGAGAAAAGTGGTTTAACTCTACATGTTAAGAAAACCAGTAATTTCGAAAGAGAATAATCCCGGAAATTTGATAATCAAAAATGAAGCAGTTCAAAGAGTTCAGAAATACAGATATTTAGGAATCATCGGTGTCGTAATTGATGTGTACCTACTTCAAAAATAACCAACGAAGATACATTATGGTAATCCAAACAATAACATGCACCAATCTATTAAATTCACTATGGAAACAGAAAATAACCGGCACTTAAATTACTTAGACTTAACAGCTGACAGGTTAAAATGGCCACGTGGCCAGAATGAAAGATGATCGATGGACGCACAAACTAACGGTATGGGACCCCAGGACAGGAAGAAGGAACGTGGATAGACAGAGGACCCGCTGGAAAGACTCAATCGTAAGGAAGACAGGCAAGCACTGGACGAGGATAGCAAGGGAGAGACAAGAATGGAGACGTATGGAACTATAAGAAGGGAAGAGAAGGAGAGCTTCAACAATGAAAAATACTGGTAGACAGCACATCTATGACATGAAAGATACACGTCTACCATCTGTAACAAGCCAAACAACGCACAAGGTAAACGACAACAAATAAGCACATACAAAGACACAACAACTGCCTCCCCCTTCCCTTTAGAGAAGAAGATGTAAAGCGAAGTGAAATGTGTAGTGAAGTGAACTACCGTGAAGTGTAGCAAGTGGAGTGAAAACTTGTACACAACTCCTTAGGACTTGCTCGCCTAACGAGTTTAAACAAGAGCACGTCCCTGCTCGCAGGAGGCCTTTGCCCTTATGGGATTATCTAGGCTATATGTATAACAATCCATCAAGCTGACCATAATCTAATGTATTCTATATACCGCAAGAAAACGCAAACATCACAGACTATTGATAACTGTTCAAACCTCCCAAATACATACAAATTAGCTGGTATCAAATTCATGGTAAACAGGGCTATCAGCATACCTAGGTCAACTAAAAACTTCAAACGATGAAGCAAGGGGAAACAGTTGCTCAGGTGGGCATCTGGCTTGACACTCCATGATCATGTCAGCAATAATGACATTCGCAAGCGATATGGAGTAACGCCAATAACTGAAAATATGAGGGAAAGCCCTCTCCGCTGGTATGGCCATGTCTTACGAGCTGCTGAAACAACAGTTGCACACACTGGATTGGCGTTGCGGATAGAAGGGAAGAGACCAATAGGACGACCGAGACAGCATTGGCTTGACACCCTACATGAAGATCTAAAATTTGCTTGACTTCATCCTGACATGGGACACAATCGTGTAATATGGCGACAAAGAACCGAAAAAGCAGACCCTGCTAATTTGTGGGAAAAATGCTAAAGAAATAATTAGTCAGTCTGAAAGACTAGACGTTATATCATTTCAAATGACGCATGCTACAAATGTTAGAAAGGCTCAGGAGGGCTCTTTCAACAGACTCCATTACCCATTAACTTAGGCTTCCCGCGCAGGCACCTCTTTAAGGGTCACCCTGTATTTGAGTCTGATATCTTTTACAACTCTTTAAGAGTCACCCATTATTTGAATCTGATATCTCGCAAACCTCTTTAAGGGTCACCCTGTATTTGAAATGAATCTAACATACTGTACACCTCGTTAAGTGTCACCCTGTAATTTGCTCTGACATCCTGCACACCTCTTTAGGAGGCACCCTGTATTCTTATCTGCCATCTTGTATATCTGTTTAGAAGTCGCCCTGTATTCTTGTGTGACATCTTGTACACCTCTTTAGGAGTCACCCTGTAATCTTGTCTGACATCTTGTGCACCTCTTTAGGGGTCAACCTGTATTCCTCTCTGCCATCTTGTACACCTCTTTAAGAGTCACCTTATATTCTTATCTGGCATCTTGTATATCTCTTTATGGGTCACCCTGTATTCTTATCTGCCATCTTGTACTGTATTTTGCTCTGACATCCTGCACACCTCTTTAGGAAGCACCCTCTATTCTTATCTGGCATCTTGTATATCTGTTTAGAAGTCGCCCTGTATTCTCGTGTGACATCTTGTACACCTCTTTAGGAGTCACCCTGTATTCTTCTCTGCCATCTTGTACACCTCTTTAGGAAGCACCCTGTATTCTTATCGGGCATCTTGTATATCTCTTTAGAAGTCACCCTGTATTCTTGTGTGGCATCTTGTACACCTCTTTAGGAGTCACCCTGTAATTTGCTCTGACATCCTGCACACCTCTTTAGGAGTCACCCTGTAATTTGCTCTGCCATCTTGTACACCTCTTTAGGAAGCACCTTGTATTCTTCTCTGTCATCTTGTACACCTCTTTAGGAAGCACCTTGTATTCTTCTCTGCCATCTTGTACACCTCTTTAGGAAGCACCTTGTATTCTTCTCTGCCATCTTGTACACCTCTTTAGGAAGCACCTTGTATTCTTCTCTGCCATCTTGTACACCTCTTTAGGAAGCACCTTGTATTCTTCTCTGCCATCTTGTACACCTCTTTAGGAAGCACCTTGTATTCTTCTCTGGCATCTTGTACACCTCTTTAGGAAGCACCTTGTATTCTTATCTGGCATCTTGTATATCTCTTTAGAAGTCGCCCTGTATTCTTATCTGCCATCTTGTACACCTCTTTAGGAGTCACCCTGTCGCCCGACACAGTTGACCAGATACTAGCAAAACAATGGAAGATAAAAGAGGACAATTCACCAACCTAAACACGTACGATTCAATTTCGTGAACAATAAGAAAGTTTGTGAAAGTAAAGACGTTGACTCACTGAGACAGGATGGCTGAACGTCAGGAGGAGCCCGAGTGCCGGCCAGCTCCTCTCCTCTCTGATCCACACACCAGCACTGCCGGGTGTTGGGATGACACTGGACAGGCTCGTACCCTCCATCATCCTCTCGGCACTGGGGCATGAACAGCTGCCGGGCCGGAATGCCTGCCTCGTGAGCCTTGTGCTCCAGGATGGCCCTCTGGTGCTGACAAGCTGGAACATATCGTTACAAACATCTAATTCCTGTCCATGAAACTCAATGAATTAGCAGGCATCAAATCTATGGTAAACAGGGCTATCAGCATACCTAGGTCAACTCAAAACTTCAATAAAGAATTTGAAACGATAAAGCAATGCTCAGGTGGGCATCTGCTTTGACACTCCATGATCATGTCAGCAATAATGACAATCGCAAGCAATATGGGGTAGCAGGTGGCAGGAGAAAAGCTGACGGAAGTAGGAGACTTCTGTTACTTAGGAAGCAAAATAACCAGTGATGGACGAAGCAAAGAGAATATAAAAGGTAGGTTGGCTCAGGGAAGGAAAGCATTTCTACAGAAAAGGAATCTGTTGACATCGAATAGAGATTTAGGTATTAGGAAGACATTTTTAATGCCTTTGTGTGGAGCGTGGCGCTCTATGGAAGTGAAACTTGGACTATTGGTGCAGCAGAAAAGAGGAGAATTGAATCGTTTGAAATGTGGTGTTACAGGAGAATGATGACGATCAGATGGGTAGAAAGGGTTACAAACAAAGAGGTATTAAGGCTCGTAGGAGAGGACAGATGTTTCTGGCGACTGCTAATGAAGAGAATAGATAGGTTGGTAGGACACATACTAAGACACCCAGGAATAGCAAGCTTAGTTATGGAAGGAAGGGTTGAGGACAAGAACTGTAGGGGTAGACCAAGGTTAGAATATGTTAAACAGATTGCCTCGGATGTAGGGTGTGGTAGCTATGTAGAGATGAAACGATTAGCTCAGGACAGGGAGGTATGGAGTGCTGCATCAAACCAGTCAAAAGACTGAAGACTCAAATAACACAACATGGAGTAGAGAGAATTACTGAAAATATGAGGGAAAGAGCAAATAGATTTTACAGAAACCCATTGTAAAAAAGGAAGGAAGCTTGTAGTTTAACGTGACCGTTAATCTTGCGATCATGAGTCCTAGGACATCCTTTTTACATGGAATTCGAACCACAGGACATGGCATTTTACTTAGAAAGTCTCACATGCATTGATCAGGAATCAGACCGAGTCTGCCTTGGTGAGAGGCAAAGAGCTTGACTACTGCGTCAACATGCCCACAAAAAGACCGTTGTACAGATTACAATCATCGTCAGTTTATCTGGCTGATGGCAGGATTCCTCATGGTCGGTCTCTCCGGTCTTCAGCAGCACGTTTCATCAGCTCATAAGATTTATCAATCTGGATGGAATCCAGCATCTGAAACCTTCTTCTGCCTCTTCGGATTTTCCCTTGGACTGTCCCTTCTAATGCACTTTTCACCAAACCATCTCCTCTTAGGCAGTGTCAAATCCAATTTCAAATGATCTTGTCGACTTCGTCGTTATGCGTTACGGTTATGGCATGACGTCATGCAGCAGGGTGCACCTCCCCACGCGGGAAACCTACGCGCTAGCTGCGTGATACTGAATGACTTGCAACTTGTTGATCATGAAGCGTTCACGTGATTCTTGCTATCTCTGTACTTGCGGTTTGGTTCGTTAAGCTTGCTTACTTACAGTTTACAATTTGTGTGTTGAAACTTACCCTGCTGATGCCTTAAATGTTGCTCCTTACCTCTGTGCTGGCTGATTTCCAGAATTTATGGCTATGTTCAGAATGGCACAAACTGAATGTGGTTTGAGTTACAAATAAGTTGAAAAGTCCGTTCGATTTCCGAATCCTTGCACTACAAATTTAATAAAAATCCGACACGATTGAAAATAAAACTATAACGAAAGAAAGCCGTAAACAGCTGTTGCGCGCGCCTTGTCCTGCAACGAGCGGGCGCGCTGAAGGGAGAACTGTCTCTTCGGTTACGTCAGATTCAGAATCTGTAATGCGAATTATAACCCCAAATATATATACTAGTCATAGAATAAATTCAACGTTTTTCGAGATAAAAATCTGTCCACAAAGAATAAAAACAAAGGAAACGAAGACAGATTTGACCTACTTGAACTTGCATCGCTTGCCTTCGAACAGATCGATATTCTTCCGCTGAACAGTGACATGGTGCTATCTAGTGATAGTATGTGCAACTTCATGCTCACTGGCATCCACACGCGAGTGCTAGAGCTGTAATATTACGTTCGTCTCCAACACAAAGCGCGAGAAATCGATCAACGTAATATTACGTTCGCCGCAGTTTTAAAAAGTTACCTTCGAACATAATATCATGGCGCCCGCGCTCTAAGTGTTAATAATGGAGTCTGTTGACAGTAATAGTGCTATTATATCTACTAAAGCTAAATCTAAATCTCGTGCTGTAATGGAGTCTGTTGAAAGAGTCCTGAGCCTTTCTAACATGTGTAGCATTTGTAGCATGCATCATTTGAAATCATATAGTCTAGTCTCTCAGACTGACTGTATCTTTTTCTTTTCCTTATCTATCTTCTATCCTAAGCGTCCAAGTTTCCGCTCCTTACATTGCTACACTCCAAACCAAACATTTCACTAATCTCTTCCTTACTGTCGACCAAAGTATTATGTACACTCGAGTTTGAAGGTTGTTTGTGAAGTAACCAAGAGACCTACATAAAATCCAATAACATCATCATTTTCATCGTTCTAGTTTACGTTAGTAGGTTTGGAATTATTAATTTATATTTTAATATTTTTTATCGCAGTTGAAACACTGCATTGCTGATATGGAGCCCATCACTTCCGAGCGAGGCGCGCCATGACGCGTGTTGGAGCCTATCTTGGCAATGCTGAACAGCTTTCACCAGAGCGGCTAACAGGTGAACCATGTCTTAATTCCCCGTACAAATACAAACCGATATAAAATAAGTGAATTAATTTACGTATTTCACAATCATACAGCATACTTTTTGATGTATAAGGATTACAACGCGACCAAGAACTATATTTTCAAACCACCCTGAGCCGAGAAAAAGTTACCTTACAAAAATGATAACAACTTTGTTTCTTGGACACACAAAATTTTAAAATTAATACACCAGTTTTACAGCATTCCAACGTATGTTGTGTTAAATTTTGGATTCGATCTGATGACGGGTTTGTGAGATAATAATTCTTAAATGTAACGCATGGTTGAAACACGCTTAAAAACGGGCACTTTTTGTGTTCCAACTGCGATAAAAAATATTAAAATATAAATTAAAAATTCCAAACCTACATGAACTAAAGTAAAATAGTACGACAAAAATGATGATGTTATTGGATTTTATGTAGGTCTATTGGTTACTTCACAAACAACCTTCAAACTCGAGTGCACATAATACTTTGGTCGACAGTAGGCTTATTTTCATTGATCCACAAAATAATTTTCTTTTCTTAAGATTACAAGCAGACATTAATAATTTTTAGACACAAAAGAATCTCAAATTATCATTTTGAATTAAATGCAGGTAGTTGTAGCGTAAACCCACGTTAACAGCATAGAATCTTAGATGGACTGAGCATGTTCATGGCAGGACACCAAGCTGTCCCCGCCCGGACCCCCACAGGAGTAGCGAACTGCGCGCTACCTCCCTTTTTATGAAGCGCACCTGCACCTCTTTACTTCTTCTTCTTCTTCTTCTTCCTAGCGTTGTCCCGCTGGTGCAGGGTCCTCTTCTTTGGTCATTGACCTCCATTTTGTCCGGTTTTGTGCGTCAGTTGGATTTAGGCCGGTAATTTTTAAGTCACCATTTACAGTGTCTTGCCAACACTGCCTCGGTCGTCCTCTGGGGCGTAGGCCTTCAACCTCAAAATGAAGGACAGAGTTAGTAACAGTATCAGGCGCTACACGCAGGGCATGGCCATACCATCGGAGCCGTTTCTCTCTCATTTGGTCCACAATTTGGGCGACACCCATTTGCTCCCGAATTGTATCGTCTCTGACATGATAATAATAATAATAATAATAATATCGTATGGCCTCGGGTGCCAGGTGCAAGCTTTGTTAATTGACACCCAGAGGGCAGCTTGCGTGTTGAATTTAATGCTCCTTGGAGAGTAGATATCTAAGCTCCTTGACGTTATAGCGCTTTCTAGTAGAGAAATGAGGAACTTTGTGTTGGCGGAAAATCCCGAGATTAATTTTGCCATTATGAATTCGGCCTACTGGGTTCTTTAACATGCCAACAACGTATGACATGAGTATCGTGATTTTTGTCGCCTTTCAAAAAATCACTTACCATGGCCAGGGGCGAACCTGCAAGCTTGGGATTGGTAGTCTGACACTATAACCACTCACCCACCGTGGTCAATAAGGGAGATGCCCATTGTCCAACGAAACATTCTCATTTCCTCTTTACTGCAAGGAATAAAAGCTCCCTATGAAGACTTCCAAAAAGATGGTATAAAAAAAAAAAAAAAAAAAAAAAAAAGAGCCTGGTTGGCTCCGGCGACCCCAATTAATTGGGAAAAAGCCAAAGAAGAAGAAGATTGGCTTTCACGGCCAGTGAATTAAAATTCAGCAATTTTTCTAGGTTCGTGCCGAGTCTTGTGTGTGGGTTTCGCCTAGGCCACCAAGCTGGCTCATCAGCGAGCTCTCGGTGTCCTAGGGCAAACCCCACACAAGACATGGCACAAACCTAGAGAAATTGCTGAGTTTTAAGAACAACAACTCACCTGTCATGATGATGGGTTCCACGCACTGAGTGCCACAGCCGTTGGAGCAGCACTTGGCCGTCCTGTTACAGTTGTGGTCTGACCGACACTCGTAGTCACACGTCCCCGATGACACGGGCACCAGGTACGGGCACTGGCCTGGCTTCTTGGGCAAGCCTGGAGCAAGAAACAGATCAGTGATACATATTGAAGCATCAAATGCTTTTCAGTTGATCAACAGGAGAGCAAATTAGATTGGGCGACGAATTACATGAATTATATCCGGAAAATTCCTACATTTAAATCTGGAGCCATTTTCTCTTGAAGTAGTTAATGTTAAATCCAGGAGATGGCACCACTATGCATGTTTGATAGTTATTATGTAACCTCTAGAGACTCTTTGACTTCACAAATACCCGCAGGCAGCTGTTGCTTCAGATGAACACACGTGTCATTGCATAGTTGGTGAAGTGAGTGTATTTTCGTAGCGTTTATTTGTGAACATAATTTCAAGGAAAAAGCTATGAAATGATGAAGATATAGTGTCTGCATTGAATTAGAATGATGGTTTAAAGTGTTTCCACACTTAGTCGCCTCCGTGGTGTAGTGGTCAGCATGCTTAGCTACCACCCCGAAGGTCTGCTGTTCGATTCCCACCTCAGCCATCCTCGAAGTGGTTTTCAGTGGTTTCCCACTTCGTCTTCGCCTGCTGGGATGGTCCCTACTGTAAGGCCACGGCCACCTCCTTCCCTCTTCCTTGTCTATCCCTCCCAATCTTCCTATCCCCCTCAAAAGGCCCTTGTTTACTTTGCAGGTGAGGCCGCCTGGGTGAAGAGCTAGTCACACTTCCCAGTTGTATCCCTGACTCAGAGTCTCAAGCTCCAGGACACTGCCCTCAGTGGCGGTAGAGGTGGGATCCCTCGCTTAGTCCGTGGGAAAAGCCAACCCTGAAGGGTAAAACGATAACGAATTAATTAACTTTACAACCTTCAGATGCTACTCAAACTTCAAATATCAACAAGTATACAAAATATATGTGAGTTCTAATTAAATTTAGTGCATGAAAAATATAATCTACATATTTTGAATTTTCGAAAAAAATAAAATCTGCTCAGAGCCATAAAAGCATCCAGTCTGGAAGGGGTAATAAAACATTTCTTACAAAACTGGATGACAAGTTTCGTTCATGAAGCGAATATCATCAGCTCCCCCTCACTTAGGCTTACGCTTCTACTACTGTAGAATTGTAAACTATTATGCGGAAATGACCTGCAAGTACTCTGCTGTGATGATGCTAAAACACTATAACTTGCGACTGTGTTTTCAGGGCTATTTTCATTCTCTTATGTGATTCTTCTTAATCCTTGAAGATCCAGAGTGTTTAACTTTTATAATTTGGTGCATTCCACATTTGACCACACAAAAGTATGTACTGATACTCCCCAGGAGATGGCAGTCGGGTTTGAACTGCAGTTGGCTTCCTGCTCATTGCGTACCGCGCATTCCAAAAGCATTAAGTTGGTCACCGTTTCCATTACTGTACCTTATTCCGCCACACTGTTAAAAGTAAACACAAAGGCTTGTAAGAATATTTACAGTAGGAAGGAAGATAACAATACACACGTGAAGGGCGATAACAAATTATCATGCAGGAAGTAGCAGCAACTGGCTGCCAGTCGATATATTTAGGTTTGGAATAGACGGACCTCGCATGCATACTGCAAGACCCCCCCCTTACTCGTAAGAGAGAAAGGAGACACACAGCGGAATGCTTCTGCCTGTCTTCCCCGCTCATTTATTTCTCTATCGTTTCTTCCATTATCTTGTATCAGGCTTCCCAGATACTTGAAACTCTCCACTTTCTTCAGCTGTTCCCCACCATTTGTTATTCCCGTTGTGGTTCTTTCCTTCTTCCTTGTTGTGATCACCATCTCACTCTTATTTATGCTAAATTTCATCTTGTATTTCTTGTATTATTCCTTCCCACACGTCCAACTGTTCCTGCACCTCCTCCTCCTCCTTGTTTCCCCAAATCATCTGCAAACGCCCTGTGTATCTGCTTGTAAATTTAAACAAAATGGAATATTGGAGTGATCATCATAGCTTGGTACTTACAAGAAGGTACTGGTGGACAGTATTCGTCTTCACAGTTCACCTCCACTATGTGACATTCCTCATCCTCAGCACAATCCACAGAGTCGCAAGGATTGCGGCATTCACAGCGTGGGCAGCGAGTCTCAGGGTCCATCACGAAACCATAATCACAGCCCAGTCGACAGGTCATGCCGAGACAATCCAATTCCTCTCGCAGTCTGCTGCAGTTTGTAACGTCAAAACTCCTGATGGCGAAGCAAGGAAACACCACAATTAAAACACTAAACAATTTAATTTTTTTAAAGTTTATTACAAGCAGGAAGCCTCCGTGGCTTAGGCGGCAGCACGCCGACCTCTCACCGCTGGGTCCGTGGTTCAAATCCCGGTCACTCCATGTGAGATCTGTGCTGGACAAAACAGAGGCAGACAGGTTTTTCTCCGGGTACTCCGGTTTTCCCTGTCAAAATTTCATTCCAGCAACACTCAACATTTCATCTGTCATTCATTTAATCATTGCCCCAGAGGAGTGCGTCAGGCCTCGGCAGCTGGTACAGTTCATATCCTCGCCGCTAGATGGGGACTTCATTCATTCCATTCCCTGACCCGGTCGGCCGACTGGAAGCTGGCTGTGGATTTTCATTTTCATTACAAGCAGGACGATGAATTGGAAGTCCAAGAACAAGTGAACGTTTGGAACCAGGAGATAGAAGAGCATGGAATGAAAATCAGTGTGGAGAAGAGTCAGACGATGGTGAGGACAAGAAATGTGCGAGATGATAGGGGAATATTGCAGTAGTTGGAAAAGCATTACAAGTTGTGAGATGATGGAAGGATAAGTGAGGAATTGGTAAGAGGATCCAACAAGCAAACGGGTTTTACCAGAGTGTGAGGGGTCTGGTGTGGAACCAGAAAGTTCCCGAGAAATGTAAAAGAATCTTGTATTCAACATATTACACACCTATATTGACGTAGAGGATACATGAGATGCAGATGCAGAAGAAACGACCAAGGGGAAGACCAAGAGATAGATGGCTGAAAGGAGTGGAGGAATGTGTCAAGAAGAGAGGCGAGGACTGGACCAGAGTGACAGCGGAGAGGTGGTGGGAAGAAAGGACTAAGTCGCGAGGCTTATGTTCCAAACAGACCCAGCCTGGGGCTGGAAACTGTACAAGGTGATGATGATGATGATGATTGACGTATGCAGCAGGCACGAGGACAACAACTAAACGGGAGGAAAGTAGAATCCAGGCAGCAGAGATGAAGTTCCTTAGAAGTATAATTGGAAAGACCCGCAGAGACAAAATGAGAAACTAGGAAATTACGGAGAAAACAGGATTCCCAAAGTTACAAGACAAAATCGAGATCAGTAAGCTAAAATGGTATGGACATATGATGTGAATGGGAGAAGACCAAGTCCCGAAGCGATTATTTACTGAGAAAGTCACGGGAAGGCGCCGAAGGGGAAGGATGAGGTGGATGGATGCAGTGAGGGAGAGCGTTGAGAAAAGAGGAGAAAGAGTGGAGGATGTACTGGAAGAGGGACGAGAGTGGTGGAGAGACAGAAGAGATCACTGGAACTGGGAAATGAAGTAGAAGAAGAAGACAAGCAGGACAAGGCCGGCCCCATGGTGTTGGGGTGGCGCGCCTGCCTCTCACCCGGAGGCCCCGGGTTCGATTGCCGGCTACGTCAGGGATTTTAGAAACTGACGTGAGGGCTGGAACGGGGTGCACTCAGCCTCGTGAGGACAATTGAGTAGCTGTCTGACAGTGAGACAGCGCCCCGGTCACGAAAAATCAAGATTAACGGCTGAGGGGACCCAATGCGGTGACCACGCATCGCCCCAATATCTGCAGGTCAAATGGCTGGGCAGCTGTCGCTTGGTAGGCCTAGGCCCTTCAAGGGCTCCCTGCCAGGGGTTATTATTTGTTACAAGCAGAGGATGTAAAGACAAACAGAAACAGAGTTGGGTGAAGACCAGGAGAAAAGGAAGCTAGAAGGTAGAATAAGGAAAGATATGAGAACGTTCATGGCATTTGTAGACTTAGAAAAGGCTTTTGATAACGTTGATTAGAGTAAGTTGTTTGACATTTTGAAAACGATTGGATAAGTACAGGAATAAGAGTGTGATCCTCAATTTATACACAAGGAACATGAGGAAGAAGCTGGTATTCAGAAAGGTGTAAGGCAAGGCTGCAACTTATCACCCATACTTTTCAATCTTTACATTGAACAAGCAATGAAGGAAATATAAAAAAATTTAAAGTGGGAGTGAAGATTCAAGGAGAAATAATTTCAACTCTGACATCGTCATCTTGGCCGACACTCCTGACGTTTTGAATGGTATGGACTCCGTCTTGAGGAAAGAATTCATGATGAAAATTAATAGATGTAAAATAAGAATATTGGAATCCAGCCGAAATAAATCAGAAACCACTATGGACATCAAATTGGCAGATGAAAGCTGAAGGAAATAGGAGACTTCTTTTACTTAGGAAGCAAAATAACCAGTGATGGACGAAGCAAAGAGGATAGGTAGGAAAGCATTCCTACTGAAAAGAACTCTGTTGACATCGAATATAGATTTAGGTATTAGGAAGTAATTTTTGAAAGCCTTTGTCTGGAGCGTGTCGCTCTATGGAAGTGAAACTTGGAATGTTGGTGCAGCAGCAAGGAGGAGAATTGAAGCGTTTGAAATGTGGTGTTACAGGAGAATGATGAAGATCAGAAGGGTAGATAGGGTTACAAATGAAGAGGTATTAAGATGAGTGGGAGAGGAGATATGTTTCTGGCGACTGCTAATGAAGAGAAGAGATAGGTTGGTAGGACACATACTAAGACACCCAGGAATAGCAAGCTTAGTTATGGAAGGAAGGGTCGAGGACAAGAACGGTAGGGGTAAACCTACGTTACAATGTTAAACGGGTTGCCTTGGATGTAGGATGTGGTAGCTATTGTATGTAGGGATAAAATTATTAGCTCAGCACAGGGAGGCATGGAAGGCTGCATCAAACCAGTCAAAAGACTGAAATGACAACAACTTTGGTTGGAAATATTATCACTGTTGTTGTACTAATCCTTTACCTGTGTTTCTATTGTTCTTTTCAGCCCAGTGATTGCCTCTAATGTTACTGATCTACGAGGGCTATTCCAAAACTAAGGTTCGACTCACCGTAAATATTTGAAAGCGGCTCCAAGGGCAAAACACGCATGTGCGCCGACTCCTGGCATGCCTTGCGCGGCAAAAGCCGCCAGTAGTGTTGTTACTGTTGCTATGTGCTGTTGATAATGTCAGTTCACAATGTTTAAGACAATTAATCAGCCCGCCGATTGAGAAGTAAGGGCAGTGATACGGTTTTTGTCTGCAAGAAACATTTCTGCGGCAGAAATTCATCGGCAGATTACTGAAGTGTACGGGCCTAACATAATGAGTGACAGTAAAGTGCGCAAGTGGGTGCGAGCCTTTAATGAAGGACGGGAAAATGTGCACGATGAACCCCGCTCTGGCAGACCATCAGTGATTTCAGACGAGTTGGTTCATGGGGTTGACGACAAAATTCGTGAAGATCGACGATTCACTTTTTCAGGGACAACGATCAATAAAGCCGCCTACTGCGCTACCCTGACTAAACTTCGACGTGCAATGCAGAATAAGCGACGTGGTCTTTTGTCGTCTGGAGTGTTGTTGTTGCATGACAATGCCAGACCTCATACTGTGAATGACACGCAAACTCTAATCAAGAAAGTTGGAAGGGAACAGATGGACCACCCACCGTACAGTCCGGACTTGGCACCAAGTGATTTCCACCTGTTTTGCTACCTAAAGGAGTTTCGTGGCGGCAAGCGCTTCAAGTGAAAGTAGCTGTCAAAGACTGGTTAGCTTCGCAGGCAGCCGAGTTGTACGACTTAGGCATTCAAAAGCTTGTGGAACAATGTGACAAATGTGTTAATAAGTATGGAAATTATGTAGAAAAATAGAGAAAGACGTAAGGAATGTCAATAAAACAATTTTGATTTTGGAAGTTTTTTTTTTAATCGGACCTTAGTTTTGGAATAGCCCTCGTACAATGGACTATAGGAACAGTAAACAAGTCTTACCTAGACTGAGGGATCTCTGTTCCAAACTCATCCACACACCAACACTCCTTCCGTCCATCGACATCTTTGCACTGCGTAGCGTCGAACGAGCCGTCTTCCGTGCAGGTCGCCGCAGGTAGTGCCAGAACCATACCTTCTCGAGTGCCTTCCATTTTATCGGAGAAGTCCCGGAGATACTCGCACACTGTGCAAACAATTTACCATGAAACACCAAGTACAAATAGTAAACACTACAGGGGGTAACAAAATGGTACAGCAGGACACATTCCTCACACGTAGACGAAGAAATTATGTTATATGAACATGGGTCCAGAAATGCTTTGTTTCCACGTTATACCTCATTGTTTCCAACTCATTTATCATGGGAAACACAGAAGAACAGAACGTACCAGCATACCACATGCAACTCTTTCTCACAGGAGATGTTCAATATGCCCCACGTGGGCATTGATACATGCATCAACCCACCGTCGGTCGTAGTGAATCTCTGATGCGCTGATGTATCCCTGGAGTATTGCGTATCGTTTCACAGCCTTCCTTAATACAGGCATGGAGACTCTGAACATCTTGTACAGGGGTTCAATACACAAGAGCTTTCAAATGCCCTCACAAAATAAAAGTCCTGTGATTTTAGGTATGGGGAGCGTGGAGGCCAGGCAATTGGTCCACCTCTACCTATCCATTTGTTATTTAGAAGCCGATGGACATTAGCACTAAAATGAGGAGGTGCTCCATCGTGCATGTAGCACAGCTAAAGGCACAGCTGCTAAGTCGCATGGCAACGGGGCCATGTAAAACAAAACACTGGCGGTGCACCTACGATAATGACAACATAACCAAGAGTGCATGTTCCCCACGATTCTAACGTTCTGTTCTTGTGTGATTCCCATGCGTAATGAGTTGGAGACAATGAGGTGTAACATGGAAACAAAGCGTTTCCGTCTACGTGTGAGGAATGTGTCCTGCATTTTGTGCTGTACCTTTTTGTTACACCCTGTATAGAACACATTCCCTGACGTATTTCAGAAACCAACTTTCCCAATGGTCTCATTTCTGGAAAGTAACAATTCAAATGGTTCCACATCTGAATGACAATTCTAATGGGTTGGGGGGTCTCCGCCCAATCAATACAAATAATTATTGGCAATTAACAATTTATTGCCTCTGGGGACATGTTTCGGGCCTCATGGGCCCTTCTTCAACCACATAAATTATGTACATATTCACATCCATCGTGTTACTTATACACAGATCATGCATATTATAAGAAAAAACATTAAAAATAACACTCCAAAAATTTATTCTAAAATATCATCTTATCCTTATTTTAAGAAAATTAAAAGTAACACTCTAAAAGCTAATTCTAAATTGTATCTTATCTAAATTATAAAAAGAAGAAAAAAAAAAATACGGCTTAAAGTGACACATGTGGTCGTGGTGACCTTCTTAATATTTTGATCTAGTCGATGTCCTGTTCAAATTGCTGTTAAAATGTTAGTTTGAAATGTTAACAAATATTGAGGTAGTTGGAATGTGACCAGTGGGCTTATAGGTCCTCCATTTGTAATTCGGCGTCCTATTTTACATCCAATATTCATGATTTTGGCTTGTGAATATGTTATGATCAAAGCTGGACCGTTGTCTTTTTCTTTAATGCTGGATTGGGTGGAGACATTACACTTTAGAAGAAACGTCATTCGGAGCCTGTGAAGAAGTGAACCAGCCAAAGAGGTATGCCTGCTGTCCCAACTATAAAGATAATAATAGGACTTAGAAAAATGAATGCGTCAAAAAGACTGGGAAAAGAAACAAAAATGTACATTGTTAACTTACTAAGTTCGAATTGAAAGAGTAACTGACAGTCAGCTTTCTACCTGGAGGCTGTAATGGGAAGAGAAAGAAGTAACATTATAGTCGCCTGCACATATGAGACATATGAGAGGGTGACTCATGCGCCGGAAAGCTTACCTTTAATTGGTTTGAGGTTCAAAGTGTGTTGTGTCTGACGGCACGTTGCTGTGTGAACTGGCCCGACCTTGTAGCAGGTCAGGAACTTGAAGGAGGGGAGGGGGAGGGAGGAGATGTGTGAGGGGGTAATGTACTTAATTCATGTGGCTGAAGAAGGGCCCATGAGGCCCGAAACATGTCCCCAGAGGCAATAAATTGTTAATTGCCAATAATTATTTGTATTGATTGGGCGGAGACCCCCCAACCCATTAGAATTGTCATTGTACACGTCAATACGGACCTTGTGAAATGGATAATCCTCCAATTAATCTTCCACATCTGAAGGCGTGGATCCCAACACATTCCAAAATGACAGGAAATGTTTTTCAGAGTTCATTCTAAAAATCATTATTTTATGAATGAAATTATAAACTGAATATGCTGGGACAGTGCATGTGATAGGAAGGGTCTTTTCTAACTTCTTCAATGCTACTAGTGACTAATTTTTTGCACAGACTTACCTAATACCCAACATTTTGTGTCCATGTACCTGCTTTTGCTTTTATAATATACCGTATGTATCCATTCATCTTTTGCAATGAGAGTCCATGCCTCTGATCCATTGCGGCAAATGAAGAATCCCTCCAGAGATGGGAGAGAAATGTATTAAGGAAAATATATGTACAATACATGACAATGGGGAGTGGAGAATAAGGAATAATGAAGGAATTAAGACCTCATTTGGAAAACCAGACATTGTTTCTGATATTAAAAGCAATAGACTGAGATGATTAGGACATGTGGAGAGAATGCCTGATGAGAAAGTGGTTAAGAAAGAATATCAGTTGATATTGCTTTATGAGAACTGTCAGAGTTGTATCCAGATCGGTGATGGCCACAAAAATAGTTCAGCAGGGTAGCGCATTGTCACCATTACTAATCATAATAGTGATGGACAAAATAATGAATAAATAAAATATCAATTCAACCAAGAACCTTTATATGCCTCAGAAACTGTATGCCTGGGTGGCCACTCTAAAATTGCAGACATTGAAAGACATGAACGGAAAATTCTCCGGTAAATGTATGGTCCCACGAGAGAAAATGGAATGTGTATTAAGAGGAGAACAGCGGACCTCTACTCCTTCACTGACAGGTTCACTGATGTCTTATGGAAGCGACGCCTGAATTTCTATGGCCATATCTAAAGAATGAACAGCGACAGACTAAGAGATTATTCAGAGTAATCAACTCAAAGAAGGTCGAGATAAAATGGCTAGAAGAAACTAAGGCGGACCTCCAAGAAATTAATATCACAGACGACGTTATAGACAATCGTGGAGCTTTTAGGACAAAGGTGGTCAACTATAAATTTAGGGAGAAACCAACAAAGAAAACTGGTAAGAAGTGGTTCACAGAACGTAAGATGCAACACAGTGCATTCATGAAGAGATTTTGGGAGGGTAAGAAGGCGAAAACCATCAGGCCAACTAACACGTTCAAACGTGCTCCTTGAACGCGCATAACTATGAAATAAGAAGAATTCAACCAAGAGGAACTGAAAGCTGCAGCCTTTACTGAAGATGTAGTCATATGGGGAAACTAGGAAGACGAAGTCCAACAGAGATTAGATGAATGGAATGACCAGTTCAAGAAGTTTGACCTAAAAATAAGTGTCTCAAAAGCAGCTAGTCATGTCACCCACCAAACAAAACAAACTAGCCAACATCCTTCTAGACGGAACCAAACTGGAAGAAGTGGACCACCTCAAGTACCTCGGCTGTGTACTTTCTAGTTTGTTTTGTTAGCGTATGGCTTTTAGTGCCGGGAGTGTCCGAGGACATGTTCGGCTCGCCAGTTTTGTAGCTGCTTCAAGACGGACACCCAATGGGTGAGCTACAAGTACCGGTGGGGAGGGAAGGAGGGAAGTTGGAATGTAAGGACGAGGAGTTGGAAGGTAGCGGCTGTGGCCTATAGTTAGGGACCAACCCCGGCATTTGCCTGGAAGGAAGATGGGAAACCACAGAAGACCATCTTCAAGGTTGCCGGCGGGGGGATTCGAACCTCCTCGCCTCCCGGATGTGAGCGACTGCCATCAGTCATGCCGTAACCACCACGGCTAACTCACCCGGTTACTTTCTAGTGATGAAAGAAATATCACACAGAGTACAAAAAGGTGCACAATTTTACCATCGAGAAAGAAATCTTCTCTGGGACACCAAAATACCATCCTATATAATAGCTATTTTGTGCCCATAACAACATATGGACTTGAGACCTGCACAATCTTGAAGAAGGATCGCAGTAGATTGCAAAGTGCAGAAATGAAGTTTCTAAGGACAATGGTCCAGAAAACAAGAAGGGGCGAGGTCAGATATGAAAGTATAAGGGAAGCAGCACAGGTACAGCATTCTCTTTTAGAAAAAATTGGAAGTTCAAGGTTGAGATAGTTTGGACATGTAAAAAGAACGGCACCCAACAGAATAGCAAAAGTATGGCTGGAGAAAACAGTTAAAGGCATTCCACCCAGAGGATGACCTAGAAGTAGATGGCTTGATACAGTCAAACAAAACATAACATGCCATACCCCCCACCCCTGGAATCTTGAGAATTTCTGACCAAAAATAAGTGTGAAAATCTTCGGTACGAGATATATGCGGGAATTTTGAGGGAAATACCTAATTCCCGAAAAAAAAAAAAAAAAATCTGCATTATTGAAACAAGACGACTGGAATTGTCAACTGCCGTCGCTGCTGCCAATCTCCGAGCTACTCTTGCGTGCGTCATCCTAACTTCTGTCCAATGCATTTGCGATGCCCGTCTCCAAGAATCTCTTTATAATGTCTGTCAACACCATAACCCATACCCCTACATCCAATCATGCAAGAGTTCAACTGATGGCCTTCTTTATTTTGTCTTCTCTCGTCAGCTTATCGTGACTAACAATACCAGATCTCGACATGTTCTAACCTAACAATTACTTATTATTAGCGTGTGGAGCGCCAACAAAGCAGCTGACGATCACATCCCTTATTGCTGTTTTACTGTGTCGCCACATTTGAAAACACTGTATGTGTTTGGTAATTGATTTCTAGCGTGTCTTTCTGTTGACGCCAGTAGCGAATATCAAATTCATTCAGAATGAATTCTCGACCGGCAGTTCTAATCATCATCTGCGTAATTGATCACTTTGAGTTTAAATCCAGCCGTATAACTTCCGTGTTTTTACATAACTAAAAGATCGATTTCCACAAGAAAACAATCACACTTAACTGAGAAACAGAAATGGAACGTGAAGACAATACTGGTAGGCCTACTTGTCGACAATGCAACAAACGGACAACAAATACCGTGAAAGAAAGGATAGCACGGCCGCAAAAACGAACAATTACATCGTGGGCAAGACGTGTTATAAAATTACTACGATCATCTTTACGACAGTGTAAGAACTGAATGCGAGATATATGCGAGAAATACTTTTTCCTGCAATTTCCAATTTAAAAATGGGGTGCGACATATACGTGGGGGCGAAATATATGCGACCAAATACGGTATATAGCTTACAGCATTGACACACATACCAATTAAAAGAGAAACTCTTCAAGTTTTTTGAGTCTGCTTGCTACAAATTCTCGATGTGCCCTCCTCGTGCCACATGGCAAATATCGATACCGTAGTCCAACTCGTGGTCAATTTTAGCTTCCGCCGCATGGATTCGTTTCCTCAATTCAACATGATTAACTGGTATGGGTGGTACATAGACTTCATCTTTGATAAACCCCCATAAAAAGAAATCACACGGGATCAGTCATCAGATCAGGCGACCGGGGAGGCCAGTGCATAAAACACCGATCTGTACCTGTCACAAGATGACAATAATCGATGCTATCAGCTTTGCACTTGTTGAACTGAGGAATCGGAATTCAGGTAACCAAATAACATTCATTACCAACACACTATAAACACTTCAAAAAATAATGGGCAATGTTTGAGGTTCACCGAAAATTTGCTACAATCGGGAGAAAAGCTTGAGGAATCGTAAGGCGAAAAATCGGGAGTCTCCCGCCTAAATCGGGAGAGTTGGCAGCTATGACTTTGCTTCCTTATACTGATCAGGCAGAAAGAAACATTACTTAGATTTTACCAATTAATTATCTGCTGAACTGATACCTATTTAGCAGTTCAAGAGCTACTGTTCATTGTCATATTCAAACTGATCTACTCACTGCTTTGTGGTCGAGGTGCCTCCACCTCCGCCTCCGCCTCTGTCTCCGCCTCCTCCACAACCTCAGTCTGCAGCTCACGTTCAGTGGCGGGCACAGCACTCGGCAGCAGAGGGTCGGCACACACGGCACCGCACAGACTGGTATAACAACACTTCATGTCCCCTTCACAGCCGCTGTCCGTCTGACACGTTGTCACATTCTGACAGTTGTCTATCGTCAAGAAGGGACACAAGCCCAGTTTGGTTGGCTCTGAAATACAGCACACAGATCATCATTATGGAACCTCACTATTCCAAAGAAGTAACATACGAGTACAAGACATATTATGTACATAATTATTGAAAATCCACTGCCTGCTTCCAGTCGACCGACTGGGTCAGGGAATGGAATGAATGAAGCCCCCATCTAGGATATGAACTGTGCCAGGTGCAGAAGCCTGTTGCACTCCCCTGGGGCAATGATGAAATGAATGGCTTTGGTGGCGTAGTTCGTAGCATGCAGAACTGCTGTTCCCAAGATAGCGGGTTCAAAACTGGCCGAAGTTGTCGGATTTTTAAGAGCGTTAAAATCCTTCAGTATGCCTTCCTTTGGAGGGGAAGTAAAGCTGGCAGTCCCATGTCATAGATTTATGGCATGTAAAAGATCCTTCCACAGACTAAACTTGTGTGAAGCTAAATTTCTAGGTTAGATTTCGTTGGAACGCTCTATCAAAGTTCCAATGTTCACTAATAGATAGGCTATCATTGACATCTGGTAGCTAAAGTTGGAACTACTTGAAATTGAACGGAACTTGTAGCTCATCCCATGGGTGTCCGCTGGAAGCAGCTACAGCCTCTGGTGAGCAGAACATCTCCTCGGACACTCCCGGCACTAAAAGCCATACGATAAATAAATAAATAAAATAATAATGACAGATGAAATGAAATGAAATGACCATGGAGAGTGTTGCTGGAATGACAGGGAAAGCAGGAGCAACCGGAGAAAAACCTGTCTGCCTCCGCTTTGTCCAGCACAGATCTTACATGGAGTGACGGGGATTTGAACCACGGACCCAGCGGTGAGAGGCCGGCGTGCTCTTATGTACATAATTATTACATATTATAATTCAATATACATTCTTACAACTTGCAAATGTTAACTGTAGTAAAGCCGTTGATACTTCTGACTTGACGTTTCAGTGCTACATCTATCTAGCGGTCAGAGGTGAAATCACTTTAACAAGCCAATCACAAAAATATTTGTATAGAAACACTCCCTCAAAACACTCAAGAGGCTCTTCACTGAGTTTTCCATACTGAACGAACTATAGTTCATCGATTTACAAAATGTGGCTATAGGATAGGTAAGTTGGGAATATTAAAAGACCTTCTGGTGGGAACAGCTGATGACTTCCTCTATTTTATCCACCGTTTGCTTTGAGCGATTCCCTCTAAAATGCTTCTGCAGAGTCTAGAAGGAGCCACCTGCTACCTGTGACCAGTGCTGCCGCTCTGTGGTCGAACGAAGAATTGCTGTGATGTCTTGGCTGTTGTCACAACAGCACAATGGAAAAGACGGGCACGCATGCGCAAAAGGCAGAGGAAATTCTCGCTGAGCTGCGATCTACACAGCCAGTGCCAAACGGGGAATGGAGCGCACGACTAGATACCTCATTGTGAGGGGAATTGATATACAGTATTTCCAATCATTTTACTGACATATTTTTTAATGCGCTGTATTTGATTGTAGATAATATTATCAAAGAAATTAATTTTCAAATAAAACAATGTGCCTTGCAGTGACCTTCTCAATATATACCGTACCTGCCACGCTTCTTGGTGAGGTGTACCATACCAACTGACGAGCCCAATGGTAAACGCTGACAACTTGTTTTTGAGCTAGCCGGACCATTTTACAAATTTTTGTTAAAATATATTAGCTCAAATTGACAAATCAACATCATGTTTTCCTTTGGGAACATTCGGTTTCAATAGCCAATCACCGGCAGCCATTCAAATCAATATATCACGACCAATCGAGTTTCATTCATGAAGTCGCGATTTTGCGGGCCTCTGTGATTACAGTCAAGAATGCTAGCCACTACTCAACGAGGCGGACTATTAATGTATAGGGAGGAGAATTCAATGAATATTATCAAGAAAGAGGCAAATTTATAATTCTGAATGACGAATTGTACATATTTTCAAAATAATGCCATACATATTTGATGGGACAAAAGTTCAAAGTCAACATCTTAAATACTAGTTTACCCGTCCTCTTCTTCTTCCTAGCATTTGTCCCGCACACAGGCAGGGTCTGCCATTCTGGATCTCTGTCACCATTTTATACGACCGTAGGCCATATCGGGATGGAGTCCAGCAATTTTAAGCTCTTTATGTAGTGTGTCAAGCCATCACTGTCTAAGACGTCCAACTGGTCGCTTCGCATCTACAAGCAAAGTCAATCCAGTGCTTGCAACTATTGTTTTGTCCGCTCGAAGCACATGACCATACCAGTGCTGACGGCTTTCCCTCATCTTCTCAATGACTGGTGCTACTGCATATCGCCTATGGATGTCGTCATTGGTGACATGATCGTGAAGTGTCAGACTAGATATCCACTGAAGCATCTTCGTTTCCATGATAGCAAGTCTTCGTTGTTCTTCCTTTGTAGTGGGCAAGCGTTCTGCGCCATATAGGGCGACTGGTCGCACTACGGACCGATATATTTTTGACTTGAGGTGGTCTGGAATCTCCTTATCGCAGAGAACACCAGTCATTGTCCACCATTCAAGCCATGTGAGCAATCTCAAGCCTTAAAGTTCCATCAGCAGCAATAGTTGAGCCAAGGTACTTGAATGACATTGCCTTCAGTAGATCGACACCATTGATTTTAATTGTGCCTTGTTCAATTTGATCTGTTGTTAGGTATTCTGTCTTATTAATATTGAGCCGTAGTCCAAATTTCCTTAGGCGGTCACTCCATGCTTGAACTTGTTGTTGAAGATCCATCTTATCTTTAAGACTCGGAGAGTCGCACATTTTTCCGTATTGACTAAATATGATTATAAATCAAATATTACTCAATTCCGCCCTGTCCATCATCATCATCATCATCGAAGTCCCACTCCAGTCACCCGGGTGTGGTTTCCAAGCCTCCTCCACTCCTTTCTGTCCTTCCATTCTTCCTGTTCCATCACTTCTGCCACATCCAATCCAGCTTCTCCAATGTCCTTCAAAATTTGGTCCAACCACCTTGTTCTCGGTCTTCCAACTGGTCTCTTTCCCTTGACTTCTCTTTCTAATTCCCTTCTTGCTACTCTTTCTTTACCCATTCTTTTTACATGTCCGAACCAACGTAACCTTGCTTTCTGTATTACAGTGCACTCTCGTTAATTCGCGGTAATTAATGCACGAACTTCCGCGAATTACCGAAAGCCGCGAATTATCCGCAATTATTTTTGTTAAGCCTAGTAAAAACAAAACTATTGTTTAAAATATTGAAATAGGCTTGAACATGCAAAATAATAATTATAACACTTGATTGTACTAGGTAGTGTCTTATAAGACATGCTAGGCTAGAGGTAGGCCTATGTGGATTATGCCTACATTAATATTTAAAACATCAAAAAACAGTCATCACGTTTTGTTTCTTAGATAGTTTATTCTAATTTTGGATTACACATTCCCGAAGAAAACATTATATGAGAACGAAAATTCATCTAGTTTTTCTATATAAGAGATATGTGTGAATAGAGACACACTGGCTTGACTGTGGGAAACTTTCGGGATTTCCGTTGCATCACTCCCGCACTCGATATGAACTGGATCTCTGTATTCCTCACCAACAGTCAAATTCCGTGCTATTTCTTCTTTGCTTTCATGTCTTAAATCATAGTCGTCTTCGACGTCTAACTTGCCCGTTCTAAATATCGTCGTCACAGAAGTCGGCAAGCACTTGCTTTTGTACGAGCGTGGTAGCGGTATTTTTCTCCCATGACTTGTTGACTGCATGAAGAGCATTCAACAAGCACGCTCTCGGGGTCGCGCAAGTTTGTGCCATTACGCAATAATCGCTGTTTACAATACGCTGTCCGCGCATCCACCCTTCACAACTCACAGATCAGCGACCTTGGAGTGTGGCTGTTGGGAAAGGGAGGGTAGGTTCCGAGTGAAAGTGCATTCCTGTTGTATTGTTTGGGCTTCCAAGATAATAGAAATCTGTGCTATACCACTCGCGGCAACATGCTCGTATGTTTCGAAGATTGCGCAATTAGGCCTACTGTTACAATGCAGAGAAACGCAGTTCAGTCTTCTCGAATCTCAATGATTTCGTCTTTACGCATTGCGTTGCATCAAAAAAACGACGGAGAGTTTGCTTTACTTAGCGTGATGATTAGTTGCTGTGAGAATTTCTATTAAAAAAAAAAATACTCTTGGAGACCCACGAATTAACCGTAAAACGAATTATCCGCACGCGAATTATCGGGAGTGCACTGTATTATTATTAACGGTTCCATATTTAACTCTTCTCTGATTTTAGAATTTTGAATTCTATCCCTTCTTGTCTTTTTAGCTGTAGTTCTTAAAAATTTCATTTCTACTGCTTGTATCTTACTGTCCATAATATTTATTAAAATGTGTGAGTTAAATAGTTAAATAATATTGAGAGGGCGGAATTGAGTGATATTTGATTTAAAACCCATCTTATCATTGGAGGCCAGAAGCACATCATCAGCATAAACCAATGTCCAAGGGGGAAGTTTCTACAGGTCCCTGGTGACGGTGTCCATGACAATGATGAATTGGAGAGGCATTATTTTGAAAACCTATACAATTTGTCATTCAGAATTTAAAATGTGCCTTTTTCTAATGTAATTGGTCACAATTTGTGATTGACTGGAAATCTTTCTATAATAGTAGAGACGTACCAACGGGTTCCCTGCGTGGACAGCACACGGCTTGGGCGGTGGCTGCGATGTAGGTACACTCGTGGCTTCTCGGACACTCGCTGTCTGAACTGCTCTGACCACTGCTACACACCACCACGTCACCAGTCAACGGGTCGCTCAGAGGAGTCCCCATGTTGCAGGGGTTGACATACACAGACTTGGGACGACCTGGAAACAATGACATTCAATATAAAGGATGATTTGCGACTTCTAGGTTCTGTTAATCAAGTGATTTTGGGGTTTCGCCAAGGTGTACCAAGCTCTTGGCGACCGTGCCCTCAGACGTGCATGACTTGGTGCAAAACCTCACAAAAGACACGGAAAAATCCTAGAAGTTTTCATTACTTGGCCGTGAAAGCTGAGTTGTTATTGTTGTTTAAAGGGGTGAAACAGGGGCGTCTGCCCCTTAGCGAAAGCCAATATACAGTAGAAACCCACTTAACCGAGACCCGCTGATCCGAGGCTCCGTGTTAACCGAGGCACTCATTTTGTCAACGTAATTAATTAAATTAGCGTTAAAATTCATAATAACGTACTGCTAGTAATGAGAGTAACGAACTAGTCCAACACCCCTCAAGTTGAGTGCGCGGGAGAGTCCATATAGACCAGTGGTTCTGAACCTGTAGAAGTCTGCGGACCACTCAGCGTGAAATTGAATCATGTACGGACCCCTCCCAATACACCTTATCAGTTGTAACCCTTCCTCAATAACACTTATTTTAAAGATATTTCAATTCAAAACCTGATAGTCATCGCCGCAGACGATTCTCGTTCAACACAAATCGTTTTCAAAATACCCTTTTATTGGCTACTTTTTTATACGTGCTGGTGGACCCTTTTCTCCCGCGGACCACTCCCGAGTCACTCACGGACCACCAGTTAAGAACCACTGATATAGACGAACTTCAGTAGGGTTCGGATCCGTTCGTTGATCTTTACTCTAAAGTCCGGCGTCACCGCGTGTTGCTTCGCTTGCTCAAGTAGTTGTATTTCGACGTTTATACACATGTTGCATCGTTTTGTGCGCTATTGTTTTGTGATTAATTTAATTAAATACGATTTCCTACACATTCCCTCTTAATTGAGTTTTCTGCTATTCGAGCTACCCTCGGTCCTAATTACCTCAAATAAGTGGGTTTCTACAGTACCATATTTTTAAGTGATTTTTGTTTAAATCACTATAACGACACTGACTAGGTTTAACTGCAGCGTGGCGCTCTGTTGGTGCCTGGATTAAGGGGCAGATGACTTTGTAGTTCCGCCAATAAGTAACAAGTGGATTAAACGAGTTTTGCAACTCGATGAATCAGGTATTTTAATTCATGCCAACATGGATAACTTCTATGAGGTATGATGTACACGAGTACACGCATATTTTAAACCACACCACATGTCAAGAGCTAAGTGATACTCACAGACTGGGAAGGTAGCACACATGAAGTCGGAGCAGCCTTCGTCTCTGACGGCCACACACTCCTCTCCCGGAGCGCACTCAAAGCCATCACAAGGATTGTCACATTCGCAGGTTGGGCAACCATCGGCACCTACTTTGAATCCATACTCGCACATCTGGGCACACATGTTGCGATCGCAGGTCAGAGCTCGTCCCATGGACCGGGCTGTGGAATATCACAAGCACCATTTATTATGGTATTACATTTACAGGACTGAAAAACAAAAGTCGGTCAACACGATTGTACCCAAATGAGATGGGTTATGCCCTAATTCTGAAAAAAATTACATGAGTTTAATAAATACACTAGGATGACCAGTTTCGATCGTCAAGCGATCATCATCAGATCCATTACACTTAGGCTATAAAATCTATGTCTGAAAGTATGGGTGAAAATATTTACAATATGCAGGTGCGGATTCAAGGGGGGGGGGGGTCACGGGGGTCATGACACCCCCCCCCCCCCAAACGGAGACCAAATTTTTTTGCAAACTCAAAAAATGAAAACACAATTACCAGACAAATAAAACTTAATGAATTTTAACTGAAAAATAGTGGGTTTTTTTTCATTTTATTCAATACTGAATTATCTTTATTGGAATTATTATGTTCTGTTACAACTGTACATATTTACAACTTCAAACCTCTTGTATAAAAACTATTAGTTATACAACAAAATCAACTCGTCTATTTTGTTTAGCAAACCTTGTGATTACCGAATCGATGTTTATAGTGATGTCACGATGAATGTGCAGCAATGCACGGATAGGAAACTGGGGCTTTTTTTCGCACCAAAAATTTTTGCCGACGTCCAAACTGCAAGCTTGGTTGGCAATTTAAGCTGTGACTTTCTCCCTTTGTCGGTACCAACTCGACTTGCCGAAACTGTAACGTGCCTTCACCTTGATCCTTTTCTCGAAGCTCGATGTAAAAGTCGCAAAACACGCCGTTGCAATTTGTACGAATATTTTTGGTGCGCTAAACGCATCAAATTTCTATCCATGAAGCTTGCAAAAAAATTGGTCTGGTTTTGTACGTTTGGTTATTTTGTGATTGCGTTTTTAGTGATACCATTTTTCTTAACAATTTCGAATCTCTGACACCCACCCCCACCCCCCAAAGCCAAACTCTAGATCGAATCTCTGACCCCCCCCAAAGCCAAACTCTAGATCTGCGCCTGACAATATGTACAATTATTTAGTTGCAGTAGTAGCCTAGTTGAGATAATGCAACTCGTCAGTATTTGTTGTAACCGAACTATTGTGGTTACAATAGCTCACCCTCAAGTTTTCGCCTTGTGTGGTTTGTTTTGTATTTTTTATTTATTTTTATTACCTACCATGGCCACCTATTGGTGGGGACCACAGACAGTCTTGGTGGTGGTCAGCCAGTAGGTTGACCAGGTAGCTTTGCTTAGGGCAAGAATTTCTTTGACATGGAGATGATGTTGATGTTAGGATGCCATGCAGAATGGGAGCTGGTTTTTCTTTAGAAAAAATGGGTTGATGTTACGTTCTGTGGTATGTTGGTGAGGATTTGAAGAATAGATGTTACATCTAGTAAGAAGAAGGATGGAAAGAATAGTTTAATAAAATGCAACCAGAAAAGAAAGGAGCAGAAGAAAATTGTTGTGAATACTGAACAACCGATGCAGAGAATGGAAGCTTGCTTATATGTTGACAAACAAGGTATTGCTAGTTTTGAGTGGCAGAGATCGGCCAGAAGAGAGGAATTATTCTTGTTATATGTGTGTCTAGTATTGGTTATAAATAAATACCGGTAGTGTGTGAATTTGTAAAATGGTGTAACTGTGTCTTTGTGTGATGTCGTTTAGCGAGTGTATTGCCTCACTACCCTGAGGTGACAAACTTCATAATTGTTAGTTGTGGTCTATCTGATGTTTTTTTGAGCTACTGGAAGTAGTGATTGACCTCCGGAATTTGCCTGTTGCATTATCTAATACCCAGATCACTGGAATCGGGAACTGATGAAGAAGAAGAAGGAGAAGAAAAGGAACAAAACTGCAATTAGGTTTTTTAGGTTCTACAGAATTCATGAATATGTCTCTTTTGAGTGTGAATGGGAAAAGTATTAAGGTATTTTCGTATCTATAAGGTGCGTTCAAAAAGTAACGAGCCGGAGGCTGGAATGCGCAAACCGGTGACGACATCGGCTAATCGTGGCGTGTGTAACGAGTTGTGGTTCCGACCAGAGCGTGGAAGGTCAGAGCCCGTCGCTAGAGAGCACGCGTGCACGTCGCGTGACGATACAAAATCGAGCAGCAGCATGCATCAATCGTCCAACCAAGACCAAGACAATAGGCCATTCGACATGCTTCCTGGTGTGGTTGAAGATTGTGGGGCACCCATTGGGCACACACTTTCCGCAAGTGCAGTCGTTCCTTCATGATGGTGTGCACACTTCCGACGCTCAATCCAACCACGGCGGCTATGGCGTTCACTGTCACTCGGCGGTCCTGGGTAATGAGTGCATCAACCAGCTGGACGTTGTCATCGATAATGCAGGGGGGTGCCCCAGACTGGGCATCATCGACTAACGACACCCGTCCTTCCCTGAAGCGCTTGTGCCATTCCTGGACACTTGCAAGGGACATGCAGTGTTTGCCGTACACTTGTGACATTCGGCGATGAATGTCCGTTCCCCCTACTCCTTCCGCTGTCAGAAACCGAACAACACCTCTTTGCTCTTCGTTTGACGCCTCCATGTCACTGTTTGCAATGCGACTGGCAGCGTTGGACGATTGATGCATACTGCTGCTCGCTTTGTATCGTCACATGACGTGCATGCGTGCCCTCTAGCGACGGGCTGTGGCCTTCCACGCTCTGGTCGGAACCACACCTCGTTACACACGCCACTATTAGCCCATGTCGTCACCGGTTTGCGCATTACAGCTTCCGGCTCGTTACTTTTTGAACGCACCTTATAGAAGAAAGAAAGAATTCCGGTCCCTAATCATAATCAAATGTTTCAGGCTGCAGCATCTAAAGCCAGGAGGATCTTGGTGATGGTGAACAAACTTCAGAAAGGAGAAGAAAAGTTATCATTTCCCAAAGTCTTGAGTCGAGTCTAAGGACAAGACAACTAGAACCTACCTTCTGGTACAGCCGGACAGGCCACCTTTTCGCTGGGACCCATGGATCCTGGCAGCTTGTTACCCACGGTGTCCACACACCAGCACACGAGGCCATTACGACTGCATTGACGAGTCTCAAACTGGCCTGTCATAGGTGAGCACTGGGGGACATAACCTTTCCCTTCCTTCTCGTTCATGACCAGCAACTCAGCCAACATCTTCTGCTGCAGGCACACTGAAACAAGGAAATGACCGGACCTCGTAAAAGTAATGTACATCTCTACTTAGTATAAAACAAAGTCCCCGATTCTTGGATGTCACGAGTAATCTCGAGAACCACTGGATGGATTTTGATGCAGTTTTGACCATTCTGTAAAGGATATCTCGCGGAAGGTTTCTGTAGAAAATAATTCATTCACTGAAAAAGTCGAAAAGGAACCTGGCGTCCGTGCGCTTTTCAAGCTTATGCTGGGCAAACCGTTTAAATTATCAATATACTACGAGTGTAAGAATTGATCAGCATAAAAATTTTTGCAAAACCGTCCGCAAGAGCATGTGTCTATCTTCTATACATCGCCCACTATAAGTGCTTTCAAGTTTTCATTTCTGAGGCAACAGTTTACAAGCTAGCTAGGGGCGAGTCGATCAGCCCGGTTACAGCCTAGCTAGCGGACGAGCTTATTGCCCCAGATACAGCCAGCAGCAAAATGTCGAGTCGTGTTGAGTTGAGACTTCAGAGAAGAGTGATTGTGTTTGGAGTTTCCCTGGAAGTGCAACTCGGCTTTCCTTCATTCCACCTGTGAACTTTTTGTTCCACACAATGCACAGTCAAGTTGAGATTGGACGGAAGGGGGATTTGGGCTTCATGCACCTCGCCATTCTTAAATTACGTCTGACAAGAATTCGTTTCATATGCATCTCCATGATAATATAATTAATAGTACCGTCAGTGATTTTAATCCCTCATGTCGAGACGGAAAACGGATATAGGTCGAAAAAGAAAGAACTTATCACGTAATGCAATCATAACTGATCCCGGGCCAAGCCGGGGCAGGTTGCTAGTATATTTATATTTTGTATGGCATGAAGATACGATTCATTCATCCATCATCTTGCACAGTTTCCAGCCACTGGCCGGGTCTGTTTGGAACACAAGCCTCTCCAACGTCTTCTGTCTTCCCCCCATCTCTCAGCCTCCACCCTTGTCCAGTCTTCTCCTCTCTTCTTCACGCTTTCTTCCACCCCCTTCAGCCACCTGTCCTTCGGTCTCTTTCCTTCCCACTTCGTCCTGTGTACTCTCCTGGGTATCCTCTTCTCCTCCATTCGTTTTACATGCCCATACCATCTAAGTCTAGATTTCTCTATACCATCCTGTAATGGTTCCTCCTTCATTAATTCTCTGGTCCTCTCATTTCTTATTCTGTCCATCTTTGTAGCTCCAATACTGCTTCTCAAGAACCTCATCTCACTGGCCTGTATTTTGCTCTTCTCCCTTCCTTTCATAACCCAGGTCTCCGAGGCATACGTCAGGATAGGGACATAGTACGTCCGATATATGATCTTTTTGCTGTTCTGTTCTGAGGGACATCCTTGCTCCATAACATGCTTCTCACACTCCTCCGAAATGCTTCTGCCTGCCTCCCCCGCTCATTTATTTCTCTATCGTTTCTTCCATTATCTTGTATCAGGCTTCCCAGATACTTGAAACTCTCCACTTTCTTCAGCTGTTCCCCACCAACTGTTATTCCCGTTGTGGTTCTTTCCTTCTTCCTTGTTGTGATCACCATCTCACTCTTATTTATGCTAAATTTCATCCCATATCCTTGTATTATTCCTTCCCACAGGTCCAACTGTTCCTGTACCTCCTCCTTGTTTCCCCAAATCATCTGCAAATACCATTGCTTTCATCTTTCCTTCCCCAATTACTTGGGTCATTATGTCATCCATCACCACAATGAAAAGTAACGGTGACAGTGCACTTCCTTGTTTCAGGCCGTTTCTCTGTTCCAACCAGTCCGATCTCTCTCCTCCCACTTTCACACAGCTCACGCTTCCCTTGTACATCTCCTTTATCCTCTTTATAGTCCATTTCTCTACTCCTCTATCCTCCAGGGACTTCCATACTTTGTTTCTGCATACACTGTCATATGCTTTCTCAATGTCCAGGAAGGCCATCAGTAGATCTGTTCCATACTCATAGTGCTGTTCTTGTAACTGCCTTACAGCAAAAATCAAATCCACTGTGGACCTTCCTGCTCTGAAGCCATGTTGTTCTTCCCTCATCCCTTCTTGTCCTAATTCTATTTTCCAAAACTTTCTCGAAGATCTTTGCACAATGACTCATCAGTGTTATTCCCCGATAGTTTCTGCAATCTGTTCTACTACCATTCTTGAAGATCGGGACAATTATTCCTTTTTTCCAGTCCTCTGGGGTCTTTCTTTCCTTCCATGCTGTCCTCATCACTCAGTACAACCACTGTATCCATTTGGTTTCATCCACTACTGGCTTGCTGGGCCTATCGTAGCTTCACCAGAGCGCCGTTAGCCGTCACTTTTCAGGGTTCCTGTAGGACCTTCACAGCTACCGTAATGGTCCCGGGGCACACTGTACTTCGCCCCTACAGGCAATCCCCTACTTTGATACAATATACAATATTATTTACATATACAGTATTTACAAGACCTTGATCTGCAAGTAGCTTCAGTGTTGTTGGAGCTGGATATCTAATTTCTCTAACCATTCTAAAGCTTCATCACTAGCTTGATGAATCTCCTTCATTGTACCATTGAACCTTCGGAGTGGGCAATCCATACCGGTAGCGATGTAACTGATGGTCTGAGGCACATCCGCACAGTTGCAGCAAGGATTCTCAGCAATTTTCCATTTGTGCTTCCAGAACTGACATCTACCGCATTGATTTTTTATACGGTTCAGCGACGTCCAGATTTTCCTGGGAAGGTCGAAACCAGGGGGTCGCTTAACTGCATCCGAGATAAGACCTAATCTGTCAGACTTGAAGTCAGCCACTCGTTGCGCCAAGCTTCATTCACTTGAAACTGCTCTTGGACCAAGAAGGATTCCGGGATTTCAGCCTGAGATCTTTAGGTGGGTAGTCTAGATGTATTGGCAGAAGAGGGTTGTCACAACATTTAAGCCATTCTCTCTTCAGTGCCATTTGTCTTCGAAGATGACGAGAGTACTGGTAACCATTCCAAAGGTGTAGATTGGATGGTTCCTGATACAGTCCTCATTGTGTCGTTCAGCTGTACGTCTATCTTCTTTGCATGGGCGCTGTTAAGCCATACTGGGCTGCAATATTCTGCTACTGGATACATTAGGGCAAGTGCTGTAGAGTATTGTACAGAAAACTTTCCATTATCCGTGTTAATGCGGACCTATGATCACACAAATATTACAAGAAGTACAGTACACAGTATCAGACATCCAATGTGGAATTACTTACTCTAACTTGTTGACAGAATTCCAAATGACTAAACTTTCAACACGCAGGATTATTGCTCAGCAGATATATGAAACTTTGGGGCAAATAAATCTCAACGTGAGAAAGAAATGTCTCAGAAAACGAGAACTCCTAATAGTTAAAATAAAGTAATACAAATTTCCATAAAATTTCACCTATATTGAATATGTGCTGTACTTACAACAGGCTCTCAGCTGACAAGAATTTAGATTTTGGAATGTCCTTGCTAAATTATAGAAGAAAATTACACTTAGTTTTAGCTGTCAAATGGTTTACTTCTTCTTCTTCTTATTCTTATTCGCCTTTTGAGACCACAAAAGATCACTTTAGCCAACCATTAGTTCGTCGACTTGTAGGAACTGTACGAGCCTTACATTCTTCCCAGTACTTCTTCATTCGTATTGATCGTCTTGCCCTTTCCTGGGCAAAAAATATTCTTGTTGGAATTTTCTATTTTATGAGTGGAAAATGAAAAGTCATACTTTTAAGTGCTATAGTTAAACTTTTCTTATTTGTATCATATTCTGTTGTTAGGCCAATTTCTTTTAGGTCCTCTCTGATTTCTTTTAACCATCGGCCTCCAGTTGTTGTGTTTTTTGAAGCAAGATTGTACTGTACTAGTTGTTTTAGAAGATGTGCCCAAAGAATCCTAGTCTTTTCTTTCGCATGGTATCAGTAATGGGTTCTAGGTTGTTATAGACGATATTGTTAGGTATTATTTGTCATTGCCCATCATTTTTATAACATTTTTTGATACAAGTTCTTCCAATTCGCTTTTCGATCTTGTGTAATCTGTCGGTTTTAGAATGTTCATTTATATGGAATAATGATTCACTATTACAAAGATATTAAATCTAGCTGCTATTAGTTTCAGGTTTCACTTTATTACTGAAATGAAAATCCACAGCCTGCTTCCAGTCTCCGACCGGGTCAGGAATGGAATGAATGAAGCCCCCATCTAGCGGCGAGGATATGAATTGCGCCGGCTGCCGAGACCTGACGCACTCCTCTGGGGCAATGATGAAATTAATGACAGATGAAATGAAGTGATAGTGGAGAGTGTTGCTGGAATGAAATTTTGACAGGGAAAACCGGAGTACCCGGAGAAAAACCTGTCTGCCTCCGTTTTGTCCAGCACAGATCTCACATGGAGTGACCGGGATTTGAACCACGGACCCAGCGGTGAGAGGCCGGCGTGCTGCCGCCTAAGCCACGGAGGCTTACTTCACTTTATTACTAATTACCAATACTAATCATTAATGCAATATTTCATTGCTATTGTATTAGTACCTAAAAATATGAATTTAGTTTTACATTATGCGACCAAATATTAAAAATCATGCTTCATTTACTGTTATTGCGACTTCAACTTGTGTATATTTCTTGTTAACATATTTTATATTTTTTATTATCAATTCTCATTTTGTATTCTAATGTATTTTCATGTATTATCTGTGTGCAAACAATTGTTTGCTAATGTAATTGGGGCACTGCCCTGTTGTGTCAACCGGCACGGCATAAACATACAAGATTTGCTGGAGCCGTAAAAGCCGATATTCCATCTTGTGGGAATATACGGTATATGTGTGTAGTTTAGACATCGAGGTACAGACAACACACAGGAAATGACACGCTACTATACTTTTCTGATCATAGTACAGGGTGTTTCAAAAAGAATATACGTATTTCGCATGCATATGTTTATTAAACTTTAAGACATACGAATGTGAAACTTTACCCACATATTTACGAACCCCTCAAGTTTAGATTACAGATGTTCAATATGTCCTCCATCAGCGACACGAACAATATCACACCGATACTCAAATTCCTCCCATACTCTGGCAAGCATGTCCTTCGTCACTGATGTTATGGTAGTACGTAACTCTTCCAGGTTCCGTGGGAGTGGTGGTACATAAACGTTATCTTTAACGAAACCCCACATGAAGAAGTCCCAGGGTGTCAAATCCGGTGACCGTGGAGCCCAGCTGAGATATGCTAAGTCGTCAGCTCCTTGACGGCCAATCCAACGGTTCTGTAGAGTTTCATTCAGATATTCACGCACTTGGCGACTCCAGTGAGGAGGTGCCCCGTCTTGTTAAAAAAATGAAGTTGTTTTCGTGCAGCCTCGGAAACAACCAGTATTGTAATATAGCGAGATATTGCTGACCGTTAACCGTGTTTCCATCAAAGAAGAATGGGCCGTAAACAGATGATAGGGATATCGCACAAAACACATTGACTTTGGGCAAATCTCGTACATGTTCAATGACTGCATGTGGGTTCTGTAGGCCCCAAATTCGAACATTGTGTTTGTTTACCTGACCACTAACATGGAAAGTCGCTTCATCACTGAACACGATGCGTTTTGCGAAAGTGCTATCATTGTCAATAGCATTATGAATCTCGTTACAAAATGGCACACGTTTGCGTTTGCCATCAGGACGCAAAGCTTGTAACAGCTGTAACTTGTACGGCTTGATAACCAACCGACGTCCCGAAACACGCCAAATTGTTGTTGTAGGCAGTTGTAACTCCCAAATGGCACGACTAGTTGATTTTGAAGGACTACGTTGAAAATCAGTTTGAATTCGAGCAACATTTTCTTCAGAAACACGAGGGCGGCCGGGACTCTTCCCTTTACATACACATCCTGTATCTACAAACTTTTGATACCATTTGTGAATGTTCCACCCATTCGGAGGATCAATTTGGTACCTCAACCTGAAACGTATTTGCATTGTAATCACGGAATTGTACTTCGCAAACTCGAGGAGAGAAAATGATTTCTGCTGTGGAGTAGCCATTTTAAACATAAGACGGTTACCAAGCAAAACAGAAACAACTGATATCTGGCGGCTATTAATATAAAATAGACTATGTATTCATTTCTCCAATAGCCGAGCCGTGGCGCATCGATCGATAGTTTGGACAAAATAATACTTTGTAATACGTATATTCTTTTTGAAACACCCTGTATTTTAAGATTTAAAACATTCATTTTGCCTGAATCAATACTTTTATTGAAAATGATCACTTTTGTGTAAGGGCCTTCTTTTTTGGTGAAATAAAACCATTGATTTCGGTGTTAAAACTGACGCTATTTCGGTGGGTATTTCCCGAAATAAATTGTCATAATGATGTTTCTTCTGAAATCTTCATTAAAGTCTGGGATAAATCTAACAGATTATGTGATAAGGGGGTTCTTCAGCTTCTTTGCGATGTGTCGAGTATCGCCGAATGTTATCTGCCGCTTAGGATTATGTTCATTTCCTTCTTTCTTCCTCTTTTTATGCGTTTCTGAATCCCTGCAGTGTTTATCGCACGTGTCTTTTCGTTCCCACTGAATACCAACATTGGAGTATTTACACATTAGAATCTTTCTTGCAGTGTCAAATACATATAACCCCTCACTGTCGTATTCCTCGGCCCTCGAGAAAACTGTTGTGACTTTAGTTTTTGGCATTTTTATACTTAGCTGGATGTTTACCGCGAACTCGTACTGCTGTATCTACGACCTCAACGCCATTTGATGTAATCGATAGCAGATATCGATTTTCATCGATAGCCTTAGAGATCGCGGAACTGAATACTCATACTTCCAGCTTTGCGTAGAGGCACTATCAATCAAACGAGAAGGAAACCACGATGGTCAATTCTTCAGAAGCATTTAAACGTGTATTGGAGAGCTTTTTCGATAATATTTAGCATTTTCGTACCAAGTGGAGTATATTTCGTGATTATTTGTGCAATTCGCGCAATAAATCAGATTTCGTGATATTTCATGAGTTCATTTTGCTAAAATACGCTACTTTAAGTATCTACAAGGTCATATATAGGCAAGAAAGGAGATATGAAATTTTTTTTGTGCGTATCGCTATTACCGAAAAATACGGCCCCTACTTATGTGCTCATTACAAATGGTTTTCTACACATTGGTGATGTATTCAAATACCATGTGAATATTTCCATCACATTACTTATTGATTCATAACAGAACTGTGATTGTATCGACAACTGAATACGTATACGTCTTCAATGGCGTTTGCAGACCATAAAGAAGCATTCCGCATATTCTTATCGTAGATGTCACGTCGATAACAACTACATTGAATTGAACTGGCCCAGTTAAAAGTGTTTTTTCGTGTATTATGCCTTAATCATTTCAAATATCCTATCTATAAGGTGCACCATATTAGGTTCAGTGGCTATTGGCATTTCAGTGCTATGCTAATCCAATAATTTTCTCATTTAGTGCTTAATATTGGCTCATGAAGGGTCTATTAGTCCTCGAAACATGTACCATTTCTAATGACCGCATACGTGATCATTTTCAATAAAAGTATTGATTCAGGCGGAACCCTAGCCCATTAAAGAATGTCATAGAATGTTGTCCTCATTTATTTAAAATCACTATCACACTTCCCCCCTTCCCATTTTGAATACAGTGAAAAGCATGCTTAAATGCAGAAATGTTAGTAGGAATACTAAAGTAAACATTACAATACTAAGACCTGTGGTTATGTATGGATCGGAAGGTTGGGTTCTGAATAGAAGAGAAGAAGACGGACTGCGAAGATGGGAAAGGAAGATCTTGAGGAAAATATATGGGCCAGTGACAGAGGAGAAAAAGGACAAATGTGGAACTACTGGAACTCTTCGGACAGGCAGATATTGTGGGGAGGATAAGATGGGCAGGACACGTACAGAGAATGCCAGAATCGCGTAGTGTCAAAAAGGTGTTTACACAAAGACCGGATGGAAGGAGGAGAAGAGGAAGACCCAGGAGACAGTGGGAGACGACCTTAGGAGTCTGGGAATCGGGAACTGGAGAAGGAAGGCGGAAGATAGAGATGAATGAAGGCCAAGGTTCTTCAGGGACTGTAGCGCCGACCAGTAAGTAGAGGTATTAGTTATAGGAACACAGAACATGCCAATATAATTCCCATGTACTTACTGCCTGTGCTGCAGTTTCCTTGTTCACAGTGCAATAAATACAGGGTCATTATCTATGTGCGCCCGATAAACACAGCAAGCTAAGCCGGCTGTGGCATACCTAGTTCAGTCGGTGGTGGCGTGCATTTTCACACTTTTACCAAACATGTTCAATAATGTGTACTTACAGTGCTCATAGGCGATGCTGAAAATGTCCTCCCTGTCTTGTAACACACACCTCACATCTTCTGATGAAAGAATGTCTGTCAACTCTTTTATTATTTATGGAGCCTGTTTCCTTGATTCGTTTGGCGAGCCTCCTAATTGTACTGGCATTAGGCACAGGTCTTCCTGGAAACTTGATTCAAAATCTTCGTCTCGTTTCAGAACAAGATTTTCTGCTTTTCATATACGAATTATGGATATACACACGTTCGTGCAATGTGAATTGGTGTCTAGGCATGACCAACAATCACAGTAATCACAATACTTACTAAGCTTTGCAGATACACGTCCATATGAATGACAAAACATGTGTGGACTAATGATATGAGTCAGCGGAGCGCGCCAACCACCAGCTGAACCGCGTCAGCACGCCCGTGATCTGCGCCAGTCACAGCCGGCTTAGCTTGCTGTGTTTATCGGGACGCACATAGCACATAACACCCTGTACAATGTCGTCTATGTGAACAAAAGCCTTGTTGTACATTTTGCTTTGCAGTGCTTCCAATTCCCTGCCCTACAAATATAGTGCGAGGAAGTAATCTAAAGCACTTACCTGTCACGTTCTGAGGCTGGGTGCAGTGCTTGCCACAACGATCCGAAGAGCAGCACTTCTGCATGGACGTACATTCCAGGTCATGTTCACATCTTATACCACATCCCATGGAGTCGATCTCTTCGGCGTTGTCGTTAGCAGGACACGAGCCGGGCTTCTGAAGTTTGAAGGAAGACGGGCAGCACACACCGTAGTCATTGCCTGGTCAAAAATAATCATTGCAATGGTACAGTTTTACCAACTTGACTCTATTTGGAAATGATTATAGAGAGTTTAAGTCTTTCTTTAGACCAACATTTGAAGTCAATGCACGAACCAGCTTTGTTGTGGCTGTCCAATAAAGAGCGTACAAGGTTGTAAGGACATAAGGGAGGAAGTTACCTGACTGCACAATGCACTGGAAGAGCGGAGGGCACTGGGGTTTCCCAGGGGATGTTCCGCACAAGAAGGGACGTTCACTGCCAGTGATCATCAGAGGTTCACCAGCAGGACAGATGTTCTCCAGACTGCGTGCTCTCTTGCCTGGAACACAAATAGTAGGATGATGCAAATATTTCCTTGTGGTATCACTTGTAATTGGGGCTAGAATTTGGGTAGGAGGTGGCCTTAATTCAGATACCATCCCAGCATTTTCCTGGAGTAGAGGTGAGAAGCCACAGAAGCAAAGAGCTTCTGATGAACATCAAAGAAAAGAAACTTCAGTACATCGGGTATATCATAAGAGTTATCGGGTGAGTTAGGCGTGGTCGTTACGTCATGACTGCTGGCAGTTGCTCACATCCGGGAGGCGAGGAGGTTCGAATCCCCCCGCCGGCAACCTTGAAGATGGTCTTCTGTGGTTTCCCATCTTCCTTCCAGGCAAATGCCGGGGTTGTCCCTATCTATAGGCCACAGCAGCTACCTTCCAATTCCTCGTCCTTATATTCACACTTTCCTCCCCAGACAACACTCCACACGCAACGGTACTTGTAGCTTCCCCATTGGGTGTCCGCCCAGAAGCAGCTACAAACTGGCGAGCCGAACATGTCCTCGGACACTCCCGGCACTAAAAGCAATACGCTAAAAAAAAATCATAAGAGTTTTCTTTTTCTTTTTAATTGTATGGCCTCGGGTGCCGGGAGCAAGCTTTGTTATTTGACGCCCAGAGGGCAGCTTGCATGTCGAATTTTGTTGTTCTTTGGAGCACTGTGAAAGTCAAGGAGGTTAGGTATCTAAGCTCCTTGACACTCTAGCGCTTTCTAGTAAAGAAATGAGGTACTTTGTGTTGGCAGAAAATCCCGAGATTAAATTTGCCATTATGTACACGGCCTACTGAATTCAAATGAGTTCTTTAACATGCCAACAACGTACGACATGCGTGCCGTGATTTTTTTCGTCTTTCAAATATCACTTACCACGGCCAGGAGCAAACCTGCAAGCATGGGGTTGGTAGTCCGACATGATAGCCACTCACCCTCCATGGCAAGCTATCATAATAGGTGAACGATATGAACTCCTCCAACTCATTCTTGAAGAGAAACTCGAAGGATGAAGACCTGTTAGGGGCGTAGGAATTCCTGGCTCAAAGATCTGCACCGATGGTATGGACAAACATATACCGGTATTGACTTGCACTGCCAAGGAATTAAGTAAAAATTCAGACTTTCACGACCGGCATTGAAATAGGAATCTCTGTTTCGCGGGCTCATAGCAGGGGCGTATATAAGGGGGTTGGGTGTTGAGGGGGCTCTAATCCCCCCCGAAAAAAGCCAATAAATTAAGGAAGTTTTGCTTTGGTAAGAGCATAAAATAATTGTAAATGTGGTTGTACCCTAATCTTAACTCATTGGCTAAGTTATAAACAAAAAAAGATTGAAATTAGACTAACTCGTGGTGTAGTGGCTAGCATTATTGGCTGCCGCCCCGGAGGTTCGAATTCGATTCCCGGCTCTGCCAAGAAATTTTAATTCTGGTCTGAGGGCTGGAACGGGGTACACTCAGCCTTGTAAGGCAAAACTGTGAATTCCACAGTACGGTACTTTTGAGAAATAAATTATCAACTTGTAAAAAAATATATATATATATATTTGTGTTGTATTTTACAACTTTTTTGTATGGCAAGTAATAATTGTAGGCTATATAAACTTTGAATCTTATCTAAAATAATTACACACAGTTCTATGATCTAAAATATTGGTTGATATTTCTGGGTATTTTGTGGTGACAATCCCCTGACAATACTCACAGGATAGTCACCCCCCCCCCCCCCCCCCCGAAAAAAAATTGTATATACGCCCCTGGCTCATAGGCCGTGTTCTAAGGACATTTTGTCGTCCTGACGTTTCGCTGAAGACTGCGTTCATCATGTTCACAGGTTACATTAGGCGAGGTAAAACAAGTAAACAGAAGATATATAAATAGTCAACAACCCACACATAGAGGCTACCATAGCAACGGCGTACCACATAAAAGTAATGCATCAAGGACAGGGCTGCTCGTCTGTTGCATCTTCTCGTCTACGGTGGTCAATGAGGGCAGGCTTGAGGGGATTAAGGACTGGAAGCCAAGCTCTGTTCACACGTTCTGCTTCCTCCTTAAGATTGAAGTTGTTAGAGCTCGAGCCAGCCGGGAAGGCGGTGCGCAGAACACAACGCTACCATTACGTTATGCCTCACTTCCATCCCACCAATCACAGTCAGTCTGTCTTGAGAATCTGAGCTAGTGTGTTGTCAGGAAAGCTAAGTGTAAAGCAGTGTGAAAGAGACAGGCCCGATGAGCTAAGCGACGGTGTTGTCATACCGCAGGAACTCATGGCAGCAGCCTGCGGTGTGGGGCTCGGACATGGTGGACCTGTTGCAACAGTGGACATGTATCTCTTTCTCTCTCTGTGCAAATCCCAGAGAGCCGGCTGCCTTCCGGGCTGACGCGAGCTCTAGTATGCTTCAGGATTTCAATGGCCTCCCTTTGTAGCTTGGCATGATAAGACACCATGGTGGACAGAACTTCGGTGTCTCCATATCTTATGTCGTGACCTGCGACAGTGGAATCCACTGTTTATATATCTTCTGTTTATTTGTTTTGCCTCGCTTAAGCCCGCGAAACAGAGATTCCTATTCCAAGGAATTAAATTCAGCAATTTTATTGAGGTGTCTTGTGCGGGGTTTCTCCCAGGGACATCAAGAAAGGCTCATTAGCGGGAAGCCTTTCTAGGGAGGCAGCTTGAGTTTTTTAGCTCTCGCAGTAAAGAGAAGCTCAGGTGTGCTTCATATGAAGGGAGGTAGTGCACAGTTCGGTACTCCTGTGAGGGTCCGAGCACGATCACCAAAAGCCCGCTGATGAGCCTATCTTGGTGTTTCTAGTAGAAACCCCACACAAAACACGGCAATAAACCTAGCGGACCCGTGTGAGAAATCTCGCATGTTCATAAACCACACTTTCCCCAATACGTTTATAATGAGAGACTTAAGGAGAAAGGTTGTTATGTTCATATTTCAACCAAATGATTATAGAACACTATTTACATTTCAGTTAGAATTCCAAGTTCTACGTTCCCTAACTTAAGAAGGCAATCACTGAAAATTGGATCATCATAACACTCACCGGTCATTCGATATTTATGAAATTACACGATTTGAGTACTCATTCCTTTGATTTACTGTTTCTGAAATCCATGCAAAATGATAAAGAATGTTAAAATGACATGAAACAGGCGTCACAGCGGCCAAAATGTGAAGTGGACAGCAATTATGGAGCAAATTCTCCTACAGCAACATTATCTGCAAATTGCACACTTTGTACATTTTTTTAAAGAAATTATAGATATTTATGAAATTCGTTACTGCTAATACCTATTGTCTTTCATTTGAATGCTCATTGGTCATGATCGGTCGCTTGTGAGCGCTGCAGGAGGGATCTATACTAGTGAAATAATATGTTATTTTGAGCTGCCTTGTGCATAAACATAATCAATTGGATCATCAACGTTTGGAAGGAGGCAGTAGTTTTTAAATGGTGATTGCATTTATTTACCAAATGCTAAAACATTCTTATGAACCTTAGAAGTTTACTCATTAACCGAAATTTACGAAAAATAACTAAGAATGTTGACTGCAAATGAGTCGTCCAGTTACAAAACTCGTTTAATCCATTCGTGAATAAGAATCATTTTCATGAGAAACGTTTCTCTGGACTTTGCCTCACGTATCTTTTGTGTTTGTTGTTTTCTACTTTTTGCTTTGTGCTTTTGGTTTTTGGTTTTGTGTTCGTTTTCGGCTTTGGATTTTTTTAAATTCTGCTTTTGCTTTTGTGTTTGAATTTTGCTTTTTGCTTCGTGTTTTTTGTTTTTGTGTTTTGTTTTCTGGAAAATCAAAATAAAAGAAAACAAAATAAACAAAACAAAAAATAAAACAAAACAATTTAAAACAATATAAAACGAAATAAAAATAAAAAAATAAACAAAATAAAATAATAGTACATTATGCAACGAGCCTATAATGTCAATAATTAGGACACAAGTATGTTTATAAAACGGGGGTATGCGAGTTTTATAATTTCCCTACGAGTGTCTTAATTACCATTATAGGCGAGTTGCATACGACTGTTTATGTTCGACGATAATTATTATAACTCTTTTATGTTCAAACATAAATATTCATAAATATCTGTTGACAGTCAGCCACTTGAATTTTGTGATCGTAGAGCGAGCGCTGGGTATATCTCTGTCTTTCAAGATCTCTGAACGACCGACGCATGCGCTCTGTGTGCTTGCAATGCCATATTATGCAGGCCATATGTTTACATCTGCCGTCCCTCAGTAATATTGTCACTGGAGTCGTTTGAAGACAATGCGCTGTGTAGAAATTAGTGTTGGTGATATTAAGGTACAGTGCTATTTCTTGTCTCATATTCGCCAGTTTATTTACATGAACACATGGATGGTGCGTATTCCATGTCGGTAATTTATTATAGTTCGATGTTGTGTTTATGTCCGACATGTTGGATTTTGAGCGCATGCGTGAAGGTATCGTTACCTAATTGGCCAATGAACAAGCTCTGATTGGCTGGAGAAACTGTATCATAATGAAAAACAGAGTTATAATGACCATCATTATGATACAGTTTTCCGACACATAATAGTGAGGGTCGAACATAAAATTCTTTTTGGCCCTGGTCAATATTTCAAACACTTGCTACACTGAATATCTAGGGCACCCTACTGTCTACCTATTATTATCGAAACAGTGCACAGAGTGCAAAATACAAAAGTGAGTAACGTACTGTACATTATTCCAATCCCAATTGGGTTATTGATGTATGTTTTTGTCGGCAATATTTTGCATGATATCGAGAACAGTATTCGCTGCATAGATGACACACACATTCTTCAGTTGGTTGGTGGAATTGCTTGTTTTGGCAGAACTTGTAGTGAAAGCCATGTGTAGCATATCGTGTCATTATCTGTCGAAGTTCATAGTTTGCCTGTTTCCATTCGTCAACCATTATGGCGTCAGTTGAGTAGAAATCATCCCAGATAGCGTTTTGCTTTTCTTTAAGTATTAGAAGGATTCGGTGCGCGGCAGTAGCATCTGCAGTCTAATGTCTTCTATGTAGAACATTTCTTTTGTGAAGAGGTAAGTCAGTCTGGACAGTGCTCTTCCCGATACCCAAGACTCTTTTCATATTGCGGGCTTTGACTTTCTCTAATGGTAATAGGTCGTTTTCTTTTAGTTTGTCCCAAATTATGTGGATTCCGTAAGTCGCTATTGGTGCCGTTTTAAATAATGTCATAGCCGTTTTCATTGAGAATTTTTGAGGCTGTTGAATGTGGTAAATTGCTTTTATCGCTACTGTTGCTGTCTACCTATAGACCATCATATTGTCGTCCAACCTGGCTATGTACAATCAGTTAAAACAGATCCTTTTCAAGACCAAATAAAAATTAAAGTTTTAAATACCATTGAAGTTGAGTTGTACAAGACATGATATGTTCAAAAGAAATAAAAACAGGGATTGCATTAGCAAAAGAAGCCTTTTATAAGGAGAGATATATGACTTTGTGGAGCAATGAATATAGATTTAAGAAAGAGATTGGTTAGTTCTTTAGTTTAGGGGCAGCGACAACGCGGTCATGTAGCCCCGTGTACCTTGGGTGTGTGTATAATCTGTCTGATAACCGGTGCTAATTGCGATGGCTGTATTAGTGTAATTCAGGTAAGGACTGCAGACGATCAATTTCAAGTAGTTCTTACTTTTGCTACTAAATGCTACCGTCAACGACACCTAGCTGTGAATTTGGCTACTAGATGCCACCACAACCGGCACCTGGCGGTGAACGTTGGAACTTAATAGAGCGTTAATCAAATCTAACCTAAAAATTTAGCTTCACACAAGTGTAGTTAGTGGATGGTTCTTTTTCATCCCATAAATCTATGACATGGGCCCTGTGGGTTTTTCTTCCCCTCCAAAGGTAGGCATACTGGGGGATTTTAACGCTCTTAAAAAATCTGACGACTTCGGCCGGGTTTGAACCCGCGATCCTGGGCATAGGAGCTCAGCATGCTAACAAATACGCCACCGAAGCCGCCGGATATGATCTAGAGAAAGAGTGTGAGTAAATCTGGCACTAGGCAGATAAACTAAACTGAACTGTACAAAAAAGGAAGGAAGCTTGTAGTTTAACGTGACCGTTAATCTCGAGATCATGAGCCACGGGGAACTGTACACTGTGTGAATCTAGTGTCTACATACCAAAGTAATTAGCTCCTCCCCTCCTAACATTATAACCTAGTCAGGGTACTTACACCTGGGAATAGGTGGACAAGGCTGATTGGCACATGCCACATCCTCCAGTTGACACCTCAGTGACCCTGGACACTTGACTTCCTGGCAAGGATCTCGACACTCACAGCGAGGACACCCATCATCCTGGAGAGCGAACCCATGTGGACACAACATGCGACAAGTGGCACTCCCGCACGGCTTGGGATCTGGTGACAGAAGCATTTTAAGACACAAGTCAGCAAATAAAACATTTTGTGTGGAGTCTATTAATTAATGCATATATTTTGACTGTCTACATCGAACAGTAACCAAAATCGCCATTTATAATCTACATTAATACATAAAAATGAGATGGTGTGAGTCTGTGTATTATTCAATCACGCAAGAACCACTGGTCCGATTTACATGATTTTTTTATTCTAGTTTATTTAATTTTAATTGTTTACTATTTTAATTGTTTAATAATGCCTTTAATTTTTGAAAATAAATAAGCTTATAAAAATGAAATTTCTAATAATTTTACCATCTTAATTTTAAAATTATAAAAGTAATTATGGGCATTAAAATGTTAAAGAAAAGAAATATTACAATTAATAATCATTATAATTAGGCTAAAATAATTAGTCGCCTCCGTTGAGTAGTGGTCAACGTCGTTAGCAGCCAACCCGGAGATCCGAGGTTCGATTCCCGGCTCTGCCACGAAATTTGAAAAGTGGTATGAGGAATAGAACGGGGTCTACTCAGGCTCGGGTGATTAAAATGAGTAGAGGGGGTTCGATTCCCACCTCAGCCATCCTCGAAATGGTTTTCCACTTCGTCTTCGGGCAAATGCCGTGATGATACCTACCGTCAGGCCACGGCCGCCTCCTTCCCTCTTCCTTGTCTATCCCTCCCATTCTTCCCATCCCGTCCCATCCCTCATAAGGCCCCTGTTCGCTTTGCAGGCGAGGCGCTAGTCCCGCTTCCCCAATTGTATCCCCCGACTTGATGTCAAGCACCAGGACACTGCCCGTAGAGGCGGTAAAGGTGGGATCCCCCACTGACCCTACCTGGAGGGTTGACTACGAAAAAAACTATTTTAACTGTTTAATAATTCTTGATATGCCTCTACATTTTGAAAATAATTAAGCTTATAAAAATGAAATTTCTAATAATTTTACCATCTTAATTGTAAAACTATAAAAGTATTCATGGGCATTAAAATGGTAAAGAAAAGAAATATTAAAATGAATAACAATTATAATTAGGCTAAAATAATTAAATGTCAATAAATACAAGTGAGTAGACAAAGGACCCGCCGGAAAGACTCAATCGTAAGGAAGACAGGCACACTGGACGAGGATAGCCAGGGAGAGACAAGAATGGAGATGTATGGAACTAAAAGAAGGGAAGAGAAGGAGAGCTTCAACAATGAAAAATACTGGTAGACAGCACAACACACCTAAGACATGAAAGATACACGTCTGCCATCTGGAACAAGCCAAACAACGCACAAGGTAAACGACAACCAATAAGCACATACAAAGACATGACAACTGCCACCCACCTCCCTTCTAGAGAAGAAGATGTAAAGCGGAGTGAAATGTGTAGTGAAGTGAATGAGAAACCTGCATGGCAAGAAATAACTAATAAAATGATAAAAGCCCAAAAATTAACATGGTCTACATATAAAAGAAAATGTCTATCAATCGCAACAAAATTAAAACATTACAAGACGGTGGTTCAACCAGAGGTGACATATGGAAGCGAAACTCTTATTAAAGTTACTCAGAAAAATAGAATCGACAAAATTTTAAAACTAGAAAGAAAAATGGCTAGAACATGCATAAATAAAAAATATCAGAAATATGGACAGTGGCGGATAGTACCAAATGAAGTGGTATACAGAGAACTGGAGCCCATCACTGATACTATTCGGAAGAAATGGATTTATTTTTTGGTCACATCATGAGGTCACCAGAAACCAGGTTATCTAGAAAAATTGTAGTGAAACTTTGGAATATGAAACAACAAGTAGGATGGATTAAGGAAATTAGGGAAGATATGAAAGAATTAGAAATAACCTTGGATGACTTTCAAAACTTAAAAAAACTGAAAGATATAAAAATAATATTTCAGGCAAAAATAGACAAACGTATTACAGTAAAAAGGGTATTTACAGATGAGGAACGTCTGAGAAGATCAGAGCGAATGAAAAGCTACTGGGCGACTCGGAAAGGAAACTTACTGAAGAAGAGGACCAAGAAATGATTGACTGAAGTGGTCCAATGAGGCCGTAAAAGCAGAAGAAGAAGTAAACTACAGTGAAGTGTAGCAAGTGCAGTGAAAACTTGTACACAACTCCTTAGGACTTGCTCATCTAACAAGTTTAACAAGAGCACGTCCCTGCTCGCAGGAGGCCTTTGCCCTTATGGGATTATCTAGGGGAGGCTATATGTATTATTATCATTTATTAAATACAAATAAAATATATGTACTACTGTATCATTCTGGCCTATAAAGGGTTAAAACAAGAAGAGGCAAGAGGAACTTACTCGTGCAGTTGACGAGGTCCCGTGCCGTCGCTCGAGTACCCGGCACCTCGAATCCCGCCTCATCAACACACCAACATCGAGTAGCTTGTGGGTCACACTGTATCTGGTCAAAGTCTCCCTGGCTCGTACACTTGGGGATACGGACCGCCACACCTTCACTGGGACCAAGAGCTTTGGCGCGTCGTTCTGCTTCACGCTGGACCTGCTCACATCCTGGAACAGAGCAACACATACACATACAATCCTAAAAAGAAGGTATATGCACTTTCACGGCCAGTGAGTTAAAACTCAGCAATTTATCTAGGCTTGTGCCGTGTCTTGTGTGGGGTTTCGCCTAGGACACCAAGCTGGCTCATCAGCGGGCTCTTGGTGTCCCCAACCGGACCGCATAATTTTTTTTCAGCCCGAGCCTAGCCATAGTATGTAATTCCGAGCCTCTTATTGGCTGTTATGTCATGCCATTCTCCTGGTTCCGAATAGAGACGGTAGGTAGTAGCAGGGGTCACATCCGATCAAACATGGAGGAAGGTTATCGAGTGAGATGTGGAGAATATTCGATGTTGAATTGCATTATTAGCGTGTAACAGGCACGAAACGCGCTTTAGATCAAGTTTAAAAACAACCCACGCAGCAAATGAATGCGTTCCAATCAACACTTAAGGTCCAAGTGAAATCATTCGACATTTAACCACATGTATTAAGACCTATGATAATATACTTCCTTTACGAGCGGAAATGTGCACGAGTGGTAACGTGCCAGCTTGGTAACTTAGTGTGTCGGGTTCAAGACTGCTCGAGGGCAGAAATTTTTATTTCTTTCGAATTATCTTATTATATCCTCCCTCCTTTTTACTGCATGTTTTATGCCTTGCTTTATTGAAATTATCTGTATGGGTGATTGAAATAATAAACATTGTTAGACGGAAGGGTCGAGAACTGTAGGGGTAGACCAAGGTTAGAATATGTCAAACAGATTGCCTCGGATGTAGGGTGTGGTAGCTATGTAGAGATGAAAAGATTAACTCAGGACAGGGAGGCATGGACAGCTGCATCAAACCTGTCAAAAGACTGAAGACTCAAACACACAATCTCGCGATCATTAGACACGGAACCTCCAATTTAGTTAGAAACCAAAACTCAGAACGTGATTATTCCCTTCGTAAATCTCACGTGAATTAACCGGGAATCGAACCCTGTCCACCTTGGGGAGAAGCAAGCAGAAGTTGACGCTGATGTTGCTCTTGTTAATTTGGTCAAATTGGATATGGTGGTCAATGAGCCCTCCTACTTGTAAATAAATAAACACATTTCTCTGATAACCTGTGTTATTGTGGTGTATGTAGTATGGTGAGTATTTGATATTCAGGTGAGGATTCGCAAGGAGGCGGTCGTGGCATTGTTATGAACAATTTCGGCATTTGTCTGGAGTAGAAGTGGAAATCTATGGAAAATCACTTCCAAGATCGATGAGGTGGGAATCGAACTAACCTCTACTCAGTTTTGGCTCACGAGGCTGAATGTACCTCGTTGCAGTCCTCACACCAGAATTGAAATTTATCGGCAGAGCTGGGAATCGAACCCGGTCCACCTTGGTGAGGCAAGCAGCTTGACCACTGCAGAAGTCGACGCTGATGTTGCTCTTGTTCATTTGAGCAAATTGGACATGGTGGTCATTGAGCCCACCTACTTGTAAATAAATAAATAAATAAATACATCGGCAGAGCTGGGAATCGAACCCGGACCTCTGGGAAGACAGCCAAGAACGCTAGCCGCGTTGAACAGTAAGCAGAGGAATATAAATTGAAGTGAGAACATGGAAGAATTCCGCCTAACAATGTTTATTATTTCAATCACCCATACAGATAATTTCAATAAAGCAAGGCATAAAACATGCTGTAAAAAGGAGGGAGGATATAATAAGATAATTCGAAAGAAGTAAAAATTTCTGCCCTCGGGAAGCCTTGAACACGGGACACAAAGTCACCAAGCTCGCACGTTACCACTCGTGCACATTTGCACTCGCAAAGGAAGTATATTATCATAGGTGGATAAATGTCGAATGATTTCACTTGGACCTTAAATGTTGATTGGAACGCATTCATTTGCTGCGTGGGTTGTTTTAAACTTGATCTAAAGCACGTTTCATGCCTGTTTCACGCTAATAACTTCTTTTTTACTTTTAAAGTCGCACATTTTTCCGTATTGACAGAATGTAATAATAAACAAAGTTTTTATGGTTGACTAGGCGGAACCATAAAAACTTTGTTTATTATCACGCTAATAATGCAATTCAACATCGAATATTATCCACATCTCACTCGATAAACTTCCTCCATGTTTGATCGGATGTGACCCCTGCTACTACCTACCGTCTCTAATCGGAACCTGGAGAATGGCATGACATAACAGCCAATAAGAGGCTCAGAATTACATACTATGGCTAGGCTCGGACTGAAAAAAAATGCAACCGCACCCCCGCAGGAGTAGCGAGCTGCGCGCTACTTCCCTCTTTATGAAGCGCACCTGCGCCTCTTCACTGCGAGAACTAATAGCTCAAGCTCTCCAACTGTACTTTTTCCTACCCCTAACTCCAATTATCGTAGCTTGTCTTTGGAGTAATTTTTACGATTCGCAATTTGAATCTCATATTAAGTTCGGTTTGTTTTTTTGCTTTAAAGTTTTATGAATTACGAAAGTAAACAACTATAGCCTACACGTGTGTACTATTTAGAAAAAATACATTGTAGTAGACTAAATCAATACAATAAACAAACAAGAAGTTCCGTGACGAACTAAAGAGCCTACTTTTCTTAAAATTAAGATTCATACCAATGATTAATCTACAGTATACGAACCTATCTAGAATATTAGGGTAAAAAAATTTAGACAGCATTTATTAACAGTTGTCTGCCCTGATTACTCTTAAGAATACTTATAGACATCTGTTATGTTACACACAGCACACACGAAATTTGGATGAAATCCAACTGATAGTATAGAAGTTACATGTATTTAAAAATTGGTCCTATCAACAGGCTTAGAATCATGTTGGTAGGAATGACGTATATAAGTTACTCCAAATTAATCTAAAATGTCAGGTACTATACGTGTGCATAGTTTAAAGCTGTCGGCTTGCATACTTTCTGATATATTGGTATTTGGATTTAAAAGAAAAGAGAGAGAGAGAGAGAGCAATTATCAACAGTTGGCAGCCCTGGTGGCTTTTAAGAATACGCTCAGTCATATCTGTTTATGTACACATAGTATATACAAAATTTGGTTGAAATCCAATTGTTAAGTGTCGAAGTTATATGCATTTAAAAATTGGACCTATCAGAAGTCTTAAAATTATTTTGGCAACACTGTCATATATGTCATCCTGGAAATTAAAGTGAAATAGCTCCCATGCATACCTTCCAAAATATCCAACATGGAGCTCAAATTTCTAGTGCGATTTTTCAGCAGTTGGTAGCACTGACATCATTTTCAAATATGGGCTTGAGATATTCCGGTATACATCATTAGGCCTACTCATACTAAATTTGGTTTCGATTGCTGCAGCCGTTTAGGGGGAGGGGGACACACACAGCCAGCCAGACAGACACACATTTTCCCGGATCGATCTCATAAGTCTACTTTTTCCTCATTTTTGAAAAATGTGATAAGTAGGCTAAAAATTAGCTTGCACTAGAAAATTCTACTTGCAATGGGTACTTAGTAGTGTGTCGCAGCACAGTGGTGTTGTCTCGTCGATCGGCCTGTAGTGTAATGCGCGAGACACTACTGAGTTAAGTAAACATTCAAATAGAATTTTCTAGTGCAAGCTAATTTTTTGTTTATTGTATTGTATTGATTGATTGGTTTAGTCTAGAATCACAAGTTCACCCCAAGACTCTGCCAGTTAAGGCGGACTGGGTTCGATTCCCGGTCAATGCAAGTGAGATTTTCGAAGTGAAATGCTGTGACCTGTGGTTCGGATTCCACGTAATAATGTGGTCCCGTAGCTCATGATCACTAGATTAACGGCCACGTAAAATTACTACAAGCTTGCTTGACTTTTGCTTAGGTCTCTCTCAGAAATAAATCACACAATTTATAGAGACCACAATCTGGACGCTAGATACAATCTTCTATATAAATAAAGCTGAATGTTAGTTTGTCTGTCTGTCTGTTATTTATACAATTCTACACCGTTTTACCGATCTGAACCAAATTTTACTTAATTATCCTTTGGAACCCGACGAGTAACAAACAGTGCATACTTGAAATTTTGGATAGCCCTCCACATTCCCTTCACTTAGGCCGTTTGGCACAAATCTACAGTTTCACGGATCTAAACCAAATTTTACGTACTTACTCTTTGGAACCCGACGAGTAACACTGTCTACTTGAAATTTCAGACAGCCCTCTCCATTCCCTTTATTTAGGCCCTTTGGCACAAATCTACACCGTTTCACCGATCTGAACCAAAATTTACGTACTTACCATTTGGAAAACTGCGAGTAACACTGTCCACTTGACATTTTGGATAGCCCTCTAATTTATCTAGATTTAGGCTCTTTAGCACAAATCTACACCGTTTCAGTCAGTTCAGTAGCAGTATTTATCATCATCCATAAAACGAATAAATAAATCCACCGGGTAATACTGCTAGTATAGATATAAATAAGAGATCTGTTTTCTAAATCCACCGGGCGAAGCCGGGTATAGATATAAATAAGAGATCTGTTTTCCCATCATGTCGAGATGTAACTGATGTGATGTAACCGGGATTCGTACTGGAGCGAAGCCAGGGAGGCCATTGTCCGTCTCACGGTGGCTGCACAGGTCTGCAAGATTACGATGTGAGCGGTTATATCATAACAGCAGCACGATGTTGGTCTAGTTCTGGTCAGCCACGAAGAGTTTTGGCACAACCATCATCATTATCATCATCATCTGGGTATCGTTTCAGAGGGCCGGGTAGGATTTGTATGAACAATATGCCTCCATCGGTTCCTGTCATTATAGAGTTCCTCTCCTTCCACATCCTGAAGTGTTGTTCCTTTCTCTATAAGGTCTGCATTTACATGGTCCAGCCACCTCCTCCTTGGATGTCCAACAGGTCTCCTTCCAGGTATTGTCATTTCCAAGTACCGGTACTAATCATGATATAATAACCCCTGGCACTACAGCCCATGAGGGATTAGGCCTACCAAGCGACCGCTGTCCATCCATTTGGCCTGCGTGGTCAGCGCGTCAGGTCTCCTTGGCCGTTAATCATGGTTTTCGTGACCGGGTCGCTGCCTCACTGTCAGCTACTCAATTGTCCTCACGAGGCTGAGTGCACCCCGTTCCAGCCCTCACGTCAGTTTCTAAAATCTTTGACGGAGCCGGGAATCGAACCCTGGGCCTCCGGGTGAGAGACAGGAGCGCTACCCCAACACCACGGGGCCGGCATTTCCAAGTACTGTCTGGGGATTCTATTCTCCTCCATCCTCTCTGCACATGCCCAAGCGATTTCAACCGTGCAAAGCGTAATCTTTCCTCCATCGTACAGGTCACTTACATGTCATTCCTAATGTACTCATTTTTAGCCAATTTTCATTTTACGAAAAAATAGGCTTATGAGATCACCTTTTGTCCGCGCGTGTGTGTGGTGTGTGTGTCGTGTCCCCCTCGTAACTATTATTCGGTTAGCCGGTCGTTTATCCAATTAATCGTTTTTATTAATTTGAAATTAATTGCCGTAAATCACTTATTAGCAGCAATACTCACCAGTATAGAGAGGACGAACACACGAGCTCCCACAAGGAGTAGGACAACATTTCTGTGTAGACGAACAATCACGGTCTAGCTCACACATCACAGCGGGCTTCGGACACACATTCCAGTCGACCAGGGATGGGCATCGACCCCAGTGTTCTGAAACATACAAATGCACAATTTACTTATTAACTGAGACATAAACATAAAAAGATAATTAAATACACAACAACATGCGCGACGCCCCAGGTTAGGCAAAGCTCATCTGGGCATTTAGAAAAGGGGAGGGGGAGGAAAGATCGTCAACCATACTTGTTGTTTGAGTTTTCAGTCTTTCGACTGGTTTGATGCAGCATTCCATGCCTCCCTGTCCTGAGCTAATCGTTTCATCTCTACATAGCTAACACAACTTACATCTGTTTAACATATTCTAACCTAGGTCTACCCATAAAGTTCTTGTCCTCAACCCTTCCTTCCAAAACTAAGTTTGCTATTCCTGGGTGTCTTAGTATGTGTCCTACCAACCTATCTCTTCTCTTAGCTTGCGGCGGTGGGTAGTGGATAGCGTTTCGGTCTACTAACCCTAATATTGCAGGTTCGCTCCTGGCCGTGGTAAGTGATTTTTTTTGAAAGGCGGCAAAAATAAGACACCTTGTCATACAATGTTGACATGTCAAAGAACCCATTTGAATTCAGTAGGCCGTGTTCATAATGGCAAAATTAATCTCGGGAGTTTCCGCCAACACAAAGTTCCTGATTTCTCTATTAAAGAGCGCTATAGTGTTTAAGGAGCTTAGATATCTAACCTCCTTGACTTTCATAGTGCTTCAAGGAACAGCGAAATTCGACTTGCAAGCTACCCTCTGGGTGTCAAATTACAAAGCTTGCACCCGTCACCCGAGGCCATACGATATTATTTTATTATCTCATCTCTTCATTAGCAGTCACCAGAAACATTTCTCCTCTCCCACTTGTATTAATATCCCTTCGTTTCTAACCCTATTTACCCATGTGGCCTTCATCATTCTCCTGTAACACCACATTTCAAGCGCTTCAATTCTCTACTTTTCTGCTGCACCAACAGTCCAAGTTTCACTTATATAGAGCGCCATGCTCCAGACAAGGGGTTTCAAAAATGACTTCCTAATACCTTAATCTACATTTGATGTAGAAATGCTTTCCTTGCCTGAGACAAACTAATTTTTATATCCTCTTTCCTTCGATCATCACTGGTTATTTTGCTTCCTAAATAACAGAAGTAAGTCGCCTCCGTAGCGTAGCGATCAGCATGGTTAGCTGCCGCCCCGGAGGTCCTGGGTTCGATTCCCGGCTCTGCCACGAAATTTGAAAAGTGTTATGAGGACTGGAACGGGGTCTACTCAGCCTCGGGTGGTCCAAATGAGTAGAGTGGGTTCGATTCCCACCTTAGCCATCCTCGAAGTGGTTTTCCGTGGTTTACCACTTCGTCTTTGGGCAAATGCCGGGATGGCACCTACTGTAAGGCCACGGCCGCCTCCTTTCCTCTTCCTCGCCTATCCATCCCAATCTTCCATCCCTTCCCATCCCTCATGAGGCCCCTGTTCGCTTTGCAGGTGAGGCCGCCTGGGCGAAGTGCTGATCACACCTCCCCAGTTGTATCCATCCCGACCAGATGTTCCGGGCTCCAGGACACTGCCCATAGAGGCGGTAGTGGTTAGTTCTCTCGCTGAGTCCGTGGGAACCACCAACTTAGAGGGTAAATTGACTAAATAAAATAAAAAATAAAAATAAAATAAAATAACAGAAGTATCCTACTTCCTTTATCCTTCCACCTGCAAATTTAACGTCAATAGGTAAAGGAAGCCCTGTGGGGAAGCGAATATCCGCAAAGTTTTTCGCCATGCGGATATAGTTTGGATACCGGATAAGCTCCGGATAATGTTTGGAGACGATTCGTTTGTCCACAGAGACTTGCAGACTAGACTGGACGCTGAAAGGCAGGGCCGGATTTAAGAGTATGCCGCCTATAGGCTAATGTCCATTTGCCGCCTCTATAGTTCGTATTTGCTTAATACATTTGTTTTATACAACAAAAGGCGTTGGCGTTTTCATCTTTTTTAAACATAAAGTTCATTTAGTTTAGATAAAACTACAAATTTAATGGCTTACATAATAAATGTTATAATGAAATTAGTTATCTACTTGTTTTTTTACTTACTTCTTTTAAGATTCGTTAAAAATGAAATGGGTTTCGACCCTAATTAATTAATTTGTTCTTGGAGATGAGTGCTCACTATTTTACACATATTTTTATATTCTAATGCTAATGACTATCTTTTGCGTAATTGAAGAACTGTGTTCAATTTGAATTAAGTTGTCCTACGCGGTGAAATGAAATTACACAAAATGTAGTCAATTACTGGTTTATTTGTTGAAAAATATACAAACTTCTCCAAAACAACTCACCCCACGTAATCTTGATGTTCAAATTTACATAGCTTTCTTACGAGATTTATTAATGGCAGACTCGTTAATAATGAAAGTGTTTTTGTTGTATTTGCCTCAATACAAAGTAATGAAAGTGAGTTTAACCGCATTTCAGAAATACTAGTTCGCAGAGAGTTCTTAACTCTTCTAAGGCAGGAAGAACTGTAGAAGGACTAAAACATATTAAGTAACTTGTATTCTTAAATTCGTACGGAAAATATTATCAACGTCTGAAATACTTCATTTTAGCTTTTGAATGAATTGCCAATCTGGTGCCCCTGAAAATTTGCCGCTGCAGCCTACTTAGCCTATTTAGAAATACGGCGTTGCTGAAAGGCCGAACAGTCTGTAATGAAGTAGTGTTTTTTCTACAATACATCTACCTAAAGCAATTACCTACCCGAAAAGAAAGCGCCTCTGGTATTTATGATCAGTAAGGAAAAAGAAAGGGATCAAGATTGCAAGCCACTAGCCCTGCGATACAGTACTAGTCCAAGGTCGTTCAACGTGCAGTATTGGAACATCACGGCTGTGTTCTCTTGGAGAGACCATCTGCCTCCGTGGCGCAATCGGCTAGCGCGTTCGGCTGTTAACCGAAAGGTTGGTGGTTCAAGCCCACCCGGGGGCGGAAATTTTAATCTGGAGATTCTTTCATATATCCATAGAGCTCATTGTTGCTGATCATGATTCATCAGATAAACTATGAACAGACCATTCTAACATACTATTTCTTTCACCTTGCAACCTTTATGTCAGATACTTCGAATACTGCATTATTAGTCGGTAGCAAGCTGAACTGCTATGCCCCAAGATGGCGGGTTCAAATCCGGCCTACATTGACTCAACGACTTGTTCGTTTTTGAATGCTCGATTTTAGTTTTTTCGTAATTTTTGTTTGTATTATATTTTTTTATTTAGTCAATTTACCCTCTAGGTTGGTGGTTCCCACGGACTCAGCGAGGGAACTCACCACTACCGCCTCTATGGGCAGTGTCCTGGAGCTTGGAACATCTGGTCGGGATGGATACAACTGGGGAGGTGTGATCAGCACTTCGCCCAGGCGGCCTCACCTGCAAAGCGGACAGGGGCCTCATGAGGGATGGAAGATTGGGATGGATAGGCGAGGAAGAGGGAAGGAGGCGGCCGTGGCCTTACAGTAGGCACCATCCCGGCATTTGCCCGAAGACGAAGTGGGAAACCATGGAAAACCACTTCGAGGATGGCTGAGGTGGGAATCGAACCCCCTCTACTCATTTGGACCACCCGAGGCTGAGTAGACTCCGTTCCAGTCCTCATACCACTTTTCAAATTTCGTGGCAGAGCAGGGATTCGAACCCAGGACCTCCGGGGCGGCAGCTAACCATGCTGACCGCTACGCTACGGAGGCGACTGTATTATAATTATTCTAGTTTTATTTAATTTTATGCTTTGTTAATTTTCGCTCTTAACCTGTGTTAAGAGGGGCAGATGACCTCGTAATTCCGCCCCTTAAAACAACAATTGCAACAATAAATCTGGCTGAAGTCGTCGGATATTTTTTATAAGAGCGTTAAAATTCTTCAGTATGCCTTTCTTCGGAGGGGAAGTAAAGCCGGCGGGCCCAAGTCATAGATTTATGGCATGTAAAAGAACCTATCACTGCAATTGGCGGTGTGTAGCAAAATTTGTAGGTTATATTTGGTTAGTACACAACGCTCTATCAAGTTCCAATATTCGTCGCTAGTGTTAGTGACAGTGGCATTTGGTAGCTCAAGTTGGAACTACTTGAAATTGAACTTATTGGGAGCCCTCGGCCGTTCAATCAAAATTGTCCAGCATTTTGCTGATGACATCGTCATCTTGACCGACACCCCTGGGGATTTGAATGAGTCTTTGAACGGTATGAAGTCCGTCTTGAGGAACGAATTCATGATGAAAATCAATAAATGTAAAACAAACGGACACGGATAGTCAGTCTGAGGGACTGGACTTAATATCATTTTAAATGCTAGCAACCGAGTACCAAGAAGGCACTGCGTCAACAGAGTTTCAAGATTCTATTTTGTTTCTTCACTGCCTACTTGATTGTTCTCACACTGCCTTCTTGGTACTCGGCTGCTACATCGTCACGGCCAACGAGAAATACTGGCTCTGGTGCGCTTTCGTGACGTCAGCAATGTAGTGCTGTTGCACCGCTTCCGGTAGGGTTATGTATGACGGGAACATAAACCGTATTGTCTACAAGAAGCTGAAATCACAGAATATTTAACCCATATCATATCAGAAAACACGCTGTAAAAAGCATTGACCCAACACAACCATGGCTTCTGGCAAAACATACATGGTAATTACACCTCAAGTCTTACACTGATCAATCTTATGAAGTCCAATACTTAGCCACAAGTTACTTATTTATTCATTACTCTAAGTAGAACCAGTAGATCACTTATCTTTAATCGTTGTAGTTGATCACAAAGTAATACATTTTAGGAGTATGTTATCTTTCACTTGCTTGTTAATTATGTGGAATTACTTGACGGGTACAAAGCGTTCAGGAAGGCTATGAAAAGCTATGAATAGTGCCGGACAATGTATGCATGTATAACACTTATAGTTGAACGATATATATAAATCTAAATGTATCAAACGTTTGTGTAATAGAAAGATATTCACGAACATAATAAATTCTACGGTCTGCGTCTTACTGCCGGTGTGGTATTCATCTTGTCTCCATCATTGAATCTGTATAAATGCTGGTATTCATTTACCACTTGTCTTCATAGAAGGTATTGATATGAGTCGTTAGTCGGTGGCGAGTGTATTCCGCAGATCTCTTCTATAAACGTATTAATTACTGTTCCGCCACTTAAAACAACAATAACTAAGTAATACTTTCACTGCAAGTTTATTTGATCTAATTATACTCATGTCACTGCTCATGTCCACATAAGTTACTCACATCGAAGGTCACAGGCTCTACAAATCAACTTACTGGTGCAGCTATTAAAGACACAACAAATCCTTGAATTCTAGTTCGCGTGGATTTTTGTTACGAGTTACTTCAACATGTAAATAGGTTATCTATAGCTGGCGTAGTTTTGTAAATCTATACAGTATAATTTACCGTGCTTGAAAACACACGGAACATCTAAACTGGGTCGATTTCAAGAAGATTGATATAAAATATCGCATTTCTGCTGCTTATGAATTGCTCTCGACTTAAACGTACAAGCACCATCAAGCACTACATTGCCTACGTCACAAAAGGATTAGGTTTACGCGCCATGGCCTGTCTTTCTCGTTGGCCGTGCTACATCGTACTATGACGTCACACACTTCAGTGCATTCTCGGTACATTTTGTCCCGTCACCGTAACGTAACGCCAGACCTCAGGGTAACGACGAAGTCGACAAGATCATTTAAAATGATAAAATATTGGAATGCAGCCAAAATAAATCAGAAACCTCTATGGACATCAGATTGGCAGGTGAAATGCTAAAGAAAGTAGGAGACTTCTGTTACTTAGGAAGCAAAATAACCAGTGATGGACGAACCAAAGTGGATATAAAAGTAGATTGGCTCTGGCTAGGAGAGCATTTCTGCAGAAAAATATCTGTTGAATGTGAGCGTGGCGCTCTATAGAAGTGAATCTTGGACTGTTGGAGCAGCAGAAAGGAGGCGAATAGAAGCATTTGAAATGTGGTGTTACAGGAGAATGATGAAGATCAGATGCGTAGATAGAGTAACAAACCAAGAGGTAACACATGTGCCCGGGCGCACGCTACTCTATTCCTTACTGCGGACCGGGCAACTGAAGTACACCTAGCATGAGAAGTAATAGGAAACATAAATACGTGTAACTTTACTTACTTGTCAATTCATCAACCTCATCGTCACTACTTTCACTGCTATCATTTTCACTCGTATTATTATCGTCAACGTAGTGGTAATCGTGTCGGATTAATAACCCCAAGCTCGCAGGTTCGCTCCTAGCCATGGTAGGAGATTTTTGAAAGGCGGCAAAATTCACGGCACACATGTCATACGATGTTGGCATGTCAAAGAACACATTTGAATTCAGTAGGCCGTGTTAATAATGGCAAAATTAATCACGAGATTTTCCTCCAACACAAGTTCCTCATTTCTCTACTAGAAAGCGCTATAGGGTCAAGAAGCTTCGATATCTAACTTCTTGACTCTCATGGTGCTTCAAGGAACAACAAAATTCGACATGCAAGCTGCCCTCTGGATGTCAATTAACAAAGCTTGCACCCGGCACCCGAGGCCATAGGTTATTATTATTATTATTATTATTAGTAGTAGTAGTAGTAGTCTAGTAGACCCCTAGTAGTATCGTCAACAGACTCGTCTGAACGGATTATCACACTTTCAGCTCCGCGAGCGCCATGCTAACACATGCCAATACACGCGGTAATAATAATAATAATAATATCGTATGGCCTCGGTGCAGGGTGCAAGCTTTGCTATTTGCACCCAGAGGGCAGCCTGCATGTCGAATTTTGTTGTTCCTCGAAGCACTATGAAAGTCAAGGATATCTAAGCTCCTTGAACACTATAGCGCTTTCTAGTAGAGAAATGAGGAACTTTGTGTTGGCGGAAACTCACGAGATTAATTTTGCCACTATGAACACGGCCTACTGAATTAAAATGGGTTCTTTGACATGCCAACATCGTATGACATGCGTGTCGTATTTTTGCCGCCTTTCAAAAATCACTTACCACGATCAGGAGCGAACCTGCAAAGCCTCCGTGGCTTAGGCGGCAGCACGCCGGCCTCTCACCGCTGGGTCCGTGGTTCAAATCCCGGTCACTCCATGTGAGATCTGTGCTGGACAAAACGAAGGCAGACAGGGTTTTCTCCGGGTACTCCGGTTTTCCCTGTTATAATTTCATTCCAGCAACACTCTCCACTATCATTTCATTTCATTTGTCATTCATTTAATCATTGCTCCAGAGGAGTGCGTGAGGCCTCGGCAGCCGGCACAGTTCATATCCTCGCCGCTAGATGGGGGCTTCATTCATTCCATTCCTGACCCGATCGGAGACTGGAAGCAGGCTGTGGATTTTCATTTTTCAATATTAATATAGAAATGAAACGATTAGCTCAGGACAGGGAGGCATGGAAAACTACATCAAACCAGACAAAAGACAAGCTACAACATGAGTTTCTTAGATTGACCCGTTTACACAGACGTTGTTTTCAAGGAAATATCACACCCTTAATCTAGCCGTAGTGAACCGATGATGCGGGAATTTCTGTCGTTATTAATCCGAATTTAAAGTGACTAAGTTCAAAGGTTCTTGTAACTTAGTCATGGCACCAATTGGTATGTATTCAGCATCCCCCACATTCGGAGGAGAATGCCAATAGAAAGTATCGTAGCGAGTCACAGCGGATTTGGGCGCCAATTCCTGCACGTTGGCGATGCGATACTAGTTGGCTTTGTGAAAGCTGGCTGCTATGTGTAACCAAAGCCTCCTCACATGGTAACACTTCCAAAACAAGGCTTAGCGTGCTGAATAGCGCTGTGCATTATTATTATTATTATTATTAATATTATTATTATTATCATTATTATTATTATATTATTGTAGGCAGCGGTTCCCAACCTGGGGCACGCGAACCCCTTGGTGCTACGCAACGAACCGGTTAGAGGTACGCCAAAAATAATCTTACTATTTGCCATTTGGCGTGCTAGCATCAGCTATTGTAAGAGTGAAAGGTCATTAAAGTTACCTAATGTTCATGGCTTTGCTTCAGAAAGATAAAAGCGACAATATCTAGAAGATGACTTGTCAGACCCTCTACAATGGTGGAAGATACATTGAGTCCATCTTCCACATCTCGTACGCATAGGGAAAACATTCATTTGCATTCCAGCTACTTCAGTTCCGTGTGAGAGTGTGTTCAGTGACGCTGGAAATATTGTTACTAAGAGAAGGGTTACCCTTAGTTCTGAGCATGTTTGATGTCCTGGAGAAAAGAAGTGTGACTCAAAGTAACTGTGAACTTCAACTTCAAACTCTTGTGTCATTAAACAATATTGAAATATATTGATGCGTAACATCTTTCCACTCGGTTGCTGGATATTTTTGAGGGAGTGATTTTGTAAAATGGGACGGAAGTGTGTAAGACACACTGCCAGTTGGGTCGCATCCCTCCCTACTGCTTTAGCAGCCACAGCCGGAAGGGATGTGATTCAGCTGGCAGTGGTACCATGTGGAATGTTTATCACATACGGATTACTTTGTAACAGCAGAGTATCAAGAAGGCAGTGCGAGAGCAGAAATATCAAGTACGCAGTGAAGAAAAAAAAAGAGTCTTGGAATTGTCAAGGATAATAAAAACGGTAACAACTTCAAGGTAGGATAACATGTCAGATGTTACACATCATATGCGACTACTGTAAGGCTCGTATCTTTTTCTTTAAAATAATACGCCTATTATTAACTTAAAAGCATTTGAATTCATTTATTTCTTACTTAAACGCCACCAATACAATTAAAATTATATCTTCTTCAAAGCAAATGGAATTGTAAACAAGAAAATCTTGTTAACCAATCGACGGCTCTACTTTTGAGTCGTAATGTACCGGCGCGCAGTTCCTTCTTATTCACACTCATCAAGGTCAATGCTCCCACCCTACCCTAACCCCAGTCACTTTCACCGCTGCACTGCTATTGCCTTGATGTGTCTATTTTCACCAAACTAATCGCTAGAATTAATTTGTTTTCAATGAAATCAAAATTAAATAATCTTATGTACTGTAATTGTTTATTTTCCCAGCTAAATTTTCATACTTCTTCATTTTCACAAGTAAACAAAAGTAAAATTGAAAATTATATATAATCTTTTTATTGAAATGAATTGATGGTTGGTTCCTCAGTTTAGGGGCTGCGACAACGCGATCATGTAGCCCCGTGTACTTTGGGTGTGAGTAGAATCTGTCTGATAACCGGTGTTAATAGTGATGGCTGTATTAGTGTGTGTTATCTGTAATTCAGGTAAGGACTGCAGACATTCAATTTTCAATTAGTTCACACTTCTGATAACAAACACCACCATCAACGACAACTAGTACTGAACTTGGTTACTACCTAGGTGCCACCACTGTCGGCTCCTGGCGACGAACGTTGGATTCTAAGAGCGTTAGTCAAATCTAACCTATAATTTAGCTTCACACAATTGGAATTAGTGGAAGGTTCTTTTACATACCATAAATCTATGACATGGGACCGCCGGCTTTACTTCCCTTCCGAAGGAAGGCATACTGAGGGATATTTAACGCTATTAAAAATCCGACGACTTCGGTCGGGTTTGAACCCGCGACGTTGGTCATACAAGATCAGCATGCTACCGACTACGCCACCGAAGCCGCGAAATGAATTGAATACTAACAGCAAGCAAATGACGAATTGAAAATATGAGTTGCACTGTATTAAAAAAATAAGTTATGAATAGTTCTAAGTTATTTTTTATTATTAATGTTTTTGTTAAGTTATGTAGCCTACATATTGGCCGTAGAATATTAAACGTTTCAAATGTTTCCTTTAAAGGGATACTATTTTAATTTTGGTCTGTGGTTCAAATCCCGGTCACTCCAAGTGAGATTTGTGCTGGACAAAGCGGAGGCAGACAGGTTTTTCTCCGGGTACTCCGGTTTTCCCTGTCACAATTTCATTTCATATGTCATTCATTTAATCATTGCCCCAGGGTAGTGTGACAGGCTTCGGCAGCCGGCACAGTTCATATCCTCGCCGCTAGATTCATTCCATTCCCTGACCTGGTCGGTCGACTGGAAGCAGGCTGTGGATTTTCATTTTCACTATTTTAGATAAATGTGTATAAAGGGGTACGGGAGTAAAGAAAAGGTTGGGAAACGCTGATTTAGTGTCTTTAACACTGCTCGAGGCAAAAGCACGTCTGTCCCAATCGATAAGTGTTGCTTTCCGCGGAGGAGCCTTATTAAATCTTTCTTAGAATTGTCTGATTGTCTGCACAGTGTGTTGTCGTTCGTGCACCCACACACTTGCCATTAAACGCTTCTCAATAGTGTAATTATGACCGTTCACGTCTGCCATAGCTTCACAACACAGTTGCCAACCTTCCAAACCTCAAAAACCCAACTTCCCACTCAGAATGTCCCTTTTCACTAGAAAATAGCCCACGTAAAATCTGTTTTGTTCAAAACAAATGTATAATGAATAACAAAATGAGCTCTACAGCAGTGTTTCCCAAATTGTTTGTGTGTGTACCACTCTAAGAGATGAGATGAGATGAGAATCTCACGCGTACCACCTAATGGTTGGGAGATATAGTAACTATAACCCCCCCACCACTACGTAGCTAACCAAAAGATGGATTGTAAATTGTGTTTGTTCGAGTTAGACTGTTGGAGTTAAAGTTCAAATATTAAAAAGTGTGTCCAGTTTGTTTATTATTTATTACAATAAACATTCAATTGAAACATTCAGAAATGTCACTACAAATAATATTCATAAAAAACTCGTAATAATTAAACATAAAAACCAAAGTTCAACTAACAACTTCAATGAGAAGGTTGAGCTTGAAGATTAGAAGCCAACTTAGGAATGTCTGGTTTAAGATTGCTGGGTCACAAACGAACATCGTTTTCCACTGTAAGGAGCCTATTCCGGTATTTATTCTTGAGATAAACAAGTGAAGAAAATGCAGTCTCACACAAGTACGAAGTAGTGAAAGGCAGTAAAAATCTAACTGCATTGTCAGCTATGTCTGCATAGTCTGTACGCCTCTCAACTCAAAAGTTCGCAAGAGTAATATTTGAAAAGTTTGCCTTGGTTCTGAATCACAATTCAATTCATAAAACTGCTCCTTAACATATCAATGTTTTTATATTTTCATATATTTCGTAACATCACCGCGTACCACTGCAGCACTGCATACCACAGTTTGTGAAACGCTGCTCTGGAGTCTCCATAATGCGTTTCTAATTGCATTAGCATATGCGCTAAAATTCATTTTAACGAAACACAAAACTGTCTTGTAAACTATCATTAACATACCCTTAAACATTCACTTAATACACGTGTTTATTCATTTAAAGATAGAGATCTTTATCTTTCCCCCTATAAGTCTTTGAATTAAAAATAATAATTAATATTTCACAAAAACACAAAACATAAGATTTATTCTCCAAAGACACACAAAACTAGGGTTGCCAGACGTTCCGTTCTAATCTTTAACGGAGCGCCAAATATTCCGTTTTTCGGTAAATTTAATAATATATTCAATTTCGCACCAATTCACAAATGTCTCGCTTCAGACTTGATTGTAATATCTAGCTTGTTTTCTGGTAGTACAGGTGCAAGTTTGAAAGAGCAAATGATTTCTAAGTCTGGGTCAGTAGATGAGTACATGTTATAAATTTATCAGGGGCAGCAAAATTAAGGAACATCTTAGTCCTTGTGAAGTTCATACTCAGCATTTTCCCCTCCAATGCTTTTACGGAGAGAGGTTTTTTTTCTGACATGAATATCGAATGGAGAGATGATAGAAACAGAAGCTCCTTTAGGTTGATAAATCAAGAATTGTTCACATATTACAATGAAAAATTCCACAGCCTGCTTCCAGTCTCCGACCGGGTCAGGAATGGAATGAATGAAGCCGCCATCTAGCGGCGAGGATATGGACTGTGCCGGCTGCCGAGGCCTGACGCACTCCTCTGGGGCATGATTAAATGAATGACAGATGAAAAGAAATGATAGTGGAGAGTGTTGCTGGAATGAAATTTTGACAGGGAAAACCGGAGTACCCAGAGAAAAACCTGTCTGTCTCCGTTTTGTCCAGCACAGATCTCACATGGAGTGGCCGGGATTTGAACCACGGACCCAGCGGTGAGAGGCCGGCGTGCTGCCGCCTAAGCCACGGAGGCTTGACATATTACAATATTATGTCGAAAATTGTAGTGATTTTTTTTTTCAGAAGTTACTCACAAATAAAAAATCCTTGCAAAGGGTCGTTTTGGCCTATATGATGTGTCAGCAATATCTAGTTTTAATTTTGTGTGTTTGATTTTTTTAATGTTTATTTAATAAATACGTTTATTACTTATTACAACATTTAACAACCTTGATTAGAAAGAAACAATGGTTTTGGACGTGTGTTCCGATTTTCCATTCTTGAAATCTGGAAACCATACACAAAACTCTCTGTTATAGCTCAAGTGGCAGTTGGCGATTGCAATGTAATGCTATACTTCCGTGACAGGATTATTTTTAATTTATCAGCAAGTATGAATCGTACGTATTGTGCACTTTTTCTGAACAAAGGAAGCTTTTATGTATTAATGGTAGCTCAGCTGGCGATATATGACATCGGCCAAATATCCCAAATTCACCTCACTTATTGCCAAAAAAAAATCCCTTTATCCCTTTCCGAAAAATATTTGTCTAAATGTCCCACAATTTTTGACAAATCCCACGGATTGGCATCACTGCTACACACTAACACTCGACTGCAACAATATGTATTCCAACAATTGATTCTTGATTCCAACACTGCACTAGAAGTAACATAGCATAGCTACCAACCTGCATAAATAACATTTGATACTACCTAAATGTTAAGGGACACTAGGGCTGAGTTTTTAGGCAAAAATTACAAAATAACTGTATTTTGTTTTTACCATATATATAGTCTATCTTATGGACCCCTGTGGATCATTTCAGTAAACAAAATTTCATGCACTGCCATTTTTAAAGGCTCAGCTACATTTTGAAATATCGTCTGCGTAAAAAGAAGATGGAAGGCAAATCATAGAAAGTAGGCTATACTTTTAAAACTAGAAATCCTAGAAAGTCGTAGGTTAACTCAAACGAAAGGTCTCTATGCACTTTATCTCTACAACAAAACATTGTATTATTCAGATTATTTCCAAAAATGTTTCATTGGGTGAGCCAAACTGGTTAATATAGCATGCGGTTTTATAAAAATGCTTTTTTTTAATCGCCAAACAACCTTTTTAGGTAATCAAAATGCTCCATGTGCATGAGATATTCACCAATATTACTTAAAAAAATACTGGATATTCAGAAACACATGTGTTGTAAGATAGCATTACGATATCCCCAGTCACTTTGTAAATTACACACCAAAAAGTAAAAAACTATGAAAAATTATCCAAATTCATAAAAAATGATGGCACATCAAGAAAAAATTAATCTGACAGCTTACATGTATCACTTTCCTGAAATGACTCAATGGTATAATATTAAGAATGGTTTTATGTATATGTAAGGAAAATATCAAGCGTTTTACACAATTTCTAATGCGCATGGAGCATTTTGACCACACGGCTTATTTTAATAATATAATTAGTAAAAAATCAATTACATTTCATCCAATTGTTTTCAAATTTGGAATGTGACTTAGTGTTACTATTCTAAGTATGCAGTTTAAATTTCAACTCATTCTGATAAAAACTGTGGAAGTTGAAAAACTCAGCCCTAGTGTCCCTTAACCGACAGTGGCGGCTACGCTCACTAAAGCGCAACGTTAGGTCATGGGGCCAAGCTCTCTGCTGACTCGGTAGACGCGTGGGTTCGAGCCCCACCTTCGGCCGTCCTAGAAATGGTTTTCTGTGGTTTCACCATTTTCATCACCAGGCAAATGCTGGGACGGTACCTTCTGACAGGCCACGGCCGCTTCCTTCCACCTCCTTGCCCTGTTTCATTCATCTCCATTCATGTCATCTCTTATTAGGTTGTCGTCAGGAAGGGCATTCCGCCGTAAAGCCATCCACCACAGAACTTCATTGCATATCATCCCCGACCCCGTTGGAAACGGGAATAATAAGGGGTAATAAGGGGTAGATTAAAATGTTACACTACATGGGTACGGGGACTTTCTGCCCACCCTGTACTTCCGATCAGCATAAATCTGTGTTTAACGTTTGCGACTTCGGTGACGTAATGTAGTTGGTAGCATGCTGAGCTTCTATGCCCAAGATCGCGGGTTCATACCCAGCCGAAGTCATCGGATTTTTTAAAGAGCGTTAAAAATCCCTTAGTATGCCTTCCCTTGTCATAGATTTATGGCATGTAAAAGAACCTAACTAAGAACTAACTACAATTATTGTGTGAAGCTAAAATTTATGGCTTGGATTTGATTAACGCTCCATTAAGTTCCAACGTTCGCCACCAGGTGCCGGTTGCGATGGCATCTAGTAGCCAAGTTCACAGGTAGGTTTCGTTGACGGTAGCATTTGGTAGCTAAAGTAAGAACTACTTGAAATTGATCGTCTGCAGTACTTACCTGAATTACAGATAACACACACTAACTAATACACCAACACTGGTTATCAGATAATTCTACACACACCCAAAGTACACGGGGCTACATGACCGCTTTGTCGCAACCCCTAAACTGAGGAATCAACCAACTATGTTTAACGGAAAAATGTAGGAGTTCTGTTCGTTTCTGTCAAAGTCAGGCTCTACTGTATAAGTTACCGTAAGTTAATATGTCCCTGATGAAATCTTGTTGTTGTTTGAGTCTTCAGTCTTTTGACTTGTTTGATGCAGCTCTCCATGCCTCCCTGTTCTGAGCTAATCGTTTCATCTCTACATAGCTACCACACCCTACATCCGAGGCAATCTGTTTAACATATTCTAACCTTGGTCTACCCCTACAGTTCTTGTCCTCGACCCTTCCTTCCATCACTAAGCTTGCTATTCCTGGGTGTCTTAGTATGTGTCCTACCAACCTATCTCTTCTCTTCAATAGCAGTCGCCAGAAACATCTCTCCTCTCCCACTCGTCTTAATACCTCTTCGTTTGTAACCCTATCTACCCATCTGATCTTCATCATTCTCCTGTAACACCACATTTCAAATGCTTCAATTCTCCTCTTTTCTGCTACACCAATAGTCCAAGTTTCACTTCCATAGAGCGCCACGCTCCAGACAAAGGCTTTCAAAAATGACTTCCTAATACCTAAATCTATATTCGATGTCAATCTTGTCTGGGGATAACCGCTGGATTGGTGATGCGCAGGTATATCAGCAGTAGATGGTTTATTAATGTTTCGCCCCTTATCTTGGAGAGTAGTAGGGAATGATTCACACACACATACAGTAATATATAAGAGTCATATCCGGCTGGACCCCCAGGGGATGCTGAAGACAAATGTTACCGTCCGTAACTCACAAAGGACCTGGACTGAGATGAATGGTTGGAAGATGTGTGCTCTCTATTGGCCAAGGGCCACCAACCAACAGTGTTCTCCTCTGAGAGCAACTAATCCATCAGAGTGAACACCAACACCAAGAAACTGATAACCTTTATGTTTTAGTCTCCAGCCATTTGACTGGTTTGATGCAGCCCTCCACGGCTACATGTCCTGAGGTAATCGTTTCATCTCTACTTAGCGACCCAGGCGCGGATTCAAAGCGGGGGCACGGGGTCATGACTCCCCCCCCCCCCAACGGAGAACATTTTTTTTTCAAACTGAAAAAACGAAAACACAATAACCAGACAAATAAAACTTAACGAATTTTAACTGAAAAACAGTTTCTTTTCATTTTATTCAATACTGAAAATATCTTTATTGCAATTATTATGTTCTGTTACAACTGTACATATTTACAACTTCATACCTGTTATATAAAAACGATTATTTATATAACAAAATCAACTCGTCTATTTTGTTTAGCAAACCTTGTGATTACCGAATCGATGTTTATAGTGATGTCACGATGAATGTGCAGCAATGCACTGATAGGAATTTGGGGCTTTTTTTCGCACCAAAAAAATTGCCGACGTCCAAACTGCAAGCTAGGTTGGCAATTTAAGCTGTGACTTTCTCCCTTTGTCGGTACCAACTCGACTTGCCGAAACTGTAACGTACCTTGATACTTTTCTCGAAGCTCGCTGTAAAAGTCACAAAACACGCCGTTGCAATTTGTACGAATATTTTTGGTGCGCTAAACGCATCAAATTTCTATCCATGTAGCTTGCAAAAAAATTGGTCTGGTTTGGTTATTTTGTGATTGCGTTGTTAGTGATACCATTTTTCTTAACAATTTCGATTCTGTGACCCCCCCCCCCCCCCCAAGCCAAACTCTAGATCCGCGCCTGTAGCGACCTCACCATAAATCCGAGGCAATCTGTTTCACATATCCTTACCTTGGTCTACCCCTACAGTTCATGCCCTCGACCCTTCCTTCCTTAACTAAGTTTGCTATTCCTGGGTGCCTTAGTATGTGTCCTACCAACCTATCTCTTCTCTTCATTAATTATTATTTATTTATTTATTTATTTATTTATTTATTTATTTAGCGTATGGCCTTTAGTGCCGGGAGTGTCCGAGGACATGTTCGGCTCGCCAGAGGCTGTAGCTGCTTCAATGCGGACACCCATGGGGTAAGCTACAAGTTCCGTTCAATTTCGAGTAGTTCCAACTTTTGCTACCAGAGATGTCACAGACTCCTAGTGGTGAACGTTGGAACGTTGATAGGCGTTGTGAGGTCGAAACTAGTACATCATTAAAGAAATTATAGTCTTAGTTCATTGACTTTTGGTGGACAGTTGCTAATACTATTGTGTATTTATTAATATACTTGGCAATAAGGACCAATTTAAATCAAATGTGATTAATTTCATAGCAATACATACAAATCAAATAAAAATAAATTACATTAGAGCTGGCAGCATGGCTTAAAAAATTTAAAACTTTTAAAACACATAATTTTAGAATGTGTATGGTGGCTGATATAGGCCGGACGTTTGTTTTAGACGATTGCCCTTGACCTTGAAGCCTGCGGATGAGCCTGTAGACAGTCACTCTCTCACCCTATCGCTTCACATTTGTCACCACCGACCTGATGTAATGGAATTCCAGACGTGAGCACGTGGCGACACCGACTTGCAGACAGTACAGTCAACGTCGAAGTATTGTGTGACGCGGCAGTACAAGTTACGTATTTACGAACAGAACGTCATTATATTTGCCAATGACTGTACTTCTGTGGGAGTGTGAGACAGCATTGTAAATCATCGGACCGCTTGAGGCACCTGATGACAATACAGGTACTGCAGTAACTCGCCTCCAGGCTTCCATTAAGATTTTTCACTCGTCTAAAACAAACGTCCGGCCTGTAGTAGGCTATACTTCTCTTAACAGCTGTTTAATGTTTATTGTTTACACTCCTACAACCCTTCCTTATCAGTACAGTACTTACGAGCAATTCTAAGTAGAACAATGTACACAGTAAAAATTAGGAAATCATGGAAGCTGGCCAAATAAGGTGCTGCTACTGAGCCACAGCTAAACAAACTCCTATCGCAAGATCCACGAGCGGCGTCCAGCAGCAATGACGGTTGCGGATAGCTAGTAAGAAATAATAAGCCTAATAATAATAATAATAATAATAATCATAATACTGAGAAAAATCTTTGGACCAAAGCTTCAGGACGGTATCTGGATGAGGAAAAGCTCAGACGAACTGTATTCACGGACTGAACGATTCGCCTCACTCGCACGTAAAAGACGCATGAAATTCTACGGACATATAACTCGAATGGACAACTCCCGACTGACCAAGAAAATCTTCCTCATAGTCAATGGAAACCGACAAACCAAAGTACGCTGGCTAGCAGACACCCAAAAGGACCTCACTGAAATCAATATTGACCCACTGACAACGACGCGGACTGCATATAGACAAAAAGTAAATTCGTATAAGTTTCCACCCAAGATCCCTACGGGACAGAATTTGAAACTCAAAGCTGCATGGACACAAGAAAGAAGACAGGCACATAGCGAAAGGATGAGGAAGTTTTGGGAAGATAAGAAGAACAAGAAGACCAATGTTAACTAATGGTTCTACGTGCTCCTTAGAGGGCCAAACGCATTATATATATATATATATATAATAATAATACGTCTAAATACCTTGGTGAGTGGATCCAATCAAACTGACTAGATACAGAGGCCATAGCGGACAGAGCAATAAAAACTGGAGGTAACTTTTTAAACCACCAGGAACATAATTATGCAGGGTCTTTATATTTGCTTGGTTAGGACATTCTCGCTCACACGCTCCGCCAGTTGCCGGCTTCCGCGCGCGCGTATGTACGACAGAATACGGTGCTTAACAGTATCATGCATTTTTACTCACCATGCACACAGTAGATGCTGAAAATGTTTCCCAACCGCTGCCAAACATAATCGGCATCTACGCATGAAGTTTCCGGTTACTCCGGTTAATTTAGCTTCAGTAAGAAAATAACGAACTTTACGTCTATTTTTATCGTTTACTGAACCTGTACGTTTGAATCTCTTAGCCAGTTGTTTTATTGTGATTGTGTATAGGCTAGTGCTGTAATGCCTTATGTGAATTATTCCTTACTTGAACGTGTATATCTGCACAATACGAACATAAAGTGCCGGAAATCGTGAGCTATAAGACAAAAGTTTCGACTGAAATTTCCAGGGAGACCCATTCCTATAAATCGGACAATACAGCAACTGGCTAATTTGAGATTCAAACGTACAAGTTCAGTAAACAATAAAAATAGATGTTAAGGTCGTTATTTCCTCACCGAAGCTAACTTGACCGGAGTAACCGGGAACTTCATAAGGAGATGCCGGTTATGTTTGGCAGCGGATGGGGAACATTTTCAGCATCTACTGTAAGCATGGTGAGTAAAAATGCATGATACTGCTTTTAAGCACGGTATTCTGTCGTACATACGCGCGCGCGGAAGCCGGCAACTGAGCTGTCACTGGCGGAGCGCGCGAGCGAGAATGTCCTTGCCAAGCAAATATAAAGATCATGTATAACAAAAGGTGATATTCTATAAATACCAAAATTCATCACTACTCAGTGTCGTCAAGCCGGTAAGAAGGTCTGGTTTGTACCAAAATCTTCCAAATTGTCTCAATAGTACAGACAAGAACCTTGCGTTTCACGAAAAGTCAACGGAAATATATTCATTTCTTTATGAAGTGTGTTTAAGCAAATAAACAAGACGATAGCCCCTGCGAGATCCAAGTTGTCGCGTCGAGCCCGCATAACAGTATAGCCGGGCGGGTGGTTTAACACATGCGAAATTTTTCGCACAGGACTTCTAGTTATTATTATTATTATTATTATTATTATTATTTTGGTACTTCTATAGGGAGGAGATAATGATAGGAAACTCTTAGTTCTGCCAATTACAATTCGCTTTGTATATGGGACATATTACTATACATGGTCCACTACCCCAGCGGCGGTCTGGGCAGGGTTTACCAAGAGCTCGCTGATGAGCCTAACTTGGTGCAGCTAGGTGAATCCCTGCAACTGCCAAGGAAGATTGTTGGAGATTTATTATTATTATTTATTTATTATTCGCTAAGGGTTCAACTAGGGACCACGATAAGTTCCACTATACATTCTGGCGTTTATTCAATTTACGATTGATCCAGTAGGTTTTCATTAGCTTGCTGTGTCGAGCACGGCGTTCATCCGACCACTTTGCACCGGTTGTCCATTTCTCATCTCGGAAAGTCCCAAAAGTCACGATGCTTGTTCGGAAAAGGACTCGTTTGTTCGCGTTATCTGGTCGTAGACCCATTTCTTGGAGGTCTTTCTTGACGTTAACGTAGAATCGTCCAACCGTCGTAAGTGACCGTAGAAGCGTTTGAGAATTGTGTCCGTGATCTTCTCTATCTTAGAATAGATTTCCTTCCGGGATTTTCTTACGTAGATCCCGTTTTTGTAGTTTGGACCAAGTTGAGAATCTTTCTCTCTTTTGCTCTAACTTAGCAAGCGCACATTTCTGAGAGAGGATAAGGTATTCTGACGTATAGAGGGATACCCCCTCTGGTTTAGGAGCTCTAGTATTATATAACACGTGCTGAGAAGGAGTCACGGATGTTGCTAGGAAAAAACGCGACATCTAGCATTTTATGGACATGTCTACAGGATGCATCCTACCAGGTTGACCAACCAGCTCCTCGGTTACGGTACTGGCAAAAGCGGAAGACCAAGTCACCATGGTTGTGGGAAGTGAGCAAAGATCTGCAAAAACTTGGAGGGATGGAAAGAGACTTAAAAAACCGGACATATCTCAGGAAGATGCAGTAGCAAATGAGGTTCCAGGACAAACCGCCAAGAAAGAAAACAGGTGCCCTCTGGACCCAGGAGAGGAGGGAACAACACAGCCAGAGGATGCGTAACTACTGGGCAAACATCAAAGCCCACTCCAAATGTAACAGCTGATTGTCGTGGTCCTTAGATGGCCTATACGAAACAATAATAATAATAAGTTAATAATAATGACAACAAATAGTTCCGTGAAGAACTAAACGGCCTACTTTCATATATCTCACTGATCTTTTCCATTAAAATCTCCTGCCTACTAGAAGGATTTTCCAAGAAATATCTGTATAAATATTTAAATTTCGCATCACCGCCATGTTGTATTTGTGTTCATCAGGTTATTGAAAAGCCCATAGGTGAACTTATGTGAATAGGCTCTATCAACATACAAAATTTCAGCTTGATTGCTGTAATATTTTCGGAGATATAGAAAGCCGGTGAAATATTTCGCACCGCCACCATGTTGGATTGGTGAGACATTTTAAAATTTGAAAGGCACGGTCAGGGTCGGAAAAAATAGTACTATGTTTCTACCAAGTTTCATTGAAATCGCCCTAGGGACACACACAAACGGTCGAAAGGTGTTCTAATAAGCCTAATTTCCATAAATGAAAAAGGCTAATAATAATAATATAAATCAATGAGGCATATAAATAAATAAATAAAAATCTGCACACACGGCAATAGTTGGTAAATGGCTTACCAGCTGAGTCACACAGCTCCATCAAAGTAGAAAGTTATATCAATTATACTGAGTTATGTCATTTTTGTATCTGTCATTTTAATTGGTCGACAGTTCAAACCTTGTTTCCTTTTATGGCCGAGTACTGTACGTTATTGTAACCTGCCACCACAAGGAGGAAGTACCGTTAAAGGGCCCATATTCTGATGAAATGTCATATTTTAAATGGTTCACCACAGACATTGCTGACTTATATACAAATACTGTTCATGGCCCCACATTACAGAAATGCTTATTTATTAACTCTTTTTTTTTTTGTCATTTTTCTAAGTACAGTATTTTGCTTTTACATGGTGGGCACTCAAATCTGTCAATGATTTTCCAGGATTTTTTCCATGAGTAATTCACATTTTTCCAGATTTAAAAATAAGCGGGGGGGGGGGGGGGGGGGGGCTTTATCGGTTGCCTACTTCAAAACCAAAATAAAGCAGTTATGTTCGCTTTACTTATACAGATGTTGACAAAAATTAGTGGTGATTGGGTTATTGATACGCAAGCATTTAATTGCTGTTAAAAAAAACCTTTGTGACTGAAATATCCGCTTAAAAAAAGAGAAAAGAATGCTGCCTGCAATTTTATTGCGGTGAAGTTGTCTATACTCAATATGTTTTACAAAAATACTATCGTGAGTTCTCACACACAGAAACAGGTAGCCTGAGGAAATTTCTTTCGTTAACGATAGATTGCTCGCCCAAAACCGCAGCGGGAGTATGATTTAAGATGGAAAGTTTTTATAATTAATTAACAGTGGCTATTTTCCAGGAGTTTTCAAATTTTTCGTCATTTTCCAGGAGTTTTCCAGACATAATGAAAATCCAGGATTTTACCAGGATTTTCATACGGTATTTTCCACGAGTAGTGGACACCATGTTTCAGGTCATCTTCTCTCTTTTCACGTCATTATTATGTCATATTACGGAATTAATTAGAACTAGTGGGCCCGTGCGAGCTTTCACAACGTGAATGTAGGTTTATGGGGTAGTAGGGAAGAATGTGGGAGAACGAAGTTTTAAATATTGAAGAAATGTATTTATTGTTGTTAAACGGCATATGTACATGAGAAGAACACAAATAATTATGTAGAACCAAGCTCAGTTGGCTTCTTAGATAACATGACAATCTTGGCGAGACCTCACCGGAGTCATCTGCTGAGAGACTCCTCACATGGCCGACTGGATGCGAGCTCTCCACAACCGGCCTAGACAATGAGACCTTTTACATGAAATCTTGTTAGTTACTCGACTGCTCACACAGCGCTGTTCACCAAGCACTGCAAGACGAAGACTTAGCTCTGCTTAGGTTAGTGTAAAACAAAGTCCCCGGTTCTTGGATATCTCGGGTAATCTCGAGAACCACTGGATGGATTTTGATGCGGCTTTCACTATTCTGTACAGGTAATATCGAGGAACATTTCTGTAGAAAATAATTTATTTATGATCAAAGGGAGCCAAGCAGTAACGATTTCAGATTTCATTGAATAGGTCGAAACAAGAACCTGGCGTCCGTGCACTTTTTAAGCTTACGCTGGGCAAACCGTTAAAAATATCAATATACTATGAGTGTAAGAATTGTTCAGCATGAAAAATTCTGCAAAAAAGTCCGCGAGAGCATATCTCTATCTTCGATACATCGCCCACTATAAGTGTTTTTAGTTTGGACGGCGGTGTCTCATGCCCCTCGCCATTCTTAAATTACGTTTGACAGGAATGCCTTGCACATTCATAACTGTTCACGGGCGAAGCCGGGGCGGGTTGCTAGTGACACTATATATTATCATTATAATTCCCGCAATATCAAAATGCAAATTATAACACAAAATAAAATAGCGTGCTAATAAATCGAAGAAAAATTAGACATACCTTGCACCTCGTTACAGTTGAATTCGATGAGAATCACTCAGTTTTCATTAAAGTTTATGCATTTTCCTGCTGAGCGGTTTGTATAGTAGGCGTTTGGAAGCAACCAGTCTTTCAGTTTCAGTTTGCGCGATATTATCCAAAATTGGCGATACAAATTTCTCTCCAATAATGATGGCAAGTCCGTTTAGACCGGGCTCGTCGCAAATTGGACACTGTAGTGGTGGAAACTTAGACAAAACAGGAACTAGTTCCGAACATATAACATCTAGTACATTTCTCCCAGGAACACATGGCGCAGCTTTTTCAACGAAGAGCTGAATTACAGATAGTATTGACACAAAAGCAGGTTTAGGGTAACGCAGATGTCCTAAATCTTGTGTTTTGATAAGGCTCATGAGTGGAGAGGAGTTAGAGATCTGCGAAATGCAGTCCAAACATTCCGTACATGAAATTCTTTCTTCCACTGCGCGTACAATGTAGCCACCGACGTTAGCCAGACTTGCCGTTTTCATTGTCGGAAAAGGTATTGCTGAAAATGAAATTTAACTGAGTTAGTATGATTTAGGTGAATTACACAACTTACTAGTAATTATTGTTATGTGCAGAACTCAAATCATTAGTCCACTTTATAAAAGATAATGTAACATACCAGGCTCCTTTAACAGATCTTGTAGAATATTCAGAATACTTTGAGGAATGACAGGTCTATTCCCTGAAGCTGGTGCATTTCCAAGAATCATGTTCTGAACTGGGTTATCTGTGATGCTAGATGCAGAGTCCTCTACATTGCTGGAAGTTGATGTACTCAGAATTCCAGTTTTCAAAATCTTCTGCAAACTGAAATTCACTGATCTTGAGTCCAGCATGTCATTTGACCCAGACATACGGCGCAATGTACTGAAGAGTGATTCAACAGTATCGCTAGAGAATGTTCGAGTCAGAACATAATGATACCCATTTTTTAGAAGATACCTTATGCACTGCACAGTTGATTCCGTGGTTAATTTTATAGCTTCGTAAGTCTCAGAAGTCAGGAAGTCCTTTCTGGCAGCGTTACTAGCAGCTTTCAAAGTTTCAAGGTAAGAAACAAAATATTCCTCTAGCCAGTTAAGGCGACTGTCATTTAATGAGAAAAAATGCCCTTTATCTGGATTTCTAGACTGAATATGATGATATGTGTTGCTTACGTCATGCATAGCGAACCATTTATTAACGTTTTTCATAAAAAGTATGGTTGCTTCTGCGTCCATGAATTTGTACGCTTCCGGGTGCATGCCTACATTTTCTTTCAGTGTACTAATGGCACCAATAACTTCTGATGAGAACACTTCCTTGGCACGCCGAACATTCATTTTTTCAAAGTTAGTGGGTTCAATGTGTTTTTTAGTGAGGTGTCTCACAGGTTTGACGATCTCATCCTTTTGCATTGTGTATAGTAACTAATGACAAGTATTTCCCTGAAATTATTCCAGTACCATCAGTCATCTCTCGTTCCAGAAACTGCGTTCTAATGTTTTTTAGAATGTGACACTGATCAAAACTAAGGAATAACTTCCTAGACTCGTCGTATGGGTGATTAACCATTGGTTGCAAATTCCCTCCCCCTAAATGCCTCATCATTGTGGTGTTAGTTTTGTGATTATCAGAGACAATTCTTATAATTATGAAACCGCATTGTTCAACCTCGAGAATAACGTCCAGCACGAGTTTATGTAAGTCCCGTCCTGACAGCTGCTTCGTGAAAAAGAAGGCACACGGTATCTGATAATTTGTCGAAAGGCCTCTTAGCACAAAACACAACACTCGATTGGCTGCTACTTGTTCCCGGCTGTAATTTTCATCCTCTCTTTCCTTTTGATGAGACGGTGCTGTAATTGTGTCCTTGTACCCGAAGAAGCAGTCGAGTTTCCTATCATAAATAATCTTAGGATTTATTGCAGCCTCATCTACAACCAGGGATGAGAAATGTTCAGGAGTATTCAGTTTGTTTGCCTCTAATATAAGCCTGTCTTTAATCAATGTAGTAAAACCTGTCGCACAATCACTAGAACCGGAATATCTACATAGAGTCCTCTTTGAGGGTAATTTCAGAAAGCCCCTTTTCCTTATATGGGAATAACCCTTCGGTGAGATATATTGAAAAATAATACACTCCCTAATTGTATCTAAACTCCAACTCGGTCTGCGTTTACTGTACAAAAGTAGCTGCTCTAAAATGAACTTCGCTCGAATTTCTCCTTCAGTCGCATCTTGCTTCAAGTGCTCAATTTCTTTGTGAAATAAATCATCTTTGAATTGGTTAAGTGTAACTTTTGTTTCCATTAATTCCTCCTGTTTTTTCTGCAGAGAATTGTTCAGCCGTGTTACTTTCACTCGCAACCGATTAATCGTTTTCATCATTTCCTTGATCTCGTAGGCATCAGTCTGCGTGCTCGAGTGTCCTATATTCACAGACTGAGTGTAAGGCAAGGGCGAACTGGGAATTTCCACAGCTGGAGTTTCCTCATCATGTACAATACTCTTCAGTTTTTTGGGTGAGGGTAATTTGAACTTGACAATGCTCCTTCGGGGTCTCTTTATAACAGGTAAATTATAGACTGGATAATTAGCAAACACCGACGGCACAGCAGTTTTCTTTAGCCTTCTGGACTTGCCTACATGTGAATAATCATCTTCCTTAAAATGAAGACTACATACAACAGACGAAGGAGAGTTCGTGTTCGGAACAAACTTATCGCGAGAAATCACCCTAAGCCATTCATCACACCTATCTGTGTCACACGGGAACTCATGAAATGAAAGCACACCTCCGCTTTTCTTCCTATTTGAAGTGCAAAATGGCACACAACAGTATGACATGCTGGATTTGAGCAGCGGCGTTCAAACCATAGTTCATAATTTACCCCAGCATTTTACAACTTCATAAGCGAACACTCAAAACAACGTAGGAATTCAGTATATTAATACCGAATACTTACAATAATTGAAACTGAAACAAAACGTTGTTGTTCTACACGTAACACTGTGAGAAGAACGTACTGTACTACTTTTTCCTTATCGCGCCTATAATGGGAGGGGAGTGCGCTCTACCGGCAACGAGTAGAAACTTTCCAATTACATGTTATACATGGGTTCTGACTGGGAATGTCAAGGCCGGTATAGAGCGCAGCTCGATTCAGTCGGCCGTGCTCCTCAGCTAGCAGTACGCCACGCTCCCGCCAGATGGCTGCCACCGCCGCGCCAGGTTACGCTGCTCCCATTGTAAATGTACAATTTTTAAGGTATTTATTTAATTGTGAGGCATTTAAAGAGGAAGTGAGTGCGTTTCGGGCACACATGGGGTTATGCGGAACCTGTAGGTACCCCATATGTGTAGGTTGGTGTTAACAGGACCTTATTTTCGGTACAAAACCGGAATGGGACCTTAGCAGAATAATATAGGGAGGATATTTTATACGTTTTGAGTTTTTTTTCTCTCTTTTTAATGGTTTATGATGCAGTTTTTGCGTGTGGCATTGGATATTAACGCAACTGAGAGTGAGGATGAATACGAAGACATGAGAATCTTCACAACTTTGTTCAACCTTGATTTCTTGGAATACTCACATTCCAGGAGACACACTAGACTGAAATAATAACCAGTATTTGTGTGAAAATAACTCGCATTTGTCAAATAATAATTAAATATTATTAGGTAGCTACTAAAATCATTTCAACATACAATGATATAGTCTGCTTGTGTTTTTTGTGTGATGGAATTATATCAGTTTCATTCAAATTTTAGGTCATTATTTTAAGTTTTCGGGTTATTTTATGGGAGTTTTGCAGTCATTTTATAGGTCATCAAAATGCGGGCCTGGTGATGACAAGCAGGAATAAAACACTGTACGAGGGAATATCGTCGTTACTAGTAACAATTACTTTTAGAGGTAACAAGTTACTATTTCATTTATTTATGATCAAAGAAAGCCAAGCAGTAACGATTTCAGAGAAAAAACGAAAACAATCCTGGCGTCCGTGCGCTTTTTAAGCTTACGCTGGGAAAACCGTCAAAAATATCAGTATACAATGAGTGTAAGAATTGTTCAGCATGAAAAGTTCTACAAAAACGTACGCGAGAACACATCCCTATATTCGATATATCGTCCACTATAAGTGTTTTTAGATTGGACGGAAGGGGGTTTGTGTTTCATGCACCTCGCCATTCTTAAATTACATCTGACAAGAATTTGTTGCACATGCATTTCCATGATAATATAATTAATAGTCGCGTCAGTGATTTTAAACTATCATGCCGAAACGTAGAACGGATATAGATCGTAGTTCATTGACATCGAAAATAAAAGCGCTTATCACGTAATGCATTCACAACTGTTCCCGGGCGAAGCCGGGGCGGGTTGCTAGTGAAAACATAAAACGTAAAAACACTTATAGTGGGTGATGTATTGAAGATAGAGAAATGCTGTCGTGGATTATTTTGTACAACCTTTCATGCTGAACAATTCTATAGACCGTCAGTGGTGGCTACGCTCGCTAAAGTGCAGCGTTATGTCAAGCTCTCTGCTGACTCGGTAGACGCGTGGGTTCGAGCCCCACCGTCGGCCGTCCTTGAAATGGTTTTCTGTGGTTTCCCATTTTCAACTCCAGGCAAATGCTGGGAAGGTACCTTTTGACAGGCCACGGCCGCTTCCTTCCACATCCTTCCCCAGTTTCAGTCACTATCTTCCATTTCATCTCTCATTAATTCCTCTCATGAGGTTGGCGTTAGGAAGGGCATCCGGCCGTAAAACCATCTGCCACACAGACTCCCAGCGCATCTCATTCCCATCCCCGTTGGAAAACGGGAATAATAAGGGGTAGACATATATAGTATAGGCTCAGGGTCGTGATGAGAGAGCACGGGCCCTAGGGCTAGGACTTACGGGCCCCTCCATATTAGTTCGTCCCGTGACATTCTAGAAATATCAAATTTGCATGTTTATTTGTATAGCTCCCTAAGAACGAATCCGTGCATTTTTTTAAAATGTTTTTATTTACTGCTTTTGGAACGTTTTGATTTTGTTCAATGTGAATTTGCAGTATCGTTTTCGTTGTAGGCTATCTAACCAAAAATGTAACTCTTTCTCATCACAAGAACAAGTTCAACGCCTTTCACAACCTTATGCAGGCTACTAAAATTCGAACTTTGCAAAGGTTCATAATGTAGCTTTGGGGCTATTAGAGCGAGTTGAAAGGTTATTTAGCAACTTTCCTCCCCATAAAAGGTGGAAACTTTACTATTTATCTGGCCGCGAAGATGTCAACATATTGGTTATATACAAAATACATTTTTTATGTTCTCTTTATACAGTAGTATTTTCTAGCAAATTCACTAGTTTGTTGGCAAATTAAATAGAGTAAATTTGTCTACTCTGGGTTTTTCTACCACCCCGAGCCCCTCAGCGATTTCGGGCCCCGGGGCTACAGCCCCGTTTGCCCCTCCCTCTCGTCAGGCCTGTATAATATATTGATATGTTTAACGGTTTACCCAGCGTAAGCTTAAAAGGCGCACGGACGGCAGTTTTCTGTTCGACTCGATTCACTGAAATTGTTACTACTCGACTTTCTTTGGTCATAAATGCATGTTTTTCTACAGAAACCCTCCTCGAGAAATCCATCAAAATCCATCCAGCGGTATTTGAGATTACCCGTTACATCCAAGAATCGGGAACTCTGTTTTGTAGTATGTAGAGATGCATAGTATTCAAAACTACGATTAGCCACAATAAGATAAGGGACTATAGTCTGGGGGCACCAGACCCAACGCGACTAATGACGTTACAAAATAGGGCCTGCCTAACCAGGGCCAGATTTAACAGTATGCCGCCTATATGCTAAAGTCCATTTGGCACCCCCTTTTTAGTTCATATTTGCATAGTGTATTTGTTTTATACAACAAAAGGATAGAGTTCATTGACGTTTTCATCTTTTTTAAACATAAAATTCATTTAGTTTAAGTTAGACCTATAACTACAAATTTAATGGCTTACAGAATAAATGTTATAATGAAATTAGTTATCCACTTGTTGTTTTTACTTACTTCTTTTAAGATTCGTTAAAAAATGAAATGAGTTTCGAACTTAATTAATTAATTAATTTGTTCTTGGAGACCAGTGATATCTATTTTACACATATTTTTATATCTTAATGCTAATGACTGTCTTTTGCTTAATTGAAGAACTGTGATCAATTTGAATTAAGTTGTCCTACATGGTGAAATGAAATTACACAAAATGTAGTTAATTACTGGTTTATTTGTTGAAAAATATACAAACTTCTCTAAAACAACTCACCCCACGTAATCTTGATGTTCAAATTTACATAGCATTCTTACGAGATTTATTAATGGCAAACTCGTTAATAATGAAAGTGTTTTTGTTGTATTTGCCTCAATACAAAGTAATGAAAGTGAGTTTAACCGTTTTTCAGAAATACTAGTTCGCAGAGAGTTCTTAACTCTTCTAACGCAGGAAGAACTGTATAAGGACTAAAACATATTTTTAAGTAACTTGTATTCTTAAATTCGCACGGGAAATATTATTAACGTCTGAAATACTTCAGGGAACTTTATGTATGTAATGTGTACTTTGACTCCAAACAGGACATTAATGTGGATTTAAGTTTTTTGGAGCGTGTGTGTGAAGACCTACGAGGGAAACCTCTGCTCATAACAGGTGATATTAATTCGAAACATAGTTCCTGGGGTAGCCCCGTTGAAGATGCTCGTGGAAGACTTTTCTATGATTTCTGCAGTGCACAAAATTTAACTATCTTAAACAAAGGCGATAAACCAACATATATACGTTCTAACTCTCAGAGTTATTTAGACGTTAGTGTCTGTAGTCCTGCACTTCTTCCATTTATTTACGACTGGAATGTAAGCGATACACCAATGCTGTCTGATCATGCTTTAATAATGATATCTTTACAACCTACAGCAGAAATACCTACTGTACAAGCTTCCAATTACATAACTCGCATCTATAAGACAAAGAATGTAAAGTGGGATCATTTCCATTTATCTGCCAAAAGAAATTTGCAGAAAGTGATGGGAGACATAGAATCCTGTAGTTCGGTGGACGAGCTTGATCAAGCTGTAAACAAATTAAACAACGATATAATTAATTTAGCTGAAGTTAATTTACCTAAACTTTCTCAGACACCTAGTAAAAACTTCTGGTGGAATAATGAACTTTCTCTAATGCGGAAACGTGTTCTAGCCTGTCATAGACGATATAAGCGTAGTCGTTGTCCACTGTTAAGTCAAAGATATGAAGAAATATATTTAACGGTTAAAAATGAATACAAAATAATGATTTTAAAAAGGAAATTAGACAGGTGGAAAGAATTTTGTTCACTTCCTACAAAAACTAACCCATGGGGACTTGTTTACAAATTATCAAGGAGGCCAGATAATCTGAATAACAATCTTACTACAATTGAGACTAAACATGGATTCACCACTTCGTTTCAAGATACCGCCGAAGTTTTAATTAACGGATTCTTTCCTGATGAAAGTAATGACACAGAATCACAAAGAGCGATTAGGATATATTCTCAACTCCCACCTGACACTGCAGATGACGTACCCTTCACAGATCAAGAGGTAGACCGAATCATCTTTTTACAAGATGACAAGAAAGCTCCCGGATGGGATGGCATATCTGCTAACATAATTAAGAACGTACACCTATGTTTTCCTCGCTTTTTTTGTAGCACTTCTTAACAAATGCCTTGCCCTGCATTTCTTTCCTACCTCCTGGAAAATAGCAATAGTTAAAGTAATTCCAAAGGACAGTTCCTTAACAATATGTACTGTTAAATCAGTCAGACCTATTTGCCTCCTGCCAATACTAGGGAAAATTTTCGAGAAACTAATAATTGATCGCGTTATGTATCACATGTACCGTCATGGCCATTAAGGTGAAAAGCAGTATGGTTTCACGCCCCAAAAATCAACCGAAGATGCTGTACTATATGTGGTTGATTGGATTCGCAACATATTCTCAATGAAAAAGGTGGCCGTATTGGTATCTTTGGATATTTCAGGCGCTTTCGATAATGCTTGGTGGCCTAAAATTTTATCACAGTTAAAAGGAAAACATTGCCCAAAGAATTTGTACAGTTTAATACAAGCCTACTTTAGCCATCGAAAAGTGAAACTTCGGATCGGAACTGCAATTTCTACAAGATGTATTAATAAGGGATGCCCTCAAGGATCAGCATGCAGCCCTGGTTTTTGGAACATTTTGTATGATGAACTCCTACAATTACCTCTTCCGACAGGGTAATGTTATTGCTTATGCTGATGATGCTCTTCTCCTAACTGAATCAGATAATGTGCAGAATTTGAATTATATAACAAACTCTGCTTTACACTTGTCTCTATGGGGTTCTGTAAACAAACTTCAATTCAATCCTTCTAAAACTAGAGCCATGTTCGTCACAAGGAGAAGAAAAGTGGAAAAACCCAAAATCATTATGAATGGCCACCGAATAACATCAGATGATCAACTTCTTTATTTGGGCGTTGTGCTTGACAAACACCTGACATTCAGAGCACATTTAAATAGATTAAAATTGAAATCAAGCAAGCTTTTACAAGGTCTTGCGATTGCTTGTAGACCTTCTTGGGGTCTGAACTCCGATGTTTTACGAATAATATATTATACAGCTTTTGTGCCTTTGATTCTGTACTGCGTGTCCGCTTTCCGTACAACCCTAGAAAAGAAATGGGCTCGGGTTAAGTTATTACAAATCCAAAGAGGTTTCGCTCTAAGAATTTCTCGAGCATACCGCACTACATCTACAGATGCAGCACTTGTAATTGCTGGAATAGAACCACTATTTTTAACAGGAATAGGGAAAGCTGAGCTGACATTACTGAAGAAGAATAGAACATCTCCTATGCCGATTTTCGACATTATCGTGGAGCAAAAGTGCCATTTCTTGGAATCTTCTCATCCTAGTCAATTCTATAAACTTCTGCATAAAAATTGTTTCGGCACCCATGACTGTTTCATCTATACTGATGGCTCCCATACACCAAGCTTTGATGGAAATGACAGTGTTGGCTGTGCCTTTGTCGTTTATGAGAATGATACTGAAATATTTTCAGCTCAGTATAAGCTCTCTCCCAGTTGTTCAATTTTCCAGGCAGAACTTTGGGCCTTAAAGTGTGCAATAGAATGGGTTAAAGCTAACAATAAAAGAGTGAGGATTTTCAGTGATTCACAATCCGCATTGCATTCTATAAATGACAAATATAATTCTAACCCAATAGCTGTCTACATCAGGGCAACAGCCCAGGAGTGCTCGCATATATGCATATCATGGATAAGGGGACACACTGGATTGGCTGGTAATGAAAGAGCAGACCAATTAGCAAAATCAGCGGCTACGACACATCTTGAAATAACATATAGTAAGTCTCCTATATGTTACGTTAAAAGCCAGATAAGGAATTACATACTACACGAATGGAATATCGCATGGACATGTAGCCTGAAAGGATCTGTAACAAGAGAAATATTCTTCCCGGAAGTACAAAATCGACTGTTATCAAAATTATTAGTGCCAAACTTTGTCCTCACACAATTTTTAACTGGTCATGGAAAATTCAAGTCTTATTTTGAACGTTTTAAAATAGCAACAGACGACTATTCATGTTTATGTGTGTCACCTTGTATTTGAGTGTCCTGTTTTTGAAAAGGAAAGATACAATTTACAATGCCACCTTAATAGCTGTAACCTGGAACTTTCAAAACCGCTGTACCATATTTTCAAGAGGCAGTGCTGTTTAGAACAATTTCTCACATTCATCCACCAAATATTTGTTGTAAACTACCGGTATGTTGGTAATATTTGTATTTGCTTTGTTTTTAATCTACAACCCTAATGTAGCTCTGGTAAAATAGGGTTCCTGTATTGTTTTCTGGATATTCAATAATAATAATAATAATAATACTTCATTTTAACTTTTGAATGAATTGCCAAACTGCCGCCCCTGAAAATTTGCCGCTCCAGGCTGCAGCCTACTTAGCCTATTTAGAAACACGGCCCTGCGCCTAACGGAGGGTTCAAGAAGACAACACTAATTAGAAAGGAATAACTTCCCCCAAAGCTGCATCATAACTTTCGTTTTCTCCTGCATACAACAGATACCGTATAATTACAAATGCTTTCTTCATAAACCAACTTGCACGGTTTGACGCGAAGCGTTTCATCACTTCCTTATTTATTTTCACGACTCCAAGTTAGCGCACAGCGTCCGTTTGCCGAGAAATAATAGAAAGTTAAACATGGACCGAGCGGGGTCTGAAAGTTAACAATCCATGATTAATTTGCTTCGCGAAGATTGAGGGGGTGGGGGAGAGATTATCGGAGCATCAACTTTCAAAACAAACCAAATAAAATGTCAACACTTCCCCTAGCGGAAAAAGGCGCTATTAAATTAGGCCTACTTCATTTGTCTCATTTCTTCGGAAGATGATGATTGTTATTTTAAGGGGCGGAACAGAGAAAGGTCATCTGCCCCATCATTTCTTTTGACTGATATTTAGCCTTAAGAGTTCAATGTGGGTACATGGATGATCCTACATATTCATATTCATTTGAGACTGGTTGGTTGGTTCCTTAGTTCAGGGGCTGCGACAACGCATTAGCGGGACACACACACGGACAAAAGGTGATCTCATAAGCCTATTCATAAATGAAAATATGCTAAAAATCCGGTCCCTATTCATTATGTAGACAGAAACCGACAATTTTTTAACCCACTGTCAGACCTGCAGCGCAAGTTCCTTGGCGTGCACAGTTGTAATATTTGACAGCTTGTTGAGCTGTCACATGTCGAACACTTTCTTGTAGAAACCAACTTGTCTGGAGTAGTGTGAAAGTTATAACATGTCAGCTGCTACAGAAAGCGTACGGCCTGACAGCACCAGACTCCCTTCCTTGGTGCGTTATTAAGTTGTACTTGATTCAGTTTCGCGACATCGAGATCATGTAGCCCCGTTAGTGTTAGTGGAATCTGTCTGATAACATGTGTTATTGTGATCCAGGGGCGTATATAGAGTTTTATTGGGGGGCTGATATAATTTGGTGCAAAATGGCATCACTTTTTCAACCAATTTGTTGAGATGTTATACGTTTGGTTAAGCGATTTCGGTGACGTTGTCGGTAGCATGCTGAGCTTCTATGTCCAAGGTCGCGGGTTCAAACCCGGTCCAAGTCGTCGGATTTCTTAAGAGCATTAAAAATCCCTCGGTATGCCTTCCTTTGGAGGGGAAGTAAATACGGCCCAGTCATAGATTCATGGCATGTAACGACACTACACTTGTGTCAACCCAAAATTTGTAGGTTAGAATTTATAACGCTACATTTGTTCCAATGTTCTCCGCCAGGTGCTGACTGCGATGGCACCTAGTAGCCAAGTCCGCAAGCTAGGTGTTGTGGATGGTAGCAAAAAAAGGAACTACTTGAAATTATCGTCTGCAGTCCTTACTTGAATTAAAACAGATAACACACACTAATACAGCCATCACAATTAACACCGCAGACAGATTCCACACACACACCCAAAGTACACGGGGCTACATGACCTCGTTGTCGCAGCCCCTAAACTAAGGAACCAATCAACCAAAGTTTCAGGCGTATTATAAAATGGAGATTTCGACTTTTAACTTTTAACAAGTCAGATTTCCAAGGAAGGGCGAGTATGCAAGACCAGCACAACAAAGATACATGCTGAAATCTACAGCCAGGTGGTTCTCAAGAGGCGACTGCGTCTTGTATCCAGGGTGCTGGACGCACCTGCATCTTCGGTGTGAATGGGACCTTACACGCCAATCCTGCAGAAGCCATACTGAAGAAGCAATGGACGCAGTCGCTTCAAATGCCTGAACATTTTGAGAATAGCACAGCCAATCGTAATAAATTAAGGACAGTCACGTAAGAGATTTCCTAAACGGAAGAGTAATAGCGTCATCACGACCATCTATTAAACAACTGAAATACGGGACGTTCCGCTCCGCAATTAATGTACGAGAGCACTTTCACTTCCTTGATGCTGTTAATAATTCATTTTGGAGGTGTAAGGCATATCAACTCTGTGTCTTATATAACCTGTGTTCCCGTGACAATTATTATGGCAGGTGTCCTTGGACTTCCCAAGAAGACAACTGATATTCAGTCGGTCAACACAGTGTTATTTAAATTATTGGAATATCCGAAAAAAATAACCTTAAACAGTAAATTCATGTGTTTAAGATACATACGAGGGCTGGTATTTTTAAAGTAAGGGCCGTTTTATTTAAGCCCGTTGTTAGTGGGCATGCCGCAACAAGCGTGCGCGCTACCTCCCGGCATCCTTTGCGAACAAGCAGGCGTCAGTTGCAGCTGTGTAGCTAACCTGTACGCAGAACTGTGCATCTTTACAATGTTCAAGATTATTGATTCGTCCACCGCGTGTGAGGTACTATCTGTGATACGTGTTTTGAATGCAAGAAACAAGTCAGCTTTGTGAGGTGTATGGTGATAATGCAATGACGGAAGGTAAAGTGCGAAAATGGGTACGGGAGTTCAAAAGTGGCCGTGAAAATGTTCATGACGATGGACGCTCAGGTCTGTGATCACAGATGACTTGGTGACTGCAATTGACACGAAAATTCACGAGGACCGAAGATTCATGATAACCACTGTATCAATGGATTTTCCTCAAGTGTAAATTCTTGGTTGTCAGACCAGGCGGCAAACTTTTATGCAGAGGGATTTCAGAACTTAGTTTTAAGTTATGACAAGTGCCTAAATAAACAAGACAACTATGTTGAAAAATAGAGGAAGGCATGTAAAACCTAAAAATAAATGTGGTTTCAAAATAAAATGTTCGGTTAATTTAAAAAAACGGCCCATTCTTAAAAAACAGCCCACCAGATGAATCAGCTTTTTAACGTGAAATCTGCTGAACAACAGGAGACTCTAAATGAAGTTCGTAATGTCAAAATTAACCAAATAATATTCTTTGTGATATTGTAGTAGTGTTGCCATTACTTATCTACCTGGTATGTCACGTAGTCTACTGTTCTTAATTAGTTGTGGTTTGTAATGCACAATTAGGGAAATTGGTTTCTGTGACAAAGAATGCGGCAATGCCGAGTATGAATTCAGATTTTGACCTCATAATGTCGGACCGACTTAAGTTGAAGCATCTCCTTGTGTATTACCAGGAGGAGGTATCGCTGTCCATGTCACAATGCTCCATGGAGGTCGCACGTGGGGACCAATACCAAGTAGAGTGGGAATTTCTTGTTGACTTGCTTCCTCACATGATATGACATTCAAATTATTCATCAGGTGCATGAAGTAGCGATCACAACAATGTAACGACATCTCACCAATGGGAGAGGGAGGTTGAAAAATCGTCCAAATCGCCTCACGTAAATAATGGATGCCCCCTAAGATCTAGAGCGAGGTGAAATAATGACGGGTGCAATAATTATTTACTTTGGTTATAGTGATATTCCAGTCTCTGTGTCCTGTATTGTTCTAATGAACCCATTCACACTTCGTTGTTCTTTGATGCCTACTGTGAGTTCCTTTCGGAGTCGCTTGCAGCAGCACAATAGCGTGACATGCCCTCTTTTGGTATTTCTTGGTACTGCAGGGTGAATGAAAGCAATTCCTTAAGTTACATACCTTAGGCCGAAAACAAGGAGCGGTCAGTTTCCAAAGATAGTGTGTTTACTCGCCCATTATAGTTTGAAAAAGTGTGTCAGTGTTTGAGTAAAACAGCGTTTTATATGCTGTGTTAAAACGTGTGATTGTTTTACAGTGGTAGGCCGTCATTTTTATAGTTCAGCGATATAATGTTGTCTAATGCAATATAAGGGAGTAGGGTGTGCAGTAGACGTTTTTGTTTACACTAGTAGTCGTGAGAAATCTGTAAAAATATGGCACCGGGACTTGGGTCTAGAGGTGACAGCGTGTGATGTGCCGTAAATTTGAGAAAAAAATATTAATTTTATTAGGAAGTCGTCCAACTCCTCAATTGAGTAGGCCGATTAACACGAAAGTGAAAGCTTGTATTCGCTATTTTAACTAAACATATAACATTTATCATTGGTTTCAATTGAGATAGATTTACTTTGTAAGTTCAAAATATCCCAAACTTCTACAACTAGGTCTTCAATGATTTATAAATCGCACTTCTTGCTTCAATGATTTTGCGAAGTATACCATTGCTTACCCTAAGTAAAATTCCACCACACGCCACTGGCCTAACATCTAGGTTATCGGCCCCTAATGGTCAGGGTGATAACAAAAATGACAATGAAATAGAAACCAGAACGAAAATTAAGTGAGACTGGAAATACAAAATGGAACACAGATTGAAACGACGCACAAAATGGAGAGCGGTAATACTTACAAAAGGGAATTTAAAAGGAAAATACTCACAAAAGGAAGAGATTAAAAAAAAAACGCACAAAATGTAGTTTAGGTTCAAAATACGTACAAAATGCAATGTAGAGTCGAAATACTTACAAAATGCAAGTGAAATTCAAAATACTTACAAAATGAAAATGAGATTCAAAATACGTACAAAATGTAATTGAGGTTCAAAATACTTACAAAAAGCAATTGAAATTGAAAATACACAATGTAATTTAGATTGAAAAAACGCACATTTCGATTCTAAATACTCACAAAGTGCAATTGAAATTCAAAATACTTACAAAATGCTATTCAGAATCAAAATACTGACAATATGCCCACCATACAAAATGCAATTTAGATTGAAAATATGTGCAAAATGCGGTTTGGATTGAAAATCCTTACAAATGCAATTGAAATTCAAAATACTCACAAAAGTCCCAGCAACTGTATTGAAAGACTTACTAAAAAGCAATTTAGATTGCCAATCCCTACAAAATGCAACTGAGGATGAAAATACTCGCAAAATGCAATTTAGATCGAAAAGGCTTAGGCCTGTAAAGTGTAACATAGATTGAAAATATCTACAGAATGGAGTGTAGATGCAAAAAAATCGCTGAAGGGAATTTTGATACACGGGGAGCCAATTAACAAAGACTGTGCGGGAATCTTAAAGAGAAACGGAAATATAATGAAAAGAAAACAAGAGGTCTGACCCCTCGAAGAAGGAGGGATCAGGAATGATGAGAGAATTAAGGCGGGAAAGTGAAAGACTCCCTAGGCCTCGGATAGCCTAATACCGTCGCGTCGGGGTCGGAAGAGAACAAGAGTTGGCCAAGGGAGGCCGATAGGAAAGAAGACGGAGAGGAGCCCGGCACAAGTAAGTGGAAGCAATGCCGGACTCAGCTGTGGTCCCGTGGTCGCCAACCCACGTCCCACCAGATGTGAGCCCCTGGGGGAAGGATCAGATGGAGAAGCGTTGTTGATGCCCTATGTTCCACGAGGGACAGGAAATTAAGGGGGGACCAACACCTTTAAGCTCAAAAAAATGTCATTTTTCAAAAATATCATATTCGAATAGAACAACAATTTCTCTTTCATTCAGTGAAAGAATTGGTATAATATCTCGAATAGAACGGAAGTTATAGTAAAAGTACGATATGACTGACATCTCCCAGTGAAAATTAATTTCCTGTCAACGCCCCATTTTAATGAGCAATCTCCATTCCTCAAAATTGATCCTTTTAGAATATTCACTTTATGTATCGAATTCTGTTAATGCACTGGCGTTATAAAATTTGCACAAAATATAGCTGGAATATTTTGGTCTAATAGTTGTTGTTGATTGAGTCTTCAGTCTTTTGACTGGTTTGATGCAGCCTTCCATGCTTCCCTGTCCTGAGCTAATCGTTTCATCTGAACATAGCTGCCACACCCTACATCCGAGGCAATCTGTTTAACATATTCTAACCTGGTTTACCCCTACAGTTCTTATCCTCGACCCTTCTTTCCATAACGAACTTTCCTATTCCTGGGTGTCCTACAACCTATCTCTTCTCTTCATTAGCATTAGCAACGAAAACTAGTTTTAAAAGAAATAAGAGACTATGACTGGAGGAAAACACCGAGAAATCCGGTGAGAAAGGACCAGTTTATGCGGCAGGGGAATTTTAGAACATCCCAACGAAGTGAAACTTTCGTCGCTCATTTCCCGTAAGTTCATATTTTTCATTCCGTTTCCCTAATAACTCATGAACTTACAAAGATATTTCAGTGAAGTTTTGTAGTCACATTTCTACGATAGAATGATTGCCCTAACCATTATAGTTTATTAATAATACATTATTTACTATGAAAATTTTATAGATTTTTAGACCCATTATTTAAAAAATCTCAAAATAATATTTCTTCTTGAAATATTTCAATCATTCTAGTACATGTTGTTGCCATGACATCTAGGACCACATTAAACAAATCAATAATCAAAATGTAACTATATTTCCGAGAGTTACTAAGGAAACCCCATTCTTGTGTTTAATATACAGCCGCCATTTTGTGTGCATATATATCCATAATGATGCAATTTTCTAAATATTTAATAGTAGGTCTGTGTTAAAATTGTATTGTATGTAAACTGTGTTAAGTGACAATTCCAAACAGTTTATCAGTGCAAAGAAAATAAATGTTAAAAATTCACTATTTTGTGGCTGTCGAAGATGTTGGTACCCCTTATCAAGTAAGCCAAGTAAGTCAATTGTCTATCTATATATATAAAAATCAATGTTACGAATAGTTTGTATGTATGTCTCCTATGCATTCATATACCATTCGTCCGATTGCGATGAAACTTGGGTGAAATGTTGAGTACACTCCAAGGAAGGTTTCTGACTTAGTAAATCCATTTTACAATAGGTAGCGCACGCGTAGATTCAACAAATGAGCGACGATGCGCGAAGCGTTTCAAGAAAGTCTCGTATGTGTTCATATACCATCCGTCCGATAGCGATGAAACTTGGGTGAGATATTGTGTACACTTACGTGAAGGTTTCAAAATTAGTGAATACATTTCACTGTAGATAGCGCACGAGTAGATTCAACAAATGAGCGACGACACGCAAAGCGTTTCAACAAAGTCCCGTATGCATTCATATACCATTCGTCCGATAGCTATGAAACTTGCGTAAAATGTTGTGTACACTGCAGGGAAATTTTCTGGCTTAGTACATCCACTTTACAATAGGCAGCGCACGAGTAGATTCAACAAATGAGCTACGATGCGCGAAGCATTTCAACAAAGTCCCATATAAGGTCATTTACCATTCATCCGATAGCGATGAAACTTTGGTGAGATGTTGTGTACACTCCAGGGAAGGTTTCTGGCTGAGTACATCCATATCACAATACGTAGCGCAAGAGTAGAATCAACAAATGAGCGACGACACGCGAAGAGTTTCAAACAAGTCCCGTATGCATTCATAAACCATTCGTCCGATAGCTATGCAACTTGGGTGAGATATTGTGTACACATCATGGAAGGTTTCTGCCTTAGTAAATCCACTATACAATAGGCAGCGCACAAATAGATTCAACAAATGAGGGACGACGTGCGAAGCGTTTCAACAAAGTCCCGTATAAGGTCATATAGCATTCTGCCGTTAGCGGTGAAAATTGGGTGTAATATGGTGGACACACCAAGGAAGGTTTCTGGCTTAGTAAATACATTTCACAGTAGGTAGCACACGAGTAGATTCGACAAATGAACGACGACACGCGGAGCGTTTCAATACAGTCCCCTATGCCTTCATATCCCATTAGTCCGATAGCGATGAAACTTGGGTGAGATGCTGTGGACACTTATGTGACGGTTTCTAACTTAGTAAATACATTTTACAGTAGGTAGCGCACGAGTAGATTCAACAAATGAGTGACGGGGTGCGAATCGTTTAAACAAAATCCGGTATGCGTTCATATATTATTCATCCGATTGCGATGAAACATTGATCAGTTATTGTGTACACGCCAGTGAAGGGTCTCGACTTAGTAAATCCATTTCACAATAAGTAGCGCAAGAGTAGGTGCAACAAATGGGTGACGACGCGCGAAGCGTTTCAACAAAATCCCCTATTGCGTTCATATAACCTTCTTCGATTGCGATGAAACCTTGATGAGTTATTGTGTACACGCCAGGGAAGGGCTTCGACTTAGAAATACATTTCACAATAGGTAGCGCACGAGTAGATTCAACAAATGAGTGACAGCGCACGAATCGTTTTAAGAAAAACCCGTATACGTGCATATACCATTCATCCGATTGCGATTAAACATTGATGAGTTATTGTGTACACGCCAGGGGAGGGTTTCAACTTAGTAAATCCATTTCACAATAGGTAGCACACGAGTATATGCAACAAATGGGTGACGACGCGCGAAGCGTTTCAACAAAATCCCCTATGCGTTCATATAACCTTCTTCGATTGTGATGAAACCTTGATGAGTGTACACGCCAGGGTAGGGTTTCGACTTAGTAAATCCATTTCTCAAGTAGGAAGCGTATGAATAGAATCAACAAATGAGTGACAGCGCACGAATCGTTCAAACAAAATCCCGTATACGTTCATATGCCATTCATCCGATTGCGATGAAACTTTTGAAAGTTGTTGTGCACGCTCCCACGAATGATTCTAAATTAGAAAATCCATTTTACGATAGCTTAGAAGCAGTGAACGGAAATTGAAAAACATGTTGTGTATCCAAAATCACTTCAAGAAAGAGAATTTCAACGCCAACACTTTCTTTGATTGGCATTGCAACGCATGCCGGGTACAGCTAGTATATATATAAATCAATGTTACGTGATAGTTTGTCTGTCTGTCTTTCTGTGGGTATGTCTCCTATGCGTTCATATACCATTCGTCCGATTGCGATGAAACTTGGGTGAGATGTTGAGTACACTCCAAGGAAGGTTTCTGACTTAGTAATTCCATTTTACAATAGGTAGCGCACGCGTAGATTCAACAAATGAGCGACGATGCGCGAAGCATTTCAACAAAGTCCCGTATGTGTTCATATACCATTCGTCCGATAGCGATGAAACTTGGGTGAGATATTGTGTACACTTACGTGAAGGTTTCAAAATTAGTGAATACATTTCACAGTAGATAGCGCACGAGTAGATTCAACAAATGAGCGACGACACACAAAGCGTTTCAACAAAGTCCCGTATGCATTCATATACCATTCGTCCGATAGCTATGCAACTTGCGTAAAATGTTGTGTACACTGCAGGGAAATTTTCTGGCTTAGTACATCTACTTTACAATAGGCAGCGCAATATATATAAAAATCAATGTTACGTGATAGTTTGTCTGTCTGTCTGTGGGTATGTCTCCTATGCGTTCATATACCATTCGTCCGATTGCGATGAAACTTGGGTGAGATGTTGTGTACACTTACGTGAAGGTTTCAAAATTAGTGAATACATTTCACAGTAGATAGCGCACGAGTAGATTCAACAAATGAGCGACGACACGCAAAGCGTTTCAACAAAGTCCCGTATGCATTCATATACCATTCGTCCGATAGCTATGAAACTTGCGTAAAATGTTGTGTACACTGCAGGGGAATTTTCTGGCTTAGTACATCTACTTTACAATAGGCAGCGCACGAGTAGATTCAACAAATGAGCTACGACGCGCGAAGCATTTCAACAAAGTCACGTTTGCGTTCATATACCATTCGTCCGATAGCGATGAAACTAGGCTGAGATTTTGTGTGCACTCCAGGGAAGGTTTCTAGCTTAGTAAATCCCTTTAAAAATAGGTAGAGCACGAGTAGAATCAACAAATGAGCGACGACGCGCGAAGCGTTTCAACAAAGTCCCATATAATTTCATATACCATTCATCCGATAGCGATGAAACTTGGGTGAGATGTTGTGTACACTCCAGGGAAGGTTTCTGGCTTAGTACATACATTTTACAATCGGTAGCGCACCAGTAGATTCAACAAATGAGCGATGACACGCGAAGCGTTTCAACAAAGTCCCGTATAAAGTCATATACCATTCGTCTGATAGTGATAAATGTTTGGTGAATTGTTGTGTACACTCCAGGAAAGGTTTCTGGCTAAGTAAATCCATTTTACAATACGAAGCGCACGTTTAGATTCAACAAATGAGTGACTACGAGCGAAGCGTTTCGACAACGTCCCGTATTCGTTCACATACCTTTCATCCGATTGCGATGAAACTTGGGTGAGATGTTGTGTACACTCCAGGGAAGGTTTCTGGCTGAGTACATCCATATTACAATATGTAGCGCAAGAGTAGAATCAACAAATGAGCGACGACACGTGAAGCGTTTCAACAAAGTCCCGTATGCATTCATGTACCATTCGTCCGTAGCTATGAAACTTGGGTGAGATGTTGTGTACACGTCATGGAAAATTTCTGGCTTAGTAAATCCACTATACAATATGCAGCGCACAAGTTGATTCAACAAATGAGGGACGACGCGCGAAGCGTTTCAACAAAGTCCCGTATAAGGTCATATACCATTCTGCCGTTAGCGGTGAAACTTGGGTGAAATATGGTGGACACTCCAAGGAAGGTTTCTGGCTTAGTAAATACATTTCACAGTAGGTAGCACACGAGTAGATTCGACAAATGAACGACGACACGCGGAGCGTTTCAATACAGTCCCCTATGTCTTCATATACCATTAGTCCGATAGCGATGAAACTTGGGTGAGATGTTGTGGACACTTACGTGACGGTTTCTAACTTAGTAAATACATTTTACAGTAGGTAGCGCACGAGTAGATTCAACAAATGAGTGACGGAGCGCGAATCGTTTAAACAAAATCAGGTATGCGTTCATATACTATTCATCCGATTGCGATGAATCATTGATGAGTTATTGTGTACACGCCAGGGAAGGGTTTCGACTTAGTAAATCCATTTCACAATAGGTATCGCACGAGTATATGAAACAAATGGGTGACGACGCGCGAAGCGTTTTAACAAAATCCCCTATGCGTTCAAATAACCTTCTTCGATTGTGATGAAACCTTGATGAGTTATTGTGTACACGCCAGGGTAGGGTTTCGACTTAGTAAATCCATTTCTCAATAGGTAGCGTACGAGTAGAATCAACAAATGAGTGACAGCGCACGAATCGTTCAAACAAAATCCCGTATACGTTCATATGCCATTCATCCGATTGCGATGAAACTTTTGAAAGTTGTTGTGCACGCTCCCTCGAATGATTCTAAATTAGAAAATCCATTTTACGATAGCTTTGAGGCAGTTAACGGAAATTGAAAATCATGTTGTGTATCCAAAAGCTCTTCAAGAAACAGAATTTCAACGCCAACACTTTCTTTGATTGGCATTGCAACGCATGCCGGGTACAGCTTGTGCTTTATAAATTAACTGTCACGCACGGTTGCTACTGCATAGATAGTTCAGGACATTTATCAAGCCTATCACCCTATTATGGATGTGGTGAATACAAGCGAGTTCAAACATATGGCTGTGTAAATAGCAGCCTCCAGCGGTAATTTCTCTCGTTTCTCCATCAGATTGGTTACCACTTTCTCTGGAGAAACTTTAGTTCATTACCTGCCTATTTGTGATCCATCCCAGCTCTTAGAATCGCCAATGATATTCAGATTTAACCTTCCCAGAACAAAAACAAAATTCTCTCTTGGAAATTAAAAGAAATTTGGAAACAGGACCAGGTGATAATTAATCCCACTGTTATGTCTGCAACAAGAATCATCTCAAAAACGTTAAGAAGCCACAACAACAACGATTTTAGTATTATATCTGTGCCTGCCACAAATCTCGTACAACAACGATATACATATCGAAGGAAACACACACACCTTTCTATTAGAAGCAAAGTTAAAAATTTTCAAAATTCAAATGGTAATTATTTTTATCAATTTCTTCAAAATTCGGTTCTTGTTTTGTGCTGACCTTCGCCGTTTCCCTGATATCTCCCGAGTTTATAGGATTTTTTTTTTGAGTTTTCTTTTAATGTGGGTGTTAAACTTTCTGCTACAAAATGAATCTGACATATTTTCACATGATTAATTAATTAATTAATTAATTAATCGTCATTATTTCCATTTTTATTCTGAGCAAACTCAAAAAAGAATGTTAACGTTTCATAGAAAGATGATAAATTGTATAATGCACTCAAGAACTCAGGAATAGATGAGAAAGACATTCGGATCATCATTAATTTATACTGAGGTCAAAAGGCTAGTATCAGAATTGATGGACATATATCGAGATCAGTGGAAATAATGCGTGGTGTGAGACAAGGATGCATTCTTTCACCGCTTCTTTGTAATATCTATGCAGAACAGATTTTCTCTGAGGCACTTGATGGCATTCAACAAGGTATTAAGGTCAATGGTAATTATATTAATTATATTAAAAGGGGCAGATGACCTCGTAGTTCCGCCCCTTAAAACAACAATAACTAACTAATTATATTAATAATATACGGTACGCAGATGATACTGTATTGATTGCAAATAGTTTCGAAGGACTTAAAGAGATTGTTACTATGGTGTATCAAAAGAGTAAACAATATGGCCTTGACCTCAACATTAAAACAAAATATATGATAATATCGCGAAAACCAGCATTGTCACAAGTCCTTTTAGTCGATGGACATCAGATTGAGCGAGTCAAGAGTTTGGTTTATTTAGGACAGAATATTAATGAGAATTGGGATCCTTCGGTTGAAATATGCCATATAGAGAAGGCTAGATCCATCTTTATGACAATGAAACTACTACTATGCTGTCGAGATCTCAGTATGACGCTTAAGAAAAGAATTGTGAAGTGTTATGTTGTCTCCACCCTTCTTTATGGTGTTGAAGCTTGGACCTTGTCCGTAGCTACAGAAAAGAAGATTCGAGCTTTTGAAATGTGGATATGCCGGCGGATTCTTAAAATCTCGTGGACAGAACATGCGAGTAATGCCGAGGTTCTTCAACGTGTGAGCAGCCAACCTGAGCTGTTAAACACAATTAAGAAGAGGAAATTGGAATACTTGGGACACATGATGAGGAATTCAAAATACCGTCTACTCCAAGTTAAACTTCAGGGTAAAATTGAAGGTCAGCGTGGACCGGGAAAGAGACGAATAACTTGGATGGATAATTTAAGAACGTGGTTTGGGCTGTCTTCCACGGAACTCTTCAGGATTGCACAGGATAAGAAGGTGTTAGCCATGGTGGTAGCCAACGTCCGTATCGGATAAAGCAGAAGAAGAAGAAGAAGAAGAAAGAATAATTAAAGCCACAACGATTCATTTCGTAGTAGGTTTAACACCAACATTAAAAAAAGAAAACTCCAAAAATTCCTAGAAACACGGGAGATATCAGGGAAACGGTGAAGGTCAGCACAAAACAAGAACCAAATTTTGAAGAAAAAAAATGATAAAAATAATTACCATTTGAATTTTGAAAATTTTTAACTTTGCTTCTAATAACATGATGTGTGTGTTTCCTTGGAAATGTGTATCATTGTTGTACAAGATTTGTGGCAGGCACAGTTATAATATTACAATCGTTATTGTTGTGGCTTCTTAAGGTGTATGTGCCCCCCCCCCCCAGGTGGCCTCACTGAAACTCACGAGGGCAATTGGAAGTATGCAATAGTCTGTGATGTTGGATTCATGCCACGTACAGAATTCTATCAAAGTAACGAACGACTGTTGGAATCCATAAAGAAGAGAAGGCTCAAATTCTATGGTCACCTATTAAGAATGGAAGAAAGGAGGTTGGCTAGTAGAATTTTAACCATACTTGATGGCAGAACTAAAACCTTTGCTAAGTGGTTCAGGGAGGTCAGGAAGGATCCAGATAAATATGGGTGTGAAGCACGAATACATCGCTAATGGAATTAAGTACCGGCAGGAGGTCTATAACTTTAAGGGGCTTTCACGAAGAAGGCGAGTTGAACAGTGGAGAAGAATGTAACACTATTGGGCTGCAAAGAAGGCTTCTTTGAATGTGTAACAGTTGTTTGACGTGGTCTCTAATGGCCGTAAACGAAATTTAAAAAAATGATATTAATAATAATAATAATAACCGAATATATTACACAAATAATAATAATTACTGAAATTGAGAAAAAAGAAAGGAAATTCTTTCGGAATATTGTAGGTCCCAAGAAATTACCTGACGATGGAAGCGGCTTCGGTGACGTAGTTGGTAGCATGCTGAACTGCTGTGCCCAAGATCACGGTGTGCATTGCTATTGTGCTGTTGCAGCGACGCACAGTGTGTCGAATCGCAATTCTAGGTGGAAAAAATTAATAACTTCGTTAATACTGGTGGGATTCTATTAAAAGTTGGCAATATACCGTTTTCTAGGTCGCTTAATTCATTTATGGCATCGTCTGAAGTGTACGATCTTCGGGGGGTAAATATATAAGGGTGAGGGGGTAAGGGGAGGTGTAAAATATGACCGAAAGCAACAAAGGATCGTCCATTTTCGGTAGTAAAAATCACGATTTGGATGTTTACATTATAGTTTATGACATTGGAAAACATACTCTTTAAAACTGGATAAAATATGAATAACGATGAGACTTGCAGTCCAGCATTTTTGTTACACCTTATTTCAGGGAATAGACGAAGTCACTGTATGTAAAATCATCCGGATTAAAAACGTATGTTAAATTGTTCTTTTGAAATTTTGCTGAATTTGTTTTTTCCTTTGTTCAAATTCTCCCCTTATTTGTGAACGAACCTGCCATACCTTAAATGGAATTCTGTAACCGATGTTTTTTTTAGAATGGCTTTATCCACGAATGTAATGTCGATAAACCATACACGTAGTTATTGACATCAACACTTCTAGACAGCATTGAGTTCATTTCGCTAGGCTTCGCGCCACAAATATAGCAAACTTGAGAGCCTGGGATATATGTCTAAATATTGCAGATTTTTCCCTTACCGTGGTTTGCAGAAAGCTGTGAATTAGATTCCAATTTCCAGCCAGAGATCGCGTCAGCTCTTTTATTTGGTTTTCAATTAACTCAACTTCACGTTTGACCATTTCAGATGTTTCCTTCCCAAAACGAAATGTTATTGGCCGGCAATAACGCGTTGACGAAGGCCTGGGATTTGTCCAAATTTTATTGGCATCATTCAGGTGCAGTTTTAAAGGAACAAAACAGATTACAAACAAATACGCATCTGTGTTACTTTGGTCCTTAAATCTCTGTTTGTACAAACTGCGACCTGAACTTCCGTCACATCCCCATTTACTGATAAGGGTGGCAGAGGAGTCAGTACATTGCACAGGCAATGTGTCAACTAAGCGTTTTACCGTTAGATCTAATATTGCCTGTAACTTTACAGTAGCTGAGGTATCGCTAATAGTCATATCTTCCTCCACTGGATAACACGCAGCTTTAGCTTTCTTTAGAGCGTAATATGAGGGTTAAATGAAATGCCCTAAATCCATGGCACGTTTCCTCATTAATTTATAACCGTACGAGATAGACTTAGTGTCAACGTACAGTATAACGCTAACGCTTCATACGGTGTAAATGGACGCTTTTCCTGCTCCTTTTTGTGAGCAAATAGAGCCTTCTTAATTTTTGTGCCTCTTGTTGGGGGGGATAAAGCTCTTTCACGATGTTTGCTGCATCTCTTTTCCCGTTTGATCGAAAGGAATCTTCAGCAGCAAACGCTACTTCCTCCAAACTACGCGATTCGGTAATATCACAAACCTTTTGCTTCTTTGTCTTGGCGGAACAGTCCTTAAATTCCTTCGGGACACAATTTGTTTTCGGATCATACGCTGGATCGATGTCTTCTTGTTCACTGGAAACGATGAAATCCGCCCCATTTAACCAATAACCGATTTTTTCCCGGAATCGTTGTACTCTTCTTCCTGCACTCTCCCATTTTTGTTGTTGTTAATATTATGGGATATCAACTTAATTTTATTTCTTACCTCCTGAACCTGAGTGTCGGTAAGAGATGTAGGATCAAATTTATTCGTAACATATTGAAATATGACGTCTGTACGCCTCTCTTTACGACAGGACCGCCACGCGTTGAAAAATTCTTCTCGCGGTAAAGCCCACATAGTCACTGAAAATAAGAAAATAAACCATGATGCACATTCGTGCGCAACCAAACCACTACAGATCCTGAATCTACATTAAATTTCCTATCGAATGACGTTCAAAGTAAAATGGCACTTTGAGGCACTCATAAAGTAAATAATGTATTTAATGCAGGAAGCTTGTATTAAGCATAAATTTGAGAACACATACCCCTTTTTACTATTCCATGAGCAGCAGAAGACAACACCTCATTGAACTCACAAGAAACACAACGTTCGGTTCACTCCGACACCTCCTATCAAATGAACTGATAACTGCCAGGAAGACCTTTCAGCACCAAACCCTTCCTCCTGCGCACCAGACAGCGGAAAATAAGGCCGAAGGTCACCTTCTAGTTTGTTCACTATCGAATGAGCTAGTTTTCGCTTTCATTTGCGGCAGTGAATTTTTTCCATCTAGATATGGGATTCGACACACTGTGCGACGTGTGCCGTGCGGTGGCACTCTCGGGAATCAAGGGTCTTGTATTTCTCTTTGGTATATACATCTCATTGTACTTACTGATTATTACTGCTCACGATTGAAAGTTGCTAATACCCCGTTTAGACGTCTCGGTCGCGATCCCGATTATCTCTGATCTGGATAATGTCCAATCGCGATCAACGGCATTTGTCATTGGTACGTGTTTAGACGTCCCATCATGAAACAACAGGATAATCGAGTAAAAAGCATGACATCGCTAAGGTCTGCCAACTTTTGAATTCCAAGTGTTATAGCAGAACTTTACAGTAGTTTGTTTCCTGCAGTTTTGAAGTATTTCAGTTATTCTTTATACATAATTCAACCTGCTAATGCGTATTCTTAAATATATACAAATCCTGAGGAGACGTGTAGGCAAGGCCTACCCTTGGTGTGGAAATAAAAATATTTTGAAATATTTATAAACAGGTCTAGGCTATTTATTGCATACATACTTCTTGTTCGTCCAGAGTTATTTGGCCCCATCGGAATCCCTTCTATGTCTATGACAATACATTTATGTCTTTATTAATCGTCTCCGTCGACTTTCCCCAACGCTAATATTTTTTTCAGCGTTTAAACACTGGTATGTTTGTCTCCATCCATCATTTCGTTCCTCTCAATCTTCATATATCTGGCATCAACCAACATAAATACAACCATCATGGCCAACATTACATACTTCTCGCTTTCAAATCACAAGATAATACAAAATGGCCATCATTTCCTCTGCCTACTTCACTCACACAACAGGAGGATAGAACACTCCGACGATCGCAATGGCCGCGAACGCGATTATCTCGTTGTGGGAACGGGATCGGGCTGATCCTGTTGGAGGGAAAGTTGATCGCGATAATGTTATCCTGTTGCGTTTAGACGTCCCGACTTAATCTGGATCGGCGACTGATCGCGATCGCAACCGGGACGTCTAAACGGGGTATAAGAGTAGTGAGCAAGTATTGATACAAATAAATGACCGTTGAGTTCGAGTTATAATTAAAGTCTTCGTTTTTCCTACTGCAGCAATAAAAAACCATTAGCATAATGGCGACCGTGACAGGACGAGATAAGATGAAGAAAGAAAGAAAGAAAGAAAGAACTCAAATCAGACGCTTATTTACACGGGCTATCGGTCAGCTTAAAGAAAAGCTACGTGATGATATCACAGATAAAATTGAAGTGGAACCGTTGTTCAAAATGCTGGAGGACAAGGCAAATCGTCTCTTTAGACTGGATGAAGAAATCCGGGAAGCTTGGTTAGTTAAGGATGACGATGAAGATGAAGCCTACCAGAAAGATTACGAAGATGCGGAAGGTTATAGGGATGAGTACATTATCATCAAAACAATGTAGGACAATCTCTTCCAAACTGTAGCGGCCGAACAGATCTCTGAGGCGAATAGTGTCATGGCACTTCAGTTACCTAATAGAAGGTTCACTCTTCCTAGACTTGAACTTAAAAAAATTGATGGAAATATCAAGAATTGGCTTGGGTTCTGGGGTCAGTTTAAGAAAATCGATGCCGATCCCACTTTAGATGAAGAAGATAAATTTCAGTATCTTGTCGTCGGATTTTTTAAGAGCGTTAAAATTCTTCAGTATGCCTTCCAATTGGAGGCGAAGTAAAGTCGGCGGTCTCAAGTCATAAATTTATGGTATGTAAAAGATCCTTGCACTAACTAAACTTGTGTGAAGCTAAATTTCTAGGTTAGATTTCGTTGTAATGCTCTATCAAAGTTCCAACGTTAACCACTAGGTGTCTGTGATATCTGGTATAGTGAAAGTTGGAACTACTTGAAATTGAACGGAACTTGTAGCTCACCCTATGGGTGTCCGCTTGACGCAGCCACAGCCTATGACGAGCCGAACATGTCCTCGGACACTACCGGCACTAAAAGCAATACGTTAAATAAAAAATAAACCTGACGGTGGATATACATTTCAAATACGGTCAAATCAAGAGCTCCATGACAAGTGTGAACTGATTTCTGTCAGTATGAGAAAAATATTGATGTTCAATGGGCATATTAAACGATTGGGAACTGAGAGGTTTGCTGATAAAATTCTTAACCTTCAAGAGAAGTGGAAGATACAACCTCCATGGCTGCAGGAGGTATAGAGAGACTTAAAAAGAGCAAATATTGGACTGGTTAAAGTGTGGGACTGGACAAGATTCAGAACTTAAGGTGCAAGTGTGAAGGATCCTCCCAAAAATAAGACTTACATTTTCAGTGGAAGAAAGATTGAGAAGGAGTCAAATATTGAAAAATCTTTGGCAGGAAGGTGAACAGCAAGGAAAAATACACCTTGAAGACGAAGATCTGAGTAATATTGCATCTGTAGTCCATAGATGGGTATCGAATTAATAATAATAATAAGATGTCAAAAAGGATTTGGAAGGAAACAATATCAGAGTAGAAGATACACCACACAGAGGCAAAAAAGTGCTAAAAATAGAAGGATTCCAAGGGAGGAAGGGAAAGAAAACCGGCTCGAAATGGTCCGAGGAAAGGAAGAGAAAACATAGTAAGATGATGAAGGGATACTGGAGGAAGAAGAAGGAACAGCAAAGGACAAAGCATAGAAATTGGCTCGTGGTCCTTAGACGACCGAAACGATAATAATAATAATAATAATAATAATAATAATAATAATAATAATAATAATAATACAGTGAAACGTGGCTATTTCGAACTTCTATAATTCGAAATCTTCTTTAATTCGAATGTTTCTCTTGGTCCCTAGCATTTTATATACAATCAATGCTAAAAAAATCGTGTTTAATTTGAGTTATATTTTGGATATTTCGAAGTTTTTACGTGTAAAAAGCCGATCGGAAGCCAAACAGTTGGGTCAGGAATTCCCGAAAAACGACAAAACACATCACAGAACTTAGTCGTTTTTTTTAGTAGAAATGACGTTAGTGATTCTGATTTCCGTTCCTTAAATCTTTTGTGATGGCCGAGAGACTTAATTGTAGAAAACAGGTAAAAACCTCGAACGTTTTTGAAAAACTGTAGAATTCTCTAAGACTTACCTAGATTGCTGGATTACTACTGTCGTTAAATAGGTAAATAGTACATTTTGGTTTTATTTTATCATTTGAAACTTTTGAGGTTAATCACGATACAGTCATTATACAGTATCGTTGTCTGTTAATCTGCTTTGTTGAACGTAATACAATATATTTTCTCTACCCTTTTCAAAGAACTTTCTTAATTCGAATTTTTGGATAATTCGAATTTTTTTACTGGTCCCTTGAGGTTCGAATTATCCAAGTTCCACTGTAATAATAACAAAGTGAACAACTGGGAAGTCCAACCAGAGAAAGCAAAACCTACACCTTACAGACTCAATGGTCTGACGAAAGAAAATTGGTATTCTCCAACAGAATGAAACAATACTGGTAAATTAAGAAGAACGTCAAGAATTGAGACAAAGTGCTTAACGCTTTCCAATATTGGGAAAATACGCTGTAAATAAATAATTAAATAAATAAATAAATGTATGTCTACCCCTTATTATTCCCGTTTTCCAACGGGGTCGGGGATGAGATGCGATGGAAGTCTTGGCGATGGTTTTTACGGCCGGATGCCCTTCCTGACGCCAACCTCATGAGAGGAGTTAATGAGAGATGAAATGAATGATGGTGAATGAAACTGGGCAAGGATGAGGAAGGAAGCGGCCGTGGCCAGTCAGAAGGTACCGTCCCAGCATTTGCCTGGTGTTGAAAATGGGAAACCACGGAAAACCATTTCAAGGACGGCCGACGGTGGGGCTCGAACCCACGCGTCTACCGAGTCAGCAGAGAGCTTGGCCCCATAACCTAATGCTGCGCTTTAGCCAGTGTAGCCACTACTGTCGGTAATAAATAAATAAATAAATAAATAAATAAATGGCAAATATTAATTACACTGAGCGTCACAACAAAGTTGCAAAATTGTGGTCATGGAAACGGCTTCAGTACTGGATTAGATGATCCCTGGCTTCCCCATTGTAAGTACTAGCCAAAAGATATATCGGACAATGACTCATATATTATACTGGGACAGAGGAATCAGCATTGATAAAATCATCAAAGTCAACCGACCTGATATTAAGCCGCTTGATCGGGACAGAAGAAAGAAGCTGTGATAATCGATATAGCCTATCCGTGCCACTCAACTACAACCTTCAAACAGCCTATGCCCAAAAGGTCAACAAATACACCAAACTGGACATTGAAGTAAAACAAACGTGGAAGTTAAACCAGGTGTACATCCGGCTTCTCATTCAATCTGCAACTGGAAGCTGGTACAGTACAGAGTCTCGGTATGGCACACAGACCAGGGGAGATCTTAGACACTTGTTATATATTCCGACGATTCTTAAATAATAAATGAACTCTGAAAGAGCTTGTTAAATCGTTGGTTGGTTAGTTCCTCAGTTTAGGGGCTGCGACAACGCGGTCATGTAGCCCCGTGAACTTTTGGTGTGTATAGAATCTGTCTGATAACCGGTGTTAATTGTGATGGCTGTATTAGTGTGTGTTATCTGTAATTCAGGTAAGGACTGCAGACGATCAATTTCCAGTAGTTCCTACTTTTGCTACCAAATGCTACCGTCAACGACACCTAGCTGCGAACTTGGCATTAGATGCCACCGCAACCGGCACCTGGTGACGAACGTTGGAACTTAATAGAGCGTTAATCAAATCTAACCTACAAATTTAGCTTCACACAATTGCAGTTAGTGGAAGGTTCTTTTACACATCATAAATCTATGGCATGGGCCCGCCGGCTTTATTTGCTCTCCGAAGGAAGGCACACTGAAGGATTTTTAACGCCTTAATAGATCCGACGACTTCGGCCGGGTTAAAATTGTTAAATCAAAAATTTATGAATTTGCTCGTAATAATAAACCCAAACAGTGGCAACATTCGAACAAAACATGTTGAAAAGCTGTCAAAATAGTACATAGAGCTTTCAGAACTGAACAGGAAGCTATGACACATGGCACAAGTCAGGACAGTTCCTATTTTCCTTTCCAGCACTGGCGTGATTCCCAACAACTTCAAGGAAACTCTCACAGCCTGAAGGAGGAGGGAATGAGAGTAATGCTACTACAGAATGCAGTCACCGAGAGATTGAAGAATTTGCTCCTTATGATGTACTTAATATCTGGGATTGTAAACGTTTTCTTACCAACAAATATGCTTAGAATGTGTAAGTGCATGCGCAATATAATAATCTTATTATATAATACGCTAAGGTGTATGTTTCACAAACCACCAGCTCCTAAACCAGAAGGAGTTAGAAGGTGTGGTTTGTATCAAAATCTTCCAAATCGTCTCAATAGTACAGGAAAAATCTTGTATTTCTTGAAAAGACAACGGAAATACATATATTTGTTTTTAAAAAGAGTGTATAAACAAATAAACAAGACGATAGCCCCTGGCAGAACTGTGTCGCATCCAGCCCGCATTACACTAGAACCGGGCGGGTAGTCTCTACACATGGGGCGCACACAACCCATTGTGCATTGAAAGGAATATTCAAACAGCAACAGTGACGAATTGCACTCTGATTTTATAAATATCGACAATTTCTTTAAAAATGTGCGTTCAAACAAATACACATATTAAGAAGCCCGCATAACAGTAAAGTCGGGCGGGTGGTTCATCAACATGCGAGATTTCTCGCACAGATCCCCTAGTAATAATAATAATAATAATAATAATAGTAATATCTTAGAGAATGGATCGTCTGGAATGCGCTAGAGAAAAAGGCAAAGGAATCTAGGAGAAATAAAGTTGAATTGGCCTTCCAATTTACGAAGGACACTTATAACAAGAAGTCTCTCTCCTGGAATACCAAGATAAGACATTATAACACGGCAATTAAACCAGAAGTCTTATATGCAGCCGAAACATTGGCTCTCACCACCCAGGGACCGCTTGAAAGGCTGGCAAGGAAAGAAAGATAATACGCAAAATCTTAGGCCCCAAATTTCATAATAACAAATTAATCCATGTCAGGAACGAAACTTTTTATCAAAAAACTCAAAAACTCTCGGACACAATAAGAAAACGGAGAACTGATTTTTATGGGCACATCCTCCGGATGAATTCAAACAGATTAACCAAAAAGATCTTCGACCACTTCCGTAATAAAAAAAACAAAACCTCTTTGGTTTAACGAAACCGAGAAAGACCTTGTGGAACTCCAAATTACAGACACTATGCTCATGGACAAAACAGCCAAAACCGTCACCAAGGATGAGAAACAACGGTTCCAAGTGAAACTCCAACAAAAGCGTACGAGCCACATCTCTGCCGAAGAAAGGGAAGCAAGATCTCAAAGGATGAGGCAATACTGGGCCAAGAAGAAAGCTCAAAACAATAAAAAGTGATTGATTTCATGTCCCCAAAGTTGGGTGAAACAAATAAAGAATAATAATAAAATTAATTTTCAGTGTTCAGCTTATTTATTTACCTCGATAAACTGGGGCACCAACCCTCATCTCTTACAGCCCCCACAGACACACAGGTTATGAAACAAGTTCAGGGGATGATGATCAAGATGTCCCTCGTCACTAAATCGAATTAACAACACCATCATATAGCCTAAATACTGTTTATATTACTGTATTTAGTTCTATATGCAACTTGTATCAGAGGCGCTGTCCGACTTTTGGCAGCAAGTGTTTTGTTGTCCTGAAGGTCGCACCCGGGAAATGATCAGGGCCACTCGTCGTGGAGGAGGAAGACATCCTGGTGAGCGTCGCTCTTTGAATATCAACTGTCTTCCGGATCAATTATCATCGCACTTCACGGATACCAAACTGTACGTCCTTTAAGTCGTCTTGCTGAAGGGCGGCTACGATACAAGGCGCATTTTCCGGAATCATCCTGGCGTCGCGTCGCGTACATGTCACAGTTTCCGTCAAACAAAAACGAATATAACAAATTACAGTAATTAATTTGTCTATGAAAGGTGAGTCCTCCCCCATGGTCTGGTACCTTGACGTGGTGAGGAGGCTCGTGTGTTTCAGTGATCCCGAGAGCAGTGCCGGCGGGAGCTTCGGCTCCTGGCAGGGTCACCCATGCCGGTAAGTTCGAGGATGAGAGACCAGACTAAATGACAGACTACACCATTATTTTTACGTTTTAATCATGAATTTAGAGTGAAAGCAACGCATATAATTTGTTTACTTCATAATAAACATCAGTTAAGACTTTTTTAAGCTACGCCTACGCATGCAAGAAATTGTCTATGACTAGGAGTTGGATAGAGCATTCAGTTATCTCTTCAGAACAATTTTCAACCCCTAATTTACTTTTAACAAAGTCACAAAGTTCCACTTTTGACATAATCGTCGAACCCAGTGCTTCAAACTGTTGTAAACGTATGAGAACAGGTTGCGTGGCATCTTCTAAAACGTAAAATAACTACGTAAGTTGCAAAAAGATGCAAACAATCTTATAACAGGCGTAAACTACAAGACATTATACATCATCTACATTTTAACATTTAGTAGAAAGTGACGCAGAGTGACGCGACATACTATAAATCTAAGTGAAAATATAATTTTAAAAATAATAGTTAAATATTATATAATGCAAATATAGCTAAAATGACGTAACAATTACGCCCATTAATAACTGAAACACGTTACCTTCAGCTGCATGTTCCATCTTAAAGCACCACACTAACCACAAAGACAACCAAACCACAGCCACTTACATTCACCCTCCAATTCAGACTGCTCGAACAGTGGTAACAGATTTACACTAAGATGCGTTTATATCCCAGAATAGTGAGCGGCAATTATACGAGAATGCTGTACAAGTAATAAATTTTGATTTTTTTAAATGATAAAAATAAATAATTTTGTCCTCCTAGATTTCGATTTTGACCCACTGTGTGATGGGCAGGAGCGTCATCAGTAGGATATTTCCAGGCGGAGCTGTAATTCAGTGGTACGGTTGGAAAACTGCGGGGGCTCGTTTTCAGTCCTTAAGGTGGCAGCTCTACCAGAAAACTAGGAAGCTGTGGGCTAATAACTCGCACTCTCCGAAATTGTTTATTAAAGAAACTGAAAAGAATGAAAACGGACGGATCTCATGTTGACAACTTTCGGCACGAAAAGGAAGACACGAATAGGTTTCTGGGATGTGAGGACTCTGAGTGAGAGTAGTAGGCTGAGGCAGGTGACCAGAGAAAAGACCAAGGACGACCTGGAAACGCACCATTGAAGAGGAGGCCAGAAAAGCGGGAAAGACTATGAGGGAAGTGAAGAACTTGGCAACAAACAGACCCAATGGAAATCATTCTTGGATGCCCTATGCTCCGCACGGAGCGAAAGCAAGTATGAAAGGTGAGTGGATACACATTTTCAAGATACCTTTTGTCGTGTGGCCTCCTAAGAGGCCGAGTGCAGTTCTTTCTAGTCGACGCCCTTGGGCGACCTGTGCGTCGGAATGAGAGATGGAATGGATGAAGATGAATGAAACTGGGCAAGGATGTGGAAGGAAGTGGCCGTGGCCAGTCAGATGGTACCGTCCCAGCATTTGCCTGGTGTTGAAAATGTGGAAACCACGGAGAACCATTTCAAGGACAGCCTACGGTGGGGCTCGAACCCACGCGTCTACCGAGTCAGGAGAGATGGTTGGTTGGTTCTTAAGTTTAGGGGCTGCGACAACGCGGTCATGTAGCCCCGTGTACTTTGGGTGTGTGTAGAATCTGTCTGATAACCGGTGTTAATTCTGATGACTGTATTAGTGTGTGTATCTGTTTTACTGTAACTCATGTAAGGACTGCAGACGATCAATTTTCAAGTAGTTCCTACTTTTGCCGCCAAACGCCACCGTCAACGACTACTAGTTCAGAACTTAGCTACCAGACGTCACCGCAGTTGGCTCTTGGCAACGAAGGTAGGAACCTTAGAGCGTTGTTTACATTCCTAGCCTATACAATTTAGCTCCACACAGGTGTAATTAGTGGAAGGTTCTTTAACATACCATAAATCTATGGCATGGGACCGCCAGCTTTACTTCCCCTCCGAAGGAAGGCATACTGAGAGATTTTAACGCTCTTAAAAAAGTCAGGAGAGAAGGAAAAAGGAAGATTGTAGTTTTACGTGACCGTGAATCTTGTGATTATGAGCCACGGGACCTCCTTTTTACGTGGAATCCGAACCACAGGACATGGCAGAGCTTGACCCCATGACCTAACGCTGTGCTTTAGCCAGCGTAGCCACTGCTATCGGTATTTTCAAGATATTCGTTGCGGAAGGCGTCAATGTTTTAGCGTTCTTGTTTGTGGTAGAAAACGTTTTATTCTCCCTGGAACCAATGCCTCAGTGGAGCGTGGTTTCTCGTTTATGAACTCGTTGCGGACAGGTGAATTAAATAAGCTGAACATTGAAACTGTTGGTGATGATGATAATTGTTGTTTTAAGGGGCCTAACATCTAGGTTATCGGCCCCAAGATTGAAACTGTGTTTTATTATATAACTTAAGGGATGGGTGGATGGGCAGGGTGTGTATAGCCCACCCCTCTATTTCATTTTCACGAACACCCCAACCATTAAGGAGAGATGACCTTAGATCTTTCGCCTCTTAAAAAAACAAACCTTTCATTTGGGTAAGCAGTGTCCTGAAGTAACGGAAGGCAGGCAGGTAGTGTTCGTGCCACCCACGATGGAGGGTCCTCCTCCTCACTGAACAAAGACGTGCTCACAATAGAGCGAGGGTGTATGTGTATACACTATGCTGTAAGTTACGCCCAGTGGTTGGTTCTGTAGCCACACACTTGGTGACGTGACAATCATAGCGATATGCCCCTTAACATTCAGTATCCCTTATAAATGCACCACAAAGTACGTGTTAGCCGGGAAAAATAAGATGAGAATTTGAATGAGTTTTTGAATGGTATGGACTCCGTCTTACAGAAAGAAAAAAAAAGTCAACCCCTGGCACTATACAGCCCATGACGGGCTAAGGCCGACCAAGCGACCGCTGCCCAGCCATTCGGTCTGCAGATATTGGGGTGACGCGTGATCAGCGCGTCGGTCCCCACGGCCTAACAATCTTGGTTTTCGTGATCGGGGCGCTGTCTCACTGTCAGACAGCTACTCAATTGCCCTCACGAGGCTGAGTGCACCCCGTTCCAACCCTCACGTCAGTTTTAAAATCCCTGACGGAGCCGGGGATCGAACCCGGGGCCTCTGGGTGAGAGGCAGGCGCGCTACCTCAACACCACGGGGCCGGCAATAATGCAATGCAGCCGAAGGAAATTAGAATCCTCTATGGATATCAAATTGGCAGGTGAAAAGCTGAAGGAAGTAGGAGACTTTTGTTACTTAAGAAGCAAAATAACCAGTGATGGACGAAGCAAAGAGGATATAAAAAGTAGGTTGGCTCAGGCAAGGAAAGCATTTCTACAAAAAAAGGAATCTGTTGACATCGAATATAGATTTAGGTAACAGAAGTCATTTTTGAAAGCCTTTGTCTGGAGCGTGGCGCTCAATGGAAGTGAAACTTGGACTATTGGTGCAGCAGAAAAGAGGAGAATTGAAGCGTTTGAAATATGGTGTTACAGGAGTATGATGAAGATCAGATGGGTCGAGAGGGTTACAAACGAAGAGGTATTAAGACGAGTGGGAGAGGAGAGATGTTCCTGGCGACTGCTAATGAAGAGAAGAGATAGGTTGGTAGGACACATACTAAGACACCCAGGAATAGCAAGCTTAGTGATGGAAGGAAGGGTCGAGGTCAAGAACTGTAGGGGTAGACCAAGGTTAGATTATGTTAAACAGTTTGCCTCGGATGTAGGGTGTGGTAGCTATGTAGAGATGAAACGATTAGCACAGGACAGGGAGGAAAGGAGAGCTGCATCAAACCAGTCAAAAGACTAAAGACTCAAACAACAACAACAACAACAACATATCTAGGTTATCGGCCCCTAATGGTTTGGGTGATAGTGAAAGATGAGATGAGAATGAAAACTATAACTAATACTAACTACAGACTTATAGCCTATACTGGAAGAAGAAATGGTAAACGAATAAAGGATAAGGCAAATAAAGGACTGGAAGAAAAGAAATGCCCTCAACCCTCGAAGAATGAGGATTGCGGGACTTGGAAGGAAGGAAGGAGAGCCATGAAAGGCAGATAGGAAAGGGGAAAGAGGAGAGGGTCCGCCCCAAGGTCAGAGCAAAAAGGGGACAAAACGGACCCAGCTCAGGAATCCCACAGGGTCGCCAACTCCCAAACTCACCAGCCTTGAACCGTTGAGGGTGTACCACTATCCAGGGTGCACCAGAAGAGGTGGGGCTACATACACCCTGCCTCCTTGAGGGCCTTGAGCAGAAGGCAGGAGATATCATGAAAAGAAAAAGAAGAAGAATGAGGGTATCAGGAAAGATGAGACAAGGGCCAATACGCTGCCGAAGTCAACGTCACTTCCGCTCCATTGCTAAGCAACTGGAGCAATACGACATGGCTCCCTTGTAGCTTGCTTCAGTCTTTGAGCCGTCATTATTTCCTATTTGTATCGTATAAAACTGTACATGCATGGATGTCCAGAGGCAAGAAAGCATAGAAAAGTATATTTTCCACAGTAATTTAACATAGTTGTCCAATAAAGTTGTAAAATATTGCGTACGAGATGCACATTAAGTCTTAGAACATAAGTCGCAGAGATGTGGCCTACGATATTTAACTTAAATTACGTGAAAACATGAAAATATAACATTTCTGCATATTGTGAATCACGTCCCGTATGAATAACCAATACTACGGAAAATAAAGTACCGTAGGCCCTACCAGTAAGAGACGAATAAAATGAACTTAAGGTCTATCAATGCATAAGGGAACAGTTTAAAATATTTGGATGAGAGTTTAGGCCAAATCTCATCAACAGCTATAGAAGAAACAAAGACTGCATTTTAATACAATTTGTGTGTTTACCACAACGCCACGTTTGTCTGAAAACGAATCAAATTAACAAAGCCTAACCTGTGTGCTCAACAACAGGTTAGAGAAGTCTACAATTAAGGCCTATCGTCCTACCTCATTATAAATAATGGGACACTTTTCCTATCCTAGCTCTAAATATAATCACAACAAGACTTGCCACTCCATCACTTCAGAAATAAGCAGTATTCATTGGCTTGAATAATGTCACTATACGGTACTGTAACTTTGTTGCAGGGTGTAGGCCTAGGCTACTGGTAGGCCTACATGATAATTGTTTTCTGAAAGGGCAAAAAATAAAATATTTAGGCAGAAATTTTCAGTCTGGGATAGGCCTAATTGTTATTTGGAAACACAATTCACTGCTTAAATAAATTAAATGAAAAATCACCACTCAGAAAAGTTGTAGGATAAAATTTATTCGTGTTAGTGAATCAGCTGTAAGGTTATGTAGGTTGTCGTTTATAATACTTATAGTACAAACCATATTTAATTACAACTACACTCCCCACATAAACCTAAAAACCCCTTTATGTGACATATATGTCCTAAATATCTCTCTATGTTAGATATACTCTATCCACTAAATGATAAATATTCATAATTTGTAGTACCCGCCATGCAATTCTTGCCTCAGGAGTGAGGTCAACTTTATTCATACTATCTCGCAAAATTCTCGTACTTTATCCATAAAATTTCACTTCTATTTCGTAGCTCCAACACTGTAGATGATCTTCACGGGAGGCGTTTGCCTTATTTCACGCGTATTACACATTTTTATCCACAAAATTCAAGACGCTGAGCAGCGTTAATGCAGCTTCCTATATATAAAAAACCTAGCAACCAGTTGTTTGGGTCCAATGTGGCTGCGCCCATGCGGTTGCTAGGCGCGTCACTTCGGCAGCGTATTAAGGCGGGAAAGGAAGAGACTCCCTAGGCCTCGGATACACTAATACCATCGGGGTCGGAAGAGAACAAGAGTTGACCAAGAGAGGTCGACAGGAAAGAAGACGGAGATGAGCCCGGCACAAGTAAGGGGAAGCAATGCCGGACTCAGCTGGGGTCCCGTGGTCGCCAACCCACGTCCCACTAGATGTGAGCCCGGAAAAAGCGTGATAGAATTCGATAACATCGTTTTTCAAATAGTGCTCTTGGAAACTAGGAATCACAGATGAAGACTGTCAAACACAGAAAACAATTCAGGGAAAAACTGTCTAACATAAAGGTTCTTGTGGAAGAAAAAGAGAACCGCAGGGGAGGAGTATGAACAGAAGAGAATAATAAGGCGCCACACTCTGAAAGAATGAAGGAAATGTCGCGGAAGAGGAAGGAAGATAGAACGATGAGAAGGAAATGGTGCGATATTTGCGTAGTCTTCAGTTTTGGCCAGTTCGCAAGGAGAAAAAAGAAAAAGAAGACAGAAAGAAAGAAAGAAAGAAAGAAAGACAGAAAGAAACATTACAAGATGGTGGTTCAACCAGAGGTGACATATGGAAGCGAAACTCTTTTTAAAGTTACTCAGAAAAACAGAATCGACAAAATTTTAAAAGTAGAAAGAAGAATAGCTAGAACATGCATAAATAAAAAATATCAGAAAGATGGACAGTGGCGGATTGTACCAAGTGAAGTGGTATACAGAGAACTGGAGCCCATCATTGATACTATTCGGAAGAAACGGCTTTCTTTCTTTGGTCACATCATGAGGACACCAGAAACCAGGTTATCTAGAAAAATTGTAGTGAAACTTTGGAATATGAAACAACAAGTAGGATGGATTAAGGAAATTAGAGAAGATATGAAAGAATTGGAAATAACCTTGGATGACTTGCAAAACAAAACAAACAATAAAAAAAACTGAAAGGTATAAAAATAAGATTTCAGTAATACAGTAAAAAGGGTATTTACGGATGATGAACGCTTGAGAAGATCAGAGCGAATGAAGAGCTACTGGACGACTCGGAAAGGAAACTTACTGAAGAAGAGGCCCAAGAAATGATTGACTGAAGTGGTCCAATGAGGCCGTAAAAGAAGAAGAAAAATAAGAAGAAGAAGAATAAGAAGAATAAGAAGAAGGATTAAAACAAAAGGTAGATCAATGAATAAATTGATAAATACATAGACGATTAATCTCTACTTAATATAAAACAAAGTCCCCGATTCTTGGATGTCACGGGTATTCTCGGGAACCACTGGATGGATTTTGATGCGGGTTTCACCATTCTGTAAAGGATATCTCGAGAAAGGTTTCTGTAGAAAATTATTTATTTATGATCAAAGGAAGTCAAGGAGTAATGCTTTTAGTGAAAGCGTCGAAAAAGAAACCTGGCGTCCGTGCGCAGCTTACTCTGGACAAACCGTTAAAAATATCAATATAACTTACTGTACTATGATTGTAAGAATTGTTCAGCATGAAAATTTCCACAAAACGTCCGGGAGAGCATATCTCTATCTTCAATACATCGCACACTATAAGTGATTTTACTTTCTCATTTCTTCCAACAATCTCCATTCAATTACTGATGCGACAGTTTACGAGCTAGCTAGGTGGGAGCCTATCACCCCATTTGCAGTCTAGCTAGCGAGCGAGCCTTTTACACCATATACAGCTAGCAGCAAACTGTTGAATCGAGTCGTGTTGAGTTAGGACTTCAGAAAAGAGTGGTTGTGTTTTGGAGGTGCAACTCAGCTTTTCTTCATTTCGTCTGTGAACTTTTCGTTCCACTGAATACACAGTCAACTTAAGATTGGACCGAAGGGGGATTTGTGTTTCATGCACCTCGCCATTCTTAAATTAGGCTACGTCTGACAAGAATTCGTTGAATATGCATGTCCATGATAATATAATTAATAGTCCAGTCAGTGATTTTAACCCATCATGCCGAGACGTTTGGTAGGTTCCTCAATTTAGGGGCTGCGACAACGCGGTCATGTAGCCCCATCTACTTTGGGTGTGTGTAGAATCTGTCTGATAACAGGTGTTAATTGTAATTGCTGTATTAGTGTGTGTTATCTGTTTTAAATTCAAATAAGGATTGCAGACATTCGATTTTCAAGTAGTTCCAACTTTTGCTACCAAACGCCACTGTCAACGACCAACTAGTTCTGAACTTTGTTACTAGACGCCACCGCAGTTGGCTCCTGGCGACGAACGTTGGAACCTAATAGCGTTAGTCAAATATAACCTATAATTTAGCTTCACACAAGCGTAATTAGTCGAAGGTTCTTTATCATGCCATAAATCTATGACATGGAACCGCCGGCTTTACTTCCCCTCCGAAGGAAGGCATCCTGAGGGATATTTAACGCTCTTAAAAAATCCGACGACTTCGGCCAGGTTTGAACCCGCGACCTTTGGCATAGAAGGTCAACAGGCTACCAACTACGCCACCGAAGCCAACCATGCCGAGACGTAAAACGGATATGGGTCGTAGTTCGTTCACATTAAAAAAAAAAAAAAAAAAAAAAAAAAAAAAAAAAACCACGCTTATCATGTAATGCATTCATAACTACTGTTCCCGGGCGAAGCCGGGGCGGGTTGCTAGTAGACAAATAAATAGTTAAATGAGTAGATATAATGACTGAATGAATAGATAAATGATGGTTAAATAAGTACCGATAGATAAATGATGAATGATTGAATAATTCTTTATTATTCCCGTTCCAGGGAATCGGGGATGAAATTTGATGAATTTCTGCAGAATTTGGTTTTACGGCGGAAATACCAACCTCATGAGAGTAAATGTTGGTGAATGAAACTGAGCAAGGATTTGGAAGGAAGTGGCCGTGGCCCATTAGAAGGTACCGTCAGGTCATTTGCCTGGAGTGAGAATGGAAAAGCATTTCGGGGTTGGAACTCACTCGTCTACCGAGTCCGGGATTACGTGCCGAGTGCGACCGTGCCGGATGCGACCCAGTACAAATCGTGGCTGTAGTGACCCTGCTAAAGCTCGCGTCAGCCGGGAAGGCGGCCGGCTCACTGGGATTTGACTTGACGTTACAGACAGTTAGGAACGGGGCTTCGAGTGAAAGCCGAAGTTAAACGATTGACTTCGCGTCACCAAATGGTAGGTTTACGATTGGTTACAAAGTGAGAAGCTTATTATCCTCTCTGTTTCAAAATAAATCATGTGATTGTGCCAGAACGTATCTATATTTGCGACACTTTACTAAATGTAAAATACTGTAGTGTAATATTCAACATATCATATTCTCAGAATACATTACATTGAAGTACCTCCATTTTCTGCACAATGCACATTGCTTTGTTGGTCTAGGGGTATGATTCCTACTTTGAGTGCGAGAGGTCCCGGGTTCAAACCCCGGAAGATCCTAGCATTTTTATTACTTTTGTTTTTATCTCTTGAAAAGATTCAAAAAGTATGTAAAAGAACCTTAGGGACGTTCTTTTTTTCGGGCGAGACTTCCGGTAATTTAAATACATAGGTTGAGGTAAACGCTTCTTTTTTCCCCGTCGGTTTACCCTCCAGGTTGGCTTTTCCCTCGGACTTAGGTTGGTTGGTTGGTTGGTTGCTTCCTCAGTTTGGGGGCTGTGACAACGCGGTCATGTAGCCCCGTGTACTTTGGGTGGGTGTAGAATCTGTCTGATAACCGGTGTTAATTGTGATGGCTGTATAAGTGTGTGTTATCTGTTTTTAATTCAAGTAAGGACTGCAGACAATGATTTTTTGAAGTAGTTCCTACTTTTGCCGCCAAACGCCACCATCAACAACTACTAGTTCAGAACTTGGTTACTAGACGCCACCGCAGTCGGCTCCTGGCAACGAACGTTCTTCGTTAAAGAACGAAGGTTCTTTAACATGCCATAAATCTATGACATGGGACTACCGGCTTTACTTCCCCTCCAAAGAAAGGCATACTGAGGGATTTTTAACGACGGCTTCGGCCGGGTTTGAACCCGCGATCTTGGGCATAGAAGAACAGCATGTACCAACTACGCCACCAAAGCCGCTACCCTTCCTTGGACTCAGCGAGGGATCCCACCATAACCACCGTAAGGGCAGTGTCCTGGAGCTTGAAACACCTGGTTGGGGGATACCACTGGGGACGTGGGGCCACCCTCCTTGCCTCTTCCTTGCCTATCCCTCCCAATCTTCCCCTCACTTTTCATCCCTCATGAGGCCCATGTTCGCTTTGCAGGTGAGGCCGCCTGGGCGAGGTGCTGGTCCCACCTCCCCAGTTTTATCCTTCGTCCAGGTGTTTCAAGCTCCAGGACACCGCCCTGGTGGCGGTAATGATGGGATCCCCGCAGAATCCGAGGGAAAAGCCAACCTGTAGGGTAAAGCGACTAAAATAAAAAATTGCGTTTGACCTCAAACTATGTATTTATATTACTGGCACACAGTAAGTACAAGTCTCGCACGAAAAAAAAAAAAGTTCGTAAGGTTCTTTTATATACTTTTTGAATATTTTCAAGAGATAAAACAATAGTAAAAATGCGGGGCACTTCCGGGATTTGAACCAGGGACCTCCGGCACTCAAAGCAAGAATCATACCCCTAGACCAACAGTGCGATGAGAATTGCGCAGAAAATGGAGGTACTTCAATGTACTGTATTCTGAGAATATGATATGTTGAATATTACACTACAGTATTTTACATTTAGTAAAGTGTCGTAAATATAGATAAGTTCTGGCACAATCACATGATTTATTTGGAACAGAGAGGATAATAAGCTTCTCACTTTGTAACCAATCGTAAAGCTACCATGTGGTGACGCGAAGTCAATCGTTTAACTTCGGCTTTCACTCGAAGCCCCGTTCCTAACTGTCTGTAACGTCAAGTGGGATTTGCGCAGAGAGAGACAGAGATACATAGCCACTGTTGCAACAGGTCCACCAGGTCCGAGTCCCCACACCACACGCTACTGCCCTGAGTTCCTGCGGTGTGGCACACTGGTTGCGTTCACGGCAGCAAACAGTTGATGAACTGCTGAAGAAAGTACGCTGTGAACGCGGTGTGATGGAGCGCTCCCTAAACATGTTCCATGGAGCGGACGCCATTTTATGGAGCGTAGAAAAACTTCGCTCCATCCACGGAACATGTTTAAAACCAACATGGCGTATAGATGAAGTAGATTTGAAAACAAATGTAAACATTGTGGAAATTGCTCAAAATAGTTCCTAAACTGATGAATACTGAAATAATAATGAAGAACACAACATCACGGTCCCTCTATAGCCTATAAAATGACCTGCATTGAGTTAAATTCGTGATATATCTTTATTCCGATTTACGGACCGCAGTTGCGACAAATTTTAACCTATGTGTGAAACAACATAACCTGATATATCGGATGTTACAGCCTTTCTTTTGATCCAAGTATTAAAAATTATATGAATTCAGGTGTGTGGTTTCCTTTTTAGTGGCAATGTGCATTTATAAAGTTTTTAAATCAATGTTTCAGCGTTTTTTTAATCACTTGTCTGGGGTAATTTGGTCTGAAAATACGATTTTAACCTATGCTTTGGGCTAAATACTGTACCTCGACGAATATATTGTTGTGTAGGCAGTATATAGAGAATCAAACTTCTAGGCTACCGATACTGTATAAAAATACCTTTCATTTGGAGCAAGCATAGGCTACCGGTACTGTATAAAAAATGCCTGCATTGTACTGGGCCTACCCCAAATTCTGAATTATTTCAATACCGTAGGATACCGGTACTTGTTGGGTTAAGGATTAGTATGCAATAGGATATAAGAATTACCATAGGTCTGTCTGTGCCTGCATTATTAGGTGATTCTTCCAATAGAAAACTGAGTGTTTGGCTGATCACAATGTAATGACTGGGAAATACTAGTAGCCTATCAGTATTTTTCTTTTCATAGTATTATCAGACTTATCTTAACAGTTCTCTTGCTTCTTGGATGCTGTTTAGGTCTAGATTAGCCCCCCCCCCCCCTGGCTTTCAGCTTGGACTGAATGAAGTTAATTTGGTCATGTATAGGCCCTGTTTCTATGTTTGAAAGAAACCAGCTTCCCTTGGTAAGCATTTCAAGTAGGCCTACCAGTAACCATTAGGCTACTTTTCTTTTCATGGCATTAGCAGCCTTATCTTAACAGTTATCTTGCTTCTTGGTTGCTGTTCAGGTCTAGATTAAACATCCACATTCCTTTCAATGTAATGAATATTACCTACCGTACTGGTACCATTGGCTATAATTGGGCATGCTCAATAGCCAATGTTCACTGCAGTAGGCTACCAGTACCATACATCAAGAAGCTGGGAATGATTATGCACTGAAACTCAAGATATAATATATATATTATATACTGTATATAAATTTCTTTTCTTACACAAGGAGAGAAAATTAAGCACTCTTCAACATACGGTAGCACTTACCCAGTTTGTCCTTTATTTCCTTCACTTACGGTATCTCAACATGCCTGAGTATTGACATTTTGTGACAATTATTGTATGCACATACTGTATTTTGTCCATGCTTCAACTAATCCAACACCAAAATTTCCATCCTTGACTTCCTTTTGTCAAAAGAGCGATGATTTTCTCTCAGGGGACAGGTTAGGTCTCTGTACTCAAATAGGAACTGACTATTAAGTAAAATGCATTATGAGAATGGATTTAGAAATTGTGACATAAGGCTAATTTATTTCACTCACTCTCTTGTGTGTATGCTACATATTGATCTATATTTTAACAGTAGCCTAGGCTACAGGATACATTTCAAAATAATGTGGTGTCAGTATTAGTGCATGTATTTTTAACTGAGGCTAGGACTGGGAAGGAGGCTTTAAGTTACAAGCTTAGTAACCTGTAAAGGAAATTGTTAGTAAAATGATAACTTAAAGGGAGTGAGGTTTCATGAATATTGCCTACTAGTACTGTACAGTATAGGCTACAATTAGGCAAGCTCACTAGCCTAGGTTCACTGCAGTAGGCTACCAAGAAGCTGGTAATGGCTAGGCCTATGTACTGCAACTCAAGAAATATATTTCTCTTCTTACACAAGCAGAAAAGATTGAGCACTGTTCAACACAGCACTTACCCAGTTTGTCCAATATTTTCTTACCTTATCGCAGCTTGCCTGAGTTTTAACACCTCATTACAGTGATGCTTCACTTTATAATCTGCATATTCTATCACACAGCAGTATTTGCTGCTGACCACAGAAGACCTGATGTTCTTGTACGGTCACTGAATGAACTATGTTTGTTACAAAACTACACCTATAGTTTTGCTGTACTGTAGTTTCATTTGTATTCAATCTGGTAATGAGCCTAGGTGGAAGATATTACTTCTTTTAACATTTAGTTTGCTGATTGGTGCCAACCATCTCTCTACCAGACACATATTGAGCAACAAAGGGAATTGTTAGTAACCAAGTATCATTGCCTTTAAGAGAGTGATGAGTCATGAATGTTACCTTCGGTAATGGTATGTAATTGTACGAGCCCACTAGCCAAGCCCCAATGAAGTACCAGTATCGTACATCAAGCAGCTGGTAATGATTATGTACTGAAATTCAAGATAAAATGTAGTCATTGCTGCTTTTCAGGTACAAAATTATAAATATATAAACACACTCCTGGAAAAAATTACATGTATTAGTTAGTTATCACACTTAAATGGGCAATGGGCAACTAATGCATGTAACTGTTTCCAGGAGTAGGTTTACATAATAATTTTGTACCCCATGTTGACCGACAGAGAAGCAGCAAAAACAATCTGTATAGGCAACACTGAAAAAAAAAGAAAAAGAATGGCTTCAAATTATCACAGAAAAGATTCCTTAGCACTGCTTCATTTATCTTTGTTCCTAGGTGTCATTCATCCTGGTACTTTCCTGATTTTTATATCTTATTTTTTTCAGTTTATATTTTTGCAGTGTAGTTTCCTCTACCTCATTCTGTACTGTCCAAACTTAGGTAGCAATAATTTTCAAATGCCCTATTTTTTAATTCTTTCTATGTTAGTGGACCATTTGATGACATGATCTATTAAAAAATAAATGGTGAAAGCATCTTTTAGACAACTGTTTTCAACCAAAAATCTGTAGCCTAACATTTTTCATTTTCATTAGATGAACAGTAGCATATAGGGAATATGGTATGGAAACCAGTTGTGTATTGATAGGAGGAGAATGGACTGCCAAGTAAGAGACTAAGTTAATCCATCAACAGTTCATGTTGTGCCTTTCTCTTTAAGTACTAATAATGGGGTGTAAATAAGTTAGGCATAACAAGGATAATACAGGCTCATACCATGATTTCCTTTGCTTTAAATGAGGGACCCAGAAATTTTATTTCTAGATGCTGGTTATAATTTTAAAGTGTGGAACCTTGAGGTCATCTGACCTTATTAGATAGGGGAAGGGTAAATGTCCAGATAAATACCTCTAGTTGACAGGTAGGGACAATGTGATTTATATTCTTGTAATGTTTCAAATTAATTTTGCTATCTAACCTGATTTTTTTTGTAAATACAATTAATTTTTATAGTACAGTAACTAAAATCTGTATAGCTGATGAATAAATCCAAAAGCTTCAAATCCTTGAGAAGAAAACTAGAGTGAAAAAGAAAAGATATAAGAAGCAGGAAAATATCAGCATGAAGGATACCTAGGAACAAATTAAATAGATGAAGCAATGCTAACAAATAATGAAGTCATCATGTGTGGATGACTGGTAAGAGGTTTACTGCTAGATTTACAGATACTTGACCCTTCTCATAGGTTATAACCCTACATTAATAAAATCGAAGCTATATTGATATTCTTGAATAAATATTCGGTCTATTGAGACATAGGCCTAACCTACCTTGTTCAATTTGAAGGGATTAAAATTACTTCAATTATCATAAGTCTTGGGATATACCACCTTAATATACCGTACCATACGTTAAACTGTTAAGTTTCCTTTACCGTAGCCGAACTAGCATAACACAATAAATACCGTAGCAGAAAGGCAAGACATTTACGAACGTAGGCCTAATATTATCGGGAGCAAGGTATGGTTTGATACATGTTCACAGCCTTCGGTACATAGTTTCAGACCAATCTCGTTCCGAGTTGCAAAACTAAAGGTAAATTAGATACTGATCTAATATCAGCATTCACTCTCACAAGATTATCTGATCATTTCAACATCGCAGGCTCGAGGATAGTACATCGGCCTTGTCCACTTTCGAACAACGCGCGCTGCTACAGATCAGATGGAGCAAGCCGTTCACAAATACACGTAAAACCTGATCCCGCTCCCGATGCATCAGCTTTGGAGCAGTTGATCAACTGTTTGCTACCGTGAACGCAACCAGTGTCGCTTACCTCATCAAGCCGGTCTCTTTCACGCTGCTTTACACTTTTCAAGTATTCGTGCACTTCGTAAACTATTTCTTGGGCTTGCCCATGCACAACCTGTCGTTTACTTTCCTCTGCTACCATAGCACTCAAAATGTACACAATCGCTTCCACTGGAACTTTAAATATTACAATATGATCACTAACAACACACTAGCTCTGATTCTCAAGACAGACTGACTGTGATTGGTGGGATGGAGGTAAGGCATGACATAATGGTAGCGTTGTGTTCGGCCAACGCCACCTAAATAATAAGGCCTCCGCGCTGGCTGACCAGCGCTAGGCAGCTCGACCAACAGTAGTCAATCGCGTTGTTTGTGGAGCGTTACAAGGTCGGCGCATAAGTTGTACTTTTTGCTGTAGTTTTAATAATTATTGTAGAAACAAAAATCAAGGAAACCTCAAGGACACTGTGCCCAGAAAGACAAACATATTTTCCCATAGCAACTGACACTAATCTTGATAAATCACCCATGTCCAAATCAACATATCTGCCTACTGGTCCTTTACTTCTTTTCTGCTTCAGCTTTCTCATAATCAGGGCTAGGAATTATATGTAAATACAGTACTTATTTCTCTATTACACCGATATTCATATCCTATTAACTTATCTCCATCGATTATGTTGTCCTCTTTCAAATTAAACAAATTTATTTGACATGTTTCTCCATATTTCTGACTTCAGTCGATACATGCACAATAAATAATTTTACATACTTAGTAAATTTCATTCCAATATTTGTACATATTTTACTCTTATGAATAAAAATATATAGAATTGTAGTTTTCAGTGACTGGAAATATGACAGCACAGGACAAGTTAACAGTTATGTAATGAAAAGAAAGATTTCTGGAATACGTAGGTGTAACGATAGCAATTCTTATGAAAAGAAGCTTCAAGTTTAAAAATTTAGAACATTTCATGGTATACTGTTATGGTAGGCAGGAATAATAGGAATAATCGATGAATGAAAGCAAGTGAAATAAAAGAAAATTGGATAATTTGATTTATAAATCCAGTATTTTTAATGCATTTATGTGGGTAATAGAAGTAACATAATTAGTATTATGGGAATAAATTTGTCTTGTGTCCATATTTCATAAAATATATCTACATTTTGAAATTTTTTAGATTGTACATATTTTTAAAATATATATACATACATATGTACATAATATTGACACTTTTTAGTACATATAAATCCTAGCCCTGCTCATAATTTTACCTTAATGTATCCTATATCATTAAATTAAGATTTAGCTTTGGCAGTCCTGATGTACCAGATGGGTGAAGCATATTTCTTAACATCTATACATATCATATTATTGATTCCCAAGATTAAGAAATTTAGTCCTATTGTAATTTCAAAAACAACCCTCTCAAAATATGAATTGAATCTATTTTGAAAATTGTTAGCCCATTTAAACTAATTTTTTAACCTTCACTTACATCCTTTAAGAAATTTTCTAGTAGCAAAATGTAATTTTAATGTAAAATCTGTTAAAATAATAGTTAAGAATCTGAAGATTTCCAATGCTCTCTCTATTCTCTATTAAGCTACAAGAACAGTAGGCTCATAAGTTGAATTGTTGATGAGAGTTAATTATGTTCCTGCTGTACAATGTAGTCTCGGCTAAATATGTTTCAAGATAAAACTGTATTGTATTGAATTTCTGTCTGTAGCCAAATTGTTGATAAATTTTAGTAAATACCTGAAAAATTCAAAACTTTTAATTAAATTAATATTCTGTAATCCAACGCCAGTAAAATAATACTAAAAATTGAACGAGTGAGTGGAAAAAGGACAATATTCAAAGAAATAGGATAATATTCCAGCATATTTAATCATTAATTAGTCGCTAACTGATGACACTCCTATCACGACATTTTGAGACATAACTTCTTGCTACTAGTACTACAATTGGCAATTAATGAATTTTTCAATGCGACGTATAGTTTCGACAGATGATCGTTCTTTTTTCCTCTTGGAAATGGAATGTTATCGTTTTTCGACTCAGCTGTTCAATTATTCTTTTCCATTTATGCCTTTCTCCGTTCATTTAAAAGTGAGGTTAATAAGTTCATAACGTTCTGAAAATCATAATAAACATCATTATCGGAATAATTACGGGCTTTTTTTTTGTTATTATGATGAAACTGTTTATTTCTTTTCCTCCCTCAGTATAGAAGGAGTTTCATAGTTCAAGCATTACTGGAAAGCGTATTTTATGAAAGGTAAGGAAGAAGGTAAATTCTACGAGGTACGGGTAATTTAGCAATGTTGGCTACTCAAAGACTTGCAGGCTATGCAGTGTTCATTTACAGTTGTACAGTGCAACAATATGAGAGTTTTCTTTGCGAGTCGAAACACCGTTTGGAAGGGCAGGGAGGAATGACTTCTTTAGGTGGCGTTGGTTCGGCACACCGCCTTCCCGGCTGACTCAAGCTTCTATAAGGCATCCAACGTTTAGAATGAAGCACTGGTTAGATAGGAATATTCTTCTCTCTTTCTGTTGCACGCGAGACATGTATGACGCTGTCATTTTCTAGCACTCCACTGTTGCCATATCAGTCGAAAATTTTTCATTGTCGAAAAAACAGCATATTCGGGTAGAACTATGTTTTGCCGATCTTTTTTGTCCTATATTAGAACTACGTAAACTTGATAGAAATGCTAGAAAAATTAGATATTCATATTTAAAAAAACTATAAACTGAGTCCCCTTTTTAGTAAAATCGATTTTATTTCATGTTGCATTGACTTTGTGATGCCTATTTTTCACACACGTGTAGCTGAATGTGCAGTCTTGATGATGGATTATTGAAATATTTTATACTGGACATATTACAATTTTCATGTAGGTAAAACTTCTGAATATTCTCTCATAACCGCATAGCTGCATTGAAAAAGTTCGTATGCTGCCAACTTTTCTATTTTTAAAGATAACCATGTCATGTCAGTTTGAGAGTTGTAGAGGAATATTGGAAGAAGTTTTCTACCTGCTTACCCAGAGTGTAGTTTTAATTGTTTACACAGGTCGGGCTGTTCATTGACCGCGGATTATAAAAATCGAAGGACAGCGGGGTGCAGCTTGCTACTCACAGCTTTATTACTGTGCCCTTCGAGCTTGTATTTCAGTAGTTTGGCTGTCTCTCTCTTGAATGTGTGTGCAGCAGTTCTGTTAGATTTAACGTGTTGTATTTTACGTATTTCACGTACAACAATGGATAGATTTGTGAAAAGAAAGCGTGGTCAAGTGCTCAGAAGGAGGAAAAACAGGTCTTAATTAATGTGTTCAGTTATTTTAAGAACCTTAAACCCAACAAAAGTATAAATCATGAAAGGTAAGCCAATGATGAGTATTTTCTTTAATAACGTACTTCAACTTTAACTGCAGTCGAAACTTTACCCATTTCCTTGGGCTTGTACTTTATTTATCTTATTTTGATTGTTTTCTTTATGTCGCATTGAGCATACGTTATAGTTAATTTAATTTCGTTGTATGTGTTATGTTAGCCTACTATTAGTATTATTATACAGTACTTAATTCAAGTCTTCGTCACTGCACAATCGCTGAATATGCGGAAAGTGTACGCGAAGCGCTTTGTACTGCCTCCTCTCATGGAGTGGCAACCCTGTCGTAACGCGCCATAAGACCAATGCTTCATTCTAAACGTTGGATGCCTTATAGTAGCTTACAGTGCCCCATGCGACCCATTGTTCGAGAGAAGAATTGAAGATCTTATTTCCAAAGTTACTCCATGAAATGCAAAACATCAGAAATCGCGTTTTTGTTTCTTCGTATAGTTAAATTCAGATCTGATTATGAATATAATGTAATTTCATTCAATACTTTTATGCACATCCTGGCACTGTATTTTAAAAATCTCCCATCAATGGAAATTGTGGTAATCGTCTCCTGTAAGTTGGAGTTAGGACGTTTTGGAAATAAATCATAGGCTATATTGACATACCGTACGTTTTG